>OX326950.1:16133381-17333381 GCA_946800315.1 Misopates orontium | reverse complement strand
AAGATGTTGTACTATCAAATTGGGAAGACTATGAAGGTTTACATCGATGACATGCTTATCAAAAGTTTAAAGGCGGAGGATCACGTTAAACATCTTGATGAGGCTTTTGGTATCATGAAACAATACGGAATGAAGTTAAACCCAAAGCAGTGTACATTCGGAGTCAAGGCGCAAAAATTTCTGGCTTCATGGTAAACGAGCGAGGCATTGAAGCTAACCTAGATAAGATTAAGGCTATAATGAATCTACCATCTCCCAAGTCCGTTCGAGAAGTGCAACGCTTGGTGGGGAGAATCACGGCACTTAGCCGTTTTATTTCACATTCTGCAGAGAAAAGCTTACCTTTCTTCAAGAAACTACGCAAGACACCTAAGTTTGTCTGGATTGAGGATTGTGAGGAAGCCTTTCTTCAGTTAAATGTTTATCTCACAACACCGCCATTATTATCTAAGCCCAAGGATAATGAGATGCTATATCTCTACTTGGCCATAACAAAGAATTCATCGAGTACAGTACTTGTGCGCGAAGAAGATAGGAAACATCTGTCAATCTATTACGTGAGCAAAGTGTTGAATGGGGCATAACTAAACTATCTGGAAATCGAAAAGCTAGCATATGCACTTGTGATAACTGCACGGAAGTTGAGGCCATATTTTCAATCACATCCGGTCACTGTTCTAACTTATCAACCGTTGAAGCAAATTATGGCAAAACCGGAAACATCAGGCCGACTAGTAAACTGGGCGATCGAGCTAGGCGAGTATGGGTTGGAATATTTGCCAAAGACTGCAGAGGTTGGCAGACTTTGTAGCGGAAACTATATCAGAGGCGGAATAAGCGCCCGGCGTAGCCATGGTGACGCAGGAATCTGAAAAGGATACATTTGGGATTGCAAAGGAAACTTGGACTTTGCACGTGGACGGATCTTCCACAGTTGATGCTGGGGGCGCTGGAGTTTACTTAAGATCGACGGATGGAAGATGATTTGACTATGCATTACAAATAATCAGGCCGAGTATGAGGCTATGCTAGCTGGAATTCAAATCGCGAAATCATTGGGGATAACAAAACTTATTGCATTCACGGATTTACAATTGATTGCTAATCAATTTGAGGGAAGGTATGAAGCTAAGGAGGCTGCAATAGTGAAGTATCTTGACAAGCTAAAGGAAGTGACATCAAACTTTGAGACATTTACCATCTCACAAATCCCACGAGCGGAAAACAAACTGGCCGACTCTCTGTCGCGATTTGCAAGTACCGCAGAAGTCTTTGTTGAAAGCCGGGTTACTTTATTGGCTGTAGAGCAACCTTCTATTGGTAAAGGGGGTGAATCGAAGCCAACACAAGCATTGGACTACGCTCAACATAATATGGATCAATTAATCGAGCGGTGGCACCAAAAGTACAAACTTTCAAGTCGATTTTCCATTCCTCCAGCAATAATCCCGGTCTCAAACTCGCATTTTAGGTCTGTACCGGTTCGTCCGAAAGGATCGAGGAGACCGAATCAAGAAGCGGGTCAGAGTTCAGTCGTGTTCGAATTTGGACATTTGCGATCCGAGGAGAATGTTTGGATGTCCCCGCAACTTGGATCGCCCTGAACCTGAGATTGAGAGAAGACTATGAAGAAAGTTTGCAGAATTTTAGATCTTAATAAGTTCTGATTTTTTCATATTTTCTTCTATCTATTGAATATTATTCGAGCTAATGTCCATTTGCCACTATGTTATGTGAATCATCTACATTATTTTTTGTAACATATTAATAGGCAAATTACCCTGACATAAAGAGGCCAGTATGTACGTCATGTAGGTGTTAAACGTAGTGTTTTGTGTTTTCGAGAAAATAATTGTTAATGGAAATTAAAATATTTTTAGGTCATGCATATATTATCTTCCTTATCGACGTTTATGTGATTAAGAAAACTACATATTGTTTGAAACATCAAATAATAAAGCAATCTTGACACTTCAAACACATGTAAAATTAGGGATTCATCTCTAATATTTTTCCAAACATTGAAGAGTACCTTAATAAACATCATAACATCAATAATCTATATTTTTAATTTTTTTTGGAAAAAAAGATCTAAGGGTGTTCATATGTTACTATGGTTATATCGGAACTTGAGAGATTTAATATAATCATACATTTAAGAATTTGAAGGACTTAAATATAATTATTCAATACACTTTGCTAATAATTCGTTAAAATAAATCCGACAGTTGACGGAAGATAGAGCCTTCTTAGGGAAAAGTTTCAAACTTGGTTCTGTAATGAACATCTACAACTTTGATTCTCTAGTGTGAAATTCGTCAATTTTGGTTCCCCATGTGCGTGAAAAATCAAATTCTTTCATCTTCAGTAAAAAAAATTGAAAAAGAAAAGATAAAGGAAAACCAAAACGTTACAACTTTGTGAAAAGACCAAATCGTGATTGTTATTCCATGTGTCAAATAATCAACCACCTTTCTGTGTATTAAGATGAACATGTCTCATTATCACAACTAAATAGCACGTGACATGTAAGACAAAGTGATTTAGATGATTCTTGCCGATGACGAGTTGGTATAGCTTTTTAGGGAATTAGTGAAGAGCAGAAAAAAAAACACTTAAAGAGGTTGAGAAGAAATAGGTGAATGAACAATTAGGGCTTAAAAAATTACTTAGGGTTATAACTACGGGTGGCAAATAGATCAACCGGACCGGATCCAAGTCTAAGTCCATGTGGATCCGATCCATTAGGATTTGGATCCAACTGGATCCATCGGGGTGGATCTCAAATGGATTCAACTTGGATCGGATCCGGGTTCGGATCCATGTGGATCCGCGGATCCAAGTAGTACTATTTTTGGATCCAATCACGGATCGAACGGATCCATTTGTGGATCCACCGCGGATCCATAGTCGGATCCAAGTGGATCCATCTTGGTAGATCCATCTAATCCACCAAATCAACCTTTATTCAACCCAATTTTCACATCCACCAATCTATCCCAGCCCCTTAAATTTAATAATATATATCATTATTCTTAGTTCTTAATTAACAAGATATTGGACGCTTAGAAAGAAAAAAATATTGTAATTTAACACTCAACTACATCACGATATAGATGTGCAAGCTAGTGTTTCACATCAAAAAAAATTCTTCCAGATAAGAATGAATACACCTCATCAGCACCAGATTTCACTTCGTTTCATGAACCTGGTAGTTAGTTTCAATCCCTTGTTGTTTGTTGGCCTCACTATTATAGTCATGGGGAAGCAGCCCTGGGGGGAGATTTATCCCACAGAGAACTACACTCAGGAAAGGCAGTCAAAGCTCTAACGGTCGTGCTACATACCGGGTGACTCTTGCCCTTTGGGTTGCTTGTTTTTGGGTTTTTTTCTCGTCTAAATGACAAAGTGGATTTCTTTTTATACTGTTTCAAAAGGGGATTTCGTGACATCATCGAGCGGAACTGGCTTACTAGGAGCTCATGTAGCCCATGCCGGATTAATCGTATTCTGGGCCGGAGCAATGAACCTATTTGAAGTGGCTCATTTCGTACCAGAGAAGCCTATGCATGAACAAGGATTAAGTTTACTTCCCCATCTAGCGACTCTAGGTTGGGGGGCAGGTCCCGGTGTCGGAAGAAGACGTTCTTTCTTTGACCTTCCCAAAAGCTTCTTCCACTTTGCGAGGAGGATATAAAAGTTTAATTTTAAAATATGCAATGCTCTTTTGAGATGTATTTACTAAAAATATATATGTATACACATAAAACATTAATTATATATATATATATATATATATATATATATATATATATATATATATATATATATATATATATATATGTATTTGAGAAAAATATAGAAATCATGAATACTTCTATAAATAAAGTAATATTATTTTTTGTAATGTTTTTAATGAAGTTGAGTTTTGGAATTTGGAAGACTTTCTCGAGCTTTTGATTAAGGATTAGAAATATTATTTAGATTCTTTTTATATATGATTGAGAATAATTTTTGCCTCTTTACAAATTGAGGTTAAAGATTACAAAATTATAAAACTTAATAATGAGAATAAAAATGTCAATCAACCATATATTGTACATATCTTTAACTTTAATTGATAGTTACCAAATTAAAGAACGAGATCTTCTTCTCATAATGAATAGTTATGTTGTCAAATTATTTTACGTAATTAAAAAATTAAAATCATAGTAAACTAAAGTTATATTTTAAAAATATACAAATGCATAAAGACAATGAGATAGTGGCGCGAATAAAAAGCTAAATGCCAAAAATCGCTTTAAATTGAGTTAGATCTAGACATGGACTTGGATGGATCCACATGGATCCAAATGTGGATCCATCCGGATCCACTCACGGATCCACCCAGATCCATGATTGGATCCAGCCGGATCCACTCACGGATCCACCCAAATCCACGTTTGGATCCGCAAGGATCCACAATGGATCCAGGTCCACCTTGGATCCACCGGATCAACTTGGTTTCGGATCCATGGTGGATCCTGGGTGGATCGGATCCGATGGATCCACAACGGATCCGGATCCATTTTGCCACCCCTAGTTATAACTGATAAGTGTAGTCTTACGAACTTACGCCTATGCCTGAATTTCTAACAAGAGTTAGTTGCATCCTCAAGCTGGCGTTTAAAGGTATTCTCCTTAAATATTTATGGGAGAAAGTGTAAAGAAGGTTAAAGTGCACTATAAAATATTGTGATAGTACTCTTACATTAAATTAAGTCCATTGCAAAATATTTATTTCATAATTTCTAACATCTTATAATTGAGATCATTAAACCAAATTACAATGATTATACTGGATTAGCTGTAGGAAAGTGCTTAATTCAAGGACTCAGGGGGCAACTTTACAAACGTTAGGGGGCAAAGTGCTCTTTTTGAAACGATAGGGGGCACATTGCAAAACACCTCAAACATTAAGGGGCAAAACGCAATTGATCCTAAAGTTTATTTTGTCACATGAAGAATAATCACCTCGTGTCGCAAGAATGCTTTGTCGTTGAAATGTCTAATTATTCTAATCAGATCAACTATTGACCATCAGAAGGAAACAAAAACAAATTTTTAATAGTGGGCACTTCAATAAAATTGGTTAAAATATAAGTTTAGTAACGATTTCAAATGAGGACAACTAATATGAAGGAAAAGAATAGAGACAACTGCCATCTAATTACTTGTTATCAAAAATTATATTTCCTAAATAAGCAACAAAATACTTTTCTAACTTCTCACTTTATTCCTATCTATGCGGCGAAGTTGCAAGCGGGCATGTGAATTTGTTAATGGGTGAATCATGACAGGTCACGGGTCAAAGCAACTAAAAGACAAACACTACACTTGAAAAGTAAAAGATACACCCAAATCACTTAAAAGACAAATACTGCACCTAAAAGAGTAAATGTTACACCTAAATCACCTAAAAGACATAACACTCACCTAAAAAAGTTAAAGATACACCTAAATCACCTAAAAGACAAACATAACACCAAAAAAAGTAAAAGTTACACCTAAATCAGCTAAAAGACAAATACTACACCTAAAAAAGTAAACTTAACACCTAAATCACCTAGAAGAATACACTACACCTATAATAAAATACAGTACACCTGAAAGAAAAAAAATATACAAAGACACCTAATCACCTAAAGAGGCACACTAAATCTACTGAAAAACACATACAACACCATTATCATGTAAGTATTATATTGGTGAGTCTCTTCAAACAAGGACAACTAAAGAAGAAAAGAATTCAGACATGCACAATCAAATTACTTGTTATCAGCAATTTATTATATTTTGCTTAAAATAAGAAACAAGCTATTGTTTGAACTTCTCAATTTATTCTCTTTTAAGCCTACATGTTGTAGGCATGTCAATTTGTAAGCAGATGAGTCATGACGGGTCATCCCATAAACTCGTTACGTGGCCTTTTTGTATTTACCTACACGTTACCCAATATGTCCCACCCTAAGTCACATAAAGCGAGAGTGCGAGCGTGAGCGAGTGCAAATGCGTGTGCGCCAGTGCGGCAAATCTAAATTTTGCATGTCTTAATGCATCTTAGTGCGTGTATTTAAATTAAATATTAATTAATTAAATTACATATAATTATTATGTCATTACCCATTTATAGAACTAGCCAGTATTTTTTTTTTACATAATTATGACTAGTCAGTATTTTTGTAATTATATATGTAATATACCTATATAAATACACGTATAAACATGTATGTGCATATATCCTATATACTTAATATTGTAAATAGAACACCAAATTGGTAACAGATTTTCATCAATTGAACTTTTTTCCATGTGTTGCTTCTAGGGCCCCACACATATTTTATACCTATTTGACTTTTTCTCTTTCCTAAGCATTAAACTTGCACCGCCAACTCCCTGCCATTTCTCTTCTTCCCTTTCTCCCAAATTTTCTCTCTCTACCATCTCTTTCGTCTACTTTAGATCCCTTTCCTTTCTTCAGTTTTCTCTAGTTCTTGGCGTACTTTTCTTTCTTCACTCACAATTAAATCGTTGGATATATGAATCAAATGCAAAAAGACGATGATTCACGTTCGACGGTTGCAACAAAGAACTCACAAATAGCAAGAATTGCATAAGAATACTTAGTTCGCGAATTAACATATCTTAATGCGTGGACTAAGAAAACTTAATTCGTGTTATCGGCGCTCCAGCACTGAAGTCGCCGGATTGCGACGAGGCCGCCGGTGCGGCAAGAGGCAAACTACGTGACTTAGGTCCCACCCTGCGTACCTAACTCCACCCTTCTCTACCCCAACCCACCTGATCACTCCTTAACTAACTAAAAGACAAACAATACGCCTAAAAAGTTAAATGTACCTAACGAATACACTACACTAAAATCACAGTACACTTGAAAAACATACAATGACACCAAATCACCTAATACCTACTAAAGAAAAAACAGACGACACCAAAATAACATAAGAAACACAACTAACCACCTAATAAAGCGCATAATACACCTAAATCACTCAAAAATATACACTACGCTAAAATAACCTAAAAATATTAGTTGGCTTAAGTGTAGTGTACTTTTTAGAAGATGTATTTAGTGAAAATAAAGTTAACTTTCACAATTTTGGTTGTTGAAACGCTATCCATGGAAAAAAAAAATTAGCAATGTGTTAATTACTTCAAATAATTAATATTATTATCAAGGAAAATTAAGTTGGTCCAGGTGGTGAAGTAGTACCGACAACATAGTTGTCCAAAATACTCTATAACAAATAAAAATATCGATTTAGTGGCGCATCATGGCAACAATTACGTTCATGACACTTCAATTAAAATAAAATAAATAAGGGCCTAATGTTAAAGCCATTATTGATTCCAAAGTAATACAATTTGAACTATTCAATAATAATCAACTGAAGTTAATTTCAATATAGCATGTTGACAAATACAAGATTTACAAAATTAATATACTTGTAAAAAATCGACAGCAAACAAACTATTTATAAATACTTGTATGTTCAACACAAACTAAGCGTTCATAATACTTTTATTATTAGCAACCAAATTTTTTCCTCTATTCTTGGACTATGTGCAACAGACCAGTTGTCCCGAATAAATTTTATGAATAAATTAACAAGCCCTATACTTAAAGGAAAACTATACCATCACTAATGTTTACATTATTCGCAACAACCAATTTTTTTCCAGTACTAGAGTATTAGGGATAACTATTCGTGCCAAATAACTTAGAAACTAGATTATTATTCCCTAGTATTTTTTAGGGATAGGTATTTTGTCCGTGATAAATTAGTTCCTCCCTGCAGGTGAAGGATTGTTAGAGAAAAAGAAAATCGTCTAAAAAATATGTAACATTGGGAGGAAAAAGCACTCCAATATTTTGTGTATTAGAGATGGATATTTTCTCTTTAGGCTTTGATAGGTTCCAAGGAAAATGGGAAGAAAAGGTAAAAAGAATTGCGGAAAATAACATTTTCCAAGTGATTAACAGCACACAAAGTTATTGGGTATGAAAGGAAAATATAAGAAAAATACTTTGATAATTTTTATCCAAAACTTTTGCATTTCTCAATTTTTTGATTTCCCTCCAAACTTTATCTAACTCTTTATTACTAAAATTTATAGAATAAAAACCGCACCTCTCTTTAACTTTTAGATAATTCATTCAGGATGTGTCAAATGTAATCAAAGAATATTATTAATAAGATATTTGATTTTCCTCCAGTGCTAAAGGTGGAAAAAATTATTACTCTTTAAAAAAGAGTTTCTAATTCTCAAGATTGTTTTATTCCCACAAACTCAAAAACAATATAAACACTTGTAAGATAAATTTTTTTTGTTTCTCAAATCTTCTTGAACTCCGTGATAGAACTTTTTTTATTTAATGTGTATTCTGTATGATTTTTAGTTATAATCTTCATAACATATTTTAGTTATAAAGCCATTCGATACTCTAGGTGTTCTATAATTTCATAGGTTTTCTTAATCAAAGATTTGGCGTATTTCACGACTCTATTATTTGTTTTTCAGTTCTATTGAATAATTCTCTTTTAGGTTCTCTTTATTAAATTTGTATTGTTTGTGTTTTTTTGTTGCAAATGTATTTATAGAACTTTTGTACATTAAAATAAGTTGGCATCACATTTCTAAACTTAAGATGATATTTTCTCCAAGAAGCTCCAATAAAAGAAAAACTTCAATTGGTGGTTAATTATCAAATCAACTCTAGTCAACTCTATCTGCAAACAAAGACGGAAACTTTGGGAGGGTTACGTTTGGTGCTAAGCTAGAGGGAGGAAATTACTATGGAAATTCATGAGAAAAATTGCAATGTTGATACACTAACTTGGCACGTTATAGCCCTTGATACATTAATGTGGCATGTCACCAAATTGGTACCTCAATTCGGTAATTTCCCCACATTGCATACTCCGCCATGGGAGATTTCAGATTATGGCCGGAAAATTGGAGCTTGACCGTCAATTTGGGAATTTTGACCCATTTTTACTCCACGCATGCCACATGGCCCAATCACATCTTCACAATTTTAAGTTTTGCTTTTGTTATTTCTTAATATTTTATAAGGTTGATAGCAGCAAACCCCCTAACCTATGAAAATATGCAAAAAGCTCGATAACCTATTGATTTTTTTGCGATTTGCCCCCTGATTCGTTGATCAAACGTTCATTTTGGACATGTTTCTAAGTTCTTTCCCGTCAGATTTGACACCTGGGGGCAAATCGCACAAAAAAGTGAAATAATCATCTTCCTCCCCCCCCCCCCCACCCCATCCACCACCACCACCACAACCACTCATACACTCACACTCCCGACCAAATCACGCTTAGACGAAAATTCATAAAACAAAAACGAAAGTCAAATCACCATCTTCCTAAATCCAGATTAGGTTGCTCGTGCTCACGCCCACACCCATGGCCACGTGTTTGTGACGGAGATTGCAAGGGTGGGGAAGGCGACATAATCTGGGTTATACCATTGTTGACGGCAAACTGAAAGACGTCACTAGAGAATACAACATCAATCTACACAAACCCTTCCATAGATGCATGATCAAGAAGAAGGCTCCAAATGTCATGATCTGAAACACAAAAGGAGAAACAAGTATATTTCAAATTTGTTCAAATTCATAATTTCTTAATAACTGTTTGTACATTTTACACTATTTCTAAACTTTGTCGTAATCTTTTCAGGGAATAAATGAAAAGAAAGATACTAATCTAATATAACAAATGGGTGTGATTTATGTTGAGCATGGGTTTAACCTTTTTTTTTAATTCTTTACCACATTCTAAGTGTATAGAGGTGCACTAGAAAGTTTTTGGAGACAAGGTTATAGACTAAAAGGTCAAAGATTATTTTTTTAGAAATAAACATTAATATCTTTGGTTTTAACTTTTAATATCTTTTATAGTATTACATTCTCAAAAAGCACGGGACACAATTAAATATGTATAAGAGAAAATAGTAATAGAAAGTTTTGGTGGCATATATATATAAAAAAAAAGTATTTGGGCGTATGACTCAAAGACCCTTTTGGTATGGACTAGTTATAGGGACGCACGCCCTCCTTGTGGTTAACTTCCTCTTGAAATCTATTAAGCTTTGGTGTATGAAACATTTACTCCCCTTGTCTATTATGTTTAATGATTAGAAATTAAACCAAAGTTACCAAAAAGGAAAAAAGAAATTAACTCTTATTCATTATGTTTAACAAAAACCAGAAAAAGATGAACGTAATATGAATGTTTTGACTAATTATTGCCACATCATTTTTCCATTAGGATTTAACATCATAAGGTTTTTTTATGTAAGATGTACACACCCCAAAAAAAAATTACGTTACGAGAGATGCATACCAAAGAGGGGGTCTCTGCATAATTTTTCAAATATGAGGCGGTCACCCTATAATTGGGCTATACCACAGGGTTGTTCGTGTTATTTTCCATTTTTAGACACATTTATATTCATTTACACAGTTTATTTAATTATTTTTTTTACAATTTTTTAATATAATTCTTTTACTTCAAAGTTATAATATGGTTTATCCTATGAAATATCCAGAATCATTTATGTACTTATTGTTGGAGTATTTTAATTAAATAAATTGTTTCTACATTTTCTTTAATTATAAAATATTGTTTTTGGTAAGGAAATAAAAGGCAACGGTGCTTTTATAGCTCTTTGTATTATGCAGGGCATTAATCTCAATAAATGAGAAGTTATTGTTGAGCTATGAACATTTTTGGTTTCTACTCCAAATAAACGGTGAAAGCATAATTATTTTGAATTAAAGCTTTTTAATTTGTGAAGTAATGGCTTAGCTCTAAGACCTATATATGTTCAGCCAGTTTGCCATATTGTGTGTGAAAAAAAAAAAGAGAACCGTGAGATAGAAGAAAAAAGGAAGAATAATTTCTTTGTAATTTCCTGTACAAAATTATATTACTATTCTGTCTCTAAATGAGCAAGAGCAAAGTGTCGGGCCAAAGCTTCGTTTCTTTCTAAGGTGCAGTTAGAAAAGAAACACAACGCTGAGAGTTGGGCTTTTGTATCCTGGAGGCAACGCGCAAGTGGTAATCCCTACTGCATATATTTCATTGTGAACTAGGGGCGCGAAATTGTCTTAAAGAGAGCAATGACTTAGTCCGCGCCTCAGCCCTACCGTATACTTTAAAATTCATTAGTAATTTACTAATTACCGATGTTGAGGTAATATTCATCCAATTGGAGCATTGAGGTAATATTCACTCTTTGTTCATTTGAGTTAATTATTATTTGTTTCTCTAATATTTTGTGATGTTTGTGAATAGAGGAACAATACTTATGAGTTATGATTAACGATTATTCATCTTATATGAATTAAAATGGGGAAAAGAGAGCTTAACCCTCCCATAAAACAATTTTTAGCGCTTTCAAAATTAATTACTTTACCGCTTAAAAATCTAGAATACCGGGACTTTTCTGCCAACTTAATATTTAGCCTTCTTTTTGACACACAAAAACAGAAAATGCGCATAGCATGTGCATTTTTCAAGGGTCCTATCATCCAAACACTTTCTGGGGGGGGGGGGGGGGGGGGGGACAGTAACGTTCTCCAGTTTTGGGGGGTAAATTGCTAGTAAAAAAGATAATATTGCAATGAGTTACGGTAAAGTACTTGAATAAAATAATTATTTTCTTATCGTGTAAATTGGAAATTCAAGGAGCTTTTTCAATTAAACTATTTTATTTTATGTTTTTGTACTCGATAAAGTTGAGAGAAATCTTTTAGTAATATATAAAGCTAAAATTATTTTATTTAAATTAATGTGTCTTATACTACATTATAATTTTTAAATGTAGCCTTTTACCCTCAAGAGTTGAAAAATGTTGCACTTTTTTCTCTTCCAAAGTGTTTAGACGACAATATTCTTGAAAGATGCACATGTTAGGCACATTTGTATTTTCCTTTTTTGTGTAAACAAATGGCTAGCTAAAACCTAATTGTAGCGAAAAGTGCTCAATTTGTACATTTTTAGTGAGTAAAGTTCTTAATATTGATTTGTAGGGGGTAAAGTGCCAAAAAACATTTGTTTTGGGGGGGGGGGGGGGGGGGCAGGGTGGGCATATATGTTCTCTTTACCCTACAAGTACCAAACAATATAATTTATTCAAGTTTATAAAAAATATATAAATGTTGTTGCCATACTTTTTGTACCACCCATATGCTCATCTATCTCTTGAGTTACTCTTAGAATAATGACAACGTATGTTATGATTTATGGTATTTTTGAAGGATGGGGAAGGGGAGAGTGGTGAAAGTGATGTAGAGTAATAAATAAGTGATTAGGCAGTCTTTTTATTATATTTTTACCTTCTACAAAATGTTCATATGTAGCGAATATACCATAAAAATAAAACAACATAAGGCGTATAGTAAGTGTGTTGCGGCTACAATATCCCAGTCTTCAAAAATGTCCTTGTGCCTAACGCCTTTTGTATTTCTCCATTCACATATTGAAACACGTGTTCAATCATGTTTCATTAACTCATTCCCTTCAAAGCCGTTTCTAGTTTTTATAAATATCCAATGCCAACCCTAGTCTACCTCTCATGTGAGTCACTTTTTGTGCCGCTCCAAACTCTGGTCTTCTTCTTCTTCTTCTTCTTCTTCTTCTTCTTCTTCTTCTCTTGTTTTGTATTTCTTCAGATAGTTGATTACGCTTTCCTTCTAGTTTTTTGCAAAAATATGACATATTACATATTGACTTACCTCCTGTGTTTGTAAGACCTTAATCCCATGGAGCAAAATCTAGATCTTTTTGACAATGAAGTGGAAGCCCTTCGTGGTAGCAGAGATTGGTCGCCCATAAGTTGTCCTATTTGACCAAGATTCAAGGTATAACTTTCTTTCTTCGTTGAGTCGTTAGTTTGTCTAAAATCATAGATTATAATCTGCCATCTAGATCGGTATATATGAGGTTTAGGCAAAAAATAATTTATTATTAAACTTATGTTTGAAAAAATATGAAAAAAAAGCGATGAATGCGAGTTTCAGGTATATCTCTTCTTTTTTGACATATACCCTTTCCATTTGTGACTGTTAGAACGATTAATCATAAGAGAAATAGTATAAATTACTAGTAAAATTAGTTTATCTATTTTTATTGTTATTTTGAAAGAATGTTCTAATTATGGTAGTTCTAATAATTGAAAAAATCTCTTCTGTTTTTCATTCTGTAAAATTTAGTTGTTTCTCTTTAGTTATACAATAATTATTCAATGAGAATATGTGTTTATAATTTGGCTTGCTATTTAGTTTAGAAAAGTGAAAACGATATGTTTGTAAATTTATTTTTTTGTTAATTTCTGATCAGAACGTTGATTCATATAAATATTGCTACTTTTCTCTTTCTCTTTTTTTTTATTCTTTAAAATTTAATTGTTTCTCTCTATTGATACAATAATTATAGAATGAGAATATGTGTTTATAATTTGGCTTGCTATTTAGTTTAGAAAAGTGAATACGATATGTTTGTAAATTTATTTTTTGTTAATTTCTGATTAAGTAGTTGATCAGAACATTGATTAAATATAAATATTGATACTTTTCTCTTTCTCAAACTTCAATATACAGACATATATATTTTCGTTATATTATTTATTTGGTGTGAATTTATTTTATACTATGTAACAATAGATACAAAGATTGATATTTGTAATAATAACATCATTCCTTCTATGTAACCGCTAAGAAACACGTATATATAGTCCACAAGAAGCTCAGAAAGTATGAGTAAAAACTATGAAAATATCTTGTAATAATAGATATTTTATATTTGAGTTTTTACAAGATCTATATACTGGAGAGTATTCCTTGTACTCTTCTTGTTTCTTCAATATTTCGTTAATAGTATTTTTTGCTTTTGCTGATCAAAAAAAGAAAAAAAGAAAAGGATCTATATACTTTGAATAAAAACCACAATTCTGGAAGTTTGTATTCAAACTATTCAGATTATTCTCTCAATTTCCAAATGTGAAAATCTTATCAACATCTAATGCAAAATTCAAAACTATTAACTACACAACCTAGTTTATTCAATTTTCTAGTAAATAATAACTACACTTCCTAAATATCCCGAAAATCCTAATAACCTCACCTTGTCTCTAGACCCTCCCTTGGACTCTTCACCATGTATATAACCCGCAGTTGCTCTTCTCCTCTCCACCACAATCAAACATATATACTAATAAATGGATTTGTTAAACTTTCATACATCCCCACCGTTCCTTGAAAACTTAAGCATGATTAGCTTGACTAATCTTCTCCGTTCATGTATCCTAAGTATAACGCTGGCAGCAATCCCCCAACCCTTCACTTCCTCTTTTATGTTTTTCAGCTTCCTGTTTGTCTTGCTTGAGGAAAGCGCAACATTTGCTTCAGGAACTACCTTCCTTTGGCTCTTACTTCCCGTCGCCAGATAGTTGAGCACCTAAGGCTTCGGACGAAATTTGCGGTTTCTCGATGGCTCAACATAATATTGATCAATTAATCGAGCGGTGGCACCAGAAGTACGAACTTTCAGGTCGATTTTCTAGTCCTCCGACAACCAACTTGGTCGCACCGCCAACGGTTATGCATAGGAGTTGAGCCATCTTCAACTGTGGAAATCCGCTCAGCCGCAGTTACTGACCCGGGCTTGAAATTGCACTTTGGGCCTGTAGGGTACCGGTTCGTTCAAAAGGATCGAGGAGCCCGAATCAAGAAGCGGGTCAGAGTTCAGTCGGGTTCAAATTCTGGCATTTGCGATCCGAGGAGAATGTTTGATGTCCCCGCCACTTGGACCGCCCTGAACCTGAGATTGAGAGAAGATTATGAAGAAAGTTTGCAGAACTTTAAATCTTAATAAGTTCTGATTTTTTCAGATTTTCTTCTATCTATTGAATATCATTCGAGCTAATATCCGTTTGCCACTATGTTATGTGAAACATCTACATTATGTTTTGTAACATATTTGTAGGCAAAATACCCTGACATAAAGAGGCCAGTATGTAAGTCATGTAGATGTTAAAATTAGTGTTTTGTGTTTTCGAGAAAATAATTGTTAACGGAAATTAAAATATTTTTAGGTCATGCATATATTATCTTCCTTATCGACGTTTTATGTGATTAAGAAAACTACATATTGTTTGAAACATCAAATAATAAAACAATCTTGACACTTCAAACACATGTAAAATTAGGGATCATCTCTAATATTTTGCAAACATTGAAGAGTACCTTATTAAACATCGTAACATCAATAATCTATATTTTTAGTTTTTTTTAGGAAAAAAGATCAAAGGGTGTTCATTTGTTACTATGGTTATATTGGAACTTGAGAGATTTAATATAATCATACATTTAAGAATTTGAAGGACTTAAATATAATTATGCAATACACTTTGCTAATATTTCGTTAAAATAAATCCGACAGTTTACGGAAGATAGAGCATTCTTAGGGAAAAGTTTCAAACTTGGTTCTCTAATGAACAGTTACAACTTTGATTCTCTAGTGTGAAATTTGTCAATTTTTGTTCCCCATGTGTGTAAAAGACCAATTTTGTTCATATTCAGTCGAAACTTTCAAAAACAAAAGATAAAGGAAAACTAAAACGTTACAGCTTTGTGACAAGACCAAATCTTGATTGTTGTTCAATGTGCCAGATAATCAACCACCTCTTCGTGTATTAAGGTGAACATGTGTTATTATTACAACTAAATAGCACGTGAAATGCCCGTCAAAGTGATTTAGATGATTCTTGTCGATGACGAGCTGGTATAGCTTTTTAGGGAATTAGTGAAGAGCAGGAAAAAAAAAACTTAAAAGAGGTTGAGAAGAAATAGTGAATGAACAATTAGGGCTAATTAAAAAAATACATAGGGTTATAACTTATAAGTGTAGTCTTACGAAGTTACGCCTATGCCTGAATTTCTAACAAGACTTAGTTGCATCCTCAAGCTGGGGTTTAAAGGTATTCTCTTTAAATATTTATCGGAGTAAGAGTAAAGAAGGTTAAAGTGCACTATAAAATATTGTGATAGTACTCTTACATTAAATTAAGTCCATTGCAAAATATTATTCATAATTGTTAGGACCGCAAGTCCGACACGATTCAAACTTGATTGAGATTGTCAGGACTGCATGTCTAATACGATTTATTTCCTTGT
This sequence comes from Misopates orontium, assembly GCA_946800315.1. Classification (NCBI taxonomy): domain Eukaryota; kingdom Viridiplantae; phylum Streptophyta; class Magnoliopsida; order Lamiales; family Plantaginaceae; genus Misopates; species Misopates orontium. Next base: position 17,317,117 of record OX326950.1, on the reverse strand, counting down.
TTTGAAAAATTATTTTAAAGGAAAATTTTGGTTTTATTTAATTTAATTTATTTACGATAATATTCACTTATGATTTTATGGAAAAATAACTTTTAAAGGTGAGTGAATATTTGAGTAAGTTTTGGAAGATTTAACTTGATCTTTTAGAATCTTATCTTATGGAAAGTTAATCTTTATCAAACTCTAGTTTATATTCTTAAGTGATTTGTGGAGTTCTTTTTCATCTTTGATGTGCAAATTAACGAAGATCACGAAGATCTTATCAAAAAGAAACAAAGACTTATCAAAGGAAAAGAAGCCTTATCAAAGGAAAGAATCCGGATACCTTGAAAAGATCGAGTCCCGACTGGATGGGGAGACTGGTCGCGGATCTCGGGATCTTTCAAGGAGAGCTATCCTATAAATAATAGAATTCGTAGGAATCAATGTAGAACACTTGTGTAAACTCATATACATCTTTAGGTGTTCGTTTTTTTTGGTATTCCTTAGTTTTCATACTTGATTCAATTGAAGAACATGACGAGCCGGCAAGAGTTGAAGGGAGTTCAACTGGAAAGGATTGTGCCAGCTAGAGGGATCTATACGCACGTGCAGTTCGCGTGGAAGCTTGATCATCAGAAGATCATACGGGAGTTTGGTCTTACGGGTTCCAACGGAGTATGCGATAAAAGGTTCCCGTTGGTATCAACATTAAAGGGATTCTGTGTTAGTGTAAAACCAGTAGGTGTAATAACTTTTAGTCATCAAAAGAGGTTTGAATTCTTGGGCAAAAGCCTCGTGGATGTAGGACATAGTCCGAACCACGTTGAAAATCTGCTGTCTTATTTTACTGTTTTATATACCTGTCTAGACTAGATATCACGACTACTGCTTAAAAGTAAAATTTAAAGACTTAAAGATCTATCAATAATGTCTAACATCTTATAATTGAGATCATTAAACAAATTACAATGATTATACTGGATCAGTTGTAGGAAAGGGCTTAATTGTTACTATATGAAATTCTTTTTGTCACATGAAGAATAATCACCCCGTTTTGCAAGACTGTTTTGTCGTTCAAATGTCTAATTATTCTAATCAGATCAACTAAGGACCATTAGAAGGGAACAAAACCAATTTTTTTAATGGTGGGCACTTTAATAAAATAGGTTAAAATGTAAGTTAAGTAACGATTTCAAACGAGGGCCACTAATATGAAGGAAAAGAATAGAGACAGGCACCATCTAATTACTTGTTATGAAAAATTATAGTTTCTAAATAAGCAACAAACTACTTTTCTAACTTCTCAATTTATTCCTATCTATGCGAAGAGGTTGCAAGCGGGCAAGTGAATTTGTTAATGGGTGAATCATGACAGGTCATGGATCAAAGCAACTCATTTTATCAACCCATTTAGTAGTTACCTACATATTAATCAATATGTCCTACCCTATCCACCTACCTCTACCCTACCCCAACCCACCTCTGTCTTAAATCACCTAAAAGACAAACACTACACTTGAAAAAGTAAAAGATACGCCCAAATCACCTAAAAGACAAACACTACATTTAAAGGAGTCAATGTTACACCTAAATCACCTAAAAAACATGACACTCTACACCTAAAAAAGTAAAAGATACCCCTAAATCGCCTAAAAGACAAACATAACACCAAAAAAAGTAAATGTTACACCAAAATCAGCTAAAAGACAAACACTACACCTAAAAAAGTAAACGTTACTCCTAAATCACCTAAAATAATACGCTATACCTAAATTGAAATACAATACACCTGAAAAACGCACAAATACACCTACTCACCTAAAAAGACACACTAAGTTTACTAAAAAACACATACAACACCATAATATTGTAAGTTAAAAACTATATTGGTGAGTATCTTCAAAGAAGGACAACTAAAGAAGAAAAGAATTCAGACATGCACAATCGAATTACTTGTTATCAATAAGTATTATTATTTTTCTAAAATAAGCAACAAGCTATTGTTGAACTTCTCAATTTATTCTCTTTTATGCCTACATGTTGCACGCATGTCAATTTGTAAACAGATGGGTCATCAATTAAAATGACTCATCCAGCTCTTTAGCTGCCCTTTTAGTATTTACCTACATATTATCCAATATGTCCCATCCTGCGTACCTAACTCCACCCTTCTCTACCCCAACCTCACTTCTTAACTACCTAAAAGACAAACAACACGCCTAAAAAAGTAAATGTTACACCTAACGAATACACTACACATAATCACTCAAAAATCACAGTACACTTGAAAAACAAACAATGACACCTAATCACCAAACACCTACTAATGAAAACATAAACGACACCAAAATAACATAGGAAACACAGCTAACCACCTAATAAAGCGCATAATCCACCTAAATCACGCAAAAATATACATTGCGCTAAAATAACCTGAAAATTAGTCGGCTTAATTGTAGTTTACTTTTTAGAAGGTCTATCTGAGAAACTAAAGTTATCTTTTATAATTGTGGCTGTTGAAACGCTATCCATGGAAAAAAGTTAGCTATGTGTTAATTACCCCAAATAATTAATATTATCAAGGAAAAATAAGTTGGTCCAGATGGTGAAGTACTACCGACAACATAGTTGTCCCAAATAGTACTCTATAATTAAGAAAAATATCGAGTTAGTGGCGCATGGCGGCAACAATTATGTTTCTAATACTTCAATAAAAAGAAAAGGGGGCTAATGGTCAAGCCATTATTGATATCAAAGTTATACAATTTGAAGTATTCAATAATAGTCAAGTAAAGTTAATTGAAAATCGTATGTTGACATATACAAGATGTACAAAATTAATATATTTTTACTATCGACTGCAAACAAACTATTTCATACTCGTATGTTCAATACAAACTAAGCATTCATAATACTTTTATTAATAGCAACAAATTGTTTTTCTATTCTTGGACTTTGTGCAACAGACCGGTTGTCCCGAATAAATTTTATGAACAAATTAACAAACCCAATGACTTAAAGGGAAAATATATCATCACTAATATTTGCATTATTAGTAACAACCAAATTTCTTTTACAATACTAGCCTATTAGGGACTACTGTTGTGCCAAATAACTTTCAAAATAGATTGTTATTCCCTCGTAGGTATTTTATCCGTGATAATTTATTTCCTCCCTACAGGTTGAGGACTCGTTAGGGAAAAACAAAATCTTCTAAAAACATATGTAACCTTGGGAGCAAAAAAACACTCCAATATTTTGGGTATTAGAGATGGATATTTTCTCTTTAGGCTACGATAGGTTCCAAGAAAAAATGGGAGAAAAGAAAAAACAAAATTGTGGAGAATAACATTTTCCAAGTGATTGACATAACACAAAAAAAAATTGGATATGAAAGGAAGATATAGGAAAAATACTTTGTATATCTTTATCTATGGGTGTGACGGGTCGGGTACCCGCGGGTTCGGGTATTTCCCCACGGGTACCCGAACCCGCGGGTGGAAGAAACTCGGGTACCCGAGAACTACTAAAATCTCGGGTACCCGCACTTCTGGGTACCCGAAACGGGTACCCGCGGGTACTTTTATTTAGCACAAATCACGGCTCTATTTTTCTTTTCTTTTCTTTTTTTGATTTAGCACAAATCACGGCTCTAATTATTTCATGGCTCTATTTTTTTTTTCTTTTCTTTTTTTTTGATTTAGCACAAATCACGAGCTATCTCTCTGTCTCTTTTGTGGGTCAATTCAAATTGGGTTTATGTGATTGTAGAACAAAAGAAAAAGATGAATCTGAACAAAAGAAAAAGAAAACCAAAATTAATTGATAACTGACCTTGAGCTTTACTGATCAGAAAAAAAGATGAATCTTTCAACTGATATTCACCCTATGGCAATCGATGTGGAATTTATGAATGAAATTTGTCAGTATATGAGAAAGATGAAGAGCAAAAAGATTAAAAAAAAAAAAACCTGTTTATTTTTTTTTTGTAAATACCCGCGGGTACCCGCGTCTTTTTCGGGTACCCGCACATTTACCATCTCTGGTACCCGACAGAAGGTATCGGGTATCGGGACTACCCGGAACTATTCGTTTCGGGTTACCCGATCGGGTAATATACCCGCGGGTTGGGACGGGTACCCGATACCTGAACCCGATTTAACAGCCCTATCTTTATCCAAAACTTTTACATTTCTTGTTTGGTTTCCCTCCAAACTTTATCTAACACTTTATTACTAAAATTTCTAGAACAAAAATCCCCACCATCTTTTTAACTTTCGGATAATTCATACAGGAAGTGGGAATGTAATCAAAGAATATTATTCTAAAATATTTGATTTTCCTCCAATACAAAACGTGGACAAATTTATTATTATTTAAAAAAGAGTTTCTAATTCTCATAATTTTTATATTCCCAGAAACTCGAAAACAATATAAACACTTGTAAGATCAATATGTTTGTTTGAAATCCGCGGTAAAACTTTTTGATTCAATATATATTCTATATTAATTTTAGTTATTTATAATCTTCATTAACAAATTTTATTTATAAAGCCATTCGATAGTCTAGGTGCTCCACAATTTCATAGGTTTCTTAATCAAAGATTTGGCGTATTTCACGGGCTCTATTATTTGTATTTCAATTCTATTGAATAATTCTTTTTAGGTTCTCTTTATTAAATTTGTATTGTTTGTGTTTTTTCACTGCAAATGTATTTATAGACTTTATATATCAAATAAGTTGGCATTACATTTCTAAACTTAAGATGATATTTTATCCAAGAAGCTGCGTATACTTTTCTCCGATAAAACAGAAACTTCAACCGGTGGTTAATTATCAAATCAACTCTAGTCAACTCTATCTATAAACGAAACAGAAACTTTGGGATGGTTCAGTTTGGTGCTAAGCTAGACGGAGGAAATTACTAGAGAAGTTCATGAGAAAAATTGCTATATTGATACCCCAAGCTTGGCACGTTATCGCCCTTCATATATTAATGTGGCATGTCACGAAATCGGTACCACAATTTTGTAATTTCTGCACGTTGCATACTCCGCCACAAGAGATTTCAAATTTTGGCCAGAAAATTGGAGTTTGACCTTCAATTTGGGGATTTTGGCCCATTTTTACTACACACACGACACATGGCCCAATCACATTTTCACAATTTTAAGTTGTACTTTTTTATTTCTTAATATTTATATCATCTAAATAAATTATTTACACCCCATTTTATTTTGAATTTTAAGGAAAAACACATATTCTAGTTTTTTGTTGAAATACACGCACACACACACAAATATATATACATAGGGTAATTACATTTATACCCTACATACAAAAATTATATTTTTAACTTTTTCTAACATATTTGACTTGATTATACATATTCTGAAATTCTAATTGTATTTTAAATTTTTTTCTAATTTAACTTAAGAAAAATTCAAAAATGGAAAAATCACGCTCAGACAAAAATTCAAAGAACAAAAACGAAAATCAAATCGCCATCTTCCTAAATCCAGCTTAGGTTTCTCGCGCTCACTCCCACATCCATGGCCACGTGTTTGTGATGGAGATTGCAAGGGTAGGGAAGGCGACATAATCTGGCTTGTACCATTGTTGACGGCAAACTGGAAGACGTCACTAGAGAATACACCATCAATCTACACAAACGCTTCCACAGATGCATATTCAAGAAGAAGGCAAAAAAAGTCATGATCTGAAACACAAATGTCATGATCTGAAACACAAAAGGCCAAAAAAGTGGGGAAAATTGTATTTCTCTTAGCTTAACTTGGCACCATTTGTTTTTCATACATTAACTTGGCACCTCACGTTTTTAGTACCCTAATTTGGCAATTTTCTCAATTTTGGTACTCCGATGGTGGCGATTTCATAATCTCGCCAAATTTCTTCACGTGGGACTAAATTTGGTGATTTCGACCCCGGTCACACCCCGACTCATCCACTTGCCACCTTGAATTTTGTTTTTTATTTTATTTAATCTATTTTATTATTTTTACCTACGTGGCTTCTAAGGTGGCAAGTGGATGAGTTGGGAGTTAGAATAGGGACAAAATCCCAAATTTAGTTCCACGTAAAAACTTTCGACAAAATTTTGAAATCGCCGCCGCCGGAGTACCAAAATTGAAAAAATTGGCAAATTAGCGTACCAAAAACGTGAGGTGCTAAATTAATCTATAAAAAAAAAAAAAAAATAGTGCCAAGTTAGGGTATCAAAAATGCAATTTTCTCAATATAATGTATTTCCAAAAAAAAAAAAGTGTTCCATTTATAAATTTGTTCAAATTCATAATTTCTTAATAACTATTTGTACATTTTACATTATTTCTAAACTTTGTCGTAATCTTTTCAGGTTATAAATAAAAATATGCAAATCTAATATAACAAATGGGTGTGATTTATCTTGAGCATATATGGATTTAACCTTTTTTTTAATTCTTTACCACATTCTTAGTGTATAGAGGTGCACTAGAAAGTTTTGGGAGACAAGGTTATGGACTAAAAGGTCAAAGATAATTTCTTTAATATCTTTTGTTTTAACTTTTAATATCATTTATAGTATTTTCATTCTCAAAAATCACGGGAAACAATTAAATATGTATAAGAGAAAATAATAATAATAGAAAGTTTTGGTGGCTCATATAAAAAGAAAATTGTATTTGGGCGAATGACTCAAAGACCCTTTAGATATGGACTAGTAATAGGGACGTATGCCCTCCTTGTGGTTAAATTCCTCTTGATATCTATTAAGTTTTGGTGTATGTACATTTACTCCCCCCGTCTATTATGTTTAAGATTCGAAAATAAACCAAAGTTGCCAAAAAAGAAAAAATGAAGTCTTATTTATTCTGTTTAACAAAAAAACAAAAAAATGAAGGTAATATTGAATGTTTTAATTAATTATTGCCACATCATCTTTCCATTAGGATTTAACATCGTAAAGTTTTTTATGTAATTAGATATACACAAAAAAAGTTTTACGTAACGAGATGCATACTAAAGAGGGGGTCTCTGCATAATTTTTCCAATATGAGGCGGTGCCCCTATAATTGGGCTATACCTCAGGGGTTGTTCGTGTTATTTTCCATTTTTTAGACAAATTTAGATTCATTTACATAGTTTTATTTAATTATTTTCTAAAAAAAAATTAACTATAATTGTTGTATTTCAAAGTTATAGTATGGTTTATCTTATTAAATATCCAGAATCATTTATGTAGTTATGAGTTATGATTAATGATTATTCATCGTATAGGAATTAAAATGGGGAAAAGAGAACTTAGCCCTCCCAAAAGACAATTTTTACAACTTTCAAAATTAATTCCTTTACCGCCTAAAAATGTAGAATACCGGGACTTTTCTCCCAACTTAATTTTTAGCCTTCTCTTTGACACACAAAAGCAGAAAATGTGCGTAGCATGTGCATTTCTCAAGGGTACTATCATCCAAACACTTTCTGGGGGGGAGGGGGGAGGGGAGTGTGACATTCTTCACTTTTGGGGGGTAAATTGCTAGTAAAAAATATAATATTGCAATGAGGTACGTTAAAGTACTTGAATAAAATAATTATTTTCTTAACATGTCACTTGGAAATTCATGGACATTTTTCAATTAAACTATTTTATTATTTGTTTTTGTACCAGATAAAGTTGAGATAGAATTTTCAGTAATATATAAAACTAAAAATATTTTATTTATATTTATGTGACTTATACTACAATATAATTTTTTAATGTAGCCTTTTACCCTCAAAAGGTGAAAAATATGCACTTTTTTCTCTTCCAAAGTGTTTAGACAATAATATTCTTGAAAGATGCACATGTTAGGCACATTTTTATTTTCATTTTTTGTGTAGATAAACGGCTAGTTAAGAACTAATTGTAGGACAAAGTGCTCAGTTTTGTACAATTTTAGGGAGTAAAGTGCTTAATATTGACTTGTAGGGGGTAAAGTGCCAAAAGACATTTTTCTGGGGAGCAGGGTGGCCATGTTCTCTTTACCCTACAAGTACCAAACCATATAATTTATTCAAGTTTAAAAAAAAAAAATGTTGTTGCCATAATTTTTGTACCACCCATTTGCTCATCTATCTCTTGAGTTACTCATAGAATAATGACAACGTATGTTATGATTTATGCTTTTTTTAAGGATGGGGGAGGGGAGAGAGATGAAAGTGACGTAGAGTAATAAATAAGTGATTGGGCGGTCCTTTTATTATATTTTTACCTTCTACAAAATGTATATACGTAACGAATATACCATAAAAGTAAAACAACATAAGGCGTATAGTATAAGTGTGTTGAGGCTACAATATCCAGTCTTCAAAAACGTCCTTGTGCCTAACGCCTTTTGTTTTTCTCCTTTCACATATAAAACATGTGTTCAATCACGTTTCATTAACTCATTCGCTTTCATAAAATGCCGTTTCTAGTTTTCATAAATATCCAATGCGAACCCTAGTCTACTTCTCATTGAGTCACTTCTTGCGCCGCTCCAAACTCTGGTCTTCTTCTTCTTCTTCTCTTCTTTTTTGTTTCTTCAGATAGTTGATTACGCTTTCTTTCCAGTTTCTTGCAAAAAAATGACATATTACGTATTGACTTACCTCCTGCGCTTGTAAGGTCCTTAAGCCCATGGAGCAAAATCTAGATCTTTTTGACAATGAAGTGGAAGCCCTTCGTGGAAGCAAGTATTGGTTGCCCATAAATTGTCCTATTTGACCAAAATTCAAGGTATAACTATCTTTCTTCGTTGAACCGTTAGTTTGTCTAAAATCATAGATTCTAAATCTGCCATCTAGATCAGTATATATGAGGTTTAGGCAAAAAAAATAATTTATTATTAGACTTATATTTAAAAAAAATATGAAAAAAAGCGATGAATGCGAGTTTCAGGTATATCTCTATTTCAATATAAAAATATTTTAAAAAGCTAATGGAAAATGTAGAACTGTTTAATACACTAGATATTTTGCTGAAAATAAATCTTTCAAGTTTTGGTCTTCCTCCTCCCCCAAGGTTCCAAAGTTTGGCAAATGTCCCCCTTGGATCTCCTCTTCTTTTTCTGACATATACCCTTTCCATTTGTGACTGTTAGAACGGTTAATCATAAGAGAAATAGTATAAATTACCAGTAAAATTAGTTTATCTATTTTTATTTTTATTTTGAAAGAATGTTTCTAATTATGGTAGTTCTAATAATTGAAAAAATCTCTTTTTTTTTTATTCTTTAAAATTTAATTGTTTCTCTCTATTGATACAATAATTATAGAATGAGAATATGTGTTTATAATTTGGCTTGCTATTTAGTTTAGAAAAGTGAATACGATATGTTTGTAAATTTATTTTTTGTTAATTTCTGATTAAGTAGTTGATCAGAACATTGATTAAATATAAATATTGATACTTTTCTCTTTCTCAAACTTCAATATACAGACATATATATTTTCGTTCTATTATTTATTTGGTGTGAATTTAGTTTATACTATGTAACAAATAGATACAAAGATTGATATTTCTAATAATAACATCTTCCTTCTATGTAACCGCTAACAAACACGTATATATAGTCCACAAGAAGCTCAGAAAGTATGAGTAAGAACTATGAAAATATCTTGTAATAATAGATGTTTTATATTTGAGTTTTTATAAGATCTATATACTTTGAGTAAAAACCACAGTTCTGGAAGTTACTATTCATACTATTCAGATTATTATTATCTCAATTTCCAAATTTGAAAATCTTATCAACATCGAATGAAAAATTCAAAACTATTAACTACAAAACCTATTTTATTCAATTTTCTAGTAAATAATAACTACACTTCCTAAATAACCCAAAAATCCTAATAACTTCACCCTGTCTCTAGACCCTTCCATGGCCTCTTCAACATCTATATAACCTGCAGTTGCTCTTCTCCTCTCCACCACAATCAAACAATATATATACTAATAAATGGATTTGTTAAACTTTCATCCATCCCCACCGTTCCTTGAAAACTTAGGCCTGATTAGCTTCACTAATCTTCTCCGTTCATGTATCCTAAGTATAGCGCTGGCCCTTCACTTCCTCTTTTTTCTGGCTTGAGGAAGGCGCAACATCTGCTTCGGGAACTACCTTCCTTCGGCTCTTACTTCCTGTTGCCAGATAGCTAAGCACCTCATTCCTAGCTTGAGGAAGGCGATGTTTCCTACGAGTAAACCTCGTATGACAACCATGATCCAGGGTACGTGCCAGAGGTTTGTGAATATGTCGAGAAAGAGGGTTCGATTTTGAGAAATAGATTATAGAAATATTTCTCCGGAAGATAACGAGTTGCTCGACAATGATTTGCATGAATGATTTGCCTTAAGCGATAATTCACCGCAAGTGTGCTGCCTCACCTCATTCGTTGAACGGAATCTATGGTTTCTAGATGGCTCAACATAATATCGATCAATTAATCCAGCATGCACCAGAAGTACGAACTTTCGGGATTTTCCATTCCTCCGGCAGCCAACTCGGTCGCTTTGCCATCTCTTCCGGATTTCTCCGCACTGCCAAATGCCTAGGCGTAAGAGTTGAACTGTCTTTGGGTGGGACCAATGAAATCAGCTCGGCCGCAATTACCGACCCGGGCTCAAACTCCGCATTTTGGGCTCCCAAAAGTTGTAGGGTTGATTAGTGTGTTTTTTATGATGATGATGCAAATTTAAATGTATTAGGTCATGTATATATTGTCTTCCTTCCTTATAGATGTTATATGTAATTACGAATTGTTTGAAACATCAATCAATATAAAGACAATCTTGATACTTCAAAGACATGAAATTAGGGATTCATCTATAATGTTTTCCAAACATTTAAGAGTAAGTACCTTTATAATCATATAACATCAAAGTAGTCTATTTGTTTTAATTTTCTTAGGAAAAAAATCAAGAGGTGTTCGCATTAATATCATATATTACTATAGTTATATCGAAACTTGAGGGGTTCAATATAGTCATACATGTAAGAACTTAAAGGATTTAAATACAATCATATAACGTTTTAGCGTTACAGTTTTGTGACAAGTTATACCAAATCGTCTGTGTCATTGGTATTCCATGTGCCAAATAGTCGACCATGTCTTGATGTATTAAGATGAACATGTGCTATTACCACAACTAAATATCACATAAAATGTCCGACGAAGTGATTTAGATGAGCCTTGCTGATGACAAGCTGGTATTGTTTTTTGGGGAACTGGGGAAGAGCAGAAAAAACTTAAAGAAGCTGAGGAGAAATAGGTGAATAAATAATTAGAGATGAAAAAAATACTTGAAGAGTTATAACTTATAAGTGTAGTCTTACGAAATTAAGCCTATGCTTGAGTTTCTAACGAAGAGTTACTTGCATCCTTGAGTTGGCATTTAAAGGTATTCTCTTTCAATATTTATAGAGTAAGAATAAAGAATGTTAAAGTGCTTTATAATACATTGGGACTATAATCTCACATTAAATTAAGTAAATTGCAAAATATTACTTTCATGTTGTCTAATATCTTATAATTGTCATTAAACAAATCGCAATGATTATATTGGATTAGTAGTAGGAAAGTGCTTAACTTTAACTACATAAAAATTCATTTTTGTCACATCAAGAATAATCACCCCGTCTCGCAAGAATGTCTTGTCTTTAAAATGTCTAAATATTCTTATTAGATCAACTAATGACCATCGGAAGGGAAAAAAAGCAATTTTTCAATGGTGAGTGTTTCAATGAAATTGGTTAAAATGAAAGTCAAGTAACGATCTTCAAATGAAGACAATTATATGGAGAAAAGAATAGAGACATGCACCATTAAATTACTTGTTATCAATTATTATTTTTCAAGATACACTCAAGGAGTCTGAAACACGTCATTTAAGGGAGTATTCTTATGTTATACATTTTCCAGAGAGATTAGGTGAGCATCTGCTTTAAAGTTCCATAAAACTAATTATGCTGACATAATTGGTGTATACTTAGAAGCCAGAGAAGGGCAAGAGAAAGTACTAAATGGAATTGAAAACTAGAAAGAATACCAAAAACAAGTCAACCCTGAAGAAAGAAACTGTGAAGGCCATTGAGGCACGATAGAGAAAGAAAAAGAGATAGATACTGAAGAGGAGGTAGATTTTATCCGAATAGCTGGACTAGATGGAAGTCTTCCATGGGTTTCAGAGTTCATGCCTCCTAAGTTAAGTTATCCAAGAAGTTTTACTCTACCTTGCACCATAAACAATACTACTTTCGAAGACGCACTTTGCGATCTTCGTGCTAGTATCAACTTAATGCCTTTTACTGTTTATAAAAGTTTAAAGTTGAATAGGATAACTCCCGCTAAAACCTTTCTTCAATTCGTAGACTAATCCACTAAAAGTCTTGTTGGAACAGTGGATAATGTTACTGTTAGAGTAAGAAACTTTTGTTTTCATGGATGATTTCATTGTTATGCAGTTGGAGGAAGTGCACTCTTATCGTTTAATTTTGGGACGACCCTTTTTAGCAACTAGTGGTTGGGACTTGATCAGTTTATCTGAATGAAAATACGTATATATGACAATGTGAAGTATGAAAAACATGCCTATTATTGCATTGTTGTTGATATATTATAAACATATTATTATCCAAACCATCTTTATCTATGATTTCATTTAAAAGGAGGTACCCTATGATTGATTAGAGTGGACCCGATCTTTGCAAGATTACAAAATTTTTGAATCTAGTTGAACACTTATCGAGGGGAAATTCTAGATAAAAAACCACCAAGGAAGTTATCTAGGCCATCTTTTGACTTGCGTTTGAGCCTTTCAAGCACTAAGCTATACGAAGAGAATAATCCATTGCACCCGCACTGAAGCCTTTTTGGATGAATGAACCTATCTACCTACCCTTCTAAGCCGAATAATGAAAAATATCCTTACTCTTTTTGGAGAATTTTGTTTGTGCACAAACAAGAACCAAGGAGAAGAGAGAAGAGAATGAAGGGAGATGAGAGAGGTTGATGACTAGAAATGCCCATGTGTAGTCTCGAAATGTCAATGAGAAAAGAGCGAAAATGAGGAAGAGTGGAGAGATTGTAGTTGTATAGAGCTCATAAAAAATCTTAGTTTGGGGGTGCAACTAGAGAAGAAATAGTAGGGTTAGAGCTTGAAAAGAAAAAGAGGATATGGGCAAATTAAAAGAAAAATCTGCTCATATTAATAATAATAATAATAATAAAATAAAATAAAAACTGCTGCAAACGTTTGAGAAGATTTAATTGATCAATGTGCACTATTTCAAGAATCATTTGACTAGAATTACATCATTAATCATCTTTTTAGAGATCCAATGTTCTTTCACAAAGACAAATCTTAAAAATCGGTGGACAAATTGGTTGAATGGAATGTAGGGATGAAGTTTTTGTTTGATCAAATAAGGCAAAGTATATCTATGAATGTGAAAAAGAAGTACAAAAAGAGGTAGTTTGAGTTTGTGCGTTAACGAAAGCTTTGTAGATCTTTTTTGTGTTTCTTATCTATATACTTTTTGAGCCAACACCATAGCCTATCATTACAAGCTTATAAAGTCCTAAGTGATCTTTGGTGGAACTTGTTTACATTAGTGGAGAGAAAGTGTAAAGCTATGTTATAAAGTAAGGTGATTGATCTCAGTGAAACTTATCTTTCTAAACTGAGTCAAGAAGTCACTTTAAAATGCATGAGAAACGATGTTTCACACTCTTTTAAATTATGGATGTGCATGTGGACTGTATATCAATGATTGATGTTTTTGTTAGGACCAGGATTTGGTCCAATGGTGTTTGAACTATTAAATTGTCTTATATTGTTTAAACAACCATTTATGAACTAGTTAGTTTAAGTACTCTTGGGTACGACTTAATTTGTTTATCTCCTAGTTTCTCTGAAATTATTTATTATGAAAAGATTTTATGTTAGTTGTGTTTTATTCGACCTTATTTAGATAAACGCATAAGTATCTTTATGATTTAGAAAATTTTATCTCTTGAACAATTTAAGGGAAGAAAAGATATACCAGGAGTAATTATGATCACACATATTGATTAAGATTCTTAGAAGATTGCATAAATAGAATCTTTACCATATTTGACTAGGATTAGACTTATTTTCTTATATGAATATCCTAAGTGATTGTATATATCTTTATTCTTTGGTAAGAGATTTTAAAACTTAGGAATCTTTATTATTTAATTAAATATGGAATAATCTTACACATAGTATAAGGTTAACTATGTATGGAATTATATTCTATGAATTAACCCGATTTAAACAATTTTTTGATGCATTCTAATTAATTAAATCTTACCACTGTCCTTTAGATAATCTTGGTTTTGTAGGGAGCACTATCATTTGATGACTAGTATAAATAGGAGTCATAGTTTAGGATGCAAGTTGTCGAGTTCATTTTGTTATTTTAATATTGATTAAAGTTCTCTTAGGTTTTATTTATATTTTAGTAAAAGTATTTCTGTTAAGTTGAAAAACTTTAGAAGAAGATTCCAGTTGGATCGAAGGGGAGTTCGAACAAGGCAGGACATCTTTACTCATGCGGAGTAGAAGTAGCAAAGGCGTATCTTATAGGTTTTAACTATAGAAGGGATTCAATGAGTTTGAAGTCAAGTCCTGTTAGTGTAAATCTTTTGTTACTTTGAAAGAGGTTTGTTTTAGAAGGCCAAAGCCTCGTGGAGTAGGACAGTTGTCCGAACCACGTACAAAACATGGTGTTATTTATTTACTGTATCTACGTTGCTCAACTGTAACTGTTTCAACATCAAAACTGTAAGGTATTTTACTAGTATAATCTGCAATTAAGATCTAACAGTTTTGAATAGTGCTCTTAGATTGCTTTTCATTGTTACATGGTTATTGGATTGCCAGATATATTCTAAAGACGGATTCCACCACAGCCAGCTGGAAAAAAAAAAGTGGTGTGAGATTGTTGAATCTGCACATTTCTTGAGTCTTTTTTATCTTTTATTTTTAGTCTTATTTACTCGAAAATGAACAAAAGGGTAAGTTTGTGGGTGATTGATGAGTCCATTTTGTACTCGTAATTCATATACCAAAATAAACTAGTTTTATGCTTGATTCATGATTGTTTTTAGTCTTTTTACTTGTTTTCCTTTATTTTGTTGTTTATGAGTCGTTTTGGGTGAAAAAGGGACAAAAATAGGTTAATTAGTGGAATTTAAGAAAAATCATGCGAGCATGAAAGCGAATGGAAGCGAAAAGGAGAAATCGCATGTCCAAACGATCGCTTTGAAGTGAAGAAGAAGATTAGCGATCGGTTATGTCTAAAGATGACGCAACCCTAAAATCAGCAGCAGCTGCATGCCATTGATAAGCAATTGCTTACGATTGGGTAGACTCAAAAATTAGGTTTTTGATGCATAATTAAGGAGTGAGACCTTTCAAGGCGAAGGGATATAAATAGAAGATAAAAAACTCGTGAAAATGGGTGTGTAGTGGTGCAGATAGGGATAGTAAAGAAGAGATTTTTGGAAGACGAAGAAGAACGAGAACGAGATCCGTGATTGAGTTTATGTTCATTCATATCTTTTTTTTTCTAAAGTCTAGTTTATTGTTTTGGATATTTTGAGTTATTTTCTTATGTTTGTTTGGACAAGATATTCGTGTTAGTTATTTTATAAAAGACTATGTTTTGCTTTACTTGTTTTTAAGTGTTTATATCAATTATGAGTAGTTAATTCCATCGTGTATCGTGATGCAATGGGAGTATTTGAGTAGAGATTATGATATTATATTGTGATGATTGTGTGAGAAATAATTAAATTGAATTTGTAACTTAAGTGTAATGCTTTATGTGCGTCATGAACAGAAATATGTTTAGATTCTTATGATAGATGCCACAACCGAACTCATAGGATAGATCTCATAGGTTATACAATTCCACATGTCGTGTGATGGTTTCCTTCTAGCAATTAAGGCATAGGTAATTCACTGAGATGAATGCGTTTGGAGAAACATAGTACAAATAGTAACTTTCTGAATTACAGAGTGGTGAATCCACAATTATAGGAATACCTCCTAGGTGAATATATCCCACACATGATTCGATCATAATTCATCTCAACAATGACTTGTGTATGAGTCTTCGATAATATCTATCCAAAAAAATCTAATTCCTTACGATACCACTAGTTAATTATTAATTTTAGTCTTTATTTATTCATTAATCATAGTTATTAATTATTCAAATCAAAATTTCCCTTTGTTTATTTTATTTGTTGAGTCGTGAGTGTGAAAGGTGATAGCTTCATATTCATTTATCTTCTATCTGCACAAACACATAAATTAGTAGTTAAAGTTAAACGCAATCCTCCATTGAGTACGATATTTGTGGGTCGTAACTTACGTCACATGTATTACTTGCAGTATTAATTTTCCGATAGAGTTTGGGCAGGTCAGAGTCCACAAATATGATGTCATTGCATAGGATCGCTTAGGAAGACCAAAGCCTGTGTGCTCGCATGAAAATTATCCAGAAGTCTTGGCTAGAAGTTTGCAAGGAGAATGTGATCGCATAGCTTCGCATGTTGGAAGGGTCAAATCAAGGTTTCGCGACCAGGCATGCGGCCGAACGCCATGATATATATATATATATATATATATATATATATATATATATATATATATATATATATATATATATATATATATATATATATATATATATATATATGCGATCACATTCTCGCAAAGCCATTGTATAGACCAAAAGAGGGAAGTTTCAAACAGGTTTAAGTGACTGCATTCCCAGAGGGTGCCTTGCATGTTTAGTCAGTTTTAAATAAGGAATTTTGCTTCCTTACCTGTGTTTGCAAGAAAGTTTCTTCTCCAATCTCTTATTTTTCTTTCCTTATTCATAGTATTTAAAGTTGCAAGTTTCTACAAGTCTTATTGATTAAGAAAGCCCACAATATCACAGTTTAAATACTACTCTACGTAGAACATATTCTGCAAACTTTCTTCGACTTAGAAATCAAAATTGTTTCACTTGAAGTAGGTTTGTTCTGTGATCGATTATTGTGAATGCAATATTGCAATTGATTGTATGTTTTTGGTCATTGAATGAGTGAAGAAAAAGCTTGAAAGTACATAAAATCAATCACACATACCTAGTGTTTGACAAAAGTTCTCAATGACATCTAGAAGAAGCACAACGGGAGAATCGTCAGCAACCAATGTAGCAATTGTACCTAGTAGTGAAAGAGAGATTGTTTAGCTTGATAGATGAAGATTTGAAAACAATAAGGCATTAGAACATATAATCATTCGATCAACCATAAGTTGATCCCGAAAAAAAAGATTTAATATATTTCCGATAGGTATCAAAGCTTTGAGTTTACAGAAATTTGTTGAAACACTCACGGAATGTAACAAAGATTTAGTACGTGAATTATTTGCACATGTTAGTGCTGGCATGATTGATGAGTTCTATGAGCTACCTTTGGAAGATTTGGAAGAGGAGGCGGATCTAATCCCACCTAAGAAAGAAAAGATTGACAGATGCTTTCTGTATCCTAGCAAAGAAGAGACTACTCAAAGATTAACAAAGCTTAACACATGTTCACGAGGAATACGATATTCAGTATGATATTCTGCTACCGAAATACAAAGTATGTCTCAACTTTGTGTGCTCTAGAATTCTTCCAACAACAGGTAACATGGGATCGATCTGTCTAGTGAGTTTCATGAGAGATGGCCATCCTTTTGGACCAGGGTAATCATCATCAAAATAATAATCAAGTGGACAAATAAAATTCCTCGGGGGAATAACTTTGGGATCATTAATCGTCGCGTTTTGTCGATGTATGAAGTTCTGGAACGATCCACTAGTAAAATCATCAATCCACCGAAACCAATCACGAAACTTTCTCTTTCAAGATACAAAACATGCAAGCTAGTTGTAGAAAAAGAGAATCAATCAGAAGTGGAAGAGAATGAAAGCTCGGATAGTGAAGAATATTCGATTGAAGAAAGGGTAGAAATACTTCAAATAATAAGAAAAGGAGAAAAGCCACAGAGTTTGACATAGCTTTTCTTAACAAAACATGAGTAGATGAGCAAAATTGAAGAATTAAAAGAAGATATAATTTGCGTACAGCAACAAATGATTCTATCACTACATCACGTTCTAGGTTATTTCTGGCTTTTTCATGTATTTTTAAACTTTTATTTTCTATTCCTTTTCTAATTTCGTTTCCTTGGAGTCTTATTTTCACCACATTTAGTTGTATTTTTTATTGTTTAAATTAGCGTCATATATATATATATATATCTTGATCAGTGCATCTTCATGAACATACATACATATAAGTCACAATGCGATGTTTGAATTCTAGGGTCATATAATTTCGTGAGAGCTTACAATTTAAAAATAGTTATGGCGTTTTCCGAATTGATTGGGCTTTAGCTTTAAACGCGAATGGAATCTACTCCCAGGCCGGGTGATTAGGCCCAGTAAAAGATTCATCTTAACTAACTATCCAGGCCCACTCAACTAACGAATCAGAAACATTCAGCAGCAAGTAAGAAGATTTTAATGGAGTTTTAAGAGGTGGACGAGTTTGCTCCGATAAACGGGGAAACTTGTCCAAATTGCAAACCCTAATTAGTAATTAATTGCTTCTCTGATGATGGAGATAGATTACAGGAACAAGCTTGTGCTTGCTCCTATGGTCAGAATTGTAAGTATATATCTATCTATCTATCCTTCTTCAACAACAACAACACTGTTTAATAAGCTTAATTTTACTTGTTTTTTTATTTATCTTTTTAAATCCTAGTTGAGGTTTTTACGGTTGGATTTTAGGGTACGTTGCCGTTTAGGATGATGGCTGCTGAATACGGCGCTGACATCACGTACGGAGAGGAGATTATCGATCACAAGCTCCTCAAATGCGACCGGCGAATCAATGGTTTAATAATTGATTTTTTATTTGTTAGTTATGTGTGTGATTTGATTGGATTTTGGTGTGGAGATTGTTACGTCATACGTATGTTTTTGATCGTCAGGTGTACTTGGAACAGTTGATGTAGTTGAGAAAGGAAACGATACTGTTGTTTTCAGGACGTGTCCTGAAGAAAAGAAGAGGGTGGTGTTTCAGATGGGGACTTCAGATCCCGTCCGAGCTCTTCGTGCTGCCCAGTTGGTGTAAGATACTCTCCTTTAGTATCAATTATGTAGTGGAAAGATTTTATAGAACAGGAGTTTAGGAGCTCTGTGTTTTTAGTTTTGTTTTGATTTCGATGCGCGGATGATCTTGTTGATTTTGCTCGGTTTGCGTGAAACGTGTAGAAAATGTGATACGCTTTATCATTTGGATCTCGATAGCTGGTTTTGTTTTTCTTTTTTTTTCCTTGTTGGGAGTAATTCTTTCACAACCTTGTTTCTTTTTAGTAAACGACAGAATTTGTTGTAGAATGTGACCACACTATCCCCTATTTTCCCTAGTTAGCTTATTTGTAAACATAATCATACAAGTGAATTTGCCTTCTTGAGCTGAGTCTTAGACATTTACTGTCATCTCTTGTCACATGGTATTGAGTTCTTGGTACTATGTCCTTTAACATTATTTATAACATGTGCTTTTCAGGTGCATGGATGTTGCTGCAGTCGATATAAATATGGGTTGCCCCAAGTCTTTCTCGATTAGTGGTGGAATGGGTGCTGCATTGCTGACAAAACCAGAGCTAATTCATGATGTGTGTGGACATGCCTCTTCCTGTCTATGAGAAAGTTATAAACTTTTTTGAAGTTCACGATATGTTTGACAATGGTTTGCATATTCTTATTCTGGATCCAGATTCTGACGACACTGAAAAGAAACCTAGATATTCCTGTAACATGCAAAATTCGTTTATTAAAATCACCCCAAGAAACGGTGGAACTAGCACGAAGAATTGAGAAAACTGGAATCTCTGCTCTAGCTGTTCATGGCAGGTATCCTCCCTGTTCTGCATTGTGAAAAATTATGCATGAAATGGTGTTATATCTTAGGTGTTCTTTACTTGAATCCATAAGAAAATGAATTCAAAACAAGTGAAATATAGGCAGAGAGCCTCTTTTCAATTCAAAATGAAAATTTACTGCCTCATTCCCCATTGTTATATTAATACTGTCCAACAATTTCATATATCATCCAACAATTGGACTTTTCAACCAATAGCCATATATCACTCGACATTCATCACCATCCTAACATACCAATATAAATTATTGCAAAATCATCCAACATTCATAGTCATAAGAAAATTAGGAATGGAATTTTTTTTTCCACATACTAGTGTTACAAAACAGTGATGGATTTATGGCGGGTATCGGGTCTGAGGTTTGGGAATGGATACCCACACCCATTGCCCATCCCTATCTGTTTGCCTTTGGTATTAGTTCTAGTACTGCATTCTTGATATCCCCATTTTTGATTCTGGCCTAAATACTGACATAAAATCTGGTTGTATAGCTTATGCCATAATCATTATACGTTTAATAGGGGTGTTAAATTCGGTTTTAAATTCAGTAGCGGTTTGCAATTGATGCTACACCTTTTATATGACGCTTTTTGTTAATTAAATGACAGGAAAGTCGCTGACAGGCCAAGAGATCCTGCTAAATGGAGTGAGATTGCCGATGTTGTGGCTGCAGTTTCCGTCCCAGTTATAGCAAATGGTGATGTCTTTGAATATGAAGATTTTGAACGCATCAAAGCTGCAACAGGTTGGTGTAGATCCATATCCTTCTTATAACAACTGTTTGGTAGCTTCTTGTACAGCCATTATCTGGTGTCTTACAATAAGGTTCTCTGTTGTTCTTTTGATTACATAGGCTTGTTGTTTCTTGTTTCTTGAGAAAGTGGAATCATTCTTCTGTTTCTGTTTTACACTTGAATAACCTTTTCAATAGTTTGACTTGAAGAATTTGTCTTGCATACGTGGTTTGATGTTTCATTTTGTAATTTTATGGATGTTTTGCTGAGTGTTTAGAGGAGATATGTTCATATTTTGCCATGCTTCTGCTTGAGAAGAATTATTATTTTATTGTTTTGAAAGGAGAACGAGAGCTGACTAAAATATTCTACAGGCTGAATTATGACATTATCTTCTTTTTTGGTTATGCCCTGTAGATTGGGTATTCCATTGAGAACATGTATCTTTTACATGTTTTATTGTTAAACAGCGAATTTTGGCTTTATAGTGTGAGAGAATTGTCTATATTTGAAACTGCAAATAACTTCAACTGCCATTTTGTCACTAAAGCAGCATGGACTTGCAGTGAACATGAATTCTAGATCTTGGGATTAGTTGGATAATGCTTCTGTGCAACCTCTTAAGTTTTTTTATTATACCTATTATTATGTTTGTAATGATAAGGGTAAAAAGCGTCAAACATCCCAGTGTATACCCCACCTCTCAAAATATGTGCAACTCCCCCCCCCCCCCCCCCTCCCAACTTTCCAGCGAAATCTTTCTGCCGAAAGTTTGCTTTCACTGGAAATCAAAGCGATTTCGAAAAGAGGGCATTTTATTAAAAGTGGGGTTAAATCAAGATGAATTTCCACAAGTTCCAGCTGAAACGAACTTACCAGCCGAAAGATTCCACTGGAAAGTTGAGGGGGAGGGGGGGAGTCACACATATTTTGAAAGGTTGTGGGGTTAGATGGTCTACTTTTTAACTTTAGGTAGCAAGTTGCAAAACAGGGTATACGTTGGGGGGTTTGATGCCTTTTACACTAATAATAATTGGAACAAACCCTTTTAATGACATATTCTAGCTGACTGATTGTTTCTATTGTTCATCTTTATCTCAATTTAGTAGCTTTAAGTAGTAGAAAGCATATTTTACCAGACTTGGGTGCAAGAAGTGGCAGTGCTTTGTCTGTGGACAATGTTTCGGTTCGTTAAGTGGTGTCTCATAAAGTAATTTAGGTTTCATTTGAAAGCTCTATGCTTGTGTACCGATGGTGCAAATAAAATTCAATGGAGTGACGGAAGATATTTTGGAGGAAGGTAGGTAATACAGGTAGAATTGTATATATGGTTGCTCATGACGTATCAGTGATGTTTGGTTCATCGAATCTAAACCTTCCTAGTTGGAGTCAAAAGCTTAATTATTATTGATATTTGACAGTATACTTAAGATGGTGGAAATTACAAAAATGTCCTTTCTTGAACGCTGGAAGAAATTGGAGCGCATCTAGGTTTGATTTGTGATTTAGGAGGATATCTTTCGTTTCTTTGATACTTCTTTTACTCGTTAAAGAACAAAGTCCAGGAAGTCTGAGGAACTTCACAGGATTCAGATACTGGTAAAGAAATTTTGATGGTGAACTACTTGATCTCCTCAGAGCAGTCCAAAGCTTTTTGGTTTTCTTAAAGCAAATTGTATGTGGCAATGTCAACTTTAGCTGTCTGCATCTTTTGATATTTTTAGTCGGTGGTCTTTAAAGTGCTCGTCTCATATCTAATTGTATTCAGTTTTGCTTGTAGTTGGGATATAAATCTTTAAAATATTCTATGCACTTGGCACTGGTCATGTGAGATCATTCTTTTTCTTTATTAGTACAATTCTGCATTTGCTTTTCAGCAACCACACAATTTTCAGTTTAGGATTTGTACCTTCCTCAGGTGCTTCATCTGTGATGGTTGCAAGAGGTGCACTTTGGAATGCTTCTGTTTTTTCTCCTAAAGGCAAATTACCATGGGAAGACGTTAAAATCGAGTATGTTAGGAAGGTACCTGGACTAATGTTTCAGCTAAGGAATTGATCTTACTTCCTGCATAGTTTTAATTTACTTCCCATCAAATTGTTGTGTTTTGTCCTACTGTTTCTAGATGAGATTAGCTTACTAAGGCATATTTCTTTTATCCAGAGCATCTTATGGGATAATGATCTCAAGAGCACTAAATACACGTTGAAGGAGATGATAGCGCATTACTCTTGTCTTGAACTCCCGGAGGGAAAGGCTGTAACTAAGTCGGACACCTTGGCTGATCTAGCGTAAGTGAAATTACTGTTTCTCGTCAATCCTTGCCTCTTATCTTAGTTAATTTATTGTCAGTTCTTTTGGGTTCTGTACCTGGACTATGTGCAATGGTTATGTCTTGTCCTATCTTTTGCTAAACATATAATCAGTGACTTGTTAAATATTAGATATGGAAACACTCCACTTAATGCGTGCCTTTGTTTGTTTCAATTTTTTTAGTTTTTTATTTCTTATGTTCTTTGTTTATTGAACTAGGGAGGCGTTGAAACGTGTCTCAGATCCATTGTCATACTACACGCCATATATATATATATATATGCAGTTTATCTTATTCTTGGTTTCATTGGAAGATTTGGCAATGATGTAATCTTAAGAATGTTAAAGATTCACTTTCTTCACCAGTCACAAACTTGCTTAGATACTGGGCTTGCCCCTGCCATTCTGTAAAACTAGAACTGAGTTCGAGTACTCGTTGGGTAAGATGTCTCAAGGAATTGCCTTTGTGTTTGTTTTTCAGACGAGTTTATGGGGAAGAAAAGTACTGTGAGCTTGTCAACTTCAATAGATCATCCTCTGGATGGATCAGTTGACATTAGTTAAATGTCGTCTTTGAGCAAGTAAAAAATGAGGTGATCTTTCCTTCTCAATATCTTTTTTTTCATTCTGAAGTTAGAGAGGTACGGAACTTTGGCATTTAATTTCCGTGACTATTTTCAGATACTTGTCTATTACTATTGAATCAAAATCTCCTCATTTTTTGACAGGCTTTTTTCTTTCACAACCTTGTGTTGATAAATTATTTTTGGGAGGGAGTGGGGTGGTTGGTGTGTACATGGAAGGGCTGCAAAAAGCTAAGATACCTGCTGCATTTTGTGATGGGGATTGGTTGAAGCTCAGCAGTTGCTTGTCAAGATTTTGTGTTGTATCATTAGTTTTTATTAATCCAAATTTGTGCAAGTTTATTATATTTTTTATAGCCATTTGTTTGAGTCAACTTTTCACCGAATGTGAGTGGAAAATTATATCTGTAACATTCTTATGTTCCTGCTGCGTTTTGTGTTGGGGATTGGTTGAAGCTCAGCAGTTGCTTGCCAAGATTTTGTGTTGTATCGTTAGTTTTATTACTCCAAATTTGTGTAAGTTTATTATGTTTTTATAGCTATTTCAGTAATTGTTTTAGTCCACTTTTCACCGAACGCGAGTGGAAAAACATTTGTAACATTCTTATATTCCTTTTCGGCCAAATCTTTTTGTTGGTCCCTCGACTCTGTGTGTTGTCTTACTCTAGTTTATGCATATTTAGTTTACACTATTTTATGCATATTTAGTTTTTTGTAGAATAAAGTTGACGGCGTTATTAATGCTTTGAACGTTTTATCTTCATTTGTGGTTTAGCATTAAGATTGAAAGATTATGGACTGATCTAATTGAAGAATAAAGGATTAGTTGAAAATAAGTATGGTTAAAATATTTAGTTATACATTCATATTTGATTTATGTCACTGATTATATTTGATATCGTGATCATTGAGGGTTGAGTGTTGAGTTATACTAAATGTAACGAATGCCGATTTGGTTTCGGTATAGGAGATAGCCTAGATTGATTGAATAAAATGCTTCAGTTACTAGCACGTGTTGTGTGCACTTAAGTTTAATATCCATTAAGATATGACTGTAGCGCAATAGAGATTGTAATGTTATTTTTAATATCTTAATTTATGAGCAAAACAAGATAAGACGATTACATTTTAATGAATAATATATATTGGGAAAATTGAGTGATCTAATTAAGAGTCCGATTAGCATCTTGTATGATATGAATTTCGTAATGTGTAAAACACATTAGTAAGTGTGATTAGTAGTAGTGGGATTATAATTAGTTTATTATTAGTAAGTGTGATTATAATTAGTTTATTATATAAAGCTACAAGACTTTGTTTCGCAATGCTCATCTCGAGTGACTGTCCTACATTCCTATCAATTGCTCGAAAACCAAGAACGGGCAAATATTAAAAAGTGGAAAAGCAACTATTTTTAACATGTATGCGTCTAGATCACGCGGACACACAATGTCAAATCCAAAAATGACTGATTCTACTCAAGATAAACACCCGGCTACTTCCGTGCCGCACACTTCTTTTCCTTCTATTACTCATCGTGATCGTGTCTTCGGTAGTGCCCCACCCACTCCACATACACAAGGAGAATTAAATAACATTGACCATACTCGACTTGTTGGGTCTCTCGACGATAGAATGCTTGCAAAAATGGTTGTAGCATGTTGTTTTATGTCGTGGTGTATGTTGTTTGTGTGTATGATAGCCTTCATGGCAATAGCATTCATTATAGTTTTAAAATAGGGTTCGTAACCAATATGTAACAGATGAATGTTATTTGGAGAGGCTATGTTATGTATTATGTGACAATGCCCGTGAATCGATAATTCTATTTTGATATATATGTACTAGAACATTATTGTCTTTTTTATTTGGTTATTGAAGTTGTTGTTTACTAATTGCAATACTTGTATATTTGTTTGTAACTAATATTCATGTTGTATTGTGTGATCAAGATGCCTATAACTAGGAAACAATGGCTCCACAAGGCTTTCAATGAGCCAGATTTCGGGCGCAACGGTGACTACTACGTGCTGCATATGATATGCCACTACGATACTACTCATGATCTGTCGAACGTGAATGAGTTGGAAAGAGCGACTGTGGATCTACACACTCGTTTCAATATAGAGGGGTTAACTGTTACACCATACAAAAGATCCGTGACAAGGTGATTGCACTGAGACGTCGGTACCGTGTGTTCCAGAGGTTCATCACTTTGCCTGGGGTGTATTTTGACGAGTACCGCACCTACATTGTTGGCATTGGTGAGGAACAATGGCTTTTCGTTTGTATGGGTTCCCTGATTACGATATGCACCGCCTGTTGTTCGATATCCGTTGTGCCGACATGCTACCGGAGGACCTGATAGGGACAGAAGAACAAACTCTAATTCTGGATTACAGTGATGATGTGGAAGGTGTGGAAGGCAGGGATGGTGATGAGGGTGATATTCCTGGTAGATCGACTGCGGGTGCGGGCTCCGATGATGACGGGGTGATTACGCAGGCATGAGTATTGTTGACCTGCTTAGTGGATGTTGTTATGTTGGATATTAATTAACTTTAGTAATTAATTAGTTGTTATGAATTATTAGTGATAGATCTTAGAGTCTTATACTTTACGTTTTAGCAATAGTCGCGGTACCTAGTCTCGACAGATAAGTAAGACAGGTAAGTAAGACAGTAAAGTAAGACAGCAGATTTTAACGTGGTTCGGACTATGTCCTACATCCACGAGGCTTTCGCCTGAATCAAACTTCTTTCAACGGACAAAAGTTATTACACCAACTGGTTTTACTCTAACACCGAATCCCTCTAATGTTGATACCACCGGAACCTTTTTCGCGTCTACTCCGTTTGACCCGTAAGACCAAGACTCCCGTAATGATCTTCTTATGAGAATGCTTCCAAGCGAACTGCACGTACGTATAGATCCCTCTAACTAGCGCAATCCTTTCCCGTTGAACTCCCTTCAACTCTTGTCGGCTTCTCACGTTCTTGATGTAACTCAAGAGGGCGAAAACTAAGAAATCAAAATAAAAGAGAACACCTAAAGATGTATATTTTGTTACACGTATGTTCTACATTGATTCCTAGGATTTCTACTATTTATAGGATAGCTCTCCTGAAAGATATCCTTGATTCTCGGCCAGTCTCCATATCCAGTCGAGACAGGATCTTTCCAAAGTATATCCGAATCTTTCCATGATAAGGCGATTCTTCCTTTTGCAACGTCTTTGTTTACGATTGATAAGATCTTCATGATCTTCATATATTCTGCACATCAAAGACAAAGAAGAACTCCACAAGGAATAGATTACTAAAGGATATAGGAAAGAGTTTGATAAAGATTAACTTTCCATAAGATAAGATACTATAAGATCAAGTTAAATCTTTCCAAACTCACTTAAATATTCACGCGTCTAATCAACAAGATAAATACCATAAAACCGTGTGAATAAGTAAGTAAATAAATCAAAGTAAATAAAACCGAAATTTTCCTTTAAAATAATTTTGCAAACAAGGAAATAAAATCTAGTTGGACCTGGCAGTCCTGACTGTTCAACCGAGTTCGAAACCTGTTGGACTTTGCGGTCCTAACAATCTCCCCCAATTGACTTGTTTGGCAAAAACACTTTTAAATCCCAAGGAAAATGTAGACATGCTGAAATGAAACAAGTTAGTAAGAGATAGGCACATAAATCAACTAACGAGTCTCGACAGCAATAAAAATGTGTTGCAACAGCGGTGCAACACTCCGCAAAACAACTTAATAAAGTAAGCAGTTAAATCATTGTTCTTAAGCGGAATAAAAACAAAACAAAGTAAAATAAATAACAAGATAAATCAGCAGCAGCCAGTAGAAATCTCCCCCATTCTTCAAGACTCCCCCATTCTACATATTCTGTTTACTCCCCCATTTTGCCAGAACTAGTCAAGGCTTTGCCGCTAATTGGGCAAGTGACTCGTTCATGGACTGCAACAATGTAATGACCTGGGCAAGTTGCGACTGAAGGGTGTCGAGACTGCCCTGGGGAACAGACGGTCCAGTTTCGTTATCCCTGGCAGTTGGGACAGGACGCCGGATCGGAGAACCAAGTAGAGCTTGAACAAGGTGACTCGGGGCATGATAAGGCCTAGGGCGGCTCGTCATCTTGTCCTTAGAGACCCGGATATCCATTTGAGAAATAAGCAAGCGGTAGACCAATGATGGATAGCCTAAGGTCATCTTTACCTTGTGGTCGAATGCTTCAAGTTGTAAACGCTCAAAGACCAGTTTCCCAAGATTAATGGGAGCATTCGAACCAATACGGAATAAGATAGAAGCAGTTAACGGACTAACAGTAGAAGTATGGGACATTGGGTACCAATTCCTTACCATTATACCGTAGATCAGACCATACCATGGAAGAAGGGAACCGCGCTGTAGATTTCCATTCTTTGGCCACTTCATGGGTTGGCCGGTTATGGTAGACGCGACTGCATCCATATCTGCCTCCAGTTCCAGCTCGGAGTCGCGACCGGTTTGTATGTCAGGAGAACCCAACTGCATGTTCAGAATTTGCGGACTGATCTTGAAGATGAACTTCCGGACAAAGACTGAATGTTCCTTGGCTGACCCAGGAACGCCTAGTTGAGTATCCAGATTGGCGTAAAACTCATGCACAATCTGGGTTACAAACGGTTGGACCCTGCGAGTGGATTCAAGAAAACCTCTCCCTTCCAAAAACTCAATAACCCCCGTACCCTCATAAGAATCATCATGAAGTTGAACTTCACGAACAGGAATGCGATCAGTGAGACGAGTATACCTGAGTTTGGCATTAGATGTGTAGAACCTGTCGAAAAGTGCCTTTTTCACCCTGAAAGGCTCATCAGACGGTGGAACACGGGGAGGGACTGCAAAATCTCCTTCAGCTTCTTCTTCAGCCTGGTCGTGACTGCCTGCCTCAAAGGCCGACTGGTCGCCTGACTGGTTGTCCTTATCAGACAAGGACTGAGCTGAGCGTTTCTGCTGTTTGCAGACAGGGCTGGAATCTGAGTCAGAGACCTCGATTGGAGCAGAGTCCGAGGCAGCAGGAGCGGATCGGGGACGTTTGGATACAGGAACTTTCTTGCGTGTCCCGACTCGGCTCGCGACATCCTCTGCAACAGGTTTTGACTTTTGGCGAGCAAATGGAGTGCGCTTAGGAGGTTGAGCCTTCTGCTTCCCTTTAGCCGCGGCGGTGTTGCGGCGAGAGGATGCAGGAACAGGTGCAGGTGACGGCGAAGCGTCGTCCGGCATGGGAACAGAGTGCGAGTCGTCCAAAGGAGGAGAGAACTCGCGTGCCTGAGGAGCAGTGGCACGGGGTGTGGACTCTGTTGCCGGTGGTGGTGGTGTGGTGTCTTGCGGTGGTGCCGTGGCAGATGACGGTGGAATAAAGTCCGCCGGAATTCGGATTTGGAGCGGCTTTGGCTGCAAGACTGGGGACAACTCGTTGCCCGTTGTGGATGCACTGTCAGGGTCGACTGATGGGGCTGATGGGGTCGACTGAGACGATTCTCCTGATGACTTAGTTTTCACCATGTTAAATAATTTCTTGATAAATTTAGGTGAGAAAGAAGACATAAAACACAAATCCACACACCAAAAAAAATATGATCACACGAGAGAGAGATAGGGATGGCGTGAGATATGATCCAAAGGAAAGATATATAAATAGATGTAATCAAATCAATGTCATATCTTTTATAATCATTATCCACAACTTCCCATAAGTGATAGGACTCTTACCAAGACTTATCTAGGAAAGATTCCAACAAGATATGCAACTCAATCTCTACGAATTTTTAAAACGCGGCAAAGCATAGGCGGGAAACAATTCATGCCAAAATTAAACATATCGCGTTTTAAAGACAAAATAAAATAAAAAGCACCTGTTTAATAAAAATTAAAACAAATTAAAACACAAATTAAAAGAAACAAACAGAAAGTAACTCAGCAAATTACTCACATAACTTACCGAGGACCGATTCAACTGGTGTAAGTGGATGTCGAGACACCCTGTCATGACAGACTATAAGACTGAGTATAAAACAGGTCGAGACTGAAGCATACTCATGAACCAGATGAATACATTAAAAAGTGTGTGTGTGAATTCTCATATGATAAACAGATGAAAGGGAAGAGAATTTGAAAGGGGCAAAAATCATTTTGCAAGATATCTCTTTTCAAACAATACAATTGCACCTTGTACACACACTTTGAGCCTTTTGCATAGAGGTAGCTTTCGCACATAACTTTATATAGAATATGGTAGCTCTTTTCAATTTTGTGATGACCGTGAAATATGAATTGATTGCTTTCACACATATTCATTGAGTTTAGGCAGCTTTTTCCTCCATATATTTTTCTTTTGAAGCACTTTTTCTTTTGGCTCATGCTCTCTTTGTTCTTTTCTTTTCACAACTCTTTTGATCACTCATACTTTTCTTTTCAGCTCAATTCTTCTGTTTTTAAAGTGATGAGGTAGCAAAAGTGGACAATGTCCATGTCAAAGAGATAATAAAAACAAAATAAAAATAAACAAAAATTGCCCGTTGCAAAATCCTTCGATTTCACTGATTTAACTGAGGAAATGATGTGCACTGTGTATCAATGCAGTTCTAAGTACGCTCCAGAACCGGCTGTCCAACATGTCTGCAAGTGAGTCATAACAGTTAGTCCAACAAATAAAAACATCTCAGTTAAATCGGGCACACGACCAGCACTTAGTGGAGACAAATGCCGAGAGACTTTCTGAGGGTCTCAAAGCGTTGTGAATCTAGAGCTTTAGTAAAAATATCAGCAAATTGTCTTTCGGTCGCGACATGTTTAAGGACAACAGATTTGTTTTCAACCAGTTCACGTATGTAGTGATGTCGAATATCAATATGCTTAGTACGAGAGTGCTGGACAGGATTTTTAGCAATGTTAATAGCACTAGTATTGTCACAGAAAACAAGTAGTTCACTTTGTACAATACCGTAATCGTTGAGCATTTGTTGCATCCAAACTAGTTGGGCACAACAGCTTCCAGCTGCAATATATTCGGCTTCTGCAGTAGACAATGATATGGAGTTTTGTTTTTTGCTATACCAAGAAACAAGGTTGTTTCCGACATAGAAACATCCTCCAGTTGTGCTTTTTCTGTCGTCTGCACATCCAGCCCAGTCGGCATCACTGTATCCTGCAAGATTTGAATTGGTATCAAATGAGTAGCTAAGGCCAAAATCTGCAGTTCCACTGACATAACGAATTATTCGTTTAACAGCACGAAGATGTGAGTCTTCGGGATTTGCTTGATAACGAGCACAGACGCCAATACTAAAACAAATGTCAGGACGGCTTGCAGTAAGGTACAGGAGACTCCCTATCATGCTTCGATAGAGACTAGGATCTATGGAGTTTCCTTCAGTATCGAGAGCAAGCTTATCATTAGTTCCCATAGGTGTTCTTAGGGGTTTCGCAGTTTCAAGCCCAAATTTCTTCACAAGGTTCCGAGCATACTTTGATTGGGATATGAATAACCCATCGGACCCTTGTTTGACCTGCAAGCCAAGAAAGTATGTTAGCTCACCAACCATACTCATTTCAAACTCTTTCTTCATAAGATTGATGAAGTTCCCCAACTGGTCTTCTGAGGTGAATCCAAAAACTATGTCATCAACATAAACTTGAGCAATTAACATATGAGGTGAGATATGTTTAACAAATAAAGTTTTGTCCACTCCTCCCCTAGTATATCCATTCTCAATGAGATAAATTGTAAGTCTCTCATACCAAGCACGAGGTGCTTGTTTCAATCCATACAATGCCTTTTTAAGTTTAAACACGTGTGAGGGATGATGAGGATCCACGAAACCTTTTGGTTGTTCAACAAACACTTCTTCATTAAGATAACCATTTAGAAAGGCACTTTTGACATCCATTTGAAAAAGTTTGAATTGAAGAACACATGCAATAGCAAATAAGAGACGAATTGAC
Source organism: Misopates orontium (assembly GCA_946800315.1). Lineage (NCBI taxonomy): Eukaryota > Viridiplantae > Streptophyta > Magnoliopsida > Lamiales > Plantaginaceae > Misopates > Misopates orontium. The sequence goes on along the minus strand of OX326950.1, from coordinate 17,285,455 downwards.
TCAAGTCGAGCGACAAGAGCAAATGTTTCGTCATAATCTATGCCCTCAACCTGAGTATACCCTTGAGCAACTAGTCTAGCTTTGTTTCTCACAATGTTACCGGATTCATCAGATTTGTTTTTAAATATCCATTTTGTTCCGATTACATTAATGTTGGATGGTCGGGGAACAAGTTCCCATACTTGATTTCTAACAAACTGACCAAGTTCATCTTGCATCGCTTCAATCCAAGCATCTTCCAGTAAAGCTTCTTTTACATTCTTTGGTTCAATTTGAGAAGTAAAACAGGCATGATGAAGTAATTGATCATACCTTTGTCGTACTAAACTACGAGTACGGATACCTTCAGATAAATCACCTATGATTGACTCTTTAGGATGATTCTTCCTGATTCTGGTGGATGGAACAACTGAAACAGGTTCTGGAGATTGATCAGATTCTTCTGTCCCTGGATATGACTCAAACTCTTGAAGTGTATCTGCATGATTTTCAGGTGTCGCATCGGAAGTCACGACTGGAGGAACAACTGGTTGGGCAACAGGATCAGAACTGCACTCATCATCACTGCAGGAGCTATTCTTTTCTTGATTTCCAACGAATGATTGAATTTCACGCTCCTGTGAGGTGTCTGAGAAATCCCTGGAGTCATCAAATTCAACATTGGAGGTCTCAATAACAGTTTGAGTTCTTAGAATGAGCACTCTATAAGCACGACTGTTATTAGAATAACCAAGAAAAATACCAAGGTCACTTTTGGATTGGAACTTATTCAAGTGTTCTCGATCTTTGAGTACAAAACAAGTGCAACCAAAGATATGGAAGAATTTGACATTTGGTTTCTTACCTTTCCACAGCTCATATGAGGTTGAGGATGTACCTGGTCGAAGGTAAGTGCGGTTGATGATAAAACATGCTGTGTTTACCGCTTCTGCCCAGTGACGCATGGGTAATTTCTTTGAGTTTAACATGACTCGAGCCATTTCAAGTAATGTTCTATTTTTCCTCTCAACCACTCCATTTTGTTGTGGAGTTTTAGATGATGAAAACTCATGAGAGATACCATATTCTTCACAGAACTTAGAAAACAATGAATTTTCAAATTCCTTGCCATGATCACTTCTTATTCTTTTAATCTTTAGGTCTTTATCATTCATCACACTAATACTTAGTGCTTTAAAAACTTCAAATGTTTCAGATTTTTCTCTTAAGAATTTTACCCAAGTAAATCGTGAAAAATCATCAACACAATTAAATATGTACCTTTTACCACCTGTACTTTCTGTCTGGACTGGTCCAACAAGGTCCATATGAAGAAGTTCAAGAATGCGAGAGGTGATTGAATGATTACCTGTAGGGTGATTACCTTTCTTTTGCTTACCACGAAGACATAGTTCGCATTTTTGTGATGGCTTTGAACTCAAATCTGGAAGACCTGTGACAGCTTTGGATCGGCTGAGTTTGATCAGCAATTTGTAGTTTACATGTCCCATTCTTTGGTGCCAAAGTTCAGTGTGATCTGAGGAACTGAATAAACACGTAAGCTGTTCTGATGGTAGTCGCGACTGCGTAAGAGTGTAACAATTTTCAGCAGTTCGTTTTCCAGTGAGAACACACTTGTCTTGACCATTCACAACCCGGCAATCTCCTTTTGTGAAGTGAACAAACAGATCTTGGTCACATAGCTGACTGATGCTGATCAAGTTTTGTTTTAGTCCAATAACATGATACACATTTCGGATCTTGGGAAACCCTTTGATATTAAGAGTTCCTCTTGCGACAATTTGACCCTTTTTCCCGTTTCCAAACTGGACTGTACCTCTTGGATCAGCAACATAGTTGGTCAAGATGTCCTTGTTTCCTGTCATGTGTCTCGAGCATGCACTGTCAAAATACCAACAATTAGGTGAGCCATGTTCAATGGAAGAGTAAGCATATGACACATTATGATAGTTTGATCGTTTCACCCAAATTTGCTTTGAATTTTGAAAACTTCCCTTTTTCACTGATTTCTTTTGAGTCTTCTTAGGTGTTGGGACTCGTTTTGGGGACATCCTTGGTGAATGACCATTGGATGATGATTCCCTAAGTTGATAGCAGTATGGACGAATGTGTCCTTCAACAACACAATGATGACAGACAGGAATGAACCTGTCATAAGAAATACCAGAATGTGAGATATCAAAAAATGAGTTGTTTCTAGAATTCTTACTTGCATTTTTTCTTGGATGAAAAACATTATTCGCTAAGGAATGATTAAACTGAGACTCATTTGTTGTAAATCCAAGTCCTGCACGATCTCTCGTTGGCTTTTGATTTTCCAACACATGATCCAATTTTTCTGTTCCAGAACTAAGAAGTTTCACATTCTTTCTGACTGCAGCAAGCTCTGCTTGAACATCTTGGTGCAGTCTCTCAAACAGATTGGCTGTCTCTTTGGCTCCTTCCACAACAGTAATTAGAGCTTTGTTTTCTCTCTTGAGATCAAAATTTTGATTTTGTAATTCACGAACTTTCTGCTCAAGTGATGCATTAGAATGAGGTATGCTGTGGCCCTTTGACTTGATTAACTCTTCTAGCTCGGCAATTCTGACAGTTCCAGCTTTCCATTTGTCGGCCAAGATAAGATAATTTTTGCCCAGAGCTTCTGGATCAATTCCTTCATCATCAGATTCTGAATATTCATTATAGTCGTCCTTTCCTGTCTTGACAGATGAGGAGTCCCGTCTGATGATAGAAGAGAATGCAAAATGGGGTTGAAGGTGACTTTTCCTGTATTGAACATTTCTTCCTTTTCTTTTGACATTAAGATCATTAGCAGCGAAAGAATAAAACGAATTATCAGAGAATGAGAAAGACATGTTCATACCTTCAATGTCCATAAAATCTGTAAGATCTAAATAAATCCAGAATCTCACCAATGTAAGTAGGTGATAGGCTCTGATACCAATTGATAGATCTTAGAGTCTTATACTTTACGTTTTAGCAATAGTCGCGGTATCTAGTCTCGACAGATAAGTAAGACAGGTAAGTAAGACAGTAAAGTAAGACAACAGATTTTAACGTGGTTCGGACTATGTCCTACATCCACGAGGCTTTCGCCTGAATCAAACTTCTTTCAACGGACAAAAGTTATTACACCAACTGGTTTTACTCTAACACCGAATCCCTCTAATGTTGATACCACCGGAACCTTTTTTGCGTCTACTCCGTTTGACCCGTAAGACCAAGACTCCCGTAATGATCTTCTTATGAGAATGCTTCCAAGCGAACTGCACGTACGTATAGATCCCTCTAACTAGCACAATCCTTTCCCGTTGAACTCCCTTCAACTCTTGTCGGCTTCTCACGTTCTTGATGTAACTCAAGAGGGCGAAAACTAAGAAATCAAAATAAAAGAGAACACCTAAAGATGTATATTTTGTTACACGTATGTTCTACATTGATTCCTAGGATTTCTACTATTTATAGGATAGCTCTCCTGAAAGATATCCTTGATTCTCGGCCAGTCTCCATATCCAGTCGAGACAGGATCTTTCCAAAGTATATCCGAATCTTTCCATGATAAGGCGATTCTTCCTTTTGCAACGTCTTTGTTTACGATTGATAAGATCTTCATGATCTTCATATATTCTGCACATCAAAGACAAAGAAGAACTCCACAAGGAATAGATTACTAAAGGATATAGGAAAGAGTTTGATAAAGATTAACTTTCCATAAGATAAGATACTATAAGATCAAGTTAAATCTTTCCAAACTCACTTAAATATTCACGCGTCTAATCAACAAGATAAATACCATAAAACCGTGTGAATAAGTAAGTAAATAAATCAAAGTAAATAAAACCGAAATTTTCCTTTAAAATAATTTTGCAAACAAGGAAATAAAATCTAGTTGGACCTGGCAGTCCTGACTGTTCAACCGAGTTCGAAACCTGTCGGACTTTGCGGTCCTAACAATTAGTAAACTCTAGTTTATCGCTTACGCCGGCGACAAAACTGTATGTTTTTGGGTTCACATTTTGTCGTGTGTATTGAACGTGAAGGTATGACTTCATATTCGTTCTGTTATTAGGTGGAATTCATGACATTATGCTTGAGTTTTATAAGTATTAATAATATGCCTATTTTGTATAAGATTCTCTTATAGATTATTGGTACTATGGGTGTGAGGTAAGGGGTTACAGTGAGTAGTCTTGTGCACTTCCACAAAGTTGATGTATGGTTTGGAGTGTAGCGAGTGTTCAAAGAATATATTCTCTAGTATGCAACAAAGAATATATAGTAAATGCGATTAACAAGAAGGACTAAAATGCAAACATTGATTGTTTGATAGATTATAAAAGTCACGGTTTCATTCTTCAATTTACAGCTTAGAATAAAACTCGAACACCTAGGAACATCCTCCAATATTCCATTTGCGAACGAAAATCAAAAGCTCTTCTTCTACGACGCTAACTGGATGGAATAATACGAAGTGTAGCTAATCAACAACTTGAAGGAGTAATGCTACTCCAATTACGGTTGTGTGTCCCTAAACAATTCAAGGTTCCTCGACATGATTGTCAACAATGCAACCAATTATGTTAATCTAACCCAAGTTACCAAGTACACGAGCAATGATATACTAAACCATTTTGAAAACTTGACGGCTCGTCACCAATGCTTTATAATGATTCTCGGTCACCCAGATGTTACTTGGGATTACACGAGAAATGTGGTAAATGCAAGCAGTGAGTTGTGAGAGATTTTTATTAAGGTGTTTCTATAACTTTTGTTAAGTATAATCCACTTGCTTAAAATTTGTGCTTTGTTAGATAAACTACTAATTAATAACTGCTTCTTCATTTCATAAATCCAAAATTATTTAGGAAGATCCCGAGGTGGATGCGTATAGAGAAAACGGGGAGTTTGCGTGGAAGGAGTTGGCGAAGCTTTTCTGGAAGCCTCCAATCTGCACTAGGGTGTTCAGGGAGCAAATCCGTCCTACACGCACAGAAATAGTCAAATATTCCCTTACAAAATTCTGTTTCCTTACCTCAATGATGTTTTTCAATATTAATGGTATATGTTGTCTTTCTAATTTTACGGTAAAATTTACCAACCAACTTTTAATAGGCAGAAAGAGGGACGAACCTTGTAACCCTAGAAATGGGGGGCCATTGTGTGTGACCGCATGTCCAACATGGATGGTGTGAAGCGTGTAGTAGACGAACAAGCAAATTTGGAAGAGAGGAGCCGTAACGCTAACGCTACCGCACACAGCTTCCAAGCGTCTAGTTCGGCTAGGTCCTTCGAATTCTGAGAGACCCAACGACCTCTTCCAGTTCTCGTTTCATTTTGAAATAATTTATCATCTACTTTAAGTACGTGTTTAAAAATTTTAGTTCATTTGTGTTCGTGTGTGTTAACTGCCCGACCAATTACATATTTTGGTGATTGTGGAATTGTAACAAAATTGTTTTTAGTGTCCTACATTGTGATTGAGAGTGAATTGTAATACGCAGAGCGTTTGAATCAGAGAAATCGATTATCTCAATTGCACGTAAGTGTAACAGAGAAGGATGTCGGAACACGGGTGTGCGTACTAATGCTCGAAAATGATAACTATGTACACCAATTACATTTCAAACGACCAAAATCCGGTATGCAATAACAAAGTTTGTACCTACCAATTGCACAAACACAATAGGTGCCAAATCTCAATGAGCACAACACCTAAACTTAACTTAACATAAACAAACAAAACATGTCATAGAGTTCATAAATAGTTAATGACATGACATAATTCTACCAAGTTTGCACATTTAGCCAAAATGTGGAGTGTATACCACTCCATGTTACCTTCCTGCTGCCACCGTCACTTCATCTGTTTCTTGCGCAACAACATCTTCAAGTACTTAGGCCGGGACTCCTCCGACATCGTAAAAAAGATGTCCATATCCTCAGGTGAATGTGCCAGCTTGTGCGCCAACAACATTTTCTATTCATCATCAAACTCCTCGATTGCTTTGAGTGCACTGTAGACATACCTTCTTTGCATGAAAGCTCCTAGCGTGGCTGGGGGTCGACTACAAGCTCAGCAATGCGGTCCAGTGAGTCTTGGCACTTCTTCATGAACTCATCTACATACAGTGGCACTTCAGGGGGAGCGTTGTCAGATGCACTTGGTGTCTTTCTCTTCTTCACGCCCTTCCCTTCTTGATCTTCTTGTAGAGTTGTTTTGCATCAAACCTAAGAGGGTCCAGTATAGGCAAATCGTTGTCCCCAACGTACTTGTACGCATCCAGATCAATTGGTTGTTGCTCAGACTGTGCGCTGTAATTCTGACCGGAAGCGGACCAGCAACATTGCTTCCCATGTTATGGCCATTCAACAGCTCTTGAACAGCAGCAGAAATGTCTTCTTCTCCCCCTCCTGTTGCTCTATCTTTCCCGAAAACATCCGACCATTCGTTAAAGTATGGAAACCTCTTCAAGCGATAGCCAGAAACATACGGATGCACCTACGCCAGAAAAGCATCATAGACTAACATTAGTTAAATCACGGTTATACCTAGTTGAATCATCACTTCAGTAAGATGTCAATGAATATTGCAGTGATATAGTTCAAATAATATTTATTTTTGTTCTACTTCAAACCAAGCTTATCAAACTGATTGTTATTTATTATGCCTTGAATAAAATCATGTGCACAAGTTACGATCGATCTTACCCTAATGTATTCTGTCCACCAGTCCTCAGTCACAACATCTACCATCTGTGTTTCTTCATTGTACTTTGCTCCGTCTCTGCTGCTGTCAAACATGGTGTACAAGTGTGAATAAGTTTTCTTCCACACGGTTAATTTTGATCTAATTTGAGGATCAGAACGAATGTCTGTATCCGGTACAGTCTTCCGGATCAATCCCTCCAACTGCAGCAAATACCCGGCCTTGAAAGCGTTGTCGAATTTGAATCCTCGCGCCTTTAGCTCTTTCAAGGAAGATAGAAGTGCTACTTCCTCAACCCGCCTCCATACCCGTCTACACTTTCCACTCTTGCTCTTCTTTCCTTTTGGCTTAGCTAGTTTGGAGCTGCAACTGGACGCTTCCATACCTACAATGAATGAAGGTTTGTAGTGGTTTCCGTAGGTCATATCAAATCAGTACCAAACACAATTAATGCAAATTAGCACATCAAATTAATTTAATTAAATTATTAGTGAAGAACAAATAAGTGAATACCATCACACACAAACAACAATTGCACCTAATAATCAACTCAAAGCCAACATCGTATGTTAGAATTTCATAATGGTACAAATATATCAATTTAAACAATCAACCATGCAACAATGGCTTAACTGACAATGGAAACATTGCCGGCGGTACATAAACTGAAAATATTCTTCAAACAGTTCAAACGGGGGAGTTTATTAATATTTAAAAGCCTTTCAATTCCTAAAATGACGACTAGCACGCCAGTCATTTCACATCTCCATTGCAAGCGTGTCCCTGAAGTTGGTCCAGACTGATGAGATGTCGAGGCCTTCCACATAATCTTCTGGGGCATCGTCATCGGAGTCAGAATCATCGGAACTAGTGTCCAAAGGATAACAAGGCATCTTCTTCTTAATGAAGTTGTGAAACAGGGCACATGCCATAATAATGCTATTCTATATCTTTAGAGGGTACTCGGATGGGGATTTTAGAATTTTCCATCGCTTTTTCAGACGACCAAAAGCTCTCTTGATAATGCTCCTTGTGCGGTTGTACTTCATATTAAAGAATTCTTCGTGATCTTGTGGAGCAGCCCAACCATCTTCCCACTCTTTTAAGTGATATCTACGACCCCTATATGTTGCCAGGTACCCTTCACAGTTTGCGTACCCCACAAGGTAATAGTTTCCTGCACAAGTTATTAATTTGCTTAGTATGGTGGTATTGTAAAATACTGGGATTGATGTAAATAAATACAGAATTTAAAGTCGACCATGGGGAACATGTAGACCATCGAGAGGAGGTCTAAAAACCGCATCTCGCAATGCACGTCTATCGGCGACCGATCCCTCCCAACCACACAGCAAGTAAACAAACTGCATGTTAATGTCGCACACACCAAGAACATTTACGAAAATACGGTACTTGCAAGAACGATACCGTGGATGTTGGTAGTCGGTGCAGTCACATCAATGTGTTGCCATCGAGTGCACCCAAACAACTCTACACACATAACGAACTAAGTGTGAGACAGGACAAAATGTCAATCAGTTGGAACAAATATGGTTGTGCATGGTCCAAGTACCTTAAAACACTTCCAAGTCTCTTCATCGTTCCCGTTCTCTTTGGACACAGGTTTGGGGGTCACCAGCATAAGTTGATTACACTTTAGGAGAGCATTCAAAGTCTTTCTAAAGTAACGACCCATTGCCTGACCCGATCTTCGCTAATAAAACCCAATGGTTCTCTTGGTTGTGTGATGTGCCAAAAATTTTAAGAAAATGGAAACTTGTTCCCATATGCTAACATATTTCTCATCACTTAACCCCCCACCTCCTTAAGCACCCAACACAACTAATTAAAATTGTATATGTCCCTTCGTAGCTGACTCAAGTAGTGAACATCGTTCATTCCAGTCAATCTATCCATGTGCGCATTTATAGGCCTCATCTTAGAGATTAGACTATATCTAACTGCCTGACGGCGACGATTATTCCTTAAATTGGATTGGCGTCTGTGAAATAATGTCAGAAACAAAAATATTCTCCCTCGTAGTACTATTAATTGCAGTAGTACTAAAATAAGGGTTTCCTGCCGTTCATTCATCTGATACACAACAAATACCACGAATCAAACACTTAGCCCTATAGTTTACCAGCATGTAGATTTTAATAATAATGTTGCTAAATATACTTTCAATTATGTACATGTAATCAAAACATGCCACAAATATGAATCTTCCATAAACAAATTACCTGAATTCAATCACATAAAATTAAAACAAGCATGAATAAATGAAAAAAATACTATACTAACCAAACTAAGTTCAGAGGGTGGTGTCAAATGTAACCATCTTTTCATATCACCAATAACTTAAATAAAGTAACACATCACTTTTTTACCTGATTTCAGATGAAAGTGATGCAAACCATATCTGGTGCGAACAAATTTATCTTCAAAATTAGAGGAAAAAAACAAACTCAATATTCTCGGTGAAAAAATGTATTCATTGCTGTAGAATGTAATAACTATTATTGAAATAGCGACGACATACTCACCTGAATTTACTTCAAACCGAGAAGAAGAGTTAAAATCGCCAAACAAATCAGCCTCCACACAGCGTACTCTGCAATGACTACGTGTGAGTGTCGAATAAAAGAAGTTATAACAATAAACAAGTCCGAATAAATAAAAATTTGGCAACAAAAAGATAGAAATTTTTCAACCTCAATCGCGCGTGAAACCTTAATCGCTCGTGAAACCCTAAAGTTTTGTGTGAAGAAGACGATTTTGGGGAAGACGATTTTGAGGGTTTGTATCTTAGATCTGAAAAAACGCAAAACAGGATTTTGAGGTGAAAGTGAATTATGTTTTTTGTGGGGGAGAATAACAATTTCGACACGTGTAAAAGTGAGGGTAAAAAGGTCTCTGTGTGAGTGGGGTCCGCTGCATCAAAAACAAGGACAGAACAATCTTGGGTTGGGGGGGGGGGGGGGGGGGGGGGACGATTAAATTCAACGATTAAATCAGCTACAGTGCCGGGCTAGCTCATGTTTGGCAAAAAGCCCGCGGGGACAATCTATCAAACTGTGCGCTGGATGACAACGGATAAAAAAATTAATCTATCCTCATCTACCAAACCAAACACTTCCTTAGTGATTAAGCATGCACCATTTGGCAACATATACATCTCATAAGGTTTGATTTTAGTAGAATATGTTTCATCTTAAAATTCAAATAATTACACACTTTCCGGAGTATATCAAATATAAAAACATAATAGGGATAATGTCTCTATAACACTTGGACAAATTTAACACGAAACTTAATTGAAAGTTTAGGGGCCTTGGATTAGTGAAACCTAACGAGACACATAAGTCGTGTTTCTACAAGCAGATCAAATTTCATAAGAGTAGGAATCGCATTAGTAAATGACTATAAGCCCCAAAATTGTCAATGATAATCATTTTGGATGGGGTAAACCACAAGTGGAAGTCTAAGCAGACTTTTCTAATCAATTCCTAATGAACTTGACAGCTAGAAATTCGAAAGAAATGTCAAATATTTTGTAGATGAGGGGATTAGTTCATAAATTAACTGAAATGTAGCCCTAGTAAGTGGCTAATTAGTGAATTAATCGAGGGTTAGCTGAGAATAGAAAGTGTCAGTTTAAAAGTTTGTAACACTTTTTGTTTTGAGGTTGGTTTTTGCAGCCTATTAAAGACGGGATCGTAGATCAATTTTCAATTGATTCATTGTAATTTCTTCTGCAATTTTCTCTCATACACCTGTTCTATAGTAAATCGCTCCGTGGATGTAGGTTTAGGTCAATTTGATTCAAATGCGAACCACGTAAAATTCGCTTTGTGTTTGTGCGTATTTTCTAGAAATATTTCTGATTTCTGCTTCAAATTCTTGATCCAATCTCGTCGTTCTTGATACTATTGAGTGCGCATTTGTTTCTACATTAGATTTAACGTGAAATCTGTTGGTTTGATCGGTTAAATCCTTACAGTAGAGATCTAAAATAACATATAACGATATCTACCCTCTTACCATAGTTTATTACAAATCTGTATATAAATATAGACATAATTGAAATAGACCGTCCCAATAAAAATGAATCTCTTTTAATAGACGACAATGATAAAGAGGAGTGCAATTCCCCTTGACTGCCAAAGATTAAAAAGTACAAAATCGTAGTATGAATCGTTCTATTTCTTGAGCTAACCTATGTGCAATTAATTAACGATCTAATAAACTACCATATTCATGCACAATCATAAATTAGAAACGACAACCAGATGAACTTGCATTACTACGTTGAATTCAACAACAGATAATTTACCTATCATAAAAATAGAAAACAACAGATAATTTGGGGTCAAAGCTGAACACTATAATTGACACATCTAACAAGGATGATATCACACGTTCATAAATAAAAAGTGCTTGGTTATTCCAAATAAACAAAAGCGAACAACACAAACAATTACTTCAACTACTATGAGATCAATTGAATATCTTAAACTAGGATAAATCATAAAACGTCTAATCTTTAATTATATTCTAATACTTATCACTCACTTGTGGTGAAATAAAACTATAAAAGAATAAAGGGCTCAAATTTTTGAAGTGCATTCGACGACTGTGGCCCAAAGTTTATAGCCCAAGATTAGTAACAAATTTGTCACTAACTTATCATTACATTTACATAGCACCAGGCCAGCTCACTTTGCCGCTCCATTAATTCTTCTCCTTCCAAATTTTCTTACATTAGTAGATTACTTTCGCATTGGAATTGGAGAATAATTTCTAACGGCTTAAGTACTCCGATACATTTCTTTGTTCCTGCTGACATACTCGGATACGTTTCTTTATTTATGCTGATAGCAAGCCCACCATACGTGAACCATCGATTGTCACTTTTTTCTTCAATATTTCTATATTATTTAACTTGCGAATTAATTAGTGATTCTTATTCATCCAAATGCTGAGTCCCTGTACTCAAGTCATAGGAGCGCGTGACTTCTGTGCCACTGCATCACCTATCTTGCACGCATTATGTGATTTGGGCCTATAAGAAATTTAAGATTCAATATTTTGAGAGATGATACGTGTAGAGTAAAATTTTCAATTTACACGAAAACTATTTAATATTATTATAATTATTATACCTGTTTAGAATTAATTATTGATTTTCTTTTTCGATATCTGCCAATAAGTAACATAAATTTTGGAAAGTTAATTAAAAAGTTTCTCGACCCAATTTATGAAATGAAGATATTATATATCTTTATGTAAAGACTAGCAAGCCTACAACGAGAGGCCGCGTGTAAATCAATTTGTTGTATTAAAATACTCATCTTTTGAATTTGTTGGTGGTGTTAAAGTAAGTTCAAAATATTATCCGCATGGATTCTTTTTTGAATGAGCAATTACATAGGCAAATTGAAAATACTTAAGAGAAAATTAAGGCTATGGAAATTAGTGAAGTGTACAAAATATGAATTTATGGTACTCTTTGTTTAAAAGTTACTTACCAGTATAGTGTAATAGAAATGAAACACAACTCCTAATGATAGTGAAATTAAAGAGCGAATGAGAGTTAAAGTGTGAATTAATGAAAGAAAACTACTATATATAGGCAATAAACTTACTGCCTTTTTGAAATTGTGTTACAAATTTCATATACGCATAACATGACAAAATTCTAAACATTATAATAATTGACGTTGCAGTACGATATGAGGATTGAGGGAAGAAATTACATAATTATAAGCCACCATGGCTTGAAACACAAAAAGATATAAAATAAAAGGGCAAACCTTGATATCGTTTTTGTCTTTATATTACAGATGTAATTTTAAAAAAAATCTGAATTTACACATAGCCAAGGCTTTTATATGCACCACCTTCAAAACTTTGTTCTTTTGAACTTCTGTACACTAGATCAGGATAAATCTGATTATCCATTTAAATCTGGAAATAAAAAAAAAACAAATATTAGAATGAGCCAATTCGTAACTTGCAAGATAATTTTCTGAAATTTTAAGGTTAGTGAAAAAAATATGTCTCCTAATAATTATTTAGGAGAAAAAACGAAGAATTCAATGCCATAGTTATGAACCTGCTATTCATAAGTTATTTGTCATGTGTTAAAGAGTGAAAGTCTTGCATACGGCCTGAACCCAAAAATACTTCACTACAAAAACAAAAGAAAAAAGTTGAGATACATATAAAGTTGAAAAATAAAGCATAAATCTTCTATAAATCAAATCCAGAAAATATATGCAGATATAAAATCAACAATACAGATAATAGAACAATAAAAAAAAAGTCATATACCGCAAACTCCAACATTACAAGTTATAATTGAGGAAGCAATTCCACTGCATGTTTCTCCGAGAGTGATTTGTAAAATGATTTGGCAGCTTTGTCCGATCATCAATTTCTGGGAAAGTCGTCAAAAAGTCCTACGTACATAAACAACAAAATATTGCAACGAACTTTGATAAAAAAAAAAAAAAAAAAATTGCAACGAAAGTTTATAAACACCACTAAAAGTGAAACTGGTAAAAAGGAAAAACAATTCGTTACCTACCAAGATTCAATTTGAACATTGCAGCTTCTTGTCATCCGGATTTGATTTCTCCGTGGTTTACCTCATGCATTAAACGTGTAAGACCTAAAATAATAAAAAAATATAATTTTTAAGGAAATAATGTATCTAATAAAACATAACATGTAAATGTGTGTCTTATTTGAAAATGATGTACCTTGAAGGACTTAGGCCTGAACGTGGCAGTTAGAGGGATACCAAATTAATCCTGACGCTCAAAATAAAAAATTAAAATTAATCATAGCAATCAAAATAGATATGGAGACACGCACGGTGCTTTCCTCCGCTAATCATAAGATTATTTACCTAGAAGTATCTCATCTTCTCTCAACAACATCTCTTTCTTTAGTGCCAAAGGTAATTTTCTAGCCATTCCCATGCGATAGTTTTTCCAACAAATCTTCATAAATCATATACACAAAAGTTATATCTTAAGTTAGGAGAGTGAGAGACAATAGAAAGAAGATAAGATGGAAGTCGTAGGAATGAGGAATTAATAAAATTGAAAGCAAAAATTCATAATGAGATATAGAGAATTTGAAATTTGGATAAGTAAATTCAGTTAACTTTTTCCACTAAAAGTGGGGGATCTGGCTAATTACGAATCTAATTGCGTGAAAAAACCAAATAGTTGGGTAGAAAATAAAATAAAATTACCCTCATGTCCTACTATTTCTAATTTGGTGATGAATCAAAGCAGGGGTATTTTTGGCAAGACAAAAGTTGTGTCCAAATCGAAGTATGTAGTGAAACCGAAAATTTAAAGAATAATTAACGTGGGGAGACGTGGCTGGATAGTGGAATTGAATTGACATTTGTATCCTTGGGAACTCTATCCACTTGATTTGTTTTAAGGGTACTTTAGTTAGTTAAATAATTTGGTATCACAACTCTCGTAACTCCACATTTGTGAGTAAAAACAGGATTCTTATCCGTTATTAGTAAATATCAGTTGGATTTTTTCCTAAAAATGGGGAAACGTGGGTGGATAAATCATATACAATTGTATGTTTGAATTCGATATTTTTAGTTGATTTGGAAAGAGAAAGATAATGAGTTGGGTACGTGGGCTGTGTGCAGTTGAGGAAAAAGTAGGGAATTACATTTTAGCCTTATGTTATTTGGTTGATGAAGTAGTGCAATGAAGGGTATTTTAGGAACACTATTAATTTGGTATCATAATTCATAACTTCCCGTTTGTGAGTAAAAACATGGTTCTATTATATAAGAGAACCCTGTTTTTACTCACAAATAGGGAGTTATGGAATTGTGATACCAAATTAATAGTATTCCTAATTTACCCTCAATCTGTTAAATGAAACAAGAGCACTCAAGGGTGAATAGTGTAATTTCTCATACCCCACTATCTATCAATCCCTCAATTTACGGTGGAGGTAGTTTTTGGCCAGTTTTTTCCTTTCTTTGACGGTGAGTTTTTTTTTTTTTTTTTTTTTTTGGTTCTTAATTTTCACTAACCACCATATAATTACCGAATCTCCATTAATCAGCAAGAATTAAGGAGAAACTGCTGCCAACATGTTTCTATGAAAATAAACAACCGTTCTTTTCAATTTAATTAATTATTAATTATTGTATTTTAATAATTATATCAATTTACATTTTAAACATTCTTTGTGTATAATTATATATATAGAAAAAGAAACAATACTTTTAGAAACTATTAATGATGGAATGCATTGTCAAACTCAAATTCGTTACCTACCAAGATTCAATCTGAACATTGCAGCTTCTTGTCATCCGGATTTGATTTCTCCGTGGTTTACCTCATGCATTAAAAGTGTAAGACTTAAAATAATAAAAAATTATAATTTTTAAGGAAATAATGTATCTAATAAAACATAACATGTAAATGTGTGTCTTATTTGAAAATGTTATACCTTGAAGGACTTAGGCCTGAACGTGGCAATGAGAGGGATACCAAATTAATCCTGACACTCAAAATAAAAAATTAAAATTAATCATAGCAATCAAAATAAATATGGAGACACGCACGGTGCTTTCCTCCGCTAATCATAAATAGGATTATTTATCTTGAAGTATCTCATCTTTTCTCAACAACATCTCTTTCTTTGGTGCCAAAGGTAATTTTCTAACCATTCCCATGCGATAGTTTTTCCAACAAATCTTCATAAATCATATACACAAAAATTATGTCATGAGTTAGGAGAGTGAGAGACAATAGAAAGAAGATAAGATGGAATTCGTAGGAATGAGGAATTAATACAATTGAAAGCAAAAATTCATAATGAGAGATAGAGAATTTGAAATTTGAATAAGTAAATTCAGTTAACTTTTTCCACTAAAAGTGGGGGATCTGGCGAATTACGAATCTAATTTCATGAAAAAACCGAATAGTTGGGTAGAAAATAAAATAAAGTTACCCTCATGTCCTACTATCTCTAATTTGGTGATGAACCGAAGCAGGGGTATTTTTGGCAAGACAAAAGTTGTGTCCAAATCGAAGTATGTAGAGGAAACTGAATATTTGAAGAATAATGAACGTGGGGGAGACGTGGCTGGATAGTGGAATTGAATTGACATTTGTATCCTTGGAAACTCTGTCCACTTGATTTGTTTTAAGGGTACTTTAGTCAGTTAAATAATTTGGTATCACAACTCTCGTAACTCCACATTTGTGAGTAAAAACAAGATTCTTATCCGTTATTGGTAAATATCAGTTAGATTTTTTTCTAAAAATGGGGAAACGTGGGTGGATAAATCATATACAATTATATGTTTGAATTCAATGTTTTTAGTTGATTTGGAAAGAGAAAGAAAATGAGTTGGGTATGTGGGCTGTGGAGTTGAGGAAAAAGTAGGGAATTGCATTTTAGCCTTATGTTATTTGGTTGATGAAGTAGTGCAATGAGGGGTATTTTAGGAACACTCTTAATTTGGCATCACAATTCATAACTTCCCATTTGTGAGTAAAAACAGGGTTCTCTAATATGATAGTATAGAAGAAGAAAGAGTATTTATCCACTGATGTAATTCATTTTCATTTACAATAGAGGAGAATCTCTTATTTCTAGCAAAAAAGATTACTCTGCCATAAACAATGAGAATTTAGTAGAAACTGAAGAGCGGTTACCTAAATTTTAGGATCAAGAGTGAGAGGGTGGGGATATGCACGATTGAAATCGAACTGATGCCGTTGAATTGCAAAACTTGAATTACGTTAATGTCCTATAATTTTTAGTTTTAGTCTCAGTGAATAGTCAGGGGTATTTTAGGAACAATATTAATTTGGTATAACAATTCGTAACTCCCCATTTATGAGTAAAACCAGGATTCTCTGATATACTAGTTTAGATATAGATAGTAAATAATTCATGTGAATAAATCATTTAGTAAAAATGTAATCAAGCATTATAAACCCATTATGTATTAAGAATGTGTACTTAGAACAAGGCAAAGTCAACAACACAATTTTAAAATGTCTAAAATATTTATTAATTATATAAAACTCTACCATTTACAAGTAACTTTGCAATTAATATATTTTTATGTTGGATAATTCAAATTTAAAAGCTAAAATATTATGACAATCAGTTTATATATTAGCTTAAAACAAACATTAGAATCATTCCCCTACGAAATAAGAAATATTATGTATGCACTATTTGTTCTAGGATGTAAAGCAAAATATATAGCAACCCACAACAGTAATACAAACTCAGTGATTAAAACAAGAAGGCACATAGAAGTCAATTTCGATTAATTCTTATAATAATTACAATCCATTAGCATGTGTATTTTGCGACTAGTTTTCCATCAAAAATATTTACCGGAATTACGCAGGAACAAAAGTAGAAACCATATGTTGAAAACATGTTTAAATTAATGTATTTAATTATTTATTTATTATGTAATTTATTCACACCAATTATTTTTTATATTACGAAATATAGGTTTTCTTTTCATAAACTGAAAAGAGGAATGTTATAAGTTTTCAAAATTTATGCTAATTATTAGAAAGTATCAAATAGGAAATGACTTGAACAAATTTCTTTTTGTTTTTTTGTGTGTAAAAAGATGGTGTCATCCGAAAATCTCAATTAGGGTGGCACCCAAAGCACTAGAAAACCATCACCCCAAATATTATTAAAAAGAAAATAACGTAACAAATAATATAGTAATATCCCCGAGGCACTACAAAATAAACTACTTCCCGCCGTAATTTTTTTATTTTTCCCAGAATCTTTTACACATCACACCAGCAAAATATTTTGGGAAACATCGGAAAGTGCCAGCTAAACTGCAGCAGGTAAAGCTCTCTGGACATACCCTCGTTTTGTGGACATGAGCTGGTAATTTGATAGCGTACGGTCTGCAATCCAGCTTTTCACCAATACAAAATAAAAAATGAAATAATCCCAGATATAAATTATAAATAAAAAACTAATATGACTTAAGGCTTATGCAATCTAAACATATTACAGAATGCACCCAAAATAAAGAATAAAAAAAAAAAATCAAACATAAAAAGATCGAAAATTGAAGAATAAATAAACACTTTAAATAGAATAAATAGTATAAGATATAATGAACGCCAAACGGGAGAGGAAGATTGGCAATGAAATTGCAACGAAAAGGGTTTCTAGATTAATTGGGCTTTTTTGTTTTCTGAAATATTTATTTATTGGGCTTTCTTGTTTCTTAAAGATTGAAAATAGATATCCCTCTTGTGATTCTAAAAACGCCTGAAACCAAATTAAGTTGTTTTTTACCCGGCCCACCTGTTGAAAACCGAATTAAGTTGTCTTTTAGCCGGCCTACTTTTCGAGAAATCATTTAGTGCAATCGCTGCACCACGTCATCAATGTTGATGTGGTGCAGCCATTCAATCATAATTTTACACCTAGAATTAGGAAAATACACATCATGGCTCCATTTCCTATTTTCTTCCGTGTTTTTCTCTCTCTCAAAGTGTCACACACCCACCAGTTTTCTCCATTCCTCCCTTTTCATTTTCATCCAAGATTTTCTCTCTCTCTCTCTCTCTCTCTCTCTCTCTCTCTCTCTCTCTCTCCTCTCTCTCTCTCTCTCTCTCACACACACACACACACACAAATTGACCAGTTTTGTCCGTCAGAGATCTGCTGCGATTGCTAGTTACATGCGCCCAAAATCACTATGTAGAAATGACAAATATCTTTTTCCAAAAATATTATCGTGATAATTATTTGCCCCTTTAGAAACCAGAATTTTGAGAAGACCACCATTATGATGGTGCTCACTTTATTCCTAGAAACAATTTTTTTTTTAATTCTTTTATTGTTTCTTTGCTAAAAGCCAGTTTTTCTCCTCCGTTTATTCTCATGCCAAAATATTTCCCTCTACTTTCTGAGTATAAAGTAAGAAATTTCGAGGAAAAAAAACACAATTAGAGATTAAAGTAAAATCACTATTTCAGTTTTTAAATGAAGCCTGAAGGCATATAAAATGGCCTAATGTATGTTTATTTGTTCATATTAAGTATTTTCTGACCAAGGAGAACAAATTGTTGGATGATAATTTTTGTTGCTTTGCCCACTTTCTGCCATTTTTTTCTCAATCTCCTAAAATGGAAGAATTGTGGGGAATGATGAAGAAGAAGATGGTGGGGTGAGTCAGATTAACAAAAATGAGATGGTATTAGGTGATATTTAATTAATATCCAACATTACACGTGTAGAAATATTATTAGATGGCTGCACCACATCAGCATTAATGACGTGGTGCAGCGGTTGCACTAAATAATTGAGAATTTTGTATTTTTGGTCTCATAAGTTGGCACATCTTCAAAATTGGTCCCCTAACTTTTTTAACTACAATTATAGTCCTCTAATTTGACATTTGTTTCAATTTTGGTCCTCCGGGCTTAATTCCGGCAATTTTTGCCGAAAAACTCGATTTTTTATTTTTTTTTGTTTTCATTTATTTTCCTTAAAAAACGTGTTTTCCTAAAAAAAAAATCACAAAATCGAATTAAAATAAAAAAAAATCTTTGTCTCTCTCTTAAGAGAGAGAGCGTGCGTTTAAGAGATGTATTCTGCACTAAAACATCTTTCCCTAGCCAAAATGAGGGATCTAATCCTTCTCCTACATTTGCAGTAGTTGAGAAAATCTTAGTCCAGAGAGGGAATTTGATCGTTCCTCGCCCTTAAAACTGTATTGAACTGGTTCATTTCTATCTGATCTTAACAGATCAGAACGATTATCATAACTCTCATTTATCCCGGATGAACTTTCTTGGCTCTGCCCACATAAGCATATTGATGAAGCATAAACATAACAAGACAAGGGGGAAAAAAATTAGTCGGGTGTCTCTGTTGATTCAAAGACTAGAAAGCAAGACAGGTACAGAACGAAAATTGCAAATGAATGTGGCAGAGTAGCACTAAAGATTCATCACTCACTGGGGAAATAAATAAACATACATGTAAAAGTATAGAACAATAACCAACCACATTCTAGAAATAAAGAAAATAAAGAAACCTAATGCATGGAATACGCAAAAACTGGGACCAGATCATATAGGTTTTTTGGGTCTAACAGTGAATGAGAAACGATTCTCAAGAACAAACAACTTCATATAAACAACATTAAGCCAACACAGGACTCCAATATTCTCTGTGTCATTAAGTAGAGAGCTTGTGAGCTTGTTGGGCATGCCTGATTTTCTTTTATCAAATTGCAAATTGGTTTAAGAGAGAGACAGAGTTTTTTTTTTTAATTCGATTTTGTGATTTTTTTTTATTAAGAAAATACGTTTTTTTGAGGAAAATAAATTAAAACGAAAAAAAAAATAAAAAATCGAGTTTTCCAGCAAAAATTGCCGGAATTAAGCCCGGAGAACCAAAATTGAAACAAGTGTCAAATTAGAGGACTATAATTGCAGGTAAAAAAGTTAGGGGACCAATTTTGAGGATGTGCCAACTTATGGGACCAAAAATGCAAAATTCCCTAAATAATTTCTCCTATTTTCCAAGCCCAAAAACGCCGGCCGAAAACCAAATATGTGATTAGTGAGGGTCAACTAAATTTAACAATTAATTTGAAAGGGGTTTAAGATTGAAAAATTGTTGTGGAACTATTTAGTTTACTTTACTATAACATCTGCCCAATAATTTTGAATGCTACTATGACTATTAAAATTTGATCTTAGCGAAAGAAGATGTTAGGCAGTCAGATCTTTCAACCCTGAAGTTCAGATATGGTACATGATAAACCTCAAAAAAGTTTGCAAAGCTTAAAAACTCCCATATGGAAATCAGATTAAAAATTACTTTTTTACCATTCTTTAGTGTGTATATTCCATTCATGGTGGACCCCTTCCAATATATCAATTGAAGCAGTGGAGATTGCAATGCAAGAAGTGGAAGTTGTGGCAATATAAGAAATAAAAATCGTTCGATAACATCAAGTGATCTCACGAATGAGAAAAAAAATGTTACATTTTCCTTTGTCAGGCCAATAATTTAGAGAGAAGACCCGTTTTCTATAATTCGTTTGAAAGTTAGTATTCTCACTATAAATTTCCAAGACGAAACTGTTTCCTACTCTGAGTACTGGAGGTAATTGCAAAAGATGCTCCTGTTATATTCCTAATTTGCAAAAACTCGTTATTTTAATAGCAAATCCATCTTTAAAATTTAAATATTAACAAAACCCCCCCAATATACTTATTTGGTTTGCACGTAGTCATGAAATTGATGATAAAGGTTTTTATTATTTTGTCTGTTTGATGTATAAAGAATTAATGTTGTGAGAAATTGAAGTTTATATATATTTCTTATCAGTTTTTTTGAAAAGAACGTTACTTTCTAAATATGTATAAAAAAAATCATGGTATTTGTTATTTATGTTATGGTTTTAGATCTTTTCAAAAGAAAATAGAAAAAAATTATAAGAAAGCTTATAATGTTTATTTGAATAATAATATGTTTGATAGAAGATTATAATCTATAAACATTGTTCATTATCGTTACAGTAAGCTAAAGATGTGATGACAAAGGTTTTTTTACTAATATTTAAATTTTACATGGGTGTGTTTGCTAATAAAAATAAACCCAGGATGTTATTTGCCAGTTACGATCGACATAGGGGTATTTTTCGAGTACTGAAAAGCAGTTAAGGTAGGAAGAACAGTTTTTCATTGCATGCTGTACTTGGATTTTTTTTTTTTTTTTTTTTTAATGAAAGGAACAGATGTATTTCATATATATCAACGTGTTCAAATTGTTATTCCAAAGACAAAATCGACTCAGATTTTTTTTTTTCTGTCTGTATTCACTACTTTATTTGTAATGAATCAAAATAGTCACAGACTCTTAAAAAATTACCAAATAAATAAGCCAAATGAATGTTCCAGAGTTTAAAACTTGTGAATTTGTACATTGTGTGAACACATGCAGAATAAAAATTGCGTCGATTTGGAAGGCTGGGAAGAGTCTAGAAAGGTGATAAAGCATTAACTCCCTTATATTATGCCTCTGTTATACTTTGTCTCCTTTATTTTTCTTGGCGATATATCCCATATATTTCAAAAAAATAAGCATGTTCCCCTGAAGCCAAATCCATAGCAAAAAATGCATAAATGTGTCCGAATACAACGATGCATCGTCAACTCAGATAGTAAAGTGCTTATGTTTTTAATATTATAGGAGGCACATTTCTTCAAAAAATAGAATGTGGAGCTAAGTGCAACAATAGGCAAAGTATAAGGAGGTTGGCACTTTTATCCCTTTTAGAAAACTAAAAAAGTTTATTATTTTCCTCTGATGTATCACTTCTATAGAAGTATGAACCCTAAGCATATTTTTTCAAGTATTTTAAATAATGTTGAAAATAACCTTGCCAATAACTAACGGTGCAACTCCCACTTTTGGCTTTCTTGAAAGCCATTAGCCATCAACATGAATTGCACCAAAATAAATTCCGAAGCATGGTGACTCTTTATGTTGTGAATTATGGTCTATGTTTTAGTGATAACGAAAGCTACAGAGATCTTCTTCGAGGTGGAGTGGTTGTTCGATATCCAAAGGCCAAGATGAAGAAGTTGTCAAGATGTGATTAATCATCTATCAAATCTTTGAGTAGAAGATTGTTGGCGGTGAAACCTTAGTAACCCTCGTAAATTGCATAAAAGAATTGTATTATAGGCAATTCACAAGAGTTACAACCTTTTGTTATTCTTATAAATAGTCATGCACTTTCAAGGTTTCTAATATCCAAATAGGAGTTTATGGCTTTTTTTTTTCCTACAACCTCTTGTTATTCTTATAAATACTCGTGCACTTTCAAGGTTTCTAGCATCCAAATAGGAGTTTATAGCTTTCTTTCTAATTTCTGTATTGTATTTCATATACTTGTAGAAAGACTTTGAGGGTGTCGTTGGTGTGAGAGAAATATTATGTAGCTGTAGACATATTCTTCATAGAGTATTTTTAATCTAGTCCCCGTGGTTTTACTCTGGATTTGGAGTTTTCAAGTTAAATCTTTGTGGTGTTATTATTGTCATATTTTATTCTTTTGTTTCATAATCTTCACAATAGGTGAATCTCCAGAGTATGTATTGTCAGTTGAAATACCTAACATTAATGAAGCTAAAAGAGGGAGTTGTGTTTGTGAGTAAAGTTTGTGTAAACAACAAAACTAAAACTCGTATTCACAAAATATACAATTTAATTGTTAGATTCATTCGACTTATATTAACGCTTCTTTTCTGTACCTGAAATGAGCATTTTTAACTATGAAAATTATTAAAATAGTACTTCATAATTGAATGGAAAAAGAATTTTAAACAAAATAATATGGTTATTTACAATGAAAGAAAGTTACTAGTAAGTATAAATATCGATAATGTTAAATTTTAATCTCTAAAAATTGCATAGTTCAACTTCAATAATATTTTCTGGAAAATGCATACCGCCCACCCCTCCTCCCCCCTAATTTTTTTTTGCACCAAATCTCCTATTGTTATTATGTGTTGCACATAATCTTGTAGCATTTTTTGTAAATCTTGCACCAAAACCCCTCTTTGTTCATTACAACAAAGATGCATTACAATCTCGTTAAGAAACTGGTTTTCGTCTTTAAAACTTTATATCTACTAAATTGGTTAAATTTTTTTTACGAAAAAAGAAGTGAAAACCTATTGAGTTTTTTCGAGAACTATATCAAATCCCCTAATGTTACTAAAATCCTACATGCAACCCCTCAACTTTATTAAAAATACAGCTTAAACGCCCCTCATACTACTGAAAAGTTGCATCAAATCTTCTTTTGTTACAAAAAATATTACTCGACACTTCTTGTTATCATAAATCAAAATTTTCATTAGAAGAAAAAGTGACAATTCACATTTAATTGGCGTCTGATGTACCATATTTCGGTACCGCCACGTCATAATATCCGATACAATACACGAACGTATTTCGGGACATATTATGCCACGTCAGCACCATTATTTTTTAATGTAAAATTACAATTCAAGGCAAAACTCGGAAATCGGCCCAAGTAGACCCAAATTGAGCCCAAGCGAGATCTATTTGGGCCCGAAAAGGCCCGATTCGAGCTATATCAAGCCCAATCCGAGCTATATGGGCTCAAATAAGATCTATTTGAAGGCCCAACAACCCAATTCGAGCTATATGGGCTAAAATCCGATCTATTTGAGGCCCAGGAGTCCAGTTCGAGCTATATGGGCCCAAATTCGACCTATTTGAGGCCCAATTCGACCTATTTGAAGGACCAATTCGAGCTATTTCAAAATAGTTCTAATTCGACCTATTTTGAGTCATAGTTCTACTTGGATCGCACTTTTAGACGAATAAGGACTCTTATTACTATATAAGGGGGTCCCATGCCTCATTCTAAGGTACGTTTTTTATTTTCTAGCATTTAATTTCGAGCTATATACATCGAATTCGAGCTATAGAGCAATAATTCGAGCTATATTGCAATAGCTCTTGTTCGATCTATATAGAGTGTATTTCGAGCTATTTGAGGGTAATTCGATCTATTCGAATTTCCTCATCACAGTTCTCAATACCATTTCGAGGTGTGCTAATTCGACCTATACTGCTCAAATTCGACCTATTTGAGTAATTTCGACCTATAATTTCGAGCTATTGTCCCTGACGACAATACCTCAAATTCCGACCTATCTGACTTGAGCGTCGGAGTGCCTTCGCCGGAGGAGTCACCGGCTTAGTTTACGTGTGGTGTTGAGTGCAGGTTCTGAACTCAAAAGCTGCTTAAGCATCCAGCAGGAACTAAAGCAGTCTGACGTGGAGTGTTGGAGAGCGGACACGTATCCAGACGAAAATACCCCAAATCAGTGGCGCCGTCTGTGGGAACCTATATACGCACTTAGTAACAAACACTGACAGTCAATGGCTCAACGGAGAGCAACGGATAAGAATGGAATGGCAGGAAGGACTAGATCACAGAGGGAGGATGATAATCGGGCACCTGATGCTTCTGAGCGAACATCAGTGGCAGCACCCAGCACTCCCCTTGATCCTCCAACTCACGTAGCGAATCAACCTGAAGTTCCTCCCACGGAACAACAGCTATTGAATTCTGCTCAGTTTGATCAAATCATGGCAGCATTCCAAAGGACTATGGTTCCAATGATTGTGCAGCAATTAGCTAACACTTCTGTTCTACAGAATGTTCAGGCTCCAATAGCACAACAACCAGCGACACAGCCTGCGGCACCGCAGCAAGGAAGGACTCATCCGACCCAGCGTCGTGATGATTCAAGGCATTATACGCAAACTAGGATGACAAGGCCAAGGGATCCATCTCCCTCGCTTGAAAGGAGAAATCCTCGTTCAGTGAGGACTAATGCTAACAGAGCTCCTAGTCGAGCAACTGGTCGAGATAGAGAAGTAAGAGATGGAGAGGTGAATTCTAGGCAGAGAGTTCCTGATCATCGACCTGCAGCAAGTCGAACTGCCGGAAGAGATAGGGACTTGCCTGAGAGAGTTGCACCAAGACTGGAACCTGTTGTTGCAGAACATATTCCAATAAGGGAGAGGCCAAACCCCTTTTGTGAGGCGATAAGTAATTTGACGTTGAAGGAAAGAATTAATCTTCCTGTTTTGAAGAAGTATGATGGAAATACCGATCCAGTAGCACATTATGATGAGTTAGATGGAGATTTGCAGGTCTTGGGGTATGCAGAGAATATGAGGGCGAAACTTATTTCGCTCAGTCTGAGAGGTCCAGCAAAGGAATGGTTCAAAAACTTGCGCTCGCGTTCAATTGAATCATCTGAACAATTTAGGACCATGTTCGTAAGGAAGTTTGCTACTTATTGGATAAAGAAGAAATCTCCAAGCACGCTGTTTAATATCTATAGAGGACCTGATGAACCTTTGGGAAGGTATATCGAGCATTTGAATCTGGAGATTGGTAGAGTGAATGCTCCCAATGTTGACTTGGTCATCTCTGTAATGGAGCATCGTTGCTGGAGCAAGAAGCTGATTGAAGTAATAACATGGAACACACCTGATTCCATTGAGCAAGTGATGGACCTCGCTAGTAAGGTCATTGAAGTTGAGGAGGCAACCATGAATCAAGGGTTGATGGACTCGCCAAGAATTCATGGGGGCAAGGAGAATAAGGATAGAGATTGGAGGAAGGAGTTAAGGGGCAAAGATCGTAATCGCAATCGACAACCCTTTAAGAAATTTGACAATTATACTCCACTGAGGAAACAAATTGGCGAAATCTACGCCATTGAGAAAGATAGCGGGTTGCTGAGAACCCCAAAACCGTTCCGAGAAACGGAGGAGACCAAGGTGTCGAAGAAATATTGCAAGTTCCACAGGCAGAATGGGCATTTTACTAACGAATGCAAGGCCCTAAAGAACGAGATCGAACGACTCATTCAAGAGGGGAAACTCATTGAGTATATCCTTGAGAATAGAGAGTCACGTCAAGAGAAGGCGTCATCTGGACGCAAGCGAGATAGATCTCCACATGAGAAGAAGGATGAAGCAAAGCGTAAAAGGGGTAATGGAAACGATGATATCGAGAATGGAGTCAATGTGATTGCTGGCGGACCTACTGGCGCAGACTCATCCAAAAGTAGAAAACGCATCTCACGAGATATATACAATGAACGACTGAAGCGTCCTGAGATAGATCTTGTCTTTGTAGTGGACAAGTTGGATACAAGAATCACATTCGACGATAGCGATTTCGACAGCTTGTCTTCACAAGCTAAGGAAGCACAATACTTGAATTGCCCTATGGTGGTTTCCGCGGTGATTGCAAATCACGGGGTAAAGAGGATAATGATTGATAATGGATGCTCGTCCAACATCATCTTCATGGATGCTTTACAACAAATGAAGCTAGGACAATACGAGATCACTGATGTTAACTCACCACTACTGGGATTTGGTGGAAGTGAAGTTAAACCCATTGGAAAGATCATGTTGCCAACATCTTTTGGTGTGAATCCGAAGAGGAGAACACTGAATGTGGAATATCTTATCGTTGACATACCTTTTGCATATAACGTGTTGATTGAAAGGCCTGGGATAACGACATTTGCTATGATCATCTCTACGGTGCATCAAAAGGTCAAATTCCCAACGCCTGGCGGAGTTGCTGAACTCACTACAAACTATCGTGATTCTTGGAGTTGTTATGTTACATCGACTAAACCTATCAAGGCAAAAACGGATCCAAATGTTGCGATGATTGACACACATCCAGTGGAGACGCCTGAAATAGGAAAACAAGTTGATACGGAGATGGTGCTTGCTACGCAAGTGGACCAAGAGATGATGCAGGAGGATCCTACTCCTCCCAGTATTGAGGACTCCTCGGAGAAGGTGGAGGAAGAAAAAGAAGACAAAACGACGTTGCGCTATAAAAAGATGATGGAGATTGAGCGTTTGAAACCTTCTGGAGAGTTTAAGTAGGTGATTCTGTCGAATGATGAGCCTGACAAGGTCATTAAAATTGGAAGCGAGTTGACTCCGGAGATTGAGAAGGCACTAATGGAATGCCTGCGAAGAAACTTTGATGTATTCGCATGGACGGACTCGAACTTGAAGGGGATTGATCCTCAAGTTGCGGTACATCACCTAAATGTTAACCCAAATGCTAAACACATCCGACAGAAGAAGAGACACTTTAGTGATGAAAAGAACAAGGCTGCGGAGTTGGAAGTACAAACAAAGCTTGCTGCAGGCCATATATTTGAAGTACGATACTCTGAATGGCTAAGCAACGTTGTACTTGTTCCAAAGAAGCCGACCATATGGAGGATGTGCGTGGACTACACCGACTTGAACAAACATTGCCCACGAGATCCTTTCTCTTTGCCCAGGATTGATCTCGTAGTTGACTCCATAGTAGGGTGTGCGCTGCTAAGTCTTTATGATGCGCAGAGCGGTTTCCACCAAATACTAATGGCAGTAAAGGATCAACATAAAACGGCTTTTATCACTGACAGAGGGCTATACTGTTACAAGGTGATGCCGTTTGGCTTGAAGAACGCATGAGCAACCTTTCAGAGGTTGGTTGCCAAGATGTTTTACCATCAAATCGGCAAGACTATGGAGGTTTACATTGATGACATGCTTATCAAAAGCCTAAAGGCGGAAGATCAGGTAAAACATTTGGAAGAGGCTTTTGGTATCATGAAACAATACGGGATGAAGCTAAATCCCAAGAAGTGCACTTTTGGTGTTAAGTCTGGAAAATTTCTGGGATATATGGTCAATGAGAGAGGAATCGAAGCTAACCCTGACAAGATTAAAGCTATAATGGATCTACCGTCACCCAAGTCTGTTCGAGAGGTGCAACGCTTGGTGGGGAGGATCACGACACTTAGTCGATTTATATCGCATTCTGCAGAAAAGAGTTTACCTTTTTTCAAGAAGTTACGTAAGACACCTAAGTTTGTCTGGACTGATGATTGTGAAGAGGCTTTTCGCCAATTGAAGGTGTACCTTACGACACCACCATTACTATCTAAGCCCAAGGACAATGAGATGCTATACTTTACTTGGCCATAACGAAAAATTCACTAAGCACAGTACTAGTGCGCGAGGAAGACAAGAAACATTTGCCTATCTATTACGTTAGCAAAGTGTTGAATGGGGCAGATGTGAATTACCTGGAGATCGAAAAGCTAGCATACGCACTTGTGATAACTGCACGAAAGTTAAGACCATACTTTCAATCACATCCGGTTACTGTCTTAACTAATCAACCACTGAAACAAGTTATGGCAAAACCGGAGACATCTGGGAGACTGGTGAAGTGGGCGATCGAGTTAGGAGAATATGGCTTGGAGTATATGCCGAAAACAGCGATCAAAGCACAAAGACTAGCGGACTTTGTGGCTGAAACTATCTCAGAAGCGGAGCAAGCGCTTGATGTAGCAATGGTAACGGAAGAGGTCAAAAGTGACAAACCTGTAGTTGCAAGGGGAACTTGGACTTTACATGTAGATGGATCGTCCACAAACGACGCTGGTGGTGCAGGAATTTACCTAAAATCGGCGGATGGTAGAGAATTCGACTATGCAATAAGGCTAAATTTTCAAGGGACGAACAATCAAGCGGAATATGAGGCTATGCTAGCTGGCATCCAAATGGCAAAATCGTTGGGTATAAGGAACCTTGTTGCATTCACGGATTCACAATTGATTGCTAATTAATTTGAAGGAAGATATGAGGCAAAGGAGGCTGTAATAGTAAAGTATCTCGAAAATTGAAGGAGGCGACATCAAACTTCGACACTTTCTCTATTTCGCAGATCCCACGAATGGAGAATGAACGTGCTGACTCTTTGTCACGATTTGCAAGTACCGCCGAAGTGTTTGTTGAAAGGCGAGTGACTCTATTGGCTTCAGAGCAGCCCTCTATCGGCAAAGGAGTTGAATCAAAACCAACGCAAGCATTGGACTACGCTCTGCCAGTAGAGATAGAGGCATGTTGGAAGGATGAGATTATTGATTATCTTCAGAACGGGAACTTACCTAATGATCCTCAAGCGATCAGAAGGCTCAAGTACAAATCTGCAAGATTTACTATGTTCAATGGCGAACTGTACAAACGGTCTTTCGAGGGACCACTCTTAAGATGCCTATCTCCGTCACAGGCAAAACAAGTTTTACGAGAAATTCATGAAGGAAGTTGCGGAAATCACTCTGGAGGACAATCTTTGGCCCAGAAAATACTCCGACAAGGATATTTCTGGCCAACTATTATAGAGATGCTATGGATTACTCTAGGAAGTGTAGAAGCTGTCAATTGCATGCAAAGATCATTCATACACCTGCACAACCTATGACAACGGTGAGCTATGGATGTCCGTTTGATCAATGGGGAATAGATATCGTTGGACCAATGCCTAAGGCTACGGGAGGTAGAAAATGGTTATTGGTGGCAGTCGAGTACTATACGAAGTGGGTTGAAGCTGAAGCACTTGTAAACATTACTGAGGCTAATGTGAAACAATTCATCTGGAAGAACATCGTTTGTCGATTTGGAATCCCAAGGGTCTTAATTTCCGACAATGGAAGGCAGTTCCAAGGTTTTAAGATTCAGGACTGGTGTAGAGACATGAAAATTGAGCAACGTTTTACATCCGTTACGCATCCTGAAGCAAATGGCAAGTGGAGGCCACTAACAACACATTAGTGAAGAGTTTGGAGAAAAGGCTGGAAGGAGGAGGAAACTGGGCGGACGAGCTACCAGGAATATTATGGGCATATCGCACAACTCCTCGTACCTCTACAGGAGAAACTCCATACTTATTAACATATGGATCTGAAGCAGTGATACCCGCTGAGATTGGAATGCCAACGTATCGTATTGTTACATATGATGAGGAGCAGGCATTGAGGGCAAGACAAATGGATTTGGAGTTGATCGGAGCACAAGGGAAACAGCATACCAACGTACTCAAGCGTATAAATCTATGATGGCGAAAGCATATGACAACAAAGTTCGTTTCAGGGACTTTCAAGTGGGGGACTTGGTACTTAGAAAAGTTGAAGCTACCAAGCATGTTGGAAAGTTGAAGCCGAACTAGGAAGGACCTTACAGAGTGGAGAAAGCAAGCTCAAAAGGATATTATTACTTACAAGAATTGGGTGGAAGGACTTTGTCACGCCTCTGGAACGTCAAGAACTTACGAAGGTTTTATAGTTAGAACACTAGTTTTCTAATGGCCTTATGGCACGACAGGACCGTAGTTTCAATACTTCATTCGCTTATTCTTTTACGAATTACGAGTCCCTCTACGTGGATTCTCATTGTAATAGTTAGCAGCGAACTACGGGGACTTGATTCCTAGCCAACCTATATACAGCGGGATACGTAGGCAACTCGGAAGTTACTCGAGCTCAGTCCCAAAACTAATAAAATCTCTTATTTTATTCAAGTTTAGCTGCTGTTGCCTACTATTTACCCGCAAGATTACAATCTATCAGGATACTTGAAGTTAAACTCATACTGTCTACAAACTTTAAGTTTAAAAACTTAATCGAAACGAACTTAGCTTCGTACAACGAGCACTAGCCTCGTGGAGTCAAGCACTAGTCCTTGCACTCCCGCGAACATAGCTTCGCAAGCGCAAACATAGCTTTGCACAACGAGCACTAGCCTCGTCGAGTCAAGCACAAGTCCTTGCACTCCCGCGAACATAGCTTCACAAGCGCAAACATATCTTTGCACAACGAGCACAAGCCTCGTGGAGTCGAGCACAAGTCCTCGTACTTCCGCGAACATAGCTTCGCAAGCGCAAACATAGCTTTGCACAACGAGCACAAGCCTCGTGGAATCGAACACAAGTTCTCGTATTCCCGCGAACCTTCGCACAACGAGCACAAGCCTCGTAGAGTCGAGCACAAGTTCTCACACTCTCACACATACTTGTTCATAAAACTTAAGTGTTTTAGCAAGTAACAAATTTAAACTTCAAAAGTAGACACATATGAGTGAAGATGTAACGAGACAAAGTAAAGACATTCAAAAGACTTTTCAAGTCAAAACTGTACTAGCAAGGGATAAACGCTAAAATCGCGCAAATGTTAGCAAGATATACTGTACGGAAAGAATGTACTAATGCTAATATACTGTACGGAATGAAAAGATGTTCAAAAATACTAAAGACAAGGCACATACGCCAAAAATAAGGGCATGCAGGCCACTCTGAGAGATCAAGGCAGCAAATTCAGCCCAAGAGACTTCACGGCACCCTCGCTCTGCTCTTGGATATCCGCAAACGACTCGTTCAGGGGCCCAGTGTCATCAACAGGGGAAATCTGGAGCAGCACCGGAAATCTGACGAGGAGTAGGAGCAGCAACAGTAGCATCAGGCATAGGCTGATCGCCCTCAGCAGGCTGATCCAAGACCTGAGGGTCGAAACCCATCTCACCCTCCTCCAGGGGCTCATCTGGAGCAGCACCGGCAGCAGCAGCGGC
Source organism: Misopates orontium (assembly GCA_946800315.1). Lineage (NCBI taxonomy): Eukaryota > Viridiplantae > Streptophyta > Magnoliopsida > Lamiales > Plantaginaceae > Misopates > Misopates orontium. Next base: position 17,253,663 of record OX326950.1, on the reverse strand, counting down.
AGTGGACCTGGATGGCTGCTCGTCGGCAAAGTCAGAAAGCCATACCTGCCGGAGAGGATAGAAGGAGGTGAAGGGATCATGCTTCAGCTCGTCACCATCCACAGTAGCAGCAGGCTCAGCAGGAGGCAGATCGGCAAGAGTAGGATTGGCAGCAGCAGCACTCGAGGATTCACCGACCTCCGTGTCATCCTCATTCAGGCAGTTAAGGACATTGAAATCCTCCCTCTTGAACCCAGGAGCGAGGGCACCTCGGGCCACGATGTCATCAAGGGCCATGTTGTAGCCCTTGGTCGTATCAAAGCCGCCCCTCTCCATTGCAATATGCTTCCACGTAGCCGAGCGGAAGAACTCGATGGCTACCATCACTTTGTCCTCATCAGGGAGCTCCTGTGAACCAAGTAAGGATAAAGTAAGTACAAAACATAAATAATCACGAAAAGAGAAATAGAGTCGAGTAAAATAGGAATACCTCAGTCATGGCCCTGTTGTAGCCATCCTCTTCAGCAGTCGTGAGGCGAGCGTGGACATCAACTAACTCAGCTTCGAGTCTCAAACGCTCTGTCTCAACAGCAACAACGGCATCCTTCATCGTCCGGATGGTGTCAACGTGATCGTCAACAAGGGCCGTGGCATGCTGGTAGTCTGTGGTGAGCTGACTGGACAGTCGCTTCTCCTCGGCAAACTCCTTGTCAACGACAGCTTTAGCTTCTTTCAGGGCTTCCAGCTCGGCCTGCACTGCCTTCAGTTCGTCAACAGCGACGGTAAGATGCTTGTCAACCTCAGCCTTCGCCTCCTTCGCTTGTTTCTCCAGTCGTTGAGCTTGCAAGGCTGAAGAGAGGTGTCTGTCCATCAGTGCTCTCTGCTGATCCTGAGTCGTCATGACCATGTTGAAATTCTCCGCCATGGTCTAAAAATTGACGAAGAACTACAAAAGATGGAAAAAGTCAGTGATATTCAAGTACTGGTACAAAATAGAGATCAAGGAAAGCTTATAAATACACATACCTCGCACAAAGACAAGGCAGTGCGGCTGACTAGCTTCTCATGGCCCATCGCCTGGTAGAGCTGACGGTCGAAGTCAGGCATGAATCCTTTGATTAGTCGAAGGGCAGTAGTGTCTTTCAGGGTGAACTGCCCTGATTCGACCGAAGCTCGCACGATCTCCTCAACGTCAATGTCGAGATCGTCACCATCATAAGCCCTGTCCTGCGCAACGCGCTTACCCCGTCGAATCTCCTCAGCAGTAGCAGACCTCTTCCTGGTTGCTGACTTAGGGTTAGCCTCATTGAAGCGACGAGCCGCTTCAGCAACAGAGGGCAGATGCACTCTTCCAGTCGAAGGTGCTGGTGAAGGAGAAAGCTCCGGAAGGATCGGCTCAGAACCGCCAGGTGGTGATCCAGGAGCAGCCTCAACAGTCGACTGCGAAGGAACAGTGTCAGGCACTGGAGCTGGAGCAGACACAGGGGCCGGAGCAGAACCTCTACCACGTCCCGACCCTCGAGTCGAGACAGCAGCGGTGGAAGGAGTAGGAGCACTGCCGCCCCTAGAACTGGTGCCGCCCCTAGAACTGGTGCCAGCCGTCTTCGCACCACGACAACTGGTCTTCTCAGGAATGGGCACTAAGAATTGAGGAGCGTTTGCGCCACGCTTCATAGCGGCCAGCCTTTTCTTCGTCTTGTCCATAACGATGCGCTCTGAAAATCAACAAATAAGTAGAACAAAAACATGCATAATGTTATACCAAAGACAGAAGGCTCAACGCCCGCACGATAAGTATACCCGCCGGCCCGCAACACTGGGGTGGTGGTCAACTCAAAAGCATCAAATTGATGTTCTTTCAAGTTTTTAATCACCGTCAGGGTATAGATGGGAGGATCGGGGCGTCTCGGCGATGGACGTACGTCCGTCCAAAGCCGCTTGAATCGGAATTCCTGAGGCTTGGATTCCTTGATGAAAAACCACTATTTCTTCCGGTGAGCCCCGAAGCTCGTCTGTAGATCAGATAGGAAGCATTGCTTCTTTCGCGAGCTCAAATAGTAAAACCCGGCATCTACACCTCTGTTACGGAATTTCACTATAAATAATTGCCAAAAACCGGCTAAAGAACACGGGAGGTCAAACACGCGGGTCAGCATCGCATAAGCATACATCTGTGTGTATGCGTTGGGGGTAAAATGTGAAGGAGATGAATTGAGCGAGGACATGATTTCTGAGACAACAGGGAAAATGGGAAAACGTAAACCACAATGAAGATAGCTACTAAATATAGTGAGACACCCTTCGGGCGGGTTGTTTATCCTATCATCTGGCCCAGGAACGATAATCTCATAGGTATCAGGGATGTCATAGGTATCACAATAGTAAGCTATATCATAAGGAAGAGAAGAAGGAAACTGATCAAAATTAATCAAGTTTGGCGGAGCAAGTTGTTCAGGAGAGTTTGCGGCAGGTATGGGAACATTGTCAGCAAGAGGTAAATAAGGCACAATGGGGAGAGGGTTCGGTTCATCCTTGTCATCTCCTAGGATGTCTACGTCTACCTCCATATCCGATGCCCTATCATTGCTATTTCTCTCATTGCTAGATGAGGTCTCGTCACTGGAGTCGTCACTACTGCCGCTAGTCAACGCATTTTCCTTAGCCTTAGACGACTTAGACGACTCACTACTACTTTCCCTACTACTACAGGAAGACTCAAGATCAATAACTCGCGTCATAAAGAAGTTTAGGTTGAAAGATTACCGGCACGAGGGTCTAGATCTACAGAAACTTCTTCGTTCGGGTGGATTTGCTCGTAGGACCTCTACGCAGGTGCAAAAAGCTTTGGAGCGCCAAGTAATCGGACTCGAGCAGGTTCTGGTTGCCAAGGACGAATTGGGGATGATGGACGCCTTGTGTTTGATTCATAAGGATTCCGATATGAAGAATCTCGTGATGGATTACGTGCGTTATAGTAGGCCCGTTGGTGAGATCGTGGTGGTGATGGACGACGTGGAGACCGGTTACGTCGAAGTCGCGCCGTCGTGAACAAATCTGCGCAAAAAATTTAAATTTTAGCATTTTCAAAATTTTTCAAAAATTGAAAAATTTTCCAAGTGTTATAGCTATCAGAAACTCACCAAAGGATATAAGTAGTTGTGGATTTTTCGAGCTATTCTGTCAAATTTCGATCTATTTGAGGGTTTTTTCAAGCTATTTGGAGGTTTTTCGAGCTATAATGCTAAACTTACTAAATTTGGAGCAATTTCGAGTTATTTCAGCGCACTTACTAAATTTGGTAATTTCGAGCTTTAAATTCGAGCTATTTCTCGAGAGCTCTGGAGGAATGCTTAGGCGCGAAATGAGGAAATGAAGCTGGGAGTGGAGTATTTATAGGCGAAATGATGCGGAAATTACCAAAATGCCCCTAAATTCGACCTATTTGTAAATTCGACCTATTTTCAGGAAATTTTTCCGGCAAATTCGAGGTATCTATTTGGAGGGCAATTTCGACCAATATGGAATTCGAGCTATTTTACGTAAAATTCGAGCTATTTTACGGAAAAATTATTCTGGCATTCGAGTTGTCTTTTTCGAAGATAAATTCGACCTATACCAATTCGAGTTACCAAAAATAGTAAATTCGACCTATTTTTGAATTTTGATATTTTTGGTCAAATTCTTGGTTTTTTACGCCGACGCCGATCTCGTTGCACGATTCTCGGTTATGTGACTTCTTTTTAGTTCGTATGACCAATGTTTGTACACATTACTCTTACGAACTGGGGGACTCCATGATGTACCATATTTCGGTACCGCCACGTCATAATATCCGATACAATACACGAACGTATTTCGGGACATATTATGCCACGTCAGCACCATTATTTTTTAATGTAAAATTACAATTCAAGGCAAAACTCGGAAATCGGCCCAAGTAGGCCCAAATTGAGCCCAAGTGAGATCTATTTGGGCCCAAAAAGGCCCGATTCGAGTTATATCAAGCCCAATCCGAGCTATATGGGCTCAAATAAGATCTATTTGAAGGCCCAACAGCCCAATTCGAGCTATATGGGCTAAAATCCGATCTATTTGAGGCCCAGGAGTCCAGTTCGAGCTATATGGGCCCAAATTCGACCTATTTGAGGCCCAATTCAACCTATTTGAAGGACCAATTCGAGCTATTTCAAAATAGTTCTAATTCGACCTATTTTGAGTCATAGTTCTACTTGGATTGCACTTTTAGACGAATAAGGACTCTTATTACTATATAAGAGGGTCCCATGCCTCATTCTAAGGTACGTTTTTTATTTTCTAGCATTTAATTTCGAGCTATATACATCGAATTCGAGCTATAGAGAAAAAATTCGAGCTATATTGCAATAGCTCTTGTTCGATCTATATAGAGTGTATTTCGAGCTATTTGAGGGTAATTCAATCTATTCGGGTTTCCTCATCACGGTTCTCAATACCATTTCGAGGTGTGCTAATTCGACCTATACTGCTCAAATTCAACATATTTGAGTAATTTCGACCTATAATTTCGAGCTATTGTCCCTGACGACAATACCTCAAATTCCGACCTATCTGACTTGAGCGTCGGAGTGCCTTCGCCGGAGGAGGCACCGGCTTAGTTTACTTGTGGTGTTGAGTGCAGGTTCTGAACTCAAAAGCTGCTTAAGCATCCAGCAGGAACTAAAGCAGTCTGACGTGGAGTGTTGGAGAGCGGACACGTATCCAGACGAAAATACCCCACATCAGCGTCCATTATAACACTACAAGAAAACGAAGAAATGACTACAAAATTGTTTGTTCCTATAGGTATAAAATCAGTTGCCATGGAGCAATGGGAAGAGAAATATTTGTTCCAATACGTTGTTAATATTGGTCTTGTTGCTCTAAAGTGATATAGGCAATGTGAAGAGATAAAAAAGTTAGAGATAATTTTGTCAGTAAATAGGAACAAATATATCTGTTCCCATGCATGGGAAGAAGTTAGTCCGTTGATACATGGGAACAAATGAATCAATTCCCACACATGGAAACAAATGAATTTGTTTCCATATATTTTTTTGTAAGTAAATAAATAAAATTGAAAAAAGTAAATAAAAAAATGTGGGAACAACGAAATCTGTTCCCATAATAAAATGTGCGAACATATATTTCTGTTCCCAAAAGCGCTGACAAAGAAAAAAAAATTCTGTTCCCATAGTGTAGGAAGAGGTTCGTCCGTTCCCATGGTTTTCAAATTCAAAATAAAAAAAAAGTGGCAATTTTATCGCCACTTTTTTCACTTTCTTTTTTAGATTTCAAAATAATAAAAAAAATGCGGGACTTTACTGCCACTTTTTTCACCTACTTTTTAAATTACTTTTATTAATTTTAATATATATATATATATATATATATATATATATATATGTGTGTGTGTGTGTGTGTGTGTGTGTGTGGACATGTATTAATAAATGTTTATATGTGTATAATATATGTTATACCAAGTATTAATATTTATATATGATATATTTTATACAGTATTATAATAAGTATAGCTAGTAAACATTTAAAATCAATATATATATATATATATATATATATATATATATATATATATATATATATAATTTAGATTAGGTTAAAAATTATAAATAACTACATACTATAACACTTAATAAGTTAGATATATATCATATAATGAAAAAATGAAGAGAGAGGTGGAGATGGAGTTATCTTCCAAAAAAAAAAAAAAAAAAAAAAGAGAGAGGATAGAGAGAATGAGAGTTAGAAGATGGAGAAAATGATAAACTGAAATGAGGGGATGGTGTGATATATATAAGTGAATTGTCAAAATAACACTATTATAAAAAGTAATTGTCAAAATGACATTGTCTTGAAAATAATTTCAAATCTATCACTCATTTGCCACATAGAATGCCACATGGTCCAATAATTAATATTACATCATAACTCCTTCCCCCTAATTTAGGATCATATCTTGTTTTCCCATTTTAAGTTATTAGATTATATCTCTAATAATACTCTTTACGCCAAGTTTTTGATTAAAGCCCTCCATATTTTTATGCAAAGGCATTGATCATTAAAAGTGTAAGATTAGAACTGCTACCATTACTAAAGATATTTCTCCAAATTATAGGTTACCATTTTTTCTTATATTTGATGTATACCGCAATCGTTCTATGTCTCCGTTTATATGAAATTATATAAATTCACAAGTGTACATCAATAATAAAGTGGCAAGCTGTTTAGTACGTTCATACATACTTTTTTTTGTAGCAGGACTTTTACCGTGCAACAAAGCAAATTATAAATAAATCTATCTTCCAGAAACTGATTCAAGTTGCCCAGATTTTATGCAAAGGAGATTAACAAATAAAATCGCTAGATAAGAACTCTAGGCAATTAATGAAAAATACTTACAGGAGTTTTGAGCTAGTAATAAAACTTGCAATAAAAAAATGAACAAGGTAAAAACTTCATTTGTTTGGGCTGCTTGAATCGAAAATTGAGGCTGATGTAATCCTATACTGAGATATAATCTAAAAATGTAAAAAGGCAATTATCGGATATTACCGAAATTAATGAAAAGAAGTTATAAAGTGATATTAATTATTTGTCATGTGGCATCCTATGTGGCAAAGCAGTGATAGATTTACAATTAGTTTCTTGACAATGTTATTTTTACAATTATTTTTCAAGGTAGTATTATTTTGACTATTCACTCAATATATATAGATGAAATTGTGGAACAATAAATCACTTCCCGTAACTATCACGCGGATCATGCTCTGTGGGAAGAGAATAATCTCCTCCCATGGTCTGACATGTAAAAAGATTTGTTTCTTCCCGTGTTCTGACGTGGAAACAAATTTTTCTCTTTCCACTGTCTTTAAAGTTATTGGAAGTGATTCTGATACGAGTATATATTTTGTTAATTTTCTCGCATGATTTGTACTTTTTTGTATTTTTCAGTGTTATATTCAAATATTATTTCATAATTTATTTTTGCATATTATTAATGTTCTTATGTTATTTTTGCATATTAATATATATTTCATGTGAATGTTTATTTATTTTACTTTTTGTGTTTGTAATAAATTCATCAAAATGTATAACAACGAAAACCAACGTTGAATGTGCGAAAGAGAAAATATTTGTAGTGATACTTATTTGAACCCTGCTTTTGAGGTTGAGGTTGGTCTGGACAGTTTTTTAGACCATGTATTTGGTCCAACGCAGCTATTATAATGTAGCAAGGCTAGGTGACCCTGCGTCAAATGTTGCAATAGGCGATTCGGGAGTAGGGATAACATTTAGCTTCACCTTTATAAGTGGGGATTCTGCCTCAGTACCATATGTGGACTGCACATGGTGAAAGAGAAAACAACTACCAACAGTTTGACACAAATGTGGGGGAGTCATCTAGGCATAATATTGGAGATCGAGACAGAGAGATGGTTGAAGATGCATTTGTTGGGCGGTTTGAAAATATAAATAATTTCAAGACTGAAAAGGAAAAACCAAATAATGAAGCAAAGACATTTTTTCAAATGTTGCGCGAAGCAGAGGAGCCCATAAAAATTGGTAAAGAAACAACAATATTGAGGTGGGTAGCAGAATTTCTGAATAATGAGGTACTCAATTCTATTTCTAATGTGGCTTGCGAAATAACATATACAATTGACACGCAAATGGTTAAGTCCTGAGGATCGACTTAGAATGGCCGATAGTGTGTATAACATGCAGAAATATATGAACCAATTATGATTTGGCTACACAACAGTTGATGTATGTGTTAACAATTGTTTCCTGTTTTACGGTGATTTTGTGGCTAAACTTGAGTAAAGGAAACAAATTAGTCGCTCGCAAGAAGTTGTGGTACCTACCGTTGACACCTCGACTACAATGGCTGTACATGTCATGTTTCACCGCCGAGACGTGGCATTTGAAATGTCGAGGAGACAATGATCAAATTAGACGTTTCTTTTGATATGTTGTGAGTCCAAAACAGATAAACGAGTCAAAAGTTACGCCTATTTTCGTGTACACTAAAATTATATCCGATTTTTATTCAAATTATGAGATTTTTTATAACAATAAAATTATTCTCTAATAATTATCAGAAAGTGATCAACGTTATCGTGATAATCTAAAAATTACAAAGTGTCCCACATATTATCCTAGTTTTCTTTTTTCCTAAACTTATGCTAGTTTTACTGAACTTTTCCTAAATTTTACAACATTAACATGTTTTTACTAAAAGTGTCCTCAAAGTTCATTTTTTCTACTTATACTAAAATAATTAACATAATTACTCTAATTATGTACTCTCTAATAATTTATAAATAATATTGCATAAAAAGTATCTAAAATGCTAAATAATCCATAAATATCATTTACCATGCATAGTATTCAACAAAGTAGACTATAATATTGCCAACAAATAATTATTAACAACAAATTTCAACAATATAAATAAAAATCCAAAACCCTAACAAATTACCAAATTACAAAATCACAAAACATAAGTTTTAACCATTAAAAAAATTAAAATAAGGGCATAATAATGTTCTCCAAAGTACATAGATCACATATCTCAAATGAATTCAACAATATAAATCAAAATATAAAATCCTAACAATTTATCAAATAACAAAATATAAATTTTAACCACAAAAAAACGAAAATAAAGGCATAATCATGTTCTCTAACGAAAATAGAGCTCATACCTCACTTTAGATTCGAAAAAATGAGTGAATTTAATGAAAGTAAAAAAGGGGGGGGGGGGGGGGGGGGGGTTCACTAACGCCCGCCCATGGTGACAAAAAAAATGGGCGGAGGAAAATTGTGGGGAGAGAAAGAGACGTGGGTGTCTCTTTCACGTGGCAGCTCGCCCACAACTAAGGGTCCAGATCAAGTGTTTGATTTGGACCATTAACGTGTGGGAACATATTTTGCTGATCATAACTAGGGAACAACGAAATCCCTTTTCACGAATTTTAGGCTCCAAACCATACTTTTTGCATGATATGGACCGTTAATTGCGTATGAACAAATTTTATGGTTCCTACACGAGGGAACACCGAATTCTGTTCCCACTCCTTAAAGGTCTAGATCATACTTCTAGATGATCTAGACCGCTGATTTCTTGGAAAAAATTTATGTATTCCTAAACGTGGTAACATAGAATTCCGTTGCCACGATTTTAGCCGTGCCTACAAATTGTTCTCTTCCCATATATTGTTATGGGAACATATTTTTTTCTTATCAAGGAGTTTTCATGTATAAGAACGGATTTTTTTCTTCCAATTGTTACAAATTCGGGGGAACAAATTATTCTCTTCCTACAGATGAAAATTCTCTTCCTACCTTGCAACAGATTTTTATCTGTTTTTATGATCTAGTTGTCATTGCCACATTTTCTTGTAGTGTAAGTTTTTCTGTTATATGATTTTAGAAACACAAGGGAACTCTAAGAAAAATAATAACACGAGTCTTTGATGCGATTTTTAAAATATATGTGTGCTTTATGCAATTTGCTGAAATTTTTCATTTGTTTGTTTCATAGCATATAACATTACTTTTTGATCAATTTTTTATTTTGTTTTGCGTGATGCTTTATATATTTTATACTAAAGTAAAAATATATATAGTTTATTTAGCTTTCCAGTCGAGAACAATAATAAAATAAAACCATGGCTACGCTCTGGTTACAAGTTACAACTCGTCTAGGCCCTTAATACAACAACTAAAAGTTAAAACATAACTAGTTTGCACATCTTAATATTATCTAACAATGTTTATCATATCTTAAAACTGTTCATTAGTCCGCTATCAAAAAGACTCGTGCGTTCCCGGCAATATCTTTCTTTAGACTAATTTCTTGTTTAGAGAGATCCTACCCGTTAGTTGTCCAACAACTATTTTGTAAGTTACTTGCCAGGATAAATAACAATGACATCCATTAGATGTTATGCCTGCGATCTTAAATTCTTTAAGTGGATTAATTTTCCACTTAAAATATTGATGCATAAACTTGGAAGTTTCTTTGTGTTTTTAGAAGTAAGAAGGTGAGTGATGTAAAAGGATTGAGCGCATGGTATACGGACAAAGTACTTGAGAGTCTTTTGATTATTGAAAATTTTTAAATTCTTAAAAACGACATATTAAATATTGAAGTTCTATGTGGTGAAGATCATCTGTTCCATTATTCTATCCACTTCCTATTTCACTGTGTAGGATTATGACGCGTGTTCTTGATTTTAATACATAGAAGGTTGGTGGATGACAAGTTCCATAAAAATAGATTAATAATTAAATAAAACATGAAATGAAATACAAAATGGGATAGAAGATCCATTGCCAGAGGGTAGCTAGGGTGTTGCAATTTTAAGATAAACTAAAAATAATCTGAAACGAAGTTACTGCCGCATTTATTTATTTATTTTTCTAAAAGTGCTAAGGTTTGCTTTAAAACCTCAATTTCGCACTAATCTCTCCTAAAAGAAGCAAATGAAACGCCGCTTAATGCTCCACTATAACAATACACCTTTACCCTTTAACAAAAAAAAAAAACAATACACCTTTACCGAACTAAACTACATGTGCATGGCCCCATCAAACACGATGTATTTTCTTTTTCTTTTTTTTTTTAAAATTTAAAATTGTTTTAATATGTATCAGTAAAAAACTCTTCACTAATTCCGTACCATGGCCCGGACACCAAGTGTACCTTTACACGTACTCTCCACCTCCAAAGTTGCCCGCTCAATATTTATAAATACCAAGTTCCCGAATAACATTATAATCAGGACAAGTTCCCTTAACTACTGTTTTTTTTTTTTTTTAACTAACACAAATACAAATTTGAAGTTACATATATTGTCCGAAGAAGGCATATTTTTGGTTGCACCTGTGATGAGAGGGAATTTGGTAGAAGATCGATAAAAAGGATAAACTTATAGAATTATTTAATTTTTGTTGATGGAGAGTCAATATAATAGTCACATACACGGGGGCGGCAGTTCTCGGCCTACGCTGGGATTTCCACTGGGGACAGGACTATTATTGGTTGTGATATTCAGTCTCAGCGGAATATTCTCTTGTTGCTACCACTGGGATAAGCTCCGGCGCAATTTCGCTCTTCGCGCCGCAGATCTTGAGGCGGCATACCCTGGCGGCCTTGCCTCCCCCACCAAAACTCATCACACCGTATGTCTCGTACAGACTTTAAGTAATTTTTATTTTCTTTCTAATATTACGTGTGGATTGGTTATAGTCATATATATATTCTCTTATGTATAGGTGAGTTATTCATTTTTTATTTTGTTTTTGGGTTTGTTGTGATTATGTTTCGTCTTCCTTGAATTAGAAACTTTGGTAGCTTTTCTCTTAGGAATTTTGGTATGTTAATTACGGTGAAGTTGAACTTTTTTAGGTTCATTTCTGTTGACTCGAAATAATAAAGTTTTAGCATTTTTATCGAGACGTTTAAAGATTTTGATCGATTTGTGATATCTTGTTAGTTAAAGCTTGCATACTTTCTATTTATTTATTTCAGAAATATTTTTATTTTTTATAGAAGAATAGGATTTTTGAATAGAAGAAAACATGTTAGAACTTAGAAGTTCCCTTCTAAAATTTCAGTGTATTTGTGTAATTTAATGATTAGCCCTTTTCTTTTAATTTACAGATTTGTAAACAGCAAAAGAACCAGAGCATGACAGTAATAATGCCAGGGGACAATGTTCCAAAGTTCATAGCATTGCCTTGTCCATGTCAGCCGCCGCGTCAAGGGAATATCGTTTTGGAGGTGCACAAGTCGCCGCCTTAGCCACCGCAACTCGTTGGTCCACATTAAAGACAGACTTGGTTCCATGTGTATATGCTTTTTTGGAGCTCAATGAAATTCTCTCTTATTCACTTTAACCACAGAAAAAAATATGCATACAAATACATTATTAGACTTTTTACAGCGAGTTTTGACACCAAACTTCTTGGGTAGAATCTGCAATGGCGGAGAGGAACAATCCATATGTTTATACGTATATAATTAGGCCAAATTTGTAAACAATTATAAGTACATGAACCCCAAAATCATTGAACAACATAATCATCACGAAATAGATTTATAAATAAAGGAGATTAGGAATACCTCTGTTCATCGTGGCTAGAATACGTTCTGATCTTATTGCAGATGATCAAACAACGAACTCTGAACAATGAACAACTTTAATGAAGTTTTTAGTTTCTCCTTTCTAGCCTACAAACCTCTAATTTATTTGTTTTTCTTAAGTATGCTTTATGATGGGCTAAAGCATATATTTATAGGAGGAGCGAGGACCAAATTTCAATTAGGGTTAAACTGTAAGACTTAATCTCATCCGTCCATCAAAGATGAGTTTTGATAAAAAACTAACTCTTAATTATATTAAATAATAAATCACCAATATATAAATTAACATATATCCTAGAAAACAAGGATTCATATTAGACCACAATAAGGGGAAGATAAGATCAAATAAAAAACCTTAAATAATTATGTTACAAAATTATCAAAAGTGGCATATATACCATTTTCTAATTTTTTGACCATTTCTTTTTTTGGGAGGAAAAAACTCCGTTAACTCGCCAATTTGAAACACATTTTGCCTATCTTCGACTCAAATTTCGTAGTCAACATTTGACATGTGTTTTATGGTTGCCACCTGATGTACCATATTTCGGTACCGCCACGTCATAATATCCGATACAGTACCACGAGCGTATTTCCAGATATATTATGCCACGTAAGCACCATTATTTTTTAATGCAAAATCACAATTCAAGGAAAAACTCAAAAGTATGCCCGGGCAGGCCCAAATCAGGCTTAGGCAGGAGCATTTTGAGCTATTTGAGGCCCAATTCGATCTATTTGAGGCCCAATTCGACCTATTTGAGCAACTATTTCGAGCTATTCCAAAATAACTCTATTTCGATTTATTTTGAAGTATAGTTCTACTTGGAGTGGACTTCTACCCGAATAAGGACTCTTAATTCTATATAAGGGGGTCTTATACCTCATTTTCAGGTACGTTTTTCATATTTCAAGCATTCATTTCGAGTTACCAAAAATAGCAACTTCGGCCTATTTTTTGGTTTAGGTTATTTTTCCAAAAATGTTGGTGTTTTACACCGAGGCTGCTTTCGTTGCACGATTCTCGATTAATTGACTTATTTTATAGTTTGTATGACCAATGTTTCTACACATTATTCTTACAAACTGGGGGACTCTATGATGTACCATATTTCGGTACCGCCACGTCATAATATTTCATACAGTACCACGAGCGTATTTCGGAATATATTATGCCATGTCAACACCATTATTTTTGAATGCAAAATCACAATTCAAGGCAAAACTCAAAAGTAGGCTCAAACAGGCCCATTTCGAGTTATTTCAGGCCCAATTCGAGTTGTGTGGGGCCCATTTCGATCTATTTGAGGCCCAATTCGACCTATTTGGGAAACCATTTTGAGCTATTCGAAAATAACTCTATTTTGAGTTATTTTAAAGTATATTTCTACTTGGAGTGGGCTTCTAACCGAATAAGGACTCTTAATATTATATAAGGGGGTCCTATACCTCATTTTCAGGTACATTTTTCACATTTCAAGCATTCATTTCGAGCAATATAAGTCGAATTCGAGCTGTTTTACATTCATTTCGAGTTGTTCAAAATATCTCTTCTTCGAGTTATCTTGAGAGCATTTTGAGTTGTTTGAAGTCCTCATTTCGATCTATTTGAAGACCTTCATTTCGACTTGTTTGTGCCATTTCGAGTTGTTTGTATTCAACCTATTACATACATTTCGACCTATTATTTCGACTTGTTGCCTCGCACAACAAGATCTCACATTCCGACCCATTGACTTGAGCGTCGGAGTGCCTTCTCCGGAAAGGCACCGACTTAGTTTACGTGTAGTGTTGAGTGCAGGTTCCGAACGCAAAAGCTACTTAAGGTTCCAGGAGGGACTGAAGCAGTCTGACGTGGAGTGTTGGCAAGTGGACACGTATCCAGATGAAAATACCCCACATCACTACCTATGACCGCCACGTGCAATAAGCTGGTCGTGTCTAAAAATTATGTGGTACTTCTATAAGTTTGTCTTAAAAATATTAAATCAACTTTAATTAATTATTTTAAAATAATGTGTTCTAGTGCAAAATATAATTCATTATGTTATAATTAAAGACTAATAATGCGTCTAAGCTACAATACCCGTACTTTGGGCTATAGCATTATATGCAATTGATGGCCTCATGTTATGCATAATTAAAATTGTCCCCCTATAAGTTTAAAAAGTTGCTCATTGCACCTTGTCTATTTTGTATTGTATTTGTCATATTAAATAACCAAAACACCATTCCATTTTCTAATATTTTCTTATTTTCTTAATTGCAAGTATGACATAAAATAACAAACAACATATTGTGTAAATAAAACTTAATCGGCAAACTACTTCTAAAAGAATTATATAGGCGAATATATTATTTTAAAAAGTAGCAAATTACTCCATGTTGGGGATATCTTCATAGTTCTCTTGTCCAACTCAAGAGTTGGAGTGACTTTTATATGCAAAAAGACCTATACCCTCATGCTTTTTCTTGGAAAAATCTATTTATCATTTAATTTTATTATTTAGGGGTAGTTTGCCGATTAAGTTACATTTACATACTATATTGTTTGTAATTTTATTTTATTCTTCTACTTTTATTTTTAATTAAATTTGTAATCAAGAAAGCATGAAAATATAAGAAATTGAAATAGTATTTTGGTCAATAAATATAAGGAAGAATTACACAAACCACCCATGAACTATGGGCAAATTACACAAACCACCCCTCATCTTTGAGAAATTACACAAACCACCCATGTTACTAACTTCTGTTAATAAACCCTAACAGATTCAATGAAAAGACATTCATGTCCTTCCCCTTGAAAAAAAAGATTAAATAATAAATTAGATAAATTTCAAAAAGACAATTTGCCCCTTTTGTAAATTATGTGTAAAAATAAAACATAAAATAAACAAAAAAGAAAAGAAAATAACATCAGCCCTCTTCCTCCCGCTCAAAACATGGAAAAGCCTAGCTATTCTCTTCTTCATCTTTGCTTAACCACTTGAGGCCTTAGTTTTCGAGTTTCCTCGAGTTTTATGCTACAATTCCACGATTTCATCCCTATGTGCTTGTAGAAGACGAGATTTCTGAAGGTATTGAAGGAATTATCGAGTTCTTTACTTTATAAGTTTTGGGTTTTTTTTGAAATTCTTGTTTATTCCACATGATTAATAGCTTTGCTTGTATATCAACTTCAATACTTTATGAAAATGAGATGTTATTGCTGAATACCCAAAAATTAGGGTTCAATTTCTTTTTCCTTTTAGTATTCAGCGAATATACTATGCGTTTTTGAATTCATGGTTTGAGATTGTGGTTTAGTTTGATGAAACATCATTTGATTAGTAACAAATATGAAGTTCAGATTAGTTTTAATTTTTTTTTTCTTTCAGATTAGTTCAGATTACTATTTTTAAAAACTTAGTTGTTCCATTTTGCAGGTATGGAGGATAAGACGTATGAATTAATCATTCACTACATGGGTTATAAGGGTAAGATACCTAAAGTTGACCCTAATAGGTATAATTTTGTGGATTTGTTGGATGACATACGTGTAGTTGCATTATATCGTGTGCCAGGGATAAGCGAATTGAATTTCAACCTAAAATATTCTGTTGATGGTAGTAGTGAACTGATTGAGGTGTCTAATGATAGCAATTTGGTTGTTATGTTTGAGAGAGACTTAAATTGTACTTCAATTGATTTGTTTCTAGTAGTTTCTAAACATCATGTTGATAATGAGGTTGAAAATGTGGATGTTAATGAATTGGGTGACATAGATACTGATGTTGAGAGTTCGGGAGGTGATGGGGATGATGAGGGCGAAGAAGGAGAAACAGGGGCATACATAGATGAAGGTTATGAATCTGATTATCTTAGGAATGTGGGGAATAACACCGATGAAGACTTTGAGAATGATAAAAATCAGAATGGGCAATGTAGAAAGAAAAAGAATATGGTAGGTGGTGAAATTAACAAAGGCAATGAGAGGGTTAATGTTGATGAAAACGAGTATGAAACTGATTTTGTTGCAAAGATTGGTGGTAAAAGTGAAACATCAGAAGAGTCGGGTAGTGATTGTAGTGATTGTTGGCTTAGTGGATACGAATCTGATAATCACTGTGAAGTTGTTAACGATTCAGATGAAGATTTTGTGAATGATCCACATCATGGATGCCTCGATGGAGATGAATTGCTATTACCTAGTGAACCTGGACAAAAGATTGAATTTAAGAATAAAATGGTGTTTGAGAATGTTTATGCATTTAGAATTACACTACAAGACTTTGTTGTTCAAGAAGGGTTTCATCTAGTTAGAGATAAAAGTGAAAAGAGTAGAATGACTGCACATTGTGGAGGGAAGGGTTGTAAGTGGAGGATTCATGCTTCTTTAATGCCCGATAAATCCTCTTTTCAAATTAAAACATATTATTCCAAGCACACTTGTATAAGGAAGAGTAAATTGAAAGATGCAACTTCTACTTGGATGGGTAGGAGATTGATAGAAGTTCTTAGAGATGATCCAGATTCTAAGCCTAGCAGTTTGAAGACTGAATTGAGAAAGCATGGTCAAGATCCCCCTTACATGACATTGTATAGGGCAAGAAAGAAAGCACTAGATATTATTGAAGGGAATCATGCTGAGTCATTCACCAAGTTGCCAAAATATAGCACGGTGGGAATTCAGTATCACATGAATGAAAAGAATGAGCAGCTTCCTAGTATACCACCTATTCCATCATTTAAAAGATTTTTCTTGGGATTAGAAGCTTTGAAGCGAGGGTATTTGAGTGGCTGCTCTTCATTCTTAGGATTCGACGGATGTCACCTAAAGGGATCATTTGGTGGTGTGTTACTATCAGCCATAGGTTTATATGGAAATAATGGTTTGTATCCAGTTGCATTTGCTGTTGTTGAAGCAGAGAGCAAGGACAGTTGGTGCTTTTTCTTTGAAAACCTTGCTGATTTTCTTGGAGGTTTTGGTACTGACCGGCCTTGGACCCTCATGATAGATAGACAAAAGGTATGCATTTCTTTGTTAAGTTTGTATATTGTAATTGTTGTTGTATTAACTCTTGGTATTTTAAATGCAGGGATTGGTGGAAACAATCAATGAAGTGGTTCCAAATGCACTTAACAGAAAATGTGCAAGACACATATTTGCAAATTTTAGACAACAATTTTCAGGTATTACTTTGAAAAAGTGTTTCTGGATTGCAGCCAGAGCTTATCATGCATCTGATTTTAACTTTGCCATGAACAAGATGAAAGAATTAAGTCCTCGTGGGTATAAATGGTTGTTGGAAATTCCAGTTGAGTTTTGGTCACGACATGCTTATGACCATGCTTTAAAAAATGAACACGTGACGAATAACCTGTCAGAATCATTCAATCATTGGGTTAGTGATTTAAGGCTAAACCAATTCTTTCATTGATCGATGGGTTGACGGCTAAATTAATGTCTTCTTCAAAAAAGGCATGATAAGGGAAGAAAATGGAAGAATGTTCTAGTACCAAATGTGGTGAAAAGATTGAATGAAACAAGGGAGATAGCTAGGAAATGCAGCATATTAGGGGCTGGTAGAACTGAATTCACAGTTTTAGATGGAGGGGTGAGTTACATTGTTGAGCTTAGTAGCAGAACATGCAACTGTAAGGTGTGGTATGTAAGCGGACTACCTTGTAAACATGCTGCAACTGCAATAGGTTATAGGAGAGAAAACCTTGAGGATTACACTGATCAGTGTTTCTCAAGAGAGAACTTCATGAAAGCTTACACTCCGAAGATTCGTGCCATCCCAGATCATACTTTTTGGCCAGAAATGAACGTTACTCCAGCTACATAAACTTTGATATAACAATTGCACCCTTAAATGAAAATTGACATAACAGACTACACCCTTAAACAAAACTTTACATAACAATTACACCCTTAGATGAAACTTAACATAACAGTTACACCCCTTAATGAAACTTGACATAACAACTACACCCCTAGATGAAACTTGACATAACAATTACACCCCTCAATGAAAATTAACATAACCATTACACCCCTAAACGAGACTAAACATAACACTAACACCCCATAGGGTACTTTTGTCTTCAAAAATCAACCAAGGGTAATTTTGGAAATCAACAAAAAATCTGACGTCATAACTTTTCGTTAGAATTTAACGTCGTAAGGGGGTAAGGGTAATCCCAAACGTAAAATAGGGGTGGTTTGTGTAATTTCTCAAAGATGAGGGTTGGTTTGTGTAATTTGCCCATAGTTCAGGGGTGGTTTGTGTAATTCTCCCTAAATATAACAAAGATAATACAATATATACAAGGTACAATGTGCAACTATTTGAAAGTTATATGAGGTAATTTGTTAATTATCCATGACGAGAAATTATTAGGTATAAAGTGGTGCATCAGTTATATATGTAATAGTTTCTCCATGACATGAAGTCATCAATTGCAGTTAATACTCTTAACACTCTCAATACACTCTCAATAGGAGTGTTGCAACATAGACATAATCGTGACAGAGTGGGATACAGAGGAAAATGACTACCCCACTTTTGTTTTCTTATTTTCTCTTCTTACATAGCTCTTTTTTTGTTTGATTTTTTTTTTTGTTTCACTGAGTTTTATTTATATATTTTTTACCATATTTAGAAAATTACCACAAGTTATAATTATATATTAACATCTTTGAAATTGAGTATATTATTTTGTAATAATAATTTTAAGTTATCTAATGTTTTAAGACAAACTCTTAAAAAATGCCATGTACTTGTATCACATTACCAGCTTATCCTAGGTGGCGGTCATAACTGATAGCCACATTGGACGAAATACATGCCACGTTGATTAGGCGATTCAGGCTGTAGGTGTGCAACATGTGTCCCAAATTGGCGAGTTAATGAACTTTTTTCAGGCCCCAAATTGGAATGGTCAAAAATAAAAAAAAAATGTATATATACTGGACAATTATTGTAATTTGGCCATATAGTTGTATCTATTCCAACATAATTTCATATTATCTGAAACTTTTTAATTAAATTTTACACTTGAAACTATATTTTCTGTCTTTTTTGATTTATTCTAATATATTCATTTCATTAGGATTTTTGAACTACCGTTTGATATTGTTGTGGTAAAAGCACGATAAAGAAATATATATGTTGTATACATTTTTCAAAATTTTATATTTTTTTTGCCTTACCCTTTCCATGTAATTTATAAAATAAAAGAAGATCATTTACGATCATTTATAACAACATACTTCATCATTTTGATGTGATAATTTATTTATTTTTTAAAACACTCCAAGTGTGTATATTCTATAAACAAAGTTAATGCATTAGTGTGATCCACTTTGAGAATGAAATTATTCAAAGTCTTATATTATTTAATTGTATTTTAATATCCTCATGTAGCTTTCCATGCAACTGAAAGTATCTAGGAGAGGATAAAGATACAATTACAATAACCAATATTGTGATAGACAGAACAGGGAACAACAATTTTTGTGAAAGTGAGGTACCCTATGTTATGTGTAATAGACATAATCAGTATATATAAAATCAAAGAAGAAAAATAAAACATTCTTCTGTGAGAAAATGGGGGTTGCCTCTTTTCTAATAAACAAAAGGTATAATTCTTAACACTACTTTGCTCCTCCCTCTCCTCAAAATCATATTTCCCCTTGTAATCAAAAGTCCTGTACCAAACTCTATCTTTATTTAGTTTAGCAAAGTTGTTATAGTTAAGTATTAGACACTTTGTCATTTTAATATAACTATAACACTTTTATGTTTGTTTAGGCTTGTAGCATATTACTCCGGATCATTTAACAGACCAGGGAGAGTGGATTATTTTTATTCAATTTCTAGGGGAAAGGAAAACAAATAAGGATTTCTTTTCCGGGTATTTGGTAGGATAAGAATTTCTTAATTGTTTTTTTAGAAAATGGCAAGAAAATATTTTCTTTACTACGAAAAAGGTTCAAGAGACCATTAAATATTATCTAGTCACATCTTCATATTCTCTCCTGAAAAATAGGGTGAAATTTGAACAAACTTTTAGATATCCTTCAAAATTATTTTCCCACCAATATAAAATGGAATACTTCAATTCAAAAACGAAATACTATTTCCTAAGAAATTAGTTTTATAAATATTATACACACACACACTATTATATATATATATATATATATATATATATATATATATATATATATATATATTCTTGATTGAGAATGTATTTTATGTTTGTTAGTATTTTAGTTGTATTAGATAATAATTCTTTATAAAATAATTGTTTTTTCCATCTTATTCCATCATGTAATATTGTTATTTTTTCATTTAAACATACCAATAATACTTGTAAATTAAAAAAAGTTTATCTAAATTAACAATAAATTTCTTAAATTAAAATATTTCAATGTCGTATTGAATTAAAAGCAAATAAGCAAAGGAAATATTCAATATTTAACTAACTTAATGAAATGTGTTTTCAAATGTTATTTTTGCATACTTCAAGTTTTTAAAAACTTAGTAAGATTTTAAAAGTTCAAGATGATGGAAAACACCAGAATTTATTTATTTCTTCCGTAGAAGTTCTCTGTAGAAAATCTCATTTTCACACATCTTTTTAAAAAAAAAAAAATTTATTTTCTTCCTTTTATCCCATTTTATGAGGAACCAAATTGACCATAGTTCAAACTTTTTAACTATGTATTGTAAAATATTATTCTTCAAGCAATTTAAATGAAATATAAATTATTGTAGCGAATATTACAAAATAATAATGTGATACGAGCCCTAATCCAAATGCAGTGCACCACATACCTGCTCGTGAGATTATGCCATCAACTTGGGCTTCATATTGCATAATTTATTTAGCATAGTTTCTAAAGTTATTAATTTGTAAATTTTAAGTATATTTTAACTACTCATAATTTAGTAATTCGTGTAGTCTATGTGCAACTTGATGAGTCCATTTTGTACTCATTTTCAAAAGGACTAATTTAAGCTTTATTATTGATTTTTTTAGCCTTTTTACTTGTTTCCCTTTATTTTATTGTTTAGTAGTCATTATGGTAAAAATAGATGAAAAGAGGTCGAAAAATTAAATTCTGAGCAAAACATACGAGTAGGAAAGCGAAGGGATGAAGTCGCATAGATCATGCGATCTCATTGAAGAGATGAAGAAGATGTATGCGATTACATATGTCTGACAACTTGAAGATGACGTAGCCTAAAAAACTTAGTAGCCGTATGTGAAGGAAACATGCGATAGCATTGACTTGAAAATCAGGTTTTGATGCTAAATCAAATTCTATACTTTCCAAGCCCAAAGGAATATAACTAGAAGACCAAAAAACTCATGAAAAAGTGTGTTAAAATTACCTTTTGGAATCCTTAGGTGCTTTGACCATTTTTTTGAGCCGTCAGATATTTTGGGGATTTTTGGAAACACGAGATGAAGAAGAACAAGAGTTGCACTTGAGTTGATGTTAATTCCTACTTTTACTTTTAGATTTTAGTTTATATTTTGGATATCATTAGTTATTTCCATTTCGTACTATTGTTTTAGACAAGATTATCGTTTCTTAGTTATTTTCATGAAGACAATTTTTATTTTTATATGTTCTTGTGTCTTTACTTTAAGCACGAGGAGCTGAATCCGTCGTGTATCATGAGGTGATGGAAGTATCTGCATAGAGATTATGTTGTGATGATTATGCTTTGATGATTGTTTGTGGAACTATTAATCTGATTTGATAACTTACTTTTAATGCTTTTGTGTGCTTGATCACTACAGTTTAGAATTCTTATGATTGACTCGACCGAAGAACTACTAGAATTAGATATCATTCGCTATACAAACTCACATGTCTTGTGATGTTTAGAGTCTAAAAATTCTGATGTAGGTGATTCATTAAGGTAAATGTGTTTGGAGGAACAGAGTACACAGAGTACCATTCCGAGTTATAGAGTGAAAATCCTACAATTATAGGAAAACCTCATAGATTAATATATCCCACGTATGAGTTGAACATAATCTATCACAATAATGGTTTATCCATGAACCTTAGATCCGATCTATCCAAAGAGCCTAGTTCCTTACTAACCATTATTTTCTTATTGAATTAAATCAGTATTTTTGAGTGTTTCAAGTCATTAATCATATTAATCAAAAACTCTCCTTTATTTATTTCATTTATTGAGTAGTGAGTGTGAAATGTGACAACTTTGTGTTCACTAGTAGTTGTTAAACCACGAGTAGATAGAAAAAATTGAAGTCAAGCGCAATACTCTCTGCGTGATAGATATTTGAGGGTCGTAATCCTACTTCCTTTATTACTTGCAACCCGTACACCTGCGATGAAATTTGGTGTCTAGTTTTGAGCGATCACAACTAACAAATGAGTGGATAATAGAAACTAATATTTTCTATTTTATTTTGCAGTTTCTGAACAATTGGTTTTAAGGGAATACAATGAAGTATCTATTCCTTTGAAATTTCACTCTTAATCCTACACTTTCTAAAGTCTTGTTCTAACTTCTCACAGAACAACTTTAACTATTGTCATTATATCACTTTGGTGCTTTCATTCTCCTACTTATGCCTCTAAAACCGACAGAATCTCAGGCTATATTGAAAGATTTTGCCAATAATCGTTAAAACAAGTTTAAACCAAGTTAGCTTACGCAAAATTCACTATAGCAGATATGTTGTCCATGCGACTGACATGCAACTTCAGTTAGACAAGTTAGTAACCCAAAATCATGATTCCCATGTCAACAATCTCTCACAACAGTTTAATAACCCAAGATTTTGGCCACTAGGAGAGCATGAGACATTTAATCCTTCAAAAATATTTTTGGATCCATTTGATGGAACCAGCCATTTGGATTGACTTTTGAGTGCAAAACAATTTTTCTCACATTAGAATATACCACTGGAACAACAAGAGCATTACAATATATGGGGGTTTTTGCGGACGGGTTTGGGCGAGTTGTCGTTGAAAATATGATCATACTTAAAATTTACGGGTTATCAATTTATCAACCAAAGCGGGTGAAGTTAATAACTAAACAATACGGGTCACGAGTTTAAATTGTGAGAAAAAATATAACTATATATTTTGATATACAAGCGAAAAGCATAACCTACTTTTCATTCCAAAAATAACACCGTAAGTTAATAAAAATACTTAAACAACATCATAACTTAATTAAAATAACAATATAGGGAGGCGAACAAATAGTTTATTCTCATAAATTATCAAATAACAATTTAAATAGATCCACGGTCTAAATGCAACCGTCAAACATTATAAAACTAACAAAAGAAAACTATATTAGTATGAAAATAACCAACATATCATAGTTACACATTTAACATTTAAGACTTCTTAACATCAATAAAGAACAATAATCAGACATTGATAATTAAGTTGAGATAGATGTGGTTTGATGTTGTAAATTTGAAGATCGTGGTAAATCTATATGAGTTCGAGAATTTTCTTTGCTCCCTCATTCCTCTACAAATATAAAAACTAGGGATGTATGCAGGTAAGTTGGGCATATGGTATTTAAAATTATGACCATAAAGTAAACCATGGGAGGTGCGGGTTTGATGAATTGTGTTTTGACGGGTCAGGATGGTTTTGAACACCCCTAACAATACATACAAGGAACTGCTCTAAATTAGTATAAGTGAATGTATGCAAAAAACTAGTTTGGCGATTGGTGAATGTTCACTAGAAAATGCATCTCTCAAGTTTGGTCCTTCGTTTTATATTAATCATCATGCTGCACTTTTTAGGTTACATAATTTGGTACAGCGAAAGAATACCTAGGTTAGTTTGAATTGTATTGATAAATACATTACTGATTTGTAACACATGGAAATTTTGAATTGTTTCATATCAAGTATGAAAGTCGAGATTCAGTGGAAATCATCAACTTTGAAACCCCCAACTGTTGGTGAGGCCATTGGATTAAGGAAATCGATTTAAGACGACTTGAAAGATAATAACAGTCGGGCTTCTTATACACATTTCATTTCACAAGATGCTTCGGCTTTTCCATTACCACAACCCAAACCTAATAAGCACTTTACATATATGACATTTGACCTAATCAGGGATGCAAAAGAGGAGAAAATGGAATTTGTCGTAATTGCGATGAAAATTTGCATCCATAAACAAATGTAAAAGACCGTAGTTTTTCTCATTAATTGTCGACGATTTAGGTTCAATCGTTGATCCCATAGTTGAACAGGGTGAGGATTATAATTCTTCTTACTTTGAGAACACCTAGATCTTCCCCAACTACCAACCCATTTTCTCACGAGACGTGAAATGCTTTTAGCACGTGAGTATCATTATGCACTTGCTGCTCTTTCAGAATATGCGCCCCTCGAATATTACGTGCAAATGGTCAGATTTCTAAGCAGTCAGTTACTGCGATAGTGGATTCTAGTAGCACATAACATCATTTAACCGCGTCTTGCTGAATTTTCTAAATTGTTGATGTTGAATTTCGAACGTGACATCTTTGTGCAGTTTAAAGAGCATTAAATGCGATTACCGTGAAGAACCATTTTTCTATTACCACAACTGATGAACTACTTGATGAATTACATGGTGCTATGGAATTTTCTAAACTGGATTTCCGTGATGGTTATCATCAAATTTAGAGTGACAATCAAAGATGTTCACAAATTTTTTTTTCGCACTATGGACATTATAATTTTTTAGTGATGCCCTTTGGTCTTTCTTGCGCTCCTAGTACAATTCAGACCGTTATGAATGATTTAGTAAATGATTATATACACAAGTTTGT
This sequence comes from Misopates orontium, assembly GCA_946800315.1. Classification (NCBI taxonomy): domain Eukaryota; kingdom Viridiplantae; phylum Streptophyta; class Magnoliopsida; order Lamiales; family Plantaginaceae; genus Misopates; species Misopates orontium. The sequence goes on along the minus strand of OX326950.1, from coordinate 17,228,655 downwards.
GCTCGTTTTTTCCTAATGATATCACCTACTAGCTGGCAGATAGTTTAATCATTATTTGATCTAACAAAGTTTTGAAACCACTAGTTTTATGCGAAGTTAAGTGTGTTTTAGAGTTCAGAAGATGCAATATATCGGCTATCTTATCTCGGTTGAAGGGGTTTTAGTTGGCAAAGACAAGGTGAGAGCTATTTAAGTTTGGCAAATACCTACGTCTTTTATTGGATTTGCCATTGTCTAACTGGTTAATATAGGCGATTTGTACGACACTATATTAGACAATAATATGTAAATATTTTTGTATATATTATTTAGGTTCTTTAGCAGGATAGGACTGTTGTACTATATATACTTTTGATTGATTAATGAGAAGACACACGGGTTATTATAATCTTACATGGTATCACGAGTCAAACCCTAGGCTCCTACCCTAATCGTCGCCCACCCCCTCGTCTTATCTCTTTTCTTCTTTTTCTCGTCTCTCTTCCATGGCGGACTTCAAGTTCCACCCTGCTCTTGCTGTTTCTAATGTCTGGAACTTCGTTCCCGTCACACTGGAGATGGAAAAGGACAATGCTCCTCATGAGCGGAGTTATTTAAAATTCAATGTCGTGCATATCAAGTTCTGGATCACATCCTTCCCTCTGATCCTGCGCCGTCGCCTCCTCCAACCACCGGTGATTCGGCTTCTTCTGCTTCTTCGGCCAAACAGTCGGATGCCCCTAATCCGACCCTTTGGTCACGTCTAGACGCCATTGTCCTTCAATGGATCTATGGCACAATCTCCAACAATCTTCTGCATACAATTCTGGAACCTGACTCGACTGCTGTTCAGGCTTGGCAGCGTCTTCAAAGCATCTTTCAGGATAATAAGAATTCTTGAGCTGTGTACCTCAAGAACCAATTCACTCAGGTGCACATGGATAGCTTTCCCAATCTATTTGCCTACTTCCAGGAACTCAAGATGCTTGCCGACCAACTTTCCAACGTTGGTGCTCCGGTTTCTAATCAACGCCTTGTTCTTCAGCTGATTGTCGGAGTTAATGAAAATTTTGATGCTGCTACGACCTTCATTCAACAGACTGATCCCTTACCACCTTTCTACGAGGCTTGATCACGTCTAATTCTTGGGGAAACTCGTAAAGCCAAAAAATTGGCGGCCGCCGCCAATTCCTCCAGCGCCGCCCTTCTCACTACTGGCGAATCTCCGGACGATCAGGCCTCACATGGGCGCTGTGCAAGCCACGGGAATAGACAATCCCGTGGTTTCTCGCCACCACAACGCGGCGGTAGTGGTGGTGGGCACGAACGAGGTCGCAAAGGTGGCGGCCGCGGTCACGGTCGTGGTGGCCAATCCCGAGGTCAGCTCGGCGGCAACTCCAACAATCGTCAACAGCCCCCAGCCAACCCCCGGGCTGCTTACCCTCTGGGTGGCATGGGGCCCTCCACCATCGTGGGCCGCTCCTTTGTGTCCCTATCCGACCTCCTCTTGGACCCGATCGCCCGCTCCTTCCTAGAAGGGCATTTTGGGACCCCATCCACAGCAGGCGTACAACACTCAGGGTCCTCCTCAATCCGCATATGCACCAACGGACATTGATTCTGCCATGCATACCTTGTCTCACTCCTTCGGATGATCAATGGTCCATGGACACAGGTGCAACATCTCACATGACAACATCACATGGTAATCTCTCGTCTTATTCTAATATGAGCATGCATCGTAATATGATTGTTGGTAGTGGTCAGGAAATCCCAGTTCAGGGTTTAGGTAATAGCACTCTTTCTCCACCCCATACCCCTCTTCGCCTCACCAATATTCTTCATGCCCTTAAAATTATTAAAAATTTGATTACTGTTCGCCGCCTCACATCTGACAATAATGTCTCTATTCAATTTGATCTTTTGGTTTTTCTGTGAAGGACCTTACATACGGGATGCCTATCATGAGATGCAATAGCGTTGGGGAACTCTATCTGGTCACTGTCTCTCAAAAATCGTCCTCCCACTCTCGGCCCTTGCCTCCTTCTGCGTTTTCTGCTTTGTCTTCCACTTTATGGCACTAACGTCTCGGTCATCCTGGCGCTTTTCGTTTAGATTTTCTTAGTAGTCGCAATTTTATTCATTGTAAACAATCTCCGGATAATTCTTTGTGTGAACCTTGTGTTTTGGAAAGCACATACAATTGCCTTTTTATAATTCTAGTTCTTCCACTTTATTGCCGTTTGATATTATTCATTGTGGTTTATGGACTTCTCATATGTTGAGTTCTCGTGGTCATAAATATTATGTTCTGGTATTAGATGATTACACTAATGTTCTATGGACATTTCCTATTGGTCGAAAATTTGATGTTTATTTGATCTTTACTACTTTTCATTCGTTTATTCAGACACAATTCCACATGAATATTAAGTGTTTTCAATGTGACAACGGCCACGAATTTGACAATGATAAATTTAAATCCTTTTGTCAAACTAGAGGTCTCACTTTTTGATTTTCCTGTCCTTATACATCTGCTCAAAAATGGTAAAGCCGAAACTAAAATCCGCTCTATTAACAAAGTGGTGCGTTCTCTACTCCTGCACTCTCATATGCCACCCAATTTTTGGCAACATGCTCTTCAATTAGCCACTTATTTAATAAATATTACACCCACTAAACTCCTGAACCGTCGCTCCCCTACTCAACTCCTATATCTCCGGGATCCTTCTTACTCTCATCTTCGGGTTTTTGGGTGTCTATGTTATTCTCTATTTCGGGCCCCCACTATAGATAAATTGCAAGCACGGTCTACTCCTTGCGTCTTTTTGGGTTTCCCGTCTAATCATCGGGGTTTTGTATGCTTTGATTTATCGTCTAACAAAATTATTATTTTCGGTCACATTCTTTTTGATGAGTCAAAATTCCTTTTTGCTAATATCTCTTCTTTTTCCACGACCTCTTATAATTTCCTCGACGACGTGCCCAACCCCTTATATTTTTGGCCGACACAACAGCCTAGCGCCCCCACACTTGGCCCCTCGCCCATGGGCCACTTTCTCCCGCATTCTTCGATCGGGCCCCCGCCTGCGGGCCAAACCATCCCTCCCTTCTCACCTGGCCCCACTCCCGCGGGTCGCCTGGCGCCCCAATCTCCCCCCGGCCCCTCGCCCGCGGTCACTTCTTTGCAGCACACCTCTAGCCAAGCTGTTTCGCCCGTGGCCCCTCCCGCGCGCACCATCACGACCCGTAGTATGCGTGGAATCTTTACTCCCAAACGTCAATTCAATTTTCTTTCCTCTGTCACTCCCTCTCCTCTTCCTTCCAATCCCAAGAGTGCTTTATCTGACCCCTACTGGAAACTGGCCATGATTGACGAATACAATGCCCTCATTAAGAATATTACGTGGAATTTAGTCCCTCGTCCTGCTAATGTGAATGTTATTCGTTCCATGTGAATTTCTCGTCATAAGACTAACTTTGATGGTTCTTTTGAGAGGCACAAAGTCCAACTTGTTGGTAATGGCAGGTCTCAGCAGGTTGGAGTTGATTGTCTTGACACTTTTAGCCCGGTGGTCAAACCCGCTACTACTTAGACGGTTCTTAGCATTGCATTGTCTCGCTCTTGGTGCATCCATCAGTTGGATGTGAAGAAAGCCTTCTTACATGGTCATCTTCAGGAAACTAGGTATATGCATCAACCTCTGGGTTTCAGGAATTCTACTCATCCGGACTATGTTTGCTTATTGAAGAAGTCTTTATATGGGTTGAAACAGGCTCCCAGAGCGTGGTATCAAAGTTTTGCTGATTATGCTTCTCGCATTGGTTTCTCTCAAAGCAAATCGGATATATTATTCTCACCGCGTCTTATGTGCCTCTTCGAGAATTGATTATTCAGTCTCTTGGGTCGGTATTCACTATGAAGGATTTGGGTCCTCTGAGTTATTTTTTGGGTATTGCTGTTACTCGCCATTCCGGGGGATTGTTCTTGTCTCAACAAAAATATGCTGCTGAAATCATAGAGCGGGCAGGGATGTCTTTCTGCAAACCGTCCGCCACTCCAGTCGATACTCCAAGGTAAGGCATGACGCCGGCTCTCCCTATTCAGATCCTACCTTCTACCGAAGTCTTGCTGGAGCTCTGCAATATTTGAAGTTCACTCGCCTGGATATCTCTTATGCGGTTCAGCAAATGTGTCTCCATATGCATGACCCCAAAACATCTCACATGGACGCTCTCAAACGCATCTTGCGTTACATTCAGGGTTCTCTGAATTTCGGACTTCACATGTTCAAATCGTTGATCTCTTATCTTGTCTCATACACGGACGCTGACTGGCAGGGTGCCCGGATACCAGGCGCTCCACTTCTGGTTATTATGTGTTTCTTGGCGATAATTTGGTCTCTTGGTCTTCCAAATGACAACCTATTTTATCCCGTTCTAGTGCCGAGGCTGAATATCGGGGTGTTGCTAATGTTGTTTCTGAATCTTATTGGCTGCGCAATCTGTTGTTAAAACTTGATTGTCTTATTGACAAAGCCACTGTGGTTCACTGTGACAATATTAGTGCTATTTACTTGTCTACCAATCAAAGTTCAACATCAACAGACCAAGCACATTGAGTTGGATATTCATTTTGTGCGTGAAAAGGTTGTTCGTGGTCAAACTCGTGTTCTGCATATCCCGTCCAAACTTCAGTTAGTGGACATCTTCACCAAAGGTCTTCCTCGTGTCCTTTTTGACGATTTTTGTTCCAGTCTTAGCATTCGTGAACCTCCCACTTCGACTGCGGGGGTGTATTAGACAATAATATGTAAATATTTTTGTATATATTATTTAGGTTCCTTAAGAGGATAGGACTCTTGTACTATATACACTTTTGATTGATTAATGAGAAGACACACAGATTATTATAATCTTACACACCATGCTACTCTCGTCTTGCCTACTCAACCCTACAATCAACTTGGGCTTCAGATTATACAATGTAATGAGGTTAGTTTTTAAAATATATTAGTATGTAATTAGTTAAGAATATTATAATTATTTATAATTTTAGTAATTAGTATAGTAAGTTAACGAGTTAGTGGATAGTATAAGTTAACTTCTGCACATTTGGTTTTAAGTAGAATATTATGAAGTATCTTTTGTTTTACAATTTCTCTCTTAATCCTAAATTTTATGGAGTCTTATTCGAACTCCTGATTAAACAACTTTAATTACCTATGGTCATATCATAATGATCTCTACACCGACGAATAAGTACAAACTTAGAAGAAAAATACCCAAGGTAGCAGAATGCAAATGCTCTTAAATTAATAGACCAACTATATATAGATGAGATATCACTCAAAAGAACTCTTGACAACGACATTTGATTTTGAACGTGATAACAGACAGTAGTGTAAAATCCAATTCGAAAATTTCAAACAGCCATGCAATTATATATATATATATATATAATCCTTATTGGATCTATAAATTAGTCCATCAATTCAATGACGGAAGTTCAAGATAGTCAACAGAAAAGAAAAACAACACGAATTAAGACCTCCGTCCTATTAATCTTTAAATTCAAAAAGAAAAAAGCGCAAAATCCAGTTGTAAACTTGTAACACTTAAAATGTATGAACATGCTATCGAAGCCTTTATCTTGATATATTGTGCTTAAGAAAACTCAAACTATCATTTTTGAAAAGTAAAAACAGAAATACTTCTTGAATATTTTGTGAATATTAAAATAGAAATTTCACTATCAATTCATAACTTGATCCTTTACTCACCATTGATTTATCAACTTGATTATCATCACCTTATTACCCTATTAGTGAAAGGTACAAAATTGAACACAGATAAATTTATTTGGTTTCAAAGAAAATGATCAAAATGAAAGATATCAAGAACTATATAGGAAAGATCCACCACAGTTAAAAAAAAATCCACGAAAATCAATGGGAATCATGCTTTAAAACAATAATTCACCAACTGCCTATTATTGGCTGTGATTATTCTTTATATTGATTCTTGCAACTTTAATCTCAATTAATGAGTCGAATCTTATCATCTATCTGAAGAATAATGATGATACACGACGACTTTGGCCTCCACTTGTTCCCCTGACCTAATTTCACTGCGTCATTTGAATCAAATGCGTTAGACTCATCTCCCGTTTGTCGTGAATATGCTTCATGATTTCCTACGCCTCGTGGACCATACTTCGGTTAAGACAATCCTATTCACTCATTAATAACACGGATAATTACATTAATTACGATGGAGTTTAGTGTAATATCAGTTATAAAATTAATTTTATTGTTTAAATAATTTTAAAAGACACTCCTGATACTTTTAGAATTATTAAAATGATAATAATAATAATAATAATAATAATAATAATATATGTTTCTTGATTTGACAAACCTATATTTAAACACTGGTCTCACATGTTTCCCAAATTAATTTTTCTTTTGGGCATAAATTAGAAAAGAAATGGACAATTTGATCTTATAATTCTGGCTACAGCTAACGAAGGACAAAACAGATCTTAATTTTATTAAAAATTAATTGACATCACAATATGTAAATACACCATCAGATATTATGAGGTGTTGTGATATTATAAAAACTTCGCGAGATATTTGTGACAATAGACCACGTCTTAGTAATGATATATGCTATACTAACCTTTGGCAGGGCTTGCAAGGTCCGGGCTCCGGATGACAAAACAGGGCCCCCCATGTTCGAAACTAAAAATGACTCCTGTTTTTAGCAAATGACGTCAAGGCCTTTCATGGGATTATTCAATCACGTGGAAATGGGGCCACTTAAACGTGACAGTTTGTAGTGGTCGAATAGGTTATAAGTAATCTTATCTAATCAATAATTAATTATGTATGTTAGATAAATCAATTTTTTGTTTTTAGTAATCAACAAAGATTAGCATACTAAACCCTAGAGCTTTTGGTAAATTAAGTCTATAAAAGCTTTGTAATCACAAATGTTTTATACATTAAAATGTATCACCATTGAACATTTAATATTACATATTTTAAATAAACATAATAAAATTATATCTTCAATTTTTTGGCAATATTATGCAATTTTTTACATGCCTTTTTCTATAATAAAATTATCTAAAATCAGGAGGTTCATGTCTTGCACCAGTTCCTCTCACTTCTGAAAAACTAACCTAGATGGTAGCCAGATAAGAAGGTACATCACGAGCTAGTTCCATCTATCTCTCTTGAGGTCTCATCTCTTTCCAATACCTTACCTCTAGTTTGGACTTTCTCATCCACCTTCTCTCAATTCGAGTTGAATGTTGGTGAATACTTAAGTGCAAGGGGCAATTTTGATAATTTAATTTCTGAATGTTAGTTATTTAGCAAAAAATGCGTAGAATGCCTACCTAATTAGAACAAAAAAAAAAAAAAAAAAAACAATGATGACTTATTTAGTTGAAAAATTAAGCTAGTAACTAAATAATTTAATAAGTATTACCAGTCGACTGATGATATCAAAAACTACATTCTAAATTATAGTGTTCATTTTCATAAATTCTAAATTCTCATTCTTTATGTGAAATAGCATTTTTAATATTATAGACTTTTGATTTAGGAGACATCAGTTTCATTTGGTAATTAATTATTTTATGTATTTTCATCTTACAAAATTTCAATTGAGATGTCAGAAAGAGGATGACAATATTTTGCAAAGCTGAATTTTTTTAGTACGAAAAGAATATGGTAGTTGAATGCCAAGAGAAAGGAAACTATGTTTTATAGAATAAATATAAAAATAAAGTAGAATAATATGTATATTCTAATAAAAAGATTATATCATGTAGCATATTTCAAATCTTAGCCACATATCTGTATCATTAAACAAGATAGTTGTAATGAAACATATTCCTTCAAGAAATGTGTTGTAGAAAAAGTTTTGTTACTTGAAGAATGAGTTTTGATCTATACTAAGTAAAAGCGTAATTAATTAAAGGGAGAATTACACAAACACCCCCTGAGATATGGGCTAATTACACAGACACCCCCTCATGTTTGGGAAATTACACAAACACCCCCTGTTATTAAATTCTTTTGGCAATTTGTTACGTTTTGCTGAATGTAAATTTCCGTCTCTCGGTTATATTGTAAAATCAATGAAAAATAAACCAAAATTGCTAAAACGATAGAAAATAAGTCTCATTTTTTCTGTTTTAGAAAATAAAAAAAAAAATCAAAAATGAGGTATATTTCGAAAGATTTTGTAAGTTAGTCATCGCAACATTATTGACATTATGATCCAACACCATAAGTGTGTATATTCGATTAAAAAAACACACTACAAAGGGTGTTTGTGTAATGAGATGCATACTATAGGGGGTGTTTGTGTAATTTCTCAAACATGAGGGGGTGTCTGTGTAATTAGCCTATACCTCAGGGGGTGTTTGTGTAATTCTCCCTTAATTAAATTAAGTATGTTAACAACCAACTTGTGATTTTTACCTAATTACTAAATAGATTTCGCAACAAGTAAATAAACATAAGTCATGTCAATATATTTCTTCTAATTAAGTCCTATATATGGGCTTGTGAGATAAGTACTTCTTTTTATTACTAAATAAACAAATTACCCTTTGAACTAAAGTGTTTGATTAATATGTAACTAATAGGGGAGGTGGATCAAAAAATCCAAACTAGAAGGGTCATTTAATATAACGTTTGACGGTATATATATTTTATTTTTAGATGATATAACATTTTCTTAATATTCTTAAAATGACACATTAGTTATTGGATAAAATGTTTGGTGAAGAGAGTTACACGTTAAAGTCACAGATGATTTTTTAATTAATATTAGATTCATGATACATCTTACGAAAAATATAATCCAGTAACTTGATATTAATTTATTTTAATTCAATATGTTTCTAAATCTTTTACCATGAGTAGAGATTATTAAAGTTTCAATGAACATAAATAATAAAAAGCTTCTATGAGTGTATACAATATCATTATTTTTTCCAACAAAATTTTATATATATTTGCCTGATAATTTTTTTTGTATATATTTATGTACTTCTATTTTAATTTCTTTAGAAGTTTTAGCTATAGTTATACTTTAGAATTAATTTTATAGCTTTATATATTTAGTAGTTCTTAAGGTATTTATGTTTTCGCGACAGTTTATTATTTTTAAAACTAGTTAAAAAAAATTAACGATAACATTTTCACCTTTATTAAAAAAAAAAAAAAAAATCTCCATGTGATTTCATCCCCTAAACCAAATTTCTAGCTTCGCTGGTCATATATATTTAGTTTTAGTTATAGACCACATATAGAGTTCAAGTCCTATCGGATGCAACTATTTAACTTTTTGTATTTTTTTTTTTTAATTTGTTGTTATAGTTATTCCAACATATTAAATGCTATGGGGATTAAATGCTTTATACTTCTGATTAGAGGAGGACCACCTAGCTTAAAGCATGAAAAATAAATAAAAAGTATAATAAATTAATTGATCGAGCAAAGATCCATCCCGCGGACATACATAAAATTCTTTGCGATAAGCATGGATCAAAGTTTCGTTTCCACCGCATGTTTCATTGTCCTAAATATTAGAAAATTTTTGCAATGTTTCGAGATCTTTTCGATATGTTTCGAAAATTTTACAAATTGTTGTTCCATTAGACATAGAAAATATGGTATGTTTCTTTTCTGTAGAGTCGAAAATGAAACGTTTCAATACTTTCGAAGAAAAATCAGAATCTTTAATCCATGGCGCTAAGATTGATGATCACTTATTTGTTTGATTCAAGAGTTCCCTTGCAATTTAAGTTGGAACTCCCGAATAAGCTGATTTCAAGTACTTTATTGGAAGCTCAGAATTATCAAAGACTTAATTAGCAATGATTGATGATACAATTAGACACTGACATTACGCGAAATGACCTACCGATTTGGCCAAGAGTAGTTAGAGTTTCAATTACTAAGCACAGATTAGGTATTTGTCCGCAGTAGAAAAGACCTGGATCGGATAATGTGAACAACTAGAACTAATGCGAATTCGAATAATGATCAACTTAGAGATAATATAGTCTTGTGATGAGTCCATGACCCTAGTGGGATCCTTGTAAAGAAGTTAGGTATGCATCAAAAAGTGTCTTTAGTATAAAATACAATCTAAGGTTTGGTTTTAGTGCTTTTATATAATGGTTTATATCAACAATAATTTTTGGGTTCATTTGTAGTTAAGACACATGGTATTTACGATATCTGTATAATTGATGAGTTTGGTAATGAATTGCTTCAAAAATTATTTTCTCCAAGGCTGAATTCGTTTCCCAAAAAAAAAATGGGGGAAAAGGAAAGAAAATTGGAAGTGAATGAGATTTTTGCAAGAGGTTTTACGTGCTTAGCATTAGTTTTACGTGCTTCAAAAATATTTTTACGTGCTTAGCATTAGTTTAACTATTTGAAATAGTTATTATGCTTTAAACCTCTTAGTATGTATCTTGTGGTAAAAAACACTATCATTATTTACTAGTAATATTCTCGTTTTGGTTGGATTATTCATTCTTGCTTTCGTGACTGATGATCCCTCTTGTGGACAACTGTAGTCATATTCTTGATTTTTATATATATGTATATAAGAATTTACACAACGACGGATATGAGCAAATAGTCAAATACTACCATATGCCATTACAACATTATTTCAAGTAATTAACAACGAGAAATTATAGTAAATGTAAATAAGTAAAAGCGACTTGAAAATCTTGAAATTTGGTTTTTGTTATTGTGCTGGAATCAGTAAAAGATAATTTAGTTGTATTATGCGATCCTCCTAATTGTGTCGTTGGTTGAGAAGCCAACAGCGCGCGGGATTAGGTTAGATTTGCGAGTCACCAATTCCATAAAGTTTCAGGATATCATGAATAGGATTTCCTTATACTAAATGCAAACGGTGCTAGCTTTAATTTTAAAAGGTCGTTAAATAATTTATGGATGAGCAATATGATGTGGAGTACGAGTGTACGACACGTCATGACTAATATAATTACTCTACCCAACGGCTAAACTTCAATTTCGTTGATTTATCAAGAAGAAAAAGAACAATTCGATTTCTTTGATAAATGCTAATATTAATGCATGGCAATTCTCTCGTTTGCTGCACGAATATCCAGTAATAATTTTAAGTAAATATCTACTTTACAAATTCTATTTGGAAATTTATAGTTAGTAACATGGTTTAGCCCTTTGTTAGTAATTATTTTTCCAAAAAACACAGAAGTTAATTACAAGTATGTATACAGAAACAAAGAGGGTACATAGTTTACAGTTTAAGGAATTTATGATGGATAGCATGATCAGTATTCAGTACGAAACATTGGATAATAAGTGCTCGCTTGATCTCATAGGTTAAGCTATAATAGAAATTCCTAACTAATTAAAATGATATTCATGAGAAATTAATATTTTGCAGCCACATATATTATCATTTATAAAGAGACTAATTCACAAGAGAGCTACAAGTTACAACCACAGAGTCCAAGCATATCAGAATTTTTCGCTTTGTGATGTTTTGAAAAACTTTCCATAAATTCTATAAAGATCTTGAAACAATAACTTGATGTTATATATCGAATGTCTCTCAGTTTATTTGGAGGGTTTATTCTTATTTTATATTTTTGCATAGGAATTTGGCCCATTCCGAATCAGTCCATCCATTTAGGCTATGTCATGGGCCGGAGACTAAAAGCAAATTGGGTTGTTAGAGCAATCATCATATCATAATATATTCCATCTGTTAATTATTTGTAAACGAGTCACATAATGTAAACGATGCAAATAGCATTTGTTGTATAAAAAACTAAAACGAAATTATCCGTTTTGGATATTGTATTTCTTCAAAGAATACATGTACAAAGAATGGACTCCTTTCTTCTTTTTTAGTTTGAAAAGAAAGATGAAGGAGAATGTTTACTCGCATACATTACTTTCAATCTCTTGGTCATAATCTGAGATCATTTTCATTTTAAGTTTTATTTTAAGTTTTGACAGCAAGGAGTACCTTTTAAATTAAATCGAAGGTTATAACAGTTAAAAAAACTTTTAAGGTGTACTGGTTCTAGACAATTTAAAACAAGAACAACAAATAAAACAACAACTTCAAAACCCAGCAACGTGCAGAAACTTTAGAACAAAGACTATTGGAACATATTTGAAGTCCTTGTTAAAAAAGTAATCACCTGCAAACCTCAAATTTTCTGGAATAACTTTACTTTAGAAAGATGTATTAATTGGACCAATAAAACATAGTATTGTATTGCACTTTAAATCAGCAAAACAACAACCCGATTTTTTCACAAAACAAACAGTAATAAAGCTTTTAAAAACTATCAAGAACAGCAAGCAACACACACGTGACACATAGAGCCTAAATGTTCTAACATAGAAACAAAATTTATGAACCACTTCAACAAAACAGAAACTCAAGAATATGGAAACGGATTAAGTAGCACATTTAAACACAGAAGAATCTTTTGAACTTAAAATTGTTAGCATCTAGGTTTAAATCTATTACATCACATGAAATTCCAGATTAAAGCTCAACATAAAATAGATTATGAAGAAACACTTGCAACTCCATAACACACAATGCTGTAGTGACAAATAATCGGACTAACAAATTTGGAACCGCATTATCCACCACAAAGGATGACAGACTAAGGAATGTGAATCCTCAATCCTCGCCCAAACACCTCATGGTACTACATGATCCACCACAAAGGACGACAGACAAAGGGATGACTATCCTCAACCCTCGCCCAAACACCACATGTTGAAAACGATTGGCTACACCAATCAAACAAATGTAGATCATTTGGTCCACCAACAAAACACGACAGATCAATTTGCAAAATGTCCAGATTACAATAAACGCACCAAAAAAACTCGTCAGTCCTTATGAAAGTAACTCCAACGATGTTGTTAACCAAATAATACAATGAAAAACCAAACAACTAAAACAAACGACGAAAATACATAAAAAAACTCAATAGCTCCTAAGCGACAATGAGAAGTTGCTCACAAAACTTTCAAACAAAGATAGAAAACACGAACCCGAATAAACTGCGGAAAACCAAAACCAAAACCCATCGAAAAATCCAAATCTCCAAAAAATAGAACTAAACTAACAAGCTAACAAATCTAAACCCAAATAGTAAAAAAAAATAGACTAAACACTACAAAATAATCTAAACAACAAATAACCAAAAAGCGAACTCCCAAAATGCAAATACTCAAAAACTAAATACACAAGGCCTAAAATGCAAATACTCAAGGATAAAAAAGTAAATACAAAAAACTCAAAAACGAAATCGAGCAATCCGTAAACCCCCAAAGTAGCAGCAAAGCTAAATCATGGATGTTGGGCCACCGGATCTGATATGAGCCCAGATATCCAAAACAGGCCCAGACGCATTATCAGACCTCCAGCTTGGGCCGATGACTATGAAGTGTAGCCCAACTCGTATTTTATTTTATTAAGCATTGTTATTTCTATTTATTTATTTATTTATTTATTTATTTGTTATTTAATTTAGTTAATTTAATTCCCTAGTCTTCAGCTAGTTAGTGGGTCAGTTAGCAGAATAGTGGGAAAGTTGTTGATATCTTATCTATTTATGTAACGTTCGCTGAATGAGTTGAATAAGAAAAACCTTTGAATTCCTTTTATTTTTGTCTCTCTTAACCTCAACTACTTGTGGAGTTTTGTTCTTCTCACAAAAGAACCTATTTTACTTTGATCATATCAATTTTTGGTGCTTTCATTGTTACTCAAAATGTCCAAAAAAAAATCAACAACAATCTAAAGAGGCGGACGAGGTTGCAACATCGGAATCTGTTCGTGTGTTGCAAGCCGACTTGGCCGATCATCGTTCCGATACCCAAACGAAATTTGATGCGTTGCTCTCCATCAAAAGAGGGTCGCTTGATGGTTGGTATAGGTGGATGGGCCGAAACGGAGAGAAAGATCACGAGCAAACCCTTGCCAAGTGGAAAATTGGCGATTGGAGTGCATCCACTTGTACCAGCTTAACGCGGACCCCTGCATGTAGAACGAGCAATTGTGATTGCGTTAATCCATCGGGATATGGCAATGTTGAAGAACTGTTCCGCATTAAACAACCAATCAAGGGGGTTTGACCCATCAAAAGTGTTCAATTGCAATTTGGGTGGTTTGTATGGTTCGGATGGAGGAGGGATAAACATGGGGTTTATATATGTGGGTGGATGGTTAGTGTTTGGGAAGTCAGGCATGGTGGGGGATGGGCTGTGAGATGATTCCCCAGATTGTGTCTTTTCAAATTTCAATTTTAAATCAGACATCATGGAGAGCAACGCATCAAATTTGGTTTGGGTATCGGAACGATGATCGGCCAAGTCGGCTTGCAACACATAAACAGATTCCGATGTTGCAACCTCGTCCGCCTCTTCGGACTGCTGTTAAACTTTTTTGGACATTTTGAGTAACAATGAATGCACCAAAAATTGATATGATCAAAGTAAAATAGGTTCTTTTGTGAAAAGAACAAAACTCTAGAAGTAATTGAGGTTAACAGGGACAAAAATAAAAGGAATTCAAAGGTTTTTCTTATTCAACTCATTCAGCGAATGTTACATAAATAGATAAGAAATCAACAACTTTCCCACTATTCTGCTAACTGACCCACTAACTAGCTGAAGACTAGGGAATTAAATTAACTGAATTAAATAACAAATAAATAAATAAACAGAAATAACAATGCTTAATAAAATAAAATACGAGTTGGGCTACACTTCATAGTCATCTGCCCAAGCTAGAGGTCTGATAATGCGTATGGGCCTGTTCTGGATATCTCCATGATGTCTTATTACATAAAGGCAGGTTATTTATACCCGATGTGGAGGGTTTACGCCACCAACTGCTGGGGGAGTTTCATTCCAGCCCTTTGGGCAGTCATTCCGGCGTTCATGCATCCTTTTCTCGTCTTGCTGAAGTTTGCTATTTGCCTCGCATGAAATCATATTTAAAGGAGTTCATTAAACAATGTCATGAGTGTCAATAACATAAATATTCCACAGCAAAACCATTCGGTTTGTTGCAACCATTACCGATTCCATCACAGGTTTGGGAGGATATTTCTATGGATTTTATCACTCATTTACCTCCCGCGTTTGGTAAGTCTACTATTTGGGTTGTTGTTGACAGATTAACCAAGTTGACCCATTTGTTAGCCTTACCCGCTAAGTTCACTGCCTCATAGCTTGCCTCTATTTTTATCAATGATCTTTACACGGCTTGCCTCGCACTATAGTGTCAGATCGGGATCCTATCTTTCTAAGTGCTTTTTGGCGTGAGTTGTTTAAAATGTTGGGTACCAAGTTGTGTTATAGTAGCTCTTACCACCCCGAATCTGACGGGAAAACTGAGGTGGTGAATCGCTCTGTGGAGTGCTATTTACGGTGTTCTGTTTCTGATCAGCCTAAATAGTGACCTAGATATCTTCCACTCGCCCAATTTTGGTATAATACTATTGTCCACTCGTCTACCCAAATGACCCCATATCAAGCTTTACTTGGCCGAGTTCCACATACTATTCCTCTCTACAGCCCCGGATCTAACCCAAAGGCCACTATTTATGCCACATTTTCAGTCAGAAATCAACTCTTGGAACAATTAAAGAGTAATTAGCATAGTGCTCAACAGAGAATGAAATTTCAGGCAGATAAACATAGGCAGGAGAAGGAATTTAACACCAGCGATTTGGTTCTACTGAAGTTGAGAATTTACAGTAAAAAATCGGCCCGTTCCAAGCCGCATATTTCGCTGAAGTTGTCACCTCGCTACTTCGGACCGTTCGCCGTCGTTTGCCGCATTGGAGCCGCCGCGTATGAACTAGATCTGCCGCCCACTGCCCGGATCCACCGTGTGTTCCATGTTTCGCTACTTCACCCGTTTGTTGGAGCTCCACCGATGACCGTGTCACCTTTGCTGCCGATCAACACCGCCGGACAAGTTGTTTTACTTCCTGAAATTGCAACGTCTACTCGAACAATTTGGAAGGGAGACAAGGAAGTGGATCAGTGGAAGGGGGTGAAGTCGAAGATGCACTATGGTGCGATTCTGCTGAAGTAACGAATTTATGCTGCAACGAATGGCTCTAATCACACCCCTGATGTTGCCCTACAATCTGACGATCCCGATTTTTTGCCGCCTTCAATGGGCCTCGCGGACGAGGCCGCTCTTCAGGGCCGGGGTATTGATATGAGCCCAGATATCCAGAACAGGACCAGATGCATTATCAGACCTCCAGCTTGGGCCGATGACTGTGAAGTGTAGCCCAACTCGTATTTTATTTTATTAAGCATTGTTATTTCTGTTTAGTTATTTATTTGTTATTTAATTCAATTAATTTAATTTCCTAGTCTTCAACTAGTTAGTGGGTCAGTTAGCAGAATAATGGGAAAGTTGTTGATTTCTTATCTATTTATGTAACGTTCGCTGAATGAGTTGAATAAGAAAAACCTTTGAATTCCTTTTATTTTTGTCTCTCTTAACCTCAATTACTTCTGGAGTTTTGTTCTTCTTACAAAAGAACCTATTTTACTTTGATCATATCAGGATCACTTCTTAACAAAATTGCACGCACAGCCTTTGGACTCGGGCTCGGAGCAACAGTACTCAATTTTCGAAAACCTTACTTATTCTCTTTCAAGACGAACCTTAAACCTGCTTTGATACCATGTTAAAAGAATTGATGGGGAGAGAATAAAGTCATATTATACAATAACAAAGAGAGAATATAAATATAAGTACAAGGGGAAACCCTAAAAAATTAAAAGACCAAAAATACCCCTAATATACTAATCTAATTACAAATTCTAACACTTTATACTATATGTAGGATACGCTATGGAGAAAATAATTTTTGGATAAATAACATTGTTGTTTGCCGGCCTCCTTTTATAGTAGATAAAATGCAATCACATTAGAGGGTGTTTTGGTCATTTAACTGACTCCATTATGCTATAAATGTTTTGAAACGTTCATATCGGTCATTTAACTAACCCCATTATATATGCAAAAAACGTTCAGCTTTTAACATTACCATTAACCTCTGTAACAGTAAAAAAATGAGGATTGCCTTCCTGCAGCGACGCTATGCGACGAACAACGACGACGAGATGAGTCAATCTTCTCAAGATCACTACACCCTCTCAAAACATGTTTGTAGATAACCACTCGAAAAAAGCGAACTTTTTTCAATGTGGCACAAATTCCACTTACATTTCACTTACCTCACTGCAATGTTATTCACACAATTTATTTTGTTTGGGCTCACTCAATTGGGCCAAAATTATTTTACTACATTTGGACTTAGATCCAATTTATTAAATTCATTTGGGCCTCATTACAAAATATAAAATTTCCAAGAAGAAAAACGTCAAACCAAAATAACAGATCATAAAAATGAAACTAATTGGATGTATGCATTAATCTAATGAAAATTACATGATTGGTTGATTTCATAATCAGGAAATATAATAGCAAGGTGCTTTATGCTAAGAAAGTGAGGGATTTTGGCCAAGGATTTTGAGTTATTATTCCCTTAACTATATAGATCCTATACTTAATTCTTTAAAAAAGATAGTGGGTTTAATATTGAAAAGAGAAAAGGAATAAATAATATATCGCTCATTTTTTAAACTTAGCTGTGCGCAATCCGCTAGGTTCCGGATTATTCAATATGTAATGTTTGTTCTAATATATATCTTTCAGTTCTTTGAATTCTTTTATTCGTACTGCCTATTTGGATGTTTGTTAGTTGTCACGTTTTGTTTGCCTTTAGAAGATGTATTTAGATTAATAGTTTAAGATTTAATGTGTTCATATTGGTGTTTGGAATTGGAAATGTTGTTATCATAAATTTTACATTTTTATGTTGTATTTAGATCTTAAACTATGGATGCTTTTATCCCTATTTTTTATTTAACATTTTGATATGATTATGACAAGAAAGGTTTATGCAGGATAAGATTTTTTTTTTAAATGCACCTACATTGATTCACTGAGCGTTTTAACCGGTTAAATCAACTGAACCAATACCATAAAAGTCGTCGGTCGTCGGTTCAGTGTCCATTCCGGTTTTTAAAAATACTATAAGGAATAATAACTTATATGGATTGTGCATATATATTTAAGTGGTGTTTGCAAACTCTTCTTCAAAAGCACAAGCTCATAATTTAAGTTAAAGCTGTAAATTATGCTTAAGTCATAAGTTGATGGTGTTTGCAAAATAATCTAAAAGCTCACCATAAGTGGAGGGTGTTTGACAAAAAATCTAAAAGCTCCTAAAAACTTGGTAAATAATAATTATATTTATTGAAAATAACCGCCACAAGCTAAAAGCAAGAAAATAGCAACTTCTAGATTGTGGACATTTTTAGCTTAAAAAAAGTGCTTGTGTGATTTTAGCTTGTTAACTAAACACCCTAAAAATGATTATTTAAAATAAAAAAGCTTATTATAGCTTATTTTAAGAGTTTGCAAATACCACCTTAGTATCTCGTTCTCTCAAGATACTAAATTTTATTTTATTGACGTAAATGATATCTTTATAGGTATGTCTGACAAAGGCTAAACAACTCTTGTTGAAATTGGGAACGAATTACTCGCTTCATTAGGGGCAAACAATATTCCAAAATGTCGGATCAAACGCTTTCTTGTTTCTGAATTTTAACTGATTGTTGTCCATTCCTAATTCTTTCCATATCTGTCTTCGTTTAGGAACAGATTGTTGTTCCTCCCTATATTTTCCCTTGTTTAAGATTTCATGCACTCCTATTATTTTTATAATTGTAGTGATTGTAATCAATATACTTATTATTTTATAAGATCGAATAGGTAGGGGCGGAGCCAGGGGTAGGGGTAGGGGTAGGGGCCCCCGCCACCCCGCTCCAGCCACCCCTTATTCATATACATATATTAATATTGTATATATCATATATTATACACTATATTATATATTACTGTATTTATATATTATGATCTATTTATATTGTAAATATAATTTTAAATCTTCTAAAGCTTTACTGTAATTTACACCCAAGTTTTTTTTCTTCTTCTAACTGATTCAATTCTTATTTTATAGTAATTCATTAAATTACTTCATAAAATTTACTTAAATCTCTGTTACTTTTTTTTTGTTTAGTGAAAAAAATAAAATGGTGATTTTCTTATATAACAGTTGAATGTATAACTTCTTCTTAAACATTTTTAAAGAAAGTTCACTTTTTTAATAAAAATATTTGTGGAGACAAAGTTATAGATTAAAATTAAAGTTATTTCATTTCATATTTCATTAATAGTACATAATATTAAGAAAGATATTTACTTAATACTTTGGTATAAATTTAGTTACAGTTTAATACTCAATAAACATGTGAAACAATTATAAATGTCTAAATGGATATAAATAATACAGAACTCCTAAGGACATACGCAAAATATCTCTTTTTTATGACATGTTCTATATATATTTGTGTCGTTTTTATTTTAGTTATTTTTATAAATTTTTGCTATAATTATAGTAACTTTTATAATTTGTTTTAATTGAACATAAGTTTCTTAAGGTACTTATGTTTTTAAGATGATTTTGTTAGTTTGAAAGTAGTTAAAAGCAATCAATAATAAAAATAAAAACACGTGATCTCGTCCCCTAAGCCAAATTCCTGGCTCCGCCCCTGCGAATAGGTTAGTTTTTTATATCTGTTTGCCATTCTGGAATTGTAAAATTGTTAAATCAATCACCAACTAACCTTCCGGCTTGTGTGAGAAATGTTTGCCAACTAACAAAATTTACATATTATAAGGAAGAAAAAGTGCATGTACCAATCCCTAAGAAGAAGGAACATAAAAGACTAGATGCCATTGCCAAACATGAAAGAAAGTAAGAAACACAATAAATACGGCAACCTAAAGGTCAAAGGTAACAAGGAAAATAAAAAGAAAAGAAGAGTCCAGCCTGGCGGAAAAGTAAAAGTTCACATATAATTGACTAAATTGCATAAAGAGACATAATGAGAAATAAACAGATAATAATATAATAATTGCATACAGCATTATTCTCTACCGAGTTACCATCAAGTACTCATTATTATATCTATTAAGCACTATTATATTTTAAAAACGAAATTATGTGCTATGGTTTAAACTAATTAGATGGCATTTCTAACTTATCTTTATATATATATTGACATGTAAGACTGAGATTTTCCATTATAAATGATTTATTTAGCTGAGTTTGAACAATATAATCGATTATTTTACAAAAATAAAGTCTTAAGTGCATGTGAAAATAACACATCTCATAACATCTCCGTACCTGCATCTTGTTAGCTTTTTAACGAATCAATAAGAATCAACTTATATTAGATTTAAAACTTTCATTTCTTAGTAAGTTGATGCTGATGAATTAAGAAATAGTAAAAATGTTTTGTAAATATCAAAGACATGGCATTTTCAACGGGAGATGATATATACAGAGCAAAATCCCTCAATAAAGAGCAGTTTTTTAATGTTTACTATTATACCCCTCTTTATATTAGTTATGAATTTAGTTTCTTTTTAATACATGCCAATGATTAGCAGAATCTTTAGGAACATAATTAAAATATTAATCTTTCCAAATTATGTAATGGAAATATTATCTTTCTTTCTTTAGCAATAGTTAATTACTCTTTAGAAATATAATTAAATATTTAAATTCGTTTATGCAATTAAAAATTGTACATTACATTTTAAGAACAAAAAGAATTTAATAATATAATTTTACAATGTTCAGTTTATGCTTCAACTATACAAAAAGAATGAGAACTTCTTTGAACTATGTTTATATCACTCACCGTCTTACACACATCTTGGTTAGAAATAAGACCATATTCACCAAAATCATAATGGATATGCCTAACTCTAATAAAAGACCGGAATCTATTTTAGAGGATTCACATTTTATATTTCGAATAACATAATAACTAAAAGAACTTTTTATGGTCATTATAACTTTGGTGAATGAAAGGTGTTTTTATGGTCTTTTTCTAAGCAAAATGTGTGTAAAATGGTGAAAAATAGGGATAAATATGAATTCAAAAGAATTCCCATACTTTTTATAATTAATGAATAAACTGGACATTTTAAGATTATAGTATTAAACTTTTGTTCATAAAATAATATACAAACTTTTAATGCATAAATGAATTTAAATACTTAATTATATTTCTAGAAAGTAATTTACTTACATGGATGATTAACTATTGCTAAACAAAGAAAGATAATCTTTCCATTACATAAATTGCAAAGATGAATATTTTAATTATGTTCCTAAAGATTCTGCTAATCATTGACATGTATTAAAAAACAAGTAAATTCATAACTATTATAAAGAGGGGTATAATAGTAAACATTAAAAATTTGCTCTGTATAGAGAGATTTTGCTCTGTATATATCATCTCCCATTTTCAATGGGTCATAGATAATATTTGATCTTTAATTTGAAATATATTCATCAAGAAATCTTGTCGGCGTAGGGGCCATTTCTTACATCTGCTTATATATTCACTAAAATAAATGGCAAAAAAAACGTCTATTTACGCTGACATAGTACCTCCTATGATGGACCATATATGCCACTTTTTTCTCCTTCAAACTATTCATTTCCTCAAAGTTGCATCCGTGGAAAATTAAGGAGTTGAAAGAGAGAGCAAAGAAATGAATGAACCACCAAAATATGCCTATGCTTATCCCTATCCTGCTCAAGGTACTACTCCATAACTTCAAGTTTTACAATTAAATCTTTAATTCCTTTAATATTTAATGAACTTGCTTAGTTGCTTTGCTTATTTTTTTCTTTTTCAGTTATAACTATAACAAAAATAGTTGTTTCCTTTTCAATTTGTTCATCTCTTAATTAATTAATTAATTCATACATCCATAGGGCAATATCAAGGGCCTCCAGTAATGGCACCACCACAGTATTATGCTCCACCTCCCCCCAGGAGAGAGCCTGGTTTCCTTGAGGGATGGTACTGTCCCTCTCTTGTTATTTGCTTTTTAATTTAACACAAAATAAATGTAGAGGTCACTTCTTCCTTGTTATGCCTATAAAGATTAATTATCGTTCGAATATAACTTGATCAACTTGTTACATATAATTAATTGTTATTGTGACAGTCTTGCAGCTTTATGTTGCTGCTTTGTAATTGATGAGTGCTGCTGTGACCCCTCCATCATTTGCGTTTGGTGATTATAATTATCTTCTCTGGCCCTTTCCATAAGATGTCGTGGATTAATTACAGCATTTTCTGCTTATTTGTTAATTATGTGATAATTACACTGGTGCATGTACTATATCCGACGAATATGAGGTTTGTTGAATTTGATGTCTGCAACAGTTATAAGCTCCCCCTTTTTTAACCCGTTTGCACGAACTTGTTGACAGTGTAGTAAATAGGGATGATTACAGCTACACCCCTGAGGTTTGGTATAATTACATATACCTCCCATGTGGTTTGAGAAATTACAATGACCTCCCCTAAAGTTTGATGCCTTACACGTACCTCCCCTCTACAATTTAAGAGATGTTTGGGTGTAAATCTTGATAAAATTATGCTTATTATACTTACACCCTTAAAGTTTGGTATATTTAAAAAAAGTAATCCTTGATGTTAGAAAAATTAAAAATGAATACTCAAAATAATTTTAGAAACTACTATATGATTAGCTAAAATTATAAAAAGTATTTAAATTATTTTAAAAATTCAATCTAATCTTAATATTTTTATTATTTTGTAAAAATATATAATTTCTTGTTTTTGTTTGTTTGTTTGTTTGTTTGTTTTTATTTATTTATTTATTTATTTTCGTTTTACTTTTAATAATCTCATAAATTTCATTATAGTTCCATATCAAATACTATTACTCGTGCATGTGGAATTTTCAGTTTATCACAACAAAAAAAGAAGCATTTGATAAAAGAATAACATATCTATGCAAATCTCCGAAAAAAAAAGACAAGAAATAGAAAAATCAATTGTAAAAACTCTCATTTTCAAAGAAAATTAAAAAAATATAACAGAAATAATCAAGATTTTCACAACCCATTTAAAAAAAAAAAAAAAGAATGATGACAAAATTACCAGCAAGAGTGACAATAGAATTATCATCCTTGGATCAGACATGGTCACTAGTTTTAGGTAGCAAGTTCTGTTGAACTTTTTGACAAAATAAACAACATAAATGCACTATATTTACTAAAACCAATTTTCGGTGTGTTATCTTCTTCTATTACTAAAACAATTGTTAGTTTAAAATTGCATCGAGAATAAAGGCATAAAGATGGGTAGTTAGTTAAGTTTTGACTGAGATTTACGGGAATTGTTTTAAAGAAAAAAACTAAAAATTAAGTGTTTTGATTCAAAAATATATTTTCGATTAGATTAACTTAATTTTAAATTTAAATGTAAATACTTTTTATATTTTTAGCTAATATATAGTAGTTTCTAAAACCATTTGGAGTATTTAACTTTAATTTTTCTGACATGAATGATTATTTTTATAAATATACCAAACTTTAGGGGTGTAAGTATAATAATCATAATTTTATCATCACTTGCACCCAAACAAACCTTAAATTGTAGAGGGGAGGTATGTGTAAGTTTCCAAACCTCAGGGGAGGTCATTGTAATTTCTCAAACCAAAAGGAGGTATCTATAGTTACACCAAACCTCGGGGGTGTAGCTGTAATTATCCCTACTAAATATATAACAAGCTCATTATTCATTGGTAACTGTTGGATTGAGCAATCTGATCCATAACAAAGGAAACAAAAATGATTTGAACAATTTCATTATAGCCTAATGTTAATCGGACTGAATAATTACAAGAATCGAATAGGTGTACACTGAATGATTGAAGAAGAAAGCGAGAGAACAATCTCATGAATCTAAAAACTAAAATCTAAAATTCAAAAAGTGATTAAACTAAGTAAACAGGTTCTATTTATACTTAACAAAAATAAGTTGTAAGT
The DNA here is from genome assembly GCA_946800315.1 of Misopates orontium. Taxonomy (NCBI): domain Eukaryota; kingdom Viridiplantae; phylum Streptophyta; class Magnoliopsida; order Lamiales; family Plantaginaceae; genus Misopates; species Misopates orontium. Next base: position 17,204,549 of record OX326950.1, on the reverse strand, counting down.
TACTAAAAGTGGCAAGGCGCGCGTCAACGGCTTCAACGGTCATTTGAAAAGTTTCCGTTTATAGTAAATTGCGATTTTAAAATCGCATTTTATGCATGAGTTCAAGAACCCTCCCCCCAAACCCCACCCCACCCCCGCCCCCCAAAGATGGTCATGGATATTGTGAGGTCTATTTTGGACATCATGGTGATGAAAGGTTGCAGTAGAAGTGATTTGGTTAAGATATTTGCTACCGGATGTTCTTTAGAAATATAGAAATTAAGTGACCTTGTTGCACCTTTTTAACAAAATGGCAGTTGATTTGAATATGTTTTGTGCGTTCGTGATGCACAAGTTTGCAATGCAATAGGCACTTTTATTATTTGTAAATAACAAGGAATCTTCTCCTCTTTGATTTGAAGCTCTTGTAAAAGTTGTATCCATAGAATTTCACAAGTAGCTGATGCAATAGCTCTATACTCTACCTCAGTAGAAGATCTACTAACGGTTGACTGCTTCTTTGCTTTCTATGAGATAAGAGAGTCACCCAAATACACAGTAAAACCAATAATGCTCTTCCTTGTTTCGGTGCAAGCTTCCCAATTACAGTCACAAAAGGATTTTAAGTGAGTAGAGGAAGTAGAAGGATAAAAAATACCATTACATGGTGTTGCTTTTATGTAGGGAATTTTCCATAACTAGTCCCACAAAGTGGCCTATTTGCGAAACTAGCCCCACAAAGTGACAAGTCGTTAATTTCGTCTCATACTGTGGCTCTATTTGCAATTAATAGTCATTTTTACGGAGTCAACAATTTTGACATAATTTTCGACGGAGTCAACGATTTGGATCCAAATTAGGGTTTTGACATCATAATTTTGGATTTCTTACACTTATACACCACATGTTTAACAAAATTACATTTAAACCCCCAAAAAAAATTGTAAGTCTTCTTTCATATGCTAAAATTAATTCTAATTTCAAAATTTCAGTATTATGTCTAACTTAAATTTTATTAATCCAATATTACAATCAAGTTAAATTAAAAAAAAACTTAAATTTTATTAATCCAATAATACATTTAGTTGTTTAATTTATGCAAGCATTCCTGTCGACTGTAACAATTATAGATGCACACTTGCCCCTAAAAACTATATTCCAAGCTCTGTCTCCTCCTCCGCCGCCAACCCAATCTCCAACCCAACACCAATTTGTCTTTGCCGCTCAACTCCTCTCTCAAGCCAGATCTTCCTTCGGTCAGTGCATCAATTTACTCAATCAAGCCGTATTTGCAGCCGATGAAGCCACTTCTCTCGATCCAAAAGACATCGCCGCTCACATCTTGAAGGCGCTCATTTTAGAGATGCAAGGTTTTAATTCTTCGGCTCTCGACTTGCTCGACCCCGCGCTTTTGCCTCTCACTGTTGACGCATTGTGCAAGAGAGCCGAGTTAAATTGGTTGAGGCGCATGGAATTGATGATTGAGGATCTAAAGGAATAGTTGAAAAACTTAAATTTAATTAACCGGATATTATTTTATTTCAAAATTTATCTATGATGGATGATGGGTCTGCATTTCAATATCCTGTAACTGTCTATGTGGAACTGGTTTCGCAAATAGGTCACTTTGTGGTGCTAGTTCTGTGAAATTCCCCTTATATGCATCTTAAAACTCTGTGAGTAGCAGCAAGATGATTGGTAGTAGGTCTGGACATAAATTGGGTTAGACATTGGATGCTATAGTTTAAATCTTGCATTTTGATTGTGAGATATAGAAGTCTTCCAACAAGTCTTTTGTATTCAGCTGGCTTTTCAAGGATAGGAGAATGTGATGTAAGAAGCTTGGCTTTAGTTTCCATAGGTGTCGCGACTGGTTTACAAGTTAAGTATCCAGATTCTGTTAAAATGTCCACATATTTTCTTTGACAGAGAACAATACCCTTCTTTGATCTTGTTGTCTCAATCCCAAGTATGTATTTCAACGTGCCAAGATCTATGATGGTAAATCTGTTGTCTAGTTCATCCTTTATCCTTTCAATTTCTGTCAAATCATTACCACTTAGGATAAGTCATCAACATATACACACAGAGCTGTGAAATGGCTGCCTTGCTTCTTTATTAATAAAGAAGAGTCTGGAATAGCTTTCTTATACCCACAACTAAGTAAAGCATCAGTGAGTTTATGAAACCATGTCTTGAGGTCTATTTTGATTCATATAAACTCTTCTTGAGTAACCATACTTTCTTGTCTGTTGGTTTAGAATACCCAAAGGGAGGTTTCACGAAGATTTGCTCATCTAAATCTCCATGCAAAAATGCATTACTCCATCCAATTGATGTAAATACCAATTATGAGAGGCAGCCAAAGCAAGGAGAGTTTTGACTGTTGTAAGCTTGGCTACCGGTGAAAAAGTATCATAGTAATCAAGGCCTTTCTCATGTGTATACCCTTTACCTACTAGCCTTGCTTTATGCAATTCAACACTACCATCAAATTTATACTTTATTTTATAAACCCACTCGCATCCAATACAATGTTGATTTGAAGATAGTTTAGTCAATATACAAGTATTGATTTTCTCAAGTGCTTCAATCTCTTTTTATATAGCTAGTCTCCAAGAAGGATCTTTATTAGCATGAGTAAATGAAGTTGGTTCAATCTCTTGTGAGATAGAGGCTGTGAAAAGTTTATGACTTCCACCAAGTTGATCTGTATATAGACAATTATTTATTGGGTACTACTTGCCCTTTACAACATGTGGAATAAGAACTGAGTGAACTTTGTGAAGTGACTCAGGTAGCACGTAGTCGTAAACTTGAAGATGAGAAGGAGGTGTCGCTTTTTTAGTAGATCTTTTGACTGGAACAGGTGGATCAATAGCAGCAGGAGCTAAGTCTTGTTGATGATCACTAGGTTGAGGTGTTAAGACTTCCCCAGAAGGAAAAGTAATTTTAGGAGCAAACATTCGGTAAATACTATCTGAGTTTACGATAGAATCATGAGTATATGAATATTCTTGTTGAAGATTATGAAACATATCAGGGGTACTGGAAATCTTAGAATTATCACCATTTTTAGATTCATAATTAATATTCTGATTCTCTAGAGCAACAAACTGATGATCAGGGGTTACATTTGTATTCAAAGTGATAAATGAGTCAGTGCATATGGATTGTGAAGGGACATCAGCAACCTTGCTATCAGCCGAAGGAATTTTAAAAGGATATATGAAATTGAACGTTTCTTGAATAATAAGCTTCTTAGTTGTGAAATCTAACAAAAGATAGCATTTTGTTCCCTGTGGATAACAAAAAACAAACAGATTTAACTATTTTTTGGTCAAACTTCTACCACTGAGCACTGTCAATTGAAGCATAGGCAAGACAACCAAAAACTTTTAAAAGAGAATAATCATGAGACATGTTAAATGAAATGTCATAAGGATATTTGTTATGCAGAACTTTAGATGGAAACCTATTTATGATAAAATTTGTTGCAACACAATCACTCAAGTACTAGATAGGTATATTTGACTAGAATTTCAGAGATCTTGCCAACTGAAAAAGGTGTTGGTGCTTGCGTTCAACAAGACCATTTTGTTGTACATGAAGCCTGATGAATAATACCAAGATTATGGTAGAAATCTTTTAGAAAGAACCCGGTACCATTATCAGATCTTAAAGTCTTAACTTCATATTTATGTTTCATCAAGTACACCCAAGTGCTTCTACTATAATCATCTACCAGAGAAAGAAAGAACCTATGGCCTTCACGAGAAACAACCGATTTCTTTCGTTCAAAAAAAAGTGAATACTTCATACATATTTCCTCGAGTCAGATAAAAGTCAAAGAAGAGAAGTCAAAGTTCGTTAACCCCGACACCATTCAAGGTCCCAAGCCTTCATCATTGCTTAAATCGCCCCTTTTTTAGCGAAAAACGCCGACTTTCCTCCACTTTGATCGTTTTGATCCCAATCCCCTCTTCGACAAGCTTGGTAAGCCAAAAGCACGAGCTTTGAAGCAGAATTGTTCTTTTGCTTGACGTTTTGCCGAGCGTTCAATCCTGACTAAGCTGAACCCCAAGAATGATTATCAAACTGCGGTCATCGCTCATTAGTTGAATCTGGTGAGGGAAAACCAACTTATTTTAAAAGGCATTTTTGGGAGTAGCCTTTTTTAGAATTGCCACCCCGGATATGTAATCGCTCAAGAAACAGAAACAGATAGTAGGATGATCAAAGCTACTGCCCCGAGAAGAATAGTTTCCGCCGCCGCGTACTTTTGATACTTAATGGGGCTATTTATCGACTTTAAAGCACTACGTGATTCTCTCTTTCACTTCGGGTAAACCTTAAGTGGGGCTCAACACTCGACTGAAGGGAACTGAAAGGCCCCTCTCCTTGAAGTCGAGTGGCTCCCTCTAAGCTTTTTCTTCCAAGCTCTGCCGGGAGACTAGGGAATGGGTCGAGTAAACTCCCCTGGGTCGGAAAAAGAACATAACAGACGAAGCTTTACTTAGATAGGGCTTTGATTGGTATTGATTTTTTCTTAGTGATTGGAAAGGAGGGCGCCTGGGTATGTTATAGAAAGGGAAGGCGGAGGCATCGAATAGCGAAGAGAGGCGGCTCGGCAGGGAAGGAATGGGAAATTGTCAAGGATGACTTCTTTGTTGGCGAAACGAAGGACGCCAAAGGCGAAAGTGATTCTCTGAGCCGGTCTGGATTTCCACAAGGCCTCGGGAAACTGGTCGAGATAGATGACAGCACTTTTTTCCCCTCTTCCTTACCGGGAGGGCCATCTTCTCTTATGGCCTTCACCTCCCGCCCGGCCTGGAAATAGAGAGAACCAAACCCCCTTCTGATCCATTCATTTCTGCAAGTAGGGAGGATCCAGAGCAAAGGTTCCCAAACATCAGCATGCAACAACAAAAAAATAGAATGAGGAACTGAAGAACTGATAGGAAAGGAAAATCTCTTTTGTTTTGCAAGATAAAAAGTATCACAATGAGTTTCTTTATTACAAGAGCAAACAGAAATCTCAAAAATAACACTAAGCTTATCACTTGAATTATGTCCAAGTCTTAAGTGCCACAAGGCATCATTAGTTTTCATAGTATTATAAGTAGAAGGAACTGAGGTAGTGACAGTATGTGAGGTTAACAGATACAAACTATCATGTAACCTAATAGAACCAATCGTCCTCTTCATGATTTAGTCTTGCAAAACACATAAAGAAGCAGAAAACGCAAGCTCAACTAAGTAGAAGCAAACAATTTAGAAACTAAAAACAATTATGCTTAAAAGAAGGAACGTAAAAGACATTATGAATTAGAATATCAGGAAACAGTTGAATAGTGCCTTTATGAGTAGCAATAGTTCTACTATTATTAGGGAAGCGAATCACAGTATTAACCAAAGTAGGTTTGCCTAAAAACATATCTAAGTGATATGTATCAACTATCCATTCAATATAACTGGTACTACCAATATTAGAATAAGAAAGGCAAGTTAAAGATTTAGAAATACCGGAGGTTGCAGCAGTTGCAACATAATGAGGAGCGTCCTTTCTAGTGTTTGAAGAGTTAACTAGAGCTAAGAACTTATGGAAAAGCTCTTTGTGACACTCAAAAACATCAGCATCAGGTTTCTGGACAGAAAATATGTAAATGGTCTAACAACAAAGTTTGGAACTGGATTAGAATTATGTCTCTTACCAATAGGTCCATCCCAAACAGGGGGTTAACCAATCAACTGAAAGCATTTATCCACAGTATGCCTGTGTAGCTACAATGAATGCACTTCAACTTCTTTTTATCCTTCTTATTGCCAATTTACTTCTGATTTGTTGCCTTGAAAATTAAAACCAGAGCCACCTCCTTGAGTGAGATATGAACCCTTCGAATCCTGATAATTCTTTCATCTAGTAAACATAGCCAGAGATTCCGCAAGTACATTAGAATTACACAGATCTCTTTGATGCTCTTGTTGTAGCAATAGAGAATTCACCCTTGACAAGTGTAACGCCCCTGAAATTTGGAAGAAAATAAGTATTTTTGAATTTTCATTTTAGTCCTTGAACTTTTTGAAAATATGATTTTGACCCCAAAAGTTTTGAAAAAGTTACAATTTAGTCCTACTTATTTTGAAAAATTTATGATTGACCACGTATATTTTATTTAAGACCAAATGAGTTATCAGAACTTTCTAATTGGTCCCTTTTAGTTTTAAAATATCCAAACATTCATTGACAATGGTAAATCTTGGCATATTTACATTTACAATTGTGAAAAGGTAACTTTGCTTTGTCTTTTACGCAAGATATTTCTAATATTTTATTCTTATAAAATTCTATCAGATAAGGCCTGGAAACATCTTCATAATTAGGGTGGCCTAGCTTGGATTAAAATAAAAATGAGTAGGGTATGGTAATTAATCCTTGTCTCCCAATTTTCACCTATAAAAGAGAGGCTCTCTTCAACAATTTTCACACACCTCTCTTCTCCGAATCTTCTCTTCTTTTCTTCTGCAACGTTCTTCCCCTTGATGTTTAGATTTATAGAAAAATTGTTTCAGTCCATTAAGCCTTCTTTATAGTCCTTAAAAATCCTCAAAACCGAGTCTTGTAAAACTACCAGTTTCGGTACAGAAACTTTGGAAGTCGGAAAACCATATCAAAACTTTGATTCTTGATCTGGAATTTTTACCACATACGAGTTATTGTGTAAGATAACTTTCATGTTCAGAAACCTTCTTCAACCAAAGTCGTTTGAGGGGTCTAAAAATGAGAAATACGTACCACTATCCAGAAAATCCGAAAACAGCTCCTAGCTTTCATGATTTATTTAAAATACTAAACCTTGTCATATTTATCTGATTTTGAAACTACATACTCTCCATGATGTTTAAGATGGAACCCCTCAACCAATTTCAGATTATCATATCGTTTGAAAGTCCGATTAAAGGTGAATCTAAGATTGCTACAGTTTTTTGCCTTATATTTGCATAAACATTTTGATTAACCAATATATGTTGCAAAAGTTACACAAATCATGAAATTGATCATTTATATGGACTCATTACATACTAATAATGATGTTGGATCAGTTGATCATAATTTATAATCATGTTTAATAATTTTCATGGATTTTGCAACATTTAGAAGACATGTAGTTTGTTTTACGGTTGATCTTTCAATTTCCTTAACTTTAATTGAAGTATTGTGTCTATCTTATGTTCTAACCATCTAATCTAGTTTATTAGCATGATAAGTATTCTGAAAATATTAATTTTTATTAGATCTACATGTTTACAATTTATTTCAATTGTTATTAGTGATATATGCAATATTGTGTAACTTTATACTAATAACTAAAAGAAAAATAGTTTTTACCAAAGTTATATATATGATATGATTTTATTCAAGGGCTTACTGAAGTATTTGTTCAATGTTAAGATCATGGTAAAATCTTTGGAGTGAGATTATTATTTAATAAGTAATTTACAAGAATTTTGTTAAGAAATATTGTTTCAAAAAGGGTTTAAATATGCATTGATGCATATGTATATATTAATATCAAATATGTTGTTAATAAATTAGAAATGGAGACTTTAATTATTATTTTGTAACTGATCTAGTCTTCAACTTGTTACTTTGAAATGGTAAATCTCATTATTAGTAATTTTACGTCATGGTTAAAGTTAAAATAGGTAAATATTGGATTTATCCAAAATTAACAAGAATTAGATATTTAATTGAACTTCTTTAAATATGATAAATATTGAAAGTATATATTATTGTTGTAAATTTATGAGCAAACAATTGATTACATCTTTTTGATTTATTTAAGGTTCTGCAATTATCGACGTTAATCAAGAATTTCCCATACGGTAAAAGGTGAGGTTTGATTTCTGATTGGTTCAAGCCCCGTTTGGCACCTGGCCCTGAGAAACTTGGACATAATAATTGTGATACTTTATTTCGAATCACGAGCAATATTTTATCGCCATTACAATGCGTTCATATTCATATTCGTTAATTCTTTACAAATCAGCTTTCTTACCTATTGTTAAGTTAAACCGATCATTTGATTCATAATCACACATTTCTTCATAACCATAATTAACCTGATATCATGATCACCCTATCGATTCTTGAATTGTGCAACGAGCAATGAACTATGTTCGGCCTATGTAGCTCAAAAACGAGCAACGGATATTGTCCGGCTTACTAGCTCATCTGATAATTCTGTTTCACCCATTGGGACGCCTTTGGGAAGTTGGGCCCAGGGATTAAGAAGATTTACTGCTGGGCAGCAAAGGGCTGTCAGTTTAAGTATTTCAACTTAATACCCATTCTGTCTAAGCGCCGCTTGCAGCCAGGAGTTGGTTGTGACCCGCGTGTTAGATTGACATGTACTCGAGCATGTCTTCTGTTCTGTTGCGAGGTAGCTCCTCGTAGGGAGGTATACGGTTGAATTTTGGGAGTTAAGGTTGGATCTGTTATATGTAATTGCACAAGTTCATTTTCTCGTTCTTCTGAATATTTCAGTATTATCGTTAAAAATGGATAATTTCAGTTCAATGATGCAGATGTAACTATTCTGGTCATTCTTGTTCGTATTGTTCTGATTTACGGTTTGATTATTGTCATGTTCTAAGAATCTCACTAAGTCATTAAAGACTTACTCCTCTTTTGTTCTATATGTCCATTTTCTCAGAGTAAGATTGGTATAGCAGCATGGATGGAACGAATGATCGACAAGTCCGCTTTTGGAAACTTTGCAAAAATTGTTAAATGTTTGATTTTGTATTTACATCATTTTAAAATTGTAAAATGTATTTGTATTCCAAAGGCTCCCGCTGTATTTAAAGTAAAATTATTTTATAATGCTATGGTTTTGATCCGGTTAGTGAGACCCCTTCCTATGAGATACAGTTCGGTCTAAGTTGAGTTTGTTAGATGACCAACACCGGACCAACTCGGATCGGATTGTGACTCGTGGGGCGCGGTCCTCACAACAAGCCAGAAAGAAGATGCATTAGCAATATCTGACTTCTTATTGTAGGATATGAATCAGTCGATCCGACCAGAAACTTAAGAATAAGCTATCATAGTGGCATTTACATTGCAAGTACACTTGCCAGAGGAACAAGCTATCACATGTCTCTACTCAAAAACTCATCCCGAAGGCTTCTAAAACTACTGTAGTAATCGGTAATGGTTTGAGATCCCTCAATAATAGTTGATAGTGATTTTTGCATATGATACACACGAGAACCATCAGTGCAATCACATCTAGTTTTGATCTCAAATCATAAATCTCTAGGAGATTTGAAATAGAGTAAACTTTGCCTCAAATCGTTGGAAACAGATTTAAAAAAGCCATGAAATTACCAGATAATTTGCGCAGTTCGAGCAAATACGCAAACCAACCTAATCTTTAGGTGGACAAGGCAAAAATCTATCAATGAATCGAATCTTGTTCTTAAGACTAAAAGTCATTTCAACTCCTTAACTCCATAAGATATAACTTTCGCGAGTAAAGATGTCACCAACAATAGATTCGTCAGAATGATCTTAGTTGCACAAAAAATAGAGTCAACTCAATCGTCACTCGCATTTCGTGATGAAACCGTAGATGAAGCAGAAGGATTAGTAGACATATTGATGAATGACCAATCAGAGAATTAAAAGCAAAAAATATGCAAATAAACCAGAAAACTTAAAATAACAGAGAGAAGAACAATTTCGATCGAAAAATACGATCGATTGGAGAGAATCGCAGCAGAAAGGGAATCGATTAACCTAATCTTGAATGGTACCATGTTGAATTGACCAATCTGATCAATCACAGATGAAACAAAAGGAATTGAACAATTTTACTATAGTCGAATGTTAATCGGATTGAATGAACACAAGAATCGAATGGTTGTATATTGAATGATTGAAGAAGAAAACGAGAGAACAATCTCATGAATCTCAAATCTAAAATTACAAAAAGTGATTAACCTAAGTAAACATGTTCTATTTATACTTAACGAAAATAAATTGATATTTACTAAAAGTGGCAAGGCGCGCATCAACGGCTCCAACGATCATTTGAAAAGTTTATGTTAATAGAAAAATGCGATTTTAGAATCGCATTTTATGCATGAGTTCAAGATTAACCAAACTTCCAATCTAAAAAATTTTCAGATTGTAAATAATACCATTTATTGCCATTACCGAAAGAAAATAATCATAAACATAAATATTAATATGTTGTATTTTTATCTTTACATATCAGAGATATGACAAAATTAGTGGGATGAATCACTACTTTTTTAAAATTCAAGAAGATTATTTGATATTTATATTTGCAAATTTAAAAAGGGATAAAAGGGTCAAACATCCTATATTATTCTCTCAATTGCACTTTGCCCCCTAGTCTATTTTTTTTTTTTTTGGCAACATGCCCCCTATACTATTGAAGAATAATCACCTTGCCCACTGAAGTCAAATTCAACGGTAAAAAATGCTGGTCCATGTCCAAATCTAAAGGCAAATTCAACTAACCATGGGGCAAAGTTTTTATCAATACTACTACATGGAGCAAGTTGCCAGAAAAAATATAGAGTACCAAGTACAATAGAGGTAACGTTCAGGGGATTTGATGCTTTTATCTCTTAATAAAATAATATACCTAACAAACATAGAATAATTTGCTACAACCTTATTTTTGCACTTGCAATATGGTTCAAATCTGGGTAAAAAGTGGCTGATCAGTTGATCTGTGTGAGTTGAAGCGCTCTTTTGATGATATCTTTAATATCCACGAAGAAACTAAAAGTTTTATTCACCATGATACGAAAATGACAATCAACACCGAGTTGAAGCAGTCAAGTTTTACACACTTTTAGTAATAGAGAACAACACTTGACGAAGACAAGACACAATCATAAACTGGTTGTGTAGATACTTGAAAGGCAAAGGATAACTATATACAGGGCATTTATTGACGTACTGAAAACCAGTGAATTCATGCAACAAGGACCTCATTCCCCGGAACTTCGACTAGTTTGTTGCCGCAGCCACCACCACATCCACCGCAGCCACCACAGCCACCACTTTTTGTCACGTTTCCACACCCACCGCCACCGCCACAACCACCACCGCAACCACTGCCACATCCACAACTTTTAGCCATTTTTCCGCACCCACTACCACAACCACCACCGCAACCACTACCGCAGCCACCACTTTTTGCCATGTTTCCACACCCACCACCACCGCATCCTCCACATCCCCCGCACCCACCACATCCTCCGCAGCCACCAAATTCCCCTGATCGCACATCATTCCCGCACCCACTTCCGCATCCTCCACCACCGCAGGCTCCCCCTTTTCCTTTCTTAGCAGCTTCCACATTGAACTCCACTTCCTTTTCCTCAGCATCCAGTTTCATATCACTGCCTACTGCAGGAATCACGCCAACTTCTTCATTAGATACACTTTTCTCCTTCAGGTTTTCGCTGCCCGCAATAAGACCATTGTATCCTTCCTTTCTCAATATGTTACCGATTATAAAGGTGACTATGAGGCCAGGCACAAGGAACCAGTCTTCTTTAACCTATAACATCCCAAAGGAACAGTTCAGCGACACGACCAGTGAAAACTTTTGCTAGAAATTATTAAGTACTTCGGATCGAAATTCGGTTACCTTGACAGTACCAGATTTCAAGTCAAGTAATGCCACAGCCCTGCCATACGGGTTTTCGCCAGAGAATTCTATTGCAGTAATTAGGTTTGATTCGAGTTTTTCACCCTCAGTTTTATGTTTGTCACAGCATCTTGATTCGTACTCCAGCCTTCCACCAGAGAAAAGGCGTACCTGTATCAAAAATATTATTTAGAAGTCATGGTCATTGGACATACTAATTGCATTGTCACACAAAAGCAATATATGCCACAACACCGTCCGTGCTGTTGCCTTGGGAGGAGCTGATTTCAAATGAATAATTGTCCATACATAAAGAAAAACAAACCACCCAATCTTTTTACTGTAAAATGTGCTCTTCTGTGTTGAATATGGATACCAATAATGCATAATATGACCCCTGAGCCTCTGGTTTGTTAATGTCGAATAAATTGCAATACTAATTACATATTTTCAGAGGATTGTGACATAGCTTTAAAAAAAATCAAAGGAAAACATTATTCAAGATCTAACACAACGGTTAACTTATGGTGAGAACACGCATAACCACCAAAACAAAGACAAGTACAAACGTGTTGTCTGGGAAAAGCAAATACTATCTGGTCCTGCAATAATAAATTATAACAATACAATCAATGCCGCCTCCGATGATTACTGTAGAGATTTACAATTGAAAAATAGATGTGGAGTGTATGGTGTACTACATCTTTGTTTTTTCCTAGATATTATGGTGAACGGACACTTACAGTATGAGGACCAGTAAGTTCCAAGAGGTGTCCATCATCATTGTTTACATTTGGAAGTTGAAGGGACCATGGAGAATTCACCATCGACCACTTTAAATCAGCAAACTGAGCTAGAGCACGCGTTTCGCCTGACTTCAAAATGCCAACCACCTCTCTTCTTATGTCTCCTCTCTTACCCTTTGACCTTTTTGAATCTCTGAAATGAAATCATTTGCAAGGAAATAAAAGAACAATACTCCACAACTCGAGCCAGGTTTGCACGTTTATGTGAATGATAGATGTAAAATGGAGAAACAATTTTTAAAAGATGTCTTCAAGACAGCAGCAGCTTATCATGCTGTCGTTAACAAAACATTTTAAACTGTTGAAGTAAAATATGCAGTCTTCAAAAGATTCGTATGTTTCTTTCAGTGAGCTGCACTTCTATTTCTTGATTGAGCCTAATTTTTTGTCGTTGGCATATTCGGAGAAATTAAATATACACTAACATATCAAATTGTATAGATATAACAAGATGAACCCTAATCCTCTACACCCACAACTCTCTACCATGAAAATAAATTCATATCCATAGTTCTCCCAAACAAAATGAAGTACTGTAATATGATCAACTCTCCAACACAATCAAATATTATATTAGTTAATTAATAGCAATACCGCATACTAAATAATGATGTAAAAGAACATGATAAAAGATGCAAAATAATGGAATAAAAATGAGGGCAACAATAGGGGCATGCTATGATTTTGTACATTCAAGCCAAAACCCTCTAAGATGCAGCTACTCATATATCATACAAAAACTAAACTTTAAATACCTCATCTGCAGGCTCATGACCAAGTTTTCAGCCTCATCAACAACACGAGTCCAACTTTTAGAATGGTGAACCTTCACCGGGAGGGGGAACAGGCAAGAACTCTTTGGGAATGCGCGAGAGCGAGTCATGTGAAGTACGTATGGTACTGAACTGGGTACGTTAACTGAGATGGCCACCCGTAAGCCAATTGATTTGGCGTCTGCTTTGTTGGAACTTGGGACCAACTCCAGCCATTTCTCCTCTGTAAGATTAGACTCTGAGGACATGAGATCTTCAAAAGATATTGCAGCAGTGCCCACTGTTTTCGAAGACTTGTACAGTGGTATATTAGATGGGAACGAGGACACAAGTTCAAATAGCAGATCACCAGTAGGTTCACACTGGAAGGAACCCACTTGTTTCTCCCCAGATTCAGAGAAAATTGTTAGGCTTCTCTTTGTGTTGAATATCTCATCAGGTTGTCTTTTACTGAATGAGACAGAGAAACTTCCCTTGTGTTCCTCTGGAACATTTCTTACACCTACAAACTCCAACATGACCTGGAAAATTAGATGAAAATTATTAAGGTGGCCTGGTGAGTGTGTCACAATCATCCTCCGGAGAAGTCAAGCAGCAAGGATAAAGAATCATGCACATAACTTAAAACTGCTTGAGTTAAGAGAAAGGATTTCATATAGAAGACAATTATACCACTGAATATGCATGCTGTTGAGAGAGACAATCCATGCAAACCATTGGGAGCTAGAAGCACCAGGGTATAGGAGACTAATATTAGCAACTATTAGTTCAACATTAATCTCGTCTCTTTGTAGAAGACCGAGTTTCGAAAAGGTCACCAAAACTCAAATGAAATTACTTATTCAGTTGTTATGACTAAATGCATAGTGTTGATCTATTTCATGTCATTTAAATCTTGATTCGAATATCCACAAATTTATGATCTTAATGGAGATCATGCCAGCAAAAGATGAAGAACAAAAAGCTTCATCACCATGAAAACACGACTATCTGAAATCAGGGATGTTTTTTTTTTTACCAGGTAGATGATGATCATATATTCATACTGAATATTTCAAGACAAGCAGGGGCATGATTAACTAACAAATTTTTGCTTTCGATCAAATTCAGCTGAACAAGGTCTAGTTTACCTGGAACTGAAAGACATTTTTTACATATTTCTTCAGTTCCCTTGATCTGGCAGGTTTCTGTGTCTCTTAATTTTTAAATGGGGCAAAAACTAAGCTAAAGTTAAAGAGCATTGGAATTAAACTGTAAAGTGTCATATATAGAACAAAGAACAGGATGGAACTGCATTCAACATTCAAAGAAGCATAAAGCCAATTTTATCAGAGTCCTCAGTTATCTGAGATATTCCTGTACACACAAAGATGCCAAGAAACACAGAACAATATCCTACAATGCATATATTAACACAGGTCCTCACAAATTACCTCTATTACTTTCGTCTTCGGTAGTGCTATTTGCGGGTACTCATCAGAAGTGGCCACCTTCTTGGTGGCAATACCAGTATAAGGATTAGTTCTGACTGGTGAAGGGGCACTACCACGGTACATAGCTCCCGCCCTCCAGTACCTATGACCATACATCTTCTCGAATGTTTTGGTAGTCCCAGAAAATCCTACATCCAGTTTCTGACCCTTGGTTCTGTCCGAATCAGTGTCGTCGTGTTCTAATATCTTTCCCATAATCTGTACGAGGTCCTTGCAATAAGAAACTGGATGTAACTGATGAGTGTGCCAGATGAGGTCGATGTCATAAGTCGGAACAGAGAAACTCTTTATATTTCTCTCCTTGTTTCTCTTGATTAGGTGCAAAAATGCTTTGTACCTAGCCACAGCTCCTTCAAGATAGCGATCGTCATTCATATAGGGTCTCGAGACCTACAATAGATTATTGGAATATATATTGGATCAAACAGTTCGAGCATTTGTGGGAAAGCTTTGCATCATAAAATAAAATTATAATAGTGAGCATACTAAAGCAATTTAATTTTTAAAAGTGAAAATTATGATCAACTTAATTACCTGGTAAGAGAATGGAGCTTGCCTCTGTACAGCTGAAATCAGATCATACTTGGTGCATTTCTCGACCACCTTTTTCGCGGAGTCATCATCTTGAAGAACCGCGGTAGAATCCAATTCAAAAGGCTCACCAGGGAACAAAGTTTTCCAAATTTCTTCAGTTGATGGTGGTGATGTGCCTTCAAGAGACGAAACAACATTCCTATTGTCGAGGATTCTCCCGTAGAACTCCTCGCAGTCGAACTTGTATCTGACCTGGAAGACATGACAGCAGTTTCACAGCTCAATGCACAAAGATTAACAGAAGAAAAAATGATGGTAATTGTACAATGTGGAAACATACTGGATTGAGTCTGTGACAGTGCCAAATCCATTCACAATCAAACGGCACAACCAATGGACCATCGAAAAGTTGGGATTCAGAATGTTTTGCTAGCAATGGAAGCCAACATGCGTTGTACCTGATAGTTGGTAGTACAATGAGTTAAAATTATAAAAAGTTATTGCATTTAATCCCATATCAGAGTTGAAAGTCTCGACTTAGGACAAGTGCTTAGAAAAAGAGGACAATCGAATAAAAAATTAAATGGATGTGATATTGACCACCATGGTCATCATATGATTAAGAGTCAATTGCAATCACCCCTTAACGACCCGTTTCGCAATGACGTGTGAAAAAGACCGATTTGCCACCTAATGCTTGTAATAATGTGCGATTTCGCACACTTTAGTATACTTAGGAGGCAAATCGCACATTTTGACATGTTACAGAAAATATTGCAAAACGGTCAAACATTAAGAGGTAATCACAATTGACCCTAGAATTAAATAAATATGCACTACTGTACCATACCAGGATAAGTAGAATTTTATTTTGTAATTCTCATTTAATTTAAGGCATGCTCCAATTAATTTGAGATTAAATAATTACTTGTTGCAATAATTCTCACCAAACAACACGAGAAAAGAAACAAAAAAGAATAAAAAAATAAAGTGCAACTTTGACTAAAGATTCGTGTAGTTAAAAGAAAAACACGAAGCACTTAATAATCATGCGCAGAATAAAGGGTAAAAAAAATATTATATTCCATGTAATAACATTATGAGACGAGGTTATTATTGCCTGTGAATGGCTCTGTGTAGAGCAGGGCCTTGATAGAGCCAACGGTTCCGGTCAACCGCCGCTAAAAAGTTGAGCTGTGTTTTGGCTGCGGAAACAAGGTCCACACTAATGGCCGTGCTTTGTGCTTCATTCCACTCAATCTCTTGCTCCTTCTCCATCTCCATCTCTATTCTTTGCTCAAAACACAAACTCAAAATTTCACGATTATTATTAGTAAAATTGTTGATGGTCTGAAATAAATTCAGACAAAGAAATTGGTGTTGATCGGGGATGCGTTGACGATGTTGGAGTTTGATATTTATAGTATCTAACGTGCTCTACTAGGCTAGCTAGTGTAGTACGATATTTATTTTTTCTGTGAACTGAACAAGTACAAGTTGGAGTTAGAATGACGAAAGTGCCCTTGTCTAATCATTAATTTTACCCACGCGGTTAGATTTTGTGTCACCCAAACGGTTTGACCGTTTGAGACCAAATGGAGTGTTTGTTGGTAAATAATTTGGGTTCATTGCAGCAAGCCCCGAGCCTATTGCATTTTGTCTCGTAACTTATGAAAATATGTGATATGTCCTTTAATCTATTAATGTTTGTGTGGTTTGTCTCTAAGTCATTTATCAACAGTCTATTTTGGATTTGTGTTTGAATTTTTGTCCTTTAAATTTGGCTTCAGGAAGTAAATTGCTCAAAATTAATAGGTTGGCGGTATATCACACATTTTTATAAATTAGAAGGTAATAGTGTAACTGACCCCATAAACTAGGGATTCGCTGCAAATAATCCTAATAATTTTTACCTTTCTCATCACATGCTTGGTATTCAATGAATGTATATTTTTATAGCATGCTAATGAATACATTTTGAAGGATTGTAATTTTGAAAATTTGTTTATTTTGAAAGTTGTTCAACTAGATTGCATCACAATACACTGATGTAGAATTTCTAGCCACTCGCTGTAAATCAAATAATATAAATATAAGATTACATTCCTCTTATAAATCGTTGATACTTAGTACGGAATACTGATGCATCTTTTTTATGTAGTACTTCACAGGAGTACACAAGTGAAGAGAACAAGAAAATTGACCACATCCAAATTTTACTATTTCTATTTGCAATATAAGGGTAAATAGGTGCAAATTTAGAGAGTACACGAATGACACGAACCCTACCACAAGCAACTTAAATCCAAAACTAAGTAAGCATTACACTGAAATAACTAATAAATTTTCTTAATCTTGCTTTCTATACTCTTATTTGTGAACAACAATTCGTTTTGCATTATATATTCAATTCTCTTTCTGTACTTTTAAGGTAAATATTTGTAAATCCAGCTCATATTCACCCGCTTTTGGCCTACAATGGTACTTTATAAATAAAGTAACTTTACTTTTAGCTTCTAAATAATTTTCAAAAGCACTCCCAATTTATAACTAAAACGGTTTTTAATCTTTTACTCATAGACAAGACTTTGCAGACACCACACCAACTCAGTAGTAACCATAATGAATCTGTCAGCGTTTAGTGAAGTTAGTAGCTAAATGCTTTAAATAAATAACATTTAAATTATTACAACTTAAGACTACAGTTATCAAAGAAATAAGAATTAGTTGTTTGGGCAGATTTGGCACATCAGTATACAGCAAAGAGACTTTCTTTAGTCCTATCAAAAAAAAAAAAAAAGAGACTTTCTTTGGCAGACGTCACTGTACGATGTACTTGGTTATAAATCCCGTATGAGTTTGTACTACAAAAAGGGCAGTTTTGGACAACAACCTCAGCTGCACAAGATAAGCATGAATTTATATTCTTGTTGCACCTGAAATTATAGCGTGTAAAATCACATCAAAGTCCAACTCAAACATAGCGTGACAAATTTGCTTTATGCAAATCAAATACAAATCCTAAAATTTACATATTAAAAGACAGACAGTTTCAAAGGGGCATCAGTTGTATGTCCTTGACAACGAAAGCAGATAAACTAATTCTTCCATCTTTATCAACAACAACTAGGTGCCCATTACAAGCCTTTGAAGTCCAAATCTGGGTTCTACATGATGATTATAGTACTAGTTTATCAAATATACTAAGTGTCGCATATCGATGAGAAAAGTACCTCATAAGTCATCTATGTTTACTGTTTCCGTGTCTGTCGTTGTAGTATTCTTCTCGAAATACTCTTCTTCGATAGTTTCTTTAAGAATCAAAAGTCTCTGGATCACGATAGGCTGATTCAATTGTCGGGCTTCCCTAATGTCCGTTTCTTCTGTATTTAGATGGTAAGCATCCAGCATTATCTTGATCCACTTGTGCAGCTCTTTTGGGGTTCTGATACATTGCAAGAGAAGTACCATATCATAATGTGAGACTTATTCAAACACATTGGATTATCATTTCAATCACATAAAAAAGATTAAGAATAAGTGCGCGTTATTACGTGTAAATAGCATTCGGCTCTTTGATAGCACGATCATCACCAGGGCAGAATGCGGTAGCTAAAGCTGAGAATCGCTCTTCAGGATCTGTGATGTTCAGCAAATATTTGAGAAGCTTGATTTCTTTTGGTGTAATACTCTTCAAACTACTCTGTGTTGCTTTATATAGACGGTACATTATCTCTTTCACCTGCAAAACAGTGCTCCCAAGTTAACTGCATAGGGACACGCAAACCATTCTTCAATAGATGCAATGGTAACACCATGAGGAAAGTCTTCACCAAAAACAAATACACATCACAATGGACTTTAACTGATGAAACAATGAAACTAGTTCTAAAAGATCAAAGGAGCCAAAAGAAACCAAAAGAGAAAGTGACAAGAGAATTAAGGTTTAGACAACACCAAATTTCACATCATATCTAACTGTGATCCTCCATTTGGATCCAAAACAATATTTGCTTCCAACAATTGAAAACAAAATGGAAACTGTGCTACCTCATTTTTCATGGTCGTTGATTCTTTTGCGGCTGCCCACGCACCGTTTATCAGTAGAATCAGGGAAGAATCAAGTTCCTTTGCCTTGGCCAAACTATTGATTTTCTCGCATGCGGCATCAATTGAATGGGAATTCAATATGTCATCAAACTTTTCCTGAGCAGCATCTAACGTACCCACAATCTCCAGGGTGTTATCAAAAGCACCAACTGCTGATAAGCATCTCGCACCCAGACGTGCAAACGCTGCTCAATGAGAAGGATTCATGATAAAAGACAAAGTTAAGAATTGGATTTTATGTACCAAACAAGCAAATAGTAACAGCTGAACTAAAACCAGAATGACGATTCCACGTAGTTTAACTCACACCAACATATATAACTGCAATGAAAGAAATCAAGCATAGAGATGATGATAGTAATTGCTTAAAACATGTCGGACCTCAATTAAATTAGTAGTTTGATCAAACTATGACATAAAGAAGTAAATGTGACAATTCTCTAGAGCCTACTCTGATATACCTTTCAACTAAAGGCCCATTTCACACTCGTATCTGGTAGTCATTTATTTTAAGTTTCTCGGATGTTGATGTTTGCCAACTAAGTATATTATTCTTACAATGCCCCAGAAGGAGGCTAACCAACAGAACGAATTTTTGAAAGGGTAGACTTCCTTCCTCAAGCTTTATGAATAAGCTGTCCACATCTCCAGCCAGATTAGTTTAGTTAACTTTGACATATCTAGGAGGAGCTCTGGGTCTTCCCGAGATTTTTAAAGGCAACGGATAACTTCAAAACTCTAGGTAGAAATTCTCATAGCCCAATAACTGTTGACATTGTTGCTGACAAATCTATATGCTTGTTTATAGTACAAACATGCAAAGGAGACAAGTGCTACAAAAAGCATTACATCATATTCAAAATATTTGTTCAGAGTTTAAAACATAGAAATCAACGCTTCCATGGGTTATGGTGCATATATGAGAAACACCATCAAACAAGCATAAACCTTATGATACCACCTCATCCAATATTAGAACCGATAAGCTCTCCTGGCCCTCAATATTTTCTACACTGAGGTATTTGTGGTCAAGGGCCTAAATTGTCTTATTTGTAAGGACCCATCATAACATTCTATCCCATTAGACCAATTTGCGTTAAGACTATATCACTTTAATTTTTCCTTATCTCATGATGATGAGTAACTTCTATTTAAGTGGAATAACGCCTGATTCCACACAATCGCACGAATATAATATTGTCTATTGCTCGCATAACTCGACCACGACTGAGAAATAAAGTTTGATATGCTACACGATATTCACTACTTCCCACATAGGACAACATGATTGGAAATTACAAACGGTGCAAACATTACCATCCCGGTCCTCCATGCTGTCGTAGGTCTTAGAAAGCAGAGTAAGATGGCGAAAGAAATCCCCCGTAAAGTCCTTGCGCCTCTTTGCCACAATAGCATTTATGTCCATAGGACTATCTTGTATCGCCTTAAGAAGTTCAGTATGCTTTTCCATTTCATCATCAATCTACAAAAACCTCATACTGCTTAAATACGAGAAACAGCAATTTCCCAGTAAGAAAAATCAAAACACATATCTAAAAACATAAGCAAATCTCTATTCAAATGAACATTGTCGACCCAAATAAGAGCAAATAACACACGATTTTCAAAAAAGCTTATACCTTTCTAACTTTTCTTGATAAGTCAATCAATCTTTGCTTCGTATGCGAATCGGGTTCCGCTTCGGCGCGGGTTTTGCACCGATTGTAAAACCTCTCTCTATACTTGCACCACTCGTCCCTAAAGACCAAGTAATTTCTCCACTCCTTGGACTTGGGTTTGTCGTTCAAGAACACATCAATCATCTTATCGCAGAACTGGGTTATTGTGAACCCATCTGCGATTTCTACATCTGCTTCACTTTCAACATGCGGCTGTGAAGCAGAGGCCACGCTATTGGCCGAGATAGCTGACGCGTTTCTTGGAGATTTTGGGTGTGTGGAGGGAGAGAAAACAGGGGGAAGAAATGATATTGAAGAATGATGATATGGGTTTGTTGTTGAGAAGAGAGTGGGGCTCAAGAGTGAGAGTTTTGAAGCCATTGTAGGATAAGGAGGACACTCTGCTTTTGCAATAAAAATATGAAATTTGCCTCTGGATGGAGATCAGCTCATAAACATAAGAACATTGGACCAACAAAACGGCGTCGTGTGTGTCGTTTTTTCTCGAAAGCCCGCCTTAAACATTGTGGTTGTTAATTCCACCGGTTATTTATGGATAGGGTTGGCATTTTCATTAAATTGGATCGAATCGAGCAAATTAGTTTTGATCATCTAATTCAGAGAAATGACAACCGAAAGTCAATCGTATGAACGATCTGATTCGATTTAAATTAAGTTGATTTTCATTCAATGTGTACGATTTCGGTTATGAGATGTTTTGTATATTGTATTTAAATTTTATAAAAAGAAAAGCAATAGACCGGTACAAATCAGCATAAACTAGAGAAAACACGAATGAAACACTACAATAATAATGTGGCCTCTCTAATTCATCAATCACAACAAAGTTACAATTCAAAGGTAATACTTATACTCAATGAAACATTGTCCACAAATAATAGTATATTAAACTCAAATATAACTAAATATATGAGATGTTAAGTCAGACATTAAAATTCATAAAATTGAGTAATCATTAAATTCATTCATTCTCCCCTTCCTTAAAAATAAATGACAAATTAAAAATTATATATAGTATGAAAAGTAAATTATTTGAAGTGTTATACCTATATTTAAAAAATAACTAAAAGGTAGTTTTGATTTTCGAATTGACTCGGAGATCGATCCCCTAAAATCGGAACCCCGGAATCGAAGTGGGTTACGATTATTTTGTGACAACTAATAATCGAACCAAAAATTTGATTCGATCTTCAAATCGAATTTTTCGATTGATTTCAAAACAATTTGACAGATTCCATTATGTTTGCACAACCTTTACTTATGGATACAAATTTACAAGGTGTCATTGCTCGAATGAGTTGCGATTAGAGTCATAACACTGAGACGGGGTTTGAAAGTCTTAATTTTATATCAATTAAAATGTTGATATCGTCATATATAAATCCAATATAACTAAAATCCTATGCAAAGCGAGAGATAAATATCTTCTATATAAATGTGATGTAATTTATAAGTGCTAACACTAGTCTATATTTTTTTTAAAAAATTACGATTTTTTTAAGCTACGATACGTTCAGGATACGTTGAATATTTTATATTAGTAATTTAATCTATATTACAACATAACCAAATAAGATGGGAGTGATTCCTTAGAGAGATACACATGAAGCCAAAGATCATTACAGCTTGAAATTTGAAGCAGACTACTTCATGTTTTTTCTTTCTCGCAAGTAGTCACACCCCTTTATTCTGCTATTTCTTTCTCAATTAATGGAACTTTTTCTCTTTGCTTTGCAGCCTTGTTTTGGTTAGTAATTTACAACTTTTCTTTATTTGATATTGTTCACTGTACACCCCATATTTTAGATAACTATCAAAACATTCCACAAAAGACCAAAACGTATCGGATACGCCTGTATGATGTGTTCGATATGCGTATTCGTAAATCAAAAAATAATAAAAGTTTTGGATAGCCAAGTGGTATGTTCCATACGTATTCCAAGCATATTTGGCGCGTATCGTATCCCATACATATTCGATACTGCAACTAGTGCTGCTGTTTTAAAGTATCCGTACATCATAAACGCCTGGAAATAGTAGTACATCCATAGTATACATACCCAGTTTGTGGGTCTGATAGGTATCCTGCATAACAAGTCAGTTCTTAGTTTACATTTTTAGGATAAAATAGACCAAGATCAATAGTTCTTTTCAAAAGTAAGAAAGTATATATTTAATTCCATTACAGTGCCTCTTTGTGAGGGATGAGCTAAACTTGGCAAGTAAACTATAGTGAATGCTATCTATCTAGTACAATTAGCAAGATATATCAAAGCTCCAATGACACTTAAATATGGTACTTCAGAACCAATTTTTTTTTTATTTTCTTTACTATGACAAAATGGATCTTTGTCAATGTTAGTATGCTGTAAAGTATTTGCTTCTAGTATAGTTAGATTGATAACACAGTATTTCACTTCTAGTATGCTCAATGTGTAACCCAAAATAATATTTATTTTACCAAGATGTTCAGTTTCAAATTCATCCTTTTAATAGTTTACTGTTTCTTAGATTTCTTTATAGTGCCAATGATATTTGAATCATCTTAATAGACCACAATGATTGTAAATCATGATTTTGTTTTATTAACAAAAATCCATGGACATAAACTAGTTACCAATTTATCATTCTTTAAGTAAATATTTACTTAAGCGATTGTGCCACGTATGCCCCGATTGCTTTGACTCATATAACGATCTTTACAATTTAATTAAGTATATTTCTTTGAGTTTTGTCATTTAGGTATTTTAGGTTCTTCAGGGATTTTGTTTAAATTTCACTATCAGGTGATCCATAAAGATAAGTTGTAACAACATCCATGAGATGCATGCCAATGTTTACACAAAATTTTAGGTTGATTAAGAATTGAACGTAATGGCATCGATCACTAGAGATTACATTTCTTCATAATTTATATCAGAATTTTTATAAAAAACTTTGTGCAACAAATGAGCATTGTATCTTACAACTCTATTTTTCTCGTATCGTTCTTTTTTTATTTATTAAGACTTGTTTGTGCCATACAAGTTTCACAGTTTTAGGCATGAGAACAATGAGTCAAATACTTCTCAATCATCAAGTGAATTTATCTAAGCGTGTAGAGTATCTCACCATTCGATCTAATCATCCATATTTTGGGATTCACTAACAAAATTTGGTTCTGGATCATCATTTTCATTTATAATCTCATATGCAACTGAGAATAAAAATATTTTGTTTATATTATTTATCTCATTTTGATCTTATATTACTCTTGAATTGACTCTTTAGAATGTGATTCGACAATATCTTTTGTAAATTCACTTGTCACATTTTCTATCTTCTCAGGAGTAAATTCTTTAATAGGGGTAATAGACTATTTCTGCTCCTTTCTTTTTAGAGAATTTTTATCTTTTAACCACGCTTTCTGGATATATTAGTGTTGTCGTTGTTAGATATTTTTAGAATTTTAATTTAAGCGATAGTATTTGCATTTGGTACCTTTGATGTTTTCACCCTTTTTGTGTCGGTGAATGTATCAACAATGCAGTATGTCGTAAATGTGATTTTTTTTTTAACTTTCAAATTACATTATTTTGATAGAATATCATGGTTTGATAAATATGTAGTACACTATGACATTTCGTTTTCCACATTTTTCTTTTCTCCCTCTAAGGTGGGAAAATTTTCTTCGTTAAAATGACAATTGGTAAACTGGGGAAAAAATCACCAGTTTGAGGCTCAAGATATCGAATTATTGATCGTGAGTCATATCCAACATATATTCTCAACTTTTGTTATGGTCTCATTTTTTTTTTCATTATGGTAGAGAAATTGGTATGTAAGCTGCACAACCAAAAACCTTTATATGGAAAATATTATGTTCATGACCAAAAGCAAGATGAGAGTATTCATGATAAGAATGTGGTCTAATGTGAATTAGTGCGGTAGCATGTAAGATTGCGTGATCCCATATCGTATTCGGTAATACTACCTTCATTGTTTATGGTCTAACAGTTAACTGTAGATGTTTAATTTATGATTCAATCAAATCATTTTGTTTTTGTAATTTTTAATACTATGTTCAACTGTTATTCCAATTGACATACAATAATCATTATATCTTGGGATGAGAATTCACCACCATTAGCAAATTTAATTTTTTTGATTCTATAATTAGAAAAATTATATCTTAATTTAATTATTTGAGTTAGTTATCTCTCAAATGTCATATTGCTAGTAGATAGTAGATAGACATGTGACCATCGACTGGATGCATCAATCAATACCATACAATATAAAGAATGGTTCACATGGTTGAATAGACTCACATATGTCGTCATGAATTCGTTCAAGAAATGTAGGTAGTTCTGTCATGATTTACGATTAGTTTTTCCAAAAAACAAGCTTCATATGGACTTTTGATATTTTGAGGGAGCATCGTTGTAATGAATGTTCATGTTGTTTCAATTATTCTTTGCACTATTGTGAAACCTACGCGATCATGCCAAAGTGACGCAACGGAAACGTGCAATCGACACACCAACGTGTAATCGACGGAAAAACACTAGAATCCACCAGAAATTAGAACAAATTTCTATTTTTTTTTAATAATGATCAGAAGATGCTGAAAAAAAAAACAATAAACAATGTATTTATAGTCTCTAAGAAACCCTAATTTGAAATAAGGAAACAAATAAAAAGAGAGGTAAACAAAATAGAAAAAACAGGAGAATTCTTATAAAAAATGACACAAAACTTTAAGGTTGCGCGGCTACCTAAGAAATCCAAATTTCGGGCCTAACCCTCACTTAGTGTTGAAGGAAATCTAAAGACGTCCGATTTGATATCTTATGGGTCCAAAACGGATCACTGGATCAAAAGTTATGGAGGTTTTCATACATGCCTTTTTCTACTGCGAAAATATCCAAAATTAGCGGGTTCTTGTCCTACATTAGTCTATCCCACTTCAAAAAAAAACTCGACCTCGAGTTAATATCTGGATATGAATGTACATCACCAAAGTAATCATACAGATCCGCCCCTTTGATTTTCTTCAAAATTATTAGGTCTTCAAGAAGATCAACCACATAATCGTTATTTTTAAATTTTTTGCGTACCTTGCAAGCACAATATTTTCTCGGTTTAAGCTTGTTGAACGTCCCTGCAAGAAATCTTGCATTCCTCGGAAGAATTTTCAGTTGATCTCCTTTTTTGAACAACTTTTGATTTCTCTTCCCATCGGCTAGTTCCTTTTTCTTTTTATTCTTTCTCTCGAGCTTTACTTCAACCTCAACTTCAACATCAGAGACTTCTTTGGCCACCTTAATATTTGTCTCTAACTCACTTTTAAAAGTCACAAAAGATACTAATTGATTTGGTGCTTCATTGTCTAATGCCTTGGACTTTTCATCTATAATATCATCTAATATATCATATGAAATTTCATTTGAATTATCATCTACACTGTCATCTGAAATTTCATCTGAATTATTCTCAGAAGTTTCATTGAAATTTGCATCTTCATTACCTTGTTCTCCTCCTCCACCAAGTTAATATTTTTCGTGGGATCTCAGCCTCGATATTAGAATCACCTCCAAAGTGATTGTATTGGAAACAATCTTGGTAGCTCTAGAAAGTATATTGCTCATAATCGGGTGGTGAGAACTGATTCATCATCATCCGTTTCATTCTCCTGCAAGATTGTATTGGTGTTTTGCCTCTACGTCTTCTATCGATTTTCTTTTTCTCCTACCAAGCAGCAGCAAAACCTCTTAGCTTATAAGCCACCTACTTTTCGATCTTCGGGATATTCGTTGGATTCAAAAAATTGTTCAACATCAGAAATTCAATCTAGGAAATCTCCAGTTTGCAAATTCCCGTGGAAACGATGGGATATCGACTTGAATATTAAAACTACCACAAAATTTATTCTTGTCCATATCACCAAAAAAAATAAGGGATTACTGATTGCAGTCGACTCTCCTTCTGAATCATCTCTACTGAAACTATAAAATCTGGATGTCCTTCCTGGTCTATGTTGGTTGGCAATTTGGTTGTTAAGGTTGTTTAGATTGTCGAGACATTTTTGAAAACCGGTTTCCACTCTTGCAAAACCCTGTCTGAAACCTTGTCTTAAATCCTTCACGGTGCCCAAACTCCTTTAACCAATGTCATCGGAAAATTCATCATTCATACCTCTCCTAGCCATCTGAACAAGGAAAATCCTCGCTCTAGATACCACTTGATGCAAAAGGGAAACGTGCAATCGACCCACCAACGTGTAATCGACGGAAAAACGCCGAAATCCACCAGGAATAAACTGAAATCGACCAGAAATTGGAATCAAATTCCTATTTTATTAATAATGATCAAAAGATGTTGAAAAATAATAATAAACAATGTATTTATAGTCTCTAAGAAACCCTAATTTGAAATAAAGAAATAAATAAGAGTCCTAACAAAATAGGAAAAACAGGAAAATTCTTTAAAAAAAACGACACAAAGCTGTAAGGCTGCAAGGCTACCTCAGACATCCAAGTTTGGGCCTAAACCTCACGCAATGTTGAAGAAAACCCAAAGATTTTCGATTTGATATCTTATGAGCCCAAAATGAAGCACATGATCAAAAGTTATAGAGGTTTTCGTGCAGGCCTTTTTCTACTGCGAAAATATCCAAAATTAGCAGGTTCTTGTCCTACATCACAAAGAGTCAATAATTCAGGATTCTTTTTAACTACTATCTTAGTAATGCAAATATATTGTTTATCTTTTTTTCAGTTATTGACTCGGTATCGAATCATTAACGAAATATACTATAAAAACTCGCTAAATTTCTTCTAGATTTTTAGAAAATAAGACATCTGGGAAATTTTGTTCTGTTTGGTAAGATGAATATGGTTTTACTCGGAGCTTATGGTTGTTTTCTACTATGAACAAAGTTGTTTGCAAATCACGGTTGTTTTTGTAACCAAACATTCTATGTTGTTATTGAAGGACTACATGGAAAGCTTGAAAAGTAGAAAGAGTTTTTTCTATCATTTCTTCATCACTAATCTTCCTCCCACAATACTCTATCTTAGTAGGAATACCGAATGGCATTGAAGAGTAATTATTGATATTTTCAAGATCTTAGATCCTTAGACTATTCCATTTATAGGTATTTTGGGGTGGTCGGTATCCCTTTGGTGGATGAATCTTTCTTGGAGGTTTATATACAATTTAGATGGATAAAAAATATAAAGGTATTCTCGTTGTAATAAGTTATCTAAATGTTTTTGAAAAAATATTAGAGCTTCACATTGTTGTTGATTTGTAGTTTTACTTGGCTAACTAATAGTTTAATGAGACCTTTTGATGTTAGGATCAAACTTATATTTGATTCTCATAGCATATAATTTTTGTCTCTAACATCGAGTCTAACATCGAGTACAGTAGAATCTACTTTTTAAATGTTAGCATATAATACAATACAATTAAACATTAAGACATAAGAGCAATACAACAATTAGAAGTAAGAAATTATAAAAAAGTTTAAAATGCCATGGAATTTCAACAAATACTTGCATGAAAATATAACTCAAAAATGAATGAAACAAAGGTAAATTTCTTAACTTTGCAAAACAAAAATTTGTCGGAAAAGAGAGATATTATGAAGATATGTGTGAAATTTGTGTTGTATAAGTTGTGTATTTATTAAAAAATGGTTATTTGTATACGTTTAATGAGTTGATATATGGCTGTTGGAAAATAACTCTTTATTAATTTTATTAGCATGATGGACGGTAATATAATTTTCTACAATTAATCAACATAATTAAAGATAAGCTAATTATAATAATTAAATGCACAAAAGAATGATTTCTGCCAAATTACTATGCTAAACACTTTCATGGGCTTATGGAATAATAGTGCATAAGTAATTTTTGCCACATGAATTTTGGACTTATAGAATAACAAGTAAAATAACAACGGTAATTAAATACATAAATAATTTCATTCACATTACTTATGAGTTTATGGAATAACAAATTAAATAACTACGTTAATTAAATTCATAAATAATTTTCACCACATTACTAATGTGTTTACATAATAATAAGTAAAATAACTGTGGTAATTAGATGCATAAATGATTTTCGCCACATTACTTATGGGCTTGTAGAAACAACAAGTCAAATAACTTGAAATTAGGAGGTAAGACCTTTCATATTTAATGACAGTAATAAGATTGTAACCGCCTTTACCTTTTGACATTAAAAATTTTCTTGAGTGATAGAAGAGTATTGTATACGGGCTAAACACTCATTTTGAATTTCTATGAAATTTTGAGTGCTCGGATGGTTTAGAGGTATAGAATTTTTATGAAATTTTGGTAATAATGTAAATAGATTAAAGATATGGTAGGCAAACTAAGAACGTATACATAAATATTTTTTTTGGCTCAAACGGATCAAGATTGGCCGAGCTGATAACGTGTTATAAATAATGTCAATATAAATGAAATACTCTTGACTACAGAGAGAAAAATGCAAAGTGAGAAATTTCTTCTTCAAGAATGCAATATAATCTACAAATGCTAAGACCACCTATTTATAGTAAAATTCTTCAACTAAATTACTACCATGGATAAAAGTTTCGTTTCCAAAGCATATTTCAGTCAACCAAATATAAAAAACTTTTTTGCAAAGTTTGAGATATTTTGAGATGTTTCAACAATACGGTAAATATTGTTTTCGCAACAGAAAACAGTTATGTTTCGTTTTTTATAAAGTAAAAAATGTATTTTGGTACTTTTTGAGGAAACTATTAGAAATTTAATTCACGATCACTACAATTTTCTTCATCATATAAATTGACGAATTGCTTTTCAAATTTTTTACGAACCATGTTGAATGGCTAATGAGTTCTCTCATCTAAAATGGAAAGCTATTTTAGCTTAATCTGATACCCTTTTTTGTGAATAATTTTTTTTCAGACTAATTGATGATTGTGAAATTTGAGGAATAATTTGATTCTTTTTATAATCAACAATGGCGATCTTATACTAAGATAATAAAAACCATCGGGAGATGGGCGCTGAGGGGCCTCTTAGTGCAATTTATCTAAACTCTCTTACACATTCGTTTGGTTATACAAACAATGGAAATAGGAGGGCTATCAATAAAAATTTGAAGAAATTGCGAGAACTACTCTTGTGTTATTCTTAACTAGCAAATATGTCCACGTGTTATTTTTATTAGCAAACTCCCCCTCCTAATGAAATTCAGAAATTAGCAAATAAGACTCATGTTATTTTATTTTGAAGTCATTGTATCGATAACTAACGATGTTTATGCATTAAAACTTTATGTCAAATATGTATTTATTCAAATAAAAGTTATAAGCTTTTTTATATTTTTTTAGTTCTTTTTTTTAAATATGACAAGAATAATCAATTCTGTATTTTTGTTTCTACAAATTAAGAAAGAAACGTTCTTATCAAAACTCATGACTATATATATATATATATATATATATATATATATATATATATATATATATATATATATATATATATATAGTTTTATTTAAACAAGATTAATTCTTTACGCATCAATAAATACAATTAAAACTAAATTTTGTTATCATTTTTACTATGTATAGATTAAATAAGTGTATTACCAGTTTTTTTGCTTATATTTCAACATCACAATGGGTTTGCCAATAAAAATTACATAAGGGGCGATTGCCAATTAGAAATAACACATTGATAGTTTTTGCAATTACCTCATGAAGTTACATTTTCACTATATGTTGTTACTTGTTATACATTAAGTCTATTTGTTTTGAGAGTCTTGACAATATTTCAAAAGCTTCTATAATAATGCTAAGAAATATAAAAGACTATTATTTGTGTTTGCTCTCTCGTTATTCGAATTAAAATGCTTAAATGAGTTTAAGTTTTAAACCGACATCAAAACATAGCTATATATAGATTTTAAAAATGTTTACTTAAGTCAATGCTAAACAGAGCTAATAGTCAAAATAATGTTGTTAACCAAAATATTGCAAGTAATTTATCACTCTTACGTCACATGTATTGTGCAAAAGATGTATCCTCAAAATTTTAATTCCTTTATTCAAAGTAAAAGTGAGAGATAACTATTAAAAAAGTCAAAGAATCCCCACACAAAATAAGGAAGGTGAAATGTAGTGTAGCAAGAGAAGGGCGAGATTGTTTAAGTTCAAATTTATTGGTATCATATACTTCATTTTGTAAGCCCCTATCATGTCTAACATCACAAGATAATAAAGAAGTATTGATCTCTGGCATGTTCTTCTCTATATTATTAGAGAGACGGTGTGAAAGTTCCACATATGAAGTTCGTAGAATGATTATGGAATAATTATTCTTATAAACTAATTCATGAACTCACTTTATAATGGTTTGATCATCATATGAAGGAATTGATTTCTTTTGAAAATAATTGGCAAATAAATCTCTTAGAATTGTTTCTTATGGTTAGAAAGATAATGCACATCACCAAAATAAACATAAATAGTTTACTTTAGTATTCACAAAATACAGTATGCCTAAATCTCTTGAGCTCGGTACAAACATGTTTGAGTTCACCATAATGGTGAGTCTTAAGGACCAAATACTCTAATTAAGATATTTAAGAAAAATATTTTTTGAATAATTAAACTCAAGAGTTTCAATGAAAAATAATTAAACAATGCATAAAAGGCTTTTAGTAAATCAAACGTTCTTATCACTATTAATATTCTCTTGCTTATTTATTACTTTAATAGTTATAATTTAATTAATTAAAGCATCTGTTATTTGATTATCCATTTAGGGGTAGATAGATTATTAGATAATTAACGTTAAGTTGTTCGTGTGATAATATACCTTGGACAAAGTTTTTTTAAAACCGGACGGGATCGACCAGTTTGATCTGTTCAGACGGGCGACGGCTCCGGTCTGGAGGCGATACCAATCCGTTCTTACACCAAAACGAGTGAAACCAGTCTAAAATCCGATTTAGCCGAGGTGGAACTGTCAACCGGACCACTATTTGAATTGTCCCTCTTTTTTTTTTCTTTTTTTTTTAATACCGTGCGTTGCGATTTTCTAAATCTAAACCTCGAATTTTCAGCTCTTAGTAGACTAAATACAAAGAGAACAGAACTTTGATGATTGGAGAAAAAGTAAAAAACCAAAAACAAAGGAAGAAGAATGTCAAATTCCATCATCACCGTCCCATTGAGCCAAATGACAAAGAAATAAAGGAAAACAAACACACAAAAAAAAAAAAAAAAAAAAAAAAAAAAAAAAAAAAAAACAAGGAAGGAGAAAGGAGTGAAGAGAGAGAAGCACAATGATAATTTCAATTCTATTCGGCAACTAAAAAAAAAACTAGAAAACTAAGGTATCTTTGACTAAAAAGTCTAAAAATTCAATACATTAATATTAAAATTGGGCTTTCCATTTACTTGGGCCCAATAATTCCACAAAATAATACTTGGGCCAAGTTTATCTCAATATTTAAGGGTTATTATTAAATATTCTTGCTTTTATTTATTTTTTGAAGATATAAAATACTTAATAAAAATATTAATTATTAAAATTTAATGTATTTATTTTATACAACTTTGCAATTAATATATAAACTTTCATATTATATACAACTTAGTTAAAATTCTATATTAGTGGTGGTATTAAAATGTATATATTTATGTATTCTATTTTTTTTCTACATTGTGTTCATGCTTGTTGAGATTTTTAAGGTTCGTATAGTGAATAAATATAATTGATCTGAACATAAAGTTACTTAGTTATGAAGATATATATTTTTTCAAGATGAAACTTTAAAAATTTATTAATAAACTTGTTACCAATTCAACCAGTGATTAAATTGGTTCAACCGATCAAACCTGTAACCAGCGAGGTTGCCGGTTTTATGTCTGGTCCAATTTTGAAAATACTGTGGGACTTTTAAAATCCTATACTACTTCAACGAACAACTTATACTCTTGCGAATTTTGGAATTTTTTTTACTATTCATACCCTAACTTGGCATGTTTCCGACCATGATATTTTATTTTGGTCACCAAAGAAATTGGTACCCCAAGTTGGCAATTTGCCCACATTAAGTACTCGAGCTCCCAAAACAATAAAAAACTGGTCGAAATCGAATGCATGCGCGTGGTTTGGCCAAAAACTGGGGTATTTTTAACCAAGTCAACAAGCCACATCATAAAAGCTCCATGTCTGCAGCCACTTATATAATTGAAAAACAAATAAAAAATATTCCCAAATTGTAACATCCTCTTCTCTCTCACGTGTCTTCTCTCCTAACACTACTTTTCCCACTCTACTCCGTCGCACCACCACCAATTCCACTTCGCGAAACACCGTTTGCACCTCAACACCACCTCAAACGCTAATTCCTCCTTCTTCACAACTTTCTAAACCCAACCGTTTTATGTAAATCCACTTCATACTGAGCTAAAATCATACAAAAGATCACATTTTTATTCTATTTTCTACTGTTGAACAAAAATAAAGAGCAAAACTTAGTCCTCTTTTTTAGCAATTCAGTGTCTACAGAACAAGTTTCTCGTTAGAAGACTCAATCTGGATCCCAAATTACCTAACAAATAGTATTGACGCAACCTTGACTTGAAAAATTATGGTACTTCGTCCATAGTTAACGATTTAAAGCTCATTAGTTTCACCAACGTAGTGTGAAAGGACCCAAATGATGATAATTTTAATTATCCCTTATCCAGGCTGGGTTTGAATGGCGGGTTTGATAAAAGGGTTGAATCAGATTAGTCGATGAATTTTTATAGTTACAATAAATGTAAAGACTTCTTGAATAATTTTGTAGTGGTGAATAGGAATTTGAATTATGGTGGTAAAAACGAAGAGCGGTTGCAATAGTATAATGGAAGTATAATGGAAAAAACAGTATAAATTTATCAATTTGATGAGGTGGGGGTGGCGTTTGGCGAAGTGAGACTAGTACTCTGCGGGTGATGGGGACAAAGAAAGTTGGAGGAGTAATGTTAGAGAGAGAGAGAGAGAGAGAGAGAGAGAGAGAGAGAGAGAGAGAGAGAGAGAGAGAGAGAGAGAGAGAGAGAGAGAGAGAGAGAGAGAGAGAGAGAGAGAGAGAAGGATGTGACAATTTGAGAAATTATTATTTATTTTTGGGAGAATTACACAAACTACTCCTGAACTATGGGCAAATCACATAAACCACCCCTCATCTTTGGGAACTTACACAAACTACTCCTGTACTTAACTTCTGTTAAAAAACCCTAACAGAATGAATAAAATTCTATCTTTGCCCTTTGCAATTTTAAAAAATACAACTAACTAAAATTTAAAAAAAAAAAAGAAAAAAGAAAAAGTAAAACAGTTTGCACCATCGTCGGCGCATCGCCAACCACCCTCGCCTGTAGTTCTGTTTACTATGTAACCTGCGGCGTAGCCACCAGGGCAAGGCGAAAATGTCACGATGGAGCTCCGGCTACTGGACGGCCGGAATACTAGCACCACGGCACGAATCAGCGACCCACCATGGTTTAATTCAAACTGGAGATGGTGGCGCAAATCCGTGACCCACCATTTATTATCGCGCGACGGCGCGACCAGGTCGGGCCGTTGCGCGACCGTCCAATTCCGACGGTAGAGTTATCAGGGAAGATGACTTCCCCGATATCCTTTTTTTTTCATTTTTTCCCTTTTCTTGTTAATTTTAATATATTAAAATAGAAAACATTTTAAATAACTTTAGAAAACTTAAATAAGGTTACAATAAAATGAAGTAATAATAAAAAATATAACTTATGAAATTTTATTAAAAAAGTTTTTTTTTTTGCATTTTTATTTTAAAAATATAATCTTGAAAGTAAAGAATGGATTGCATAAGGGTAATTCTGGAATTTCACGTGAAAAATTTGCTGACCTCACTATGTTCCGTTAGTTTTAACACCGTAAGGGGGTAACTGTAAACCGAAACATAAAATAGGGGTAGTTTGTGTAATTTCCCAAAGATGGGGGGTGGTTTGTGTAATTTGTTCATAGTTCAGGGGTAGTTTGTGTAATTCTCCCTTTATTTTTTAATTGTACAAGTGGCAGCAGACGTGAAGTTTTTTTTTTTTTTTTGACTTAGGTCGAAATCCCTAAATTTTAAGCAAGGTAATGCACATCTGCAGAACTTCGAGCAATTTTTGAACTTTTCGACGACGGAGTACTCAATGTGAGCAAATCGCCAACTTGGGTACCAATTTCATTGATGACCAAAATAAGGTATCAAGGTCCAAAACGTACCAAGTTATGGTATTGTTGGGACATAATTTCGTAATTACACGTGGCCTGAGGAAAAGCATCCACTTGACTCTCGAGGGCGGGTAGG
The DNA here is from genome assembly GCA_946800315.1 of Misopates orontium. Lineage (NCBI taxonomy): Eukaryota > Viridiplantae > Streptophyta > Magnoliopsida > Lamiales > Plantaginaceae > Misopates > Misopates orontium. The sequence goes on along the minus strand of OX326950.1, from coordinate 17,169,068 downwards.
TAACTTTCTAGAAGGTACATGGAGAATATGGACCAGGCAGTTGACTAGGGAAGGTCGTATGTATGCCACAAGGTTGAATTATTACCCAAGAGGCTAAACATTCAACCAGTAGATGAGGGTCAAATATTTGACCACTAGCGTAAATATTTCACCCAGGCCTGGAGAGAATTATTCAACCTGTACACTGGACAGGTGGGCCCAAGCCCATTACACTCTAATAATTAAGGGAATAATTAATTATAAATACCTGGATAAGCATCATTATGATGTACATGATTCTTACCCACAACTCTAATATTCAACCCGTATTAACTTGACCTTCGAGTGGATAAGTTTTGACCTATTGCACCTTGGGACCCACATTGTATATAAATTGACCTATTAGTACTTGACCTCCAAACCTTCGACCTAGAGTGCATAAGCTAACTCTCATTGCACCAATGTCCTAGGTTGAATATTTTGTCTTGAAACATTCAACTTGCTAAATAACTAGAAGTCTAGACCCAAAACAATGTTTGTAAAATGAATCTCTAATTTACATCAGAATGTCTACGTCAGGTAGGTTCCTGCTAAATTTAAGTTTGGAGTCTCAGTGCAAAAGTTTCAGACTCAAAACTGATTCAGGATCCTGCAAGGATTAAACTAGTCTGACGTGGAGTGCTTGTATATTTGACACCTCAACCGACGAAAACACTTCGCTTTACGTATGAATAGTGAGTTTTTCTCCAAATTTTCGCACATCATTTATGTTATCTCTTGATGGAGTGATGTGATTGAGTCGCTATAGAAGAAAAAGAATATTCGGACAATTAATATAGTTTTACACACTTTAGTACACATATTTGGTACCTTTTCTGCCAATTTTTTGTTGTTTACGTTTCAATAATATGACATAAATTCAAAATGGGAGAGTAACAGTAAGCATCAACGTGGTATTGAAAGCTTTCTGTTCTCTTGATCAAGCCGTTGTTTTGTACAAATTCCTCCAAAATCCAAATAACTTCTTATGAGCAATAGTGCAGATCATAATGGAAATATTTCCAAATTGTTATCGCGGTAAAACTCCCCGACACTTAGAGAACTCCAAATAACTGATGATCTCTCCAGGTACATTTCCATGCCTATTTTTTATTTGTTTTCAAGCAGACTGCAAATAATGTGACCTGCAAACAGTAATGTCGCTCGAGATGTCATTTTGATTGAAACTATTAAGTAAAATGTCATATTTCAATAAGTTAAACCATAATTGTTTACATAAACATGCCCGATTTATTACTATTGGCCGTCTTACTGGATTTGATTCCAGTTAACGCCAGTATGAATCTCCATTATGCATTATACACAAATTTTATATGCCCGCATATAAAAGATCGCGGATCTCGTAGATATGAGTGGATCGATGTTGAAATAAGATTTTACCTTGATTCTGTTTGAGTTGTCGGTGTTTCGATATTATGAGCAGCAGGTTGGCTTAGTTGAAGCTGGATCAATCCATGTTGTTGTTCTCTACTAACTGTGAACCCAAAAGGAACCAAGGCAGTTTCATTTGCTGTACTTAAGTCCCTCGTGCCGTTAGCCTGGGCGCAGTAGCGCTTAGTACAGGTAAAAAACCAGAAACTTATAATTGCTGAAAGTGTCTAGTGAACTACTTTACCGTTTTACGCAATCCTGTGTTTTCTTGTTCAAGGAGTTTTACCTTCTTACAGAGTTCAACATTCTCTTGATGGATAATATTTCCCTGAAAACGAGACAGAGGATCAATCATTTCAAGCCTCGTATGCCTACTCTTAATAGATGCCATTAGACGACATACCTTTCTACTAAGCTCTTGAATCTCTTCCATTAATATCTGCTCCTGTGAAGTAAGAGCAACATATATCACAAGTTATGAGAGTGTGTATGTGTTGATATTTGATACTTTTCAGGAAGACTGCAAATCATATTATATGGATAAATTTGGAACTACTGACCTTTTTCATGCGAACGCCTCGCAAACTCTTATCAAGTTGGTTTTCTAATATTTGTAAATCTTGGGCACTTAATCCATAAAGCTCTTCTCCCATCAGCTTCCTGTGTTGAGTGTTAAAGATGCAATAAGAGACGAGCTATACGCCTGTGTATATGAGTCTTACAATCAAAGAATTGAAATAAGATAAAAACATTCCCGAAAATGTAGCATGGTGCCTCACTAGATTGTGAAGACTCAAGTTTTCTTGGATTATATTATTAACAAAGTTATATTACTTCTCAGTTGAATAATTAAAAAAGAGAAACCGAGGCGTCTTAGGGATGAGAAAAAAACAATATTCATGCAAGTCATGCGGCACCTAAATGACTGCTCCAATTTTCAGCAGTCTGCATGCAAAATAATTGTTCGTGTAGCCAGTGTCTGTAAGATAGAGCCATCTTAATTAGTATTCTGTTCCCGTTTGATTTTTTCATTAGTGTCATTATATGGAAATATATATGTAATGTGTAAGCAAGAGTTTACCGATGACTTTCTCGCATATCCTGTACTTGTTGCCTCAAAGTTGCTACCTCCCTTTGCCAAAACTAGCAAGTATGAATTGCAAAAAATGATTAAGCACATTATATGAAGTCTGTATGTCTATAATGCTTCATAAATAAAGTACAAAAAACTATGTATAATTATCTAGAGCACATAAAAGAAAACAGTTGTGTCATGCGGTTAATAGCCAAAAACTCCCATGTGATATTAGGTATATAATATGAAAAACATAACTGCAAATAGAGTTTTCGAATATTGTAAAACCATTGTAAGATGATACATATAGCATTCGACGACTTCACCAATTGACAGGAACATTGAATCATTCTTTTACTTGGTAGAACAACTTAGTATGAAACGGGACATCGATACATATCAAGTGGCTTTACATATTGGAGGAATATAAATCTTGTTTACTTACTCTCCTCCTATATATTCCATATTTTGTTCCAACTGGCCGTTTTCATTATTCTACCACAGCATACCATTGATGTTAATAGTACTTTTCATTCATCACTGACATATTCAGTAATAATGCCATAAATAACATGAGAAAAAATTAATATCTTACATTCAATTGCCGGTCGCCTGCATTAAGTTGAACTTTACAGCTTGAACATAATGAGACTTCCTTGATGTGTTTTATCTAGTTTTTTTTTCATTTGGAATTTTGATTTTCAACTTCCAAATATACTGTTTAGGCTAAGAGAAACGAACTACCTTCTAATGGAATTATGGCTTCATAACAGATTACAATCTGTTCATTGACATGTTGGGCTAATTAATGGAATGTGCTGAGGAGTAAGCACACGCATACATTAGTTTTTTCCTGAGATGATACTGATAATAGCAAAGAAGTGCGGCAAGGATATCAGTTTACACTCAATGAAAGAAGCCATGAAATGATACTTCTTTTATTTTCTAACATAATTCCATTAAAAAATAGTTCGTTCCTCTTAACCTAGCAGGATTTTGGAATATTGTTATGCCGTTGTCATGAGAGGTTCACTATAACTTATGTAATATATATTCTTATAATATTTTCTTAAATGTTTTTTTGTTGAGTTATGTTGAAAGCTTAAACATAAATAACCTAGGATATCTGTTATACTGCTTCTTTTATTCTTTCAGTTATTTGTGTGTTTTTACCGCCTAAACATGAATGTGCATTTGATTAAATTTTATGTTTGAGATTCTAGTTTAGTTTTGAAGGAACTGAAAAATTATCTCAAAGCTTCGATTTTTTTTTTATTCATGTTAGGTCTTATGATTTGGTGAACCTTATATGCAAGATCCTTATAATTAAAATTACTGAAACAAGGTGCAAATAATAGTACAACCATACCTTGACCTCGGACCCAGGATTGAGCAGCTGATGGTGTTCTTCTTTTGTTTTGCGGTATCGCTCAATAATTGACTTCATGCTGAAAAGATTCATATGATTAAAAACATTGCTTCATTTATACCTTGGCACTTGTAAATTTCCAAATTAGCACATACATTTTAACAAATACGAATATATAAAAACTGTGGATAACAAGGTGAATTATCTTGGTTGCATAGGAAATAGTTGTTTGGATGAATGAGCTCCCAGAAACATTGGTTGAAGCATAACATCTGGATTATTGGGCCAATGCATGTGTGGATGATTATTCGCACTAGAATAAGTTTACTTAAAATTTCATCGGTAGTAGTTAAAATTTGCAGACATATATACAATATGTATCTAACTGATCTCGTATTTAACAGCTAAAGAAAAATAGCTAAAGTTATAAAGACAAGTCTCATGTAGTAGGACTAAAGGAAATAATATTATTGACGAAATGTAATTCTAATTTTGAATAAAAATCAAACAATATCTTCTTCAAAAGCTTCGGTTTTTTTGATAAAACCGATTTGCATTAGTAAGTTAGTGACCTACACTTACATTCATACAAATACGCATATAAAACATATGTCAATGTTTCATATACATTTATCTCTTGTACCATGTTGAAACAACAATAATTCATATCTTTATTCTCCAAGAAGTTGAACTTCTTGTCAAGGTTGAGTATGAGAAAATAAAAATAACATACACACACAGATGGAGATAGCACAGTATACATTATATTTCTTGTACAGTTGGAGACAGTAATTGTTAAACCTAAACCATAAACAATTATAGATAGTGTTATGATTGATTTCATGGTCCGGATTACTTTTGCCAATATAATGTTAAGATATACATTTTCAAAAATTAGTTTAATTAGTTAAATAGTATATCCCTTTAAGTTTATATTATTGAAATCACTTTTAGAAGGAAATAGATTCTCCTTAGGAAGATAGGTTGATATCTCATCTCTGATGAAAGAGTCTTCTCTAAGGTGGTGTTTGTAAATGCTTACGAAAATTGCTTATTGACTTTTGCAGACCATGGTCATGGGTTCTCCAACTGCTTTTGAAAATATGCTATTTTTAACCGTTTTTAATAGAAAAATTTATTCTCATAATTTTTACAAACACCTGATTAATTCTAAGTAACTTATTAAAAGAAATTGCAAACACTCCCGACTTTTTTTTTTTTTCTTTTCAAAAGCCACTTAAAGTGGCTTAAAGCAAAAGTAGTTAACAAGCTCCTTCTATAACTCTTGCAAACACCCCTTAAATGTTCATTTACTTATTCTATTTATGCATGTCAATTATTTTCTTTTTAATTATATTGTCAAAATATAAGAATAAGGAAATACGCTCTTTATTTGACTTGCCCTTTTGTATTTGATTATAGCTGATTTTTCAAATTACAGATAGGATCTTTCCTAAGCACATAGCTTGTTTATCTATACGAAAATAAGTTTGTTGACCTTTGTGATGCATGAAGTCAAAATTCTAAATTGTTCGATAGAATATTACCTTAATGTTATATATTGAATCTTTTTTTGAGGCAAATAGATATTTCCTCGGGAAGATAATTTGATATCTCCTCTCTAAGGAAAGAATCGTCTAAATATTCTATTATGTATTATTATCGGTTAGCTGCATTGTTTATATTAGGATCTTTCTTAATATTTGATTCATTTATGAGTTAATAATTGGAAGAAAGTATTTGTTCTCTTTTTTTCACGAGAAAGCTAAGCGTTTCATAGAATGTCAAAAACCATAGAATGCGGTTGCAGCATGAACATAAATAGTTTATGCTATTCCTATAAATAACACATCTACTCAGAATGAGGAACCAACCTTTATGAAATACTTAAATCATAATTTTTTATTGGTTCAAAGTCCTGTGGAAAAAGTTACCATATTCTGTTCAAGTGAAGTATACTACATTTGAAGCAATTTCAACTAAGGTTGTCTACTTCAGAGTTCCGGATGAGTGAAATGGTAATAGTATATTCAATATATGTTTAACACTAGAGAAAGCCTAATGTGTTAGATCATGTTCTATGTTCTAATTCTCTTTACTATATTAAAAGAAGTTTGAATTGTTGGGTGAAAGTTTTGTGGATTAAGTTAATGGACTAAACTACATTAAAATCTTGTCTTTCTGTTTATTTATATTTCTTTCTTCCAGTTATAAGTTATGAATAGTATCATTCATTTTTACAAGTTATTGTATATAAATAAACAAAACTAAGATCTAACAGTTAGACTTTTGCTTAATTATCCAAGTATGAAAAATACTTGAAGTTCTACATCCCTTTATGATCACTACCTACGTACCATCAAAAGTATGACATGAGGGGGAAAGCCCTTAAACATGTTTGAGGAAGCTATAATAGGTTGCCCTATTGATGTTTTTGAAAATGCTTATAAGAAGAGGTGATTTCGGTTTTGAATCAGGGACAAATAGGCAAAGAAATAGAGAACGAAATAACTAGAAAGATTGTTAGAATCACCTTCTTCTAGACGGATCATCTAGAAATCGGTTAGTTTTGTTTGGGTTGGCTTAATATAGGTGTTATGCGTATAATTTCGTTCGTCTTGGTCCCATTACATCTAGGAAGTTAGCCATTTCCCATCATGGAGCCTAATTAAACCAAAGTTTCATCTTCGGGTTGCGCTCTTGTGTGGAGCGGGTCAAATAGATAATAAATGCATAATCTGATTAAATAGAACTTTGAAATCTTGATAAAAACAGGCTAGCCATGCCTGGAGGACAACCAATCGCTCAAACTTTTTATTGTACCCCATTCCAATTATTTATCGGAATAGGACTTTTAAGCTTGGGTGAAACTTAGTAGAGTACGAAGTGACTAATGTTTCTTCGTCGCATATGCTACCATTCAAAGCCATCACTAGAAGGATCCCCATGACTAAGGTTTGCCCAGAACCTAGATGAGTGTAAGTATTTTTTAAAGTGTTTGCATCACTGCCTTGCGTTTTTGCCGGTCTTCAAATATCAAATAATAAATCAAAAGAATACACAAGCCCATGAAGTTGGACCATTGGTGATTCTCATAGTAAAAGAACTTTTCTTATATTAAATAAATATATAAATTGTTTTCATTCAAACACATAATAATTTGCTTACTTATTTTTCATATGGGGATAGTGTGTAGATAAAATAGCTCAAAAGGGAATGCCATTAACTCAGAAAACAATAGCCAAAAGGATTAAGATAATTGGTCTCCTTTTTTGCCCAAACATAAAATCTCGTTGTGTTGCACCTTCTCTTCCATGAGATCACTACCATCTATACACTGTAGAGCCATAAACTTGAATGTTTCGAATCATGTACCAAAGGATGCAACCGTCTCTTCCATGAGATCACTACCATCTATAAACTCTAGGGCCATAAACTTGAAAGTCACGGAAGAAAAGGGAATACTGCAAAGTTTGAAATTTCCTCATGTATTTATAGTAGACTAACATTTATATTAGAACCAGCTGCCTGCAAGGATGGCTAGTTGGTTAAAGAGGTCGGTTGTTTTTGAGTCTCTAGTTCAACTCCCACATAGCAGCTTAATTGTATATTTTTTAAGTCTATGTATGTCGTATCAATTTTTGTCTTGTTTTCTTTGCAAGCTATTGCGTTTCGCTCGGGAGTTTTGCCCAATAAGCACCCTAAAAGTGTTGGTTTTTTGTTCCCACATACAAGAAAAATTATCTTAGAGAGCAACCCATACAAGATTTTAAATTGATAAAGATGAGATCTATATGTATTTTTCTAACACGCCACTCCATTTATAGGAGTATCTTTTTTATAAAGTCTCGTAGAGTACTCCGTTTTACTTATATCACATTAGATATAAAGTTCTTAGTTGAAGTTTAAGGCTTGTAGATGAGAGAAACTCTAACAACTCAATTGCAACGGTTGTTACAATAGATAATGATGTCAATATCCTAATTAATGTTATGCAGTATTATTGCAAACAACTCCGGATATCGGTCTCACATTTTATACATCACACTACAATAGTAATTTGTGTGTCCAGTTCCATATCAAAGTTGTGGAGATATGACCAACACATCACATTCTCAAAATTAACATCCAATATTAACTTTTCTTTATCAACATTATGCCATGCAAAGGGTATTGGACCATGTGTACGTTTTATCTAAGATATATTTCGAAATCAAAAACACAAATTATACATTGGATGAGAATTCTTTGGTTCATACCTGGTGTTTGAATACTCATAAAGTTTTCCAGTGCTAGAAAACACAACTACTCCAACTTGTGCATCACACAGAATCGCGAGCTCCTTCGCCTTCTTCAATAGCCCACTCCTCCTCTTGGAGAAGGTCACTTGCCTGCTCGTCGAGTTGTCGATTCTTTGGATCTCAATTTTTCCTCTTCCCATTTTTCTTGATGAAGAAATCTAGGGTTTCTTTTCTGAAAATAAAAATAAAATTAACCATATGTTAGATCTTGATCAAAATTACCTGTTACAATCAAAACTGATTATAGAAAAGAAATGAATTAAAAAAGGCTAACCTTTTTTGAGCTTAGAGATGAAGACTGCAATTTGATAGGATGAGAGAATATTGGGAAATGACAGATACCAGCTTGATGACAAAGTCTTGCCCTTTTTATAGGCAAATGAATTGTTTATGAATAATAAACTGTACTATAGTATTAATTTCCAAATATACTTCACAAAGTGGGGTCTTGAACTACAAAAATTTAAGAGTTCGAGGACCATTAAGTCATTTTACAATGAAAGCTTTGAGACTGATTTCGATGGCGCCGTCGCCTTATGGGTCATCGACACGTGGGGATTTGGTCCTTTCTTAATATTTCTATAAGCGGAAGCTTTTTTATTCCTATTCAAGTAACTTTAACCTTAAACTGACAACCAAAGTTGTTTTGGGAAAAAAAGATTTCTGAGGAAAGGTCATACAATACAATGCTTTATTTATGTTAATATTTTATTTTCCCTAGTAGAGGCAAGACTTAATATTATAATTTCAGGAAGTTGCACTCATTTTATGCCCATCAATCATGTACAATGCTATACCGAACCAAAATCATCTGGCATAATACCAATGAACATTTGGACTAATTACAGCTACACCCCTGAGGTTTAGCATAATTATAGAAATCTCTCCTAAAGTTTGAAAAATTACAACAACCTCCCCTAAACTGATTGCCTTTTAAAAATATAGATAAGAATTTTCTAATATCATCATGATATTATTTGAAATTCTAGTTTTGTCCTCAATATCAATTCTCACATTTAACTAATTTTATTATTTTATTATGTAAGTTTAAAGTAAAAGTATTTCAATATTTTAATTGCACGTTTTAAGAACCCCAAAATCTCTAGAAGTTTTCGTATTTTATTTTTTATATCAATATGTTATACAAAACAAAATTCTCATGTTTTAAAATATTGTTTATTAAAAATATTTTGGCTTTTCAAATTTTTGTAATAAATTAAGAGGCTAAATACAATATATTGCAATTGGTGTAATTTCCAGAAGTGTCCAACAAATTATGAAAAAGTTATTATTTCTTTTAAAATCTAATTATTTAATCACAATAGACTTCAATAGTAAAGAAGAAAAAGGTGAAAAGCATCAAAATCCGCAACCTGTTGCTCGTATGCAGTTTGCACCATATATAATGTATGTAAAGTTACAACATACGCCTAACCTATTAAGATGTGCGAACTGACCCATGAGACCATATTCAATGGACGAAAATATAGAAATATGTCCGAGTCGACCGGCTAATCAATGACTCAGGGACAATTTACACCCTTTTTTATGTATATAAATTTGAATAATATACTTAAAAAGATTAAGGAGATTTTAGGTTTGTAAAATCATGAAACTAAAATATCAAACAAATTTTGCTTTCTGGAATTCTATATCATAGTTAATAAAATTAATTACATATTCTAATAAATGAAATTATTTTTAATGTTAGTTCTAAATATATTTGAGAAAGTATTCTCATTTCATCTAGGGGTTTTAAGATAATATTGTGCAAACTTATAATATAGCAGTACATCTATAATTTTGAAACTTAATAAATATATCAAGTAATTAAACCCTTTGTTATCTGTAACATTATGTTTACAACCCCAAAAAATTTTAATTGACTAAAGGTAAAATTAAAAGTCATTATAATATCATGATATATGACATCAACAAATTCCATCCACATTTCTAATTTTCCTCAGTTTACGTTTTCTGTAACTACACTAAACCTGAAGGAGTGTAGCTATAATTATCTTATCCCATACCTTGTTGGCAACAACTAAAGAAACCTCGAGTGTTTCTTTTTTCATAAAAAGAATAAACAATCCACGTGAAGAAGTCATCCCGGAAGAGGCGCTTTTAAACCCATTGCATATTAATAATAAGAATAAGACAGTAACATAACTTTCAAATATTTTTCTAAAAAATCATTAATTATAATTTTTAGTACGAAACTTACGGTCAGTAATAAATTCTGAAATAATTGCATGTTCTCCTTCTAGCATGGAAATCTCGTAAGGAAAAGAACTGTAGAGAAGTTAAATGACATGTAAGAAAGATGAACTATGATATTTAATAAGAGAAAAAACTCCATGAAAATTGGAGAATTAAAAATGGAATTAGTTTATTGATTTGAGAAGGTTAACTAGGAAAAAAGTAAAATATCCCTTCATTGTTGAGGATGTTGTTCTAGATATATATATCAACAGCCTCACCTAATTTTCATTCGAGAACAAGTTTGTGTAATTTATATAAATGTTCCGGTGCAACAAGAAACCGCACGAATCAATAAAATTTGAATATTACATGCATTTTTTTTGAGACACAACCCAAATTCTACTATTAATCACAAAGTGGTAAATTTAGTATAATGAACAAGAGTTTGACAGAGCAATGCAAGATATATGTACAAGCCCCGTGAATCAAGAAACTATTTCCCAATTTTTGTGTATGCATGGTTATATATATTATTGTCTCGTGTAACTTTCTCAAAGTTAGAGAATAATCTTACATATGTTAATTTTAATATATTATCTTGCATAAAAGGAGGGAAAGATCACAATGGTCCTAATAATTGACGTGCAATCGATTTTCAAACAAACTATAGTATTTTACGATGTAAATGTGCTCATAAGTCATAATGAGTGAGGGTAGGCCAAAAGTTAAACCCTTTAAATTTCACTTGGACTTATTTTTTTTTGTTTTCTCATACAATGGGGGTCCTCAAAACCCTAAAGTAACTATACTCACAATTGACCATTAATTTTCACGAGCTCGATCCACGCTCGCAAACAATCATTATAAGTTATGCTAATTGTCTATAAAGGTTGGTTTCTATTGGCTAAGGCCACGTGAACAAGAGTTAATAAACCAATAAGAATCTTTTCTGGCTGGAAAATAGTACGATCTTAAGTTCCTTGGACTAAGGAGAGTTCAAAAATCGATAGGATCAGAGTAAAATATCACCACTTTTCTATGCTTTAAGACAGGTGTCAATCATCAGCAAATCATAGGAGCTCAATAACCGATAATCTAGTCTAGGATTCAACATCGACAGGCTTTATCGCCCCAACAGTGGAAATGTCGACATTAATCTGACTCATCAAACCATTGGAACTCAGTTTTTTGAGATTTTGATGCTAAAAAGTGACATAAAATACGTGAACTCAATCGGGCAAGGGAGATATGCCTTTTTTGGAATGGGAGGATTATGTTCCTTTTCAAGATCCATGGCCCCTCGCTGATGATCTGTGTTAACGTGGAGGTGTTTCATATATATTTGGGATCGGTTTCAAAATAAAAACATGGGGAAAATAATTAGTGTATAAGTTTTGTCTTTTTTAGTTTCATGAAAAATCATCAATTTGAAATAAGTGGTATGTTGTCACGTTCTCTCGACATGGCTAGCATAATTGGTTTGTTAATGGGTAAAGAGGCGGAATCGAGCTTGCGTCGTCTCCCTACAATTAATTTTGTAGGATACTTCGAGGGATCCTAGACCTCCTAAATTGGTTTAATTCGATAAAAATCACAACTCCAAAGGTTGTTTATTATATTTTTCAGCATAATTGTTTTAAATGACCTCAAGCTCTTATAGCCGAACATTCATTACATATAAGGTAAGTATATAATATAAGGCTAGACTTATTCTAATGAAAATAGAAAGAAAACAATAAAAGGTAATAAATATGGTCTTCAACCTTATTCAACAATAGCCATAATTAGGAAATCATTTCCTTTATTTTACCACTAATCTCCTTAATTAAATTCAATGCATTATTTGGCCATGACATCTGTGGTAAAAAAACAAAACAATAGATGAAATACCTTAATTTCGATTCAATGATTCAAAATAAAAACATGTTAACTGTATTTGCTTGACCGAGGCATTTTACTCATTAACGTTTATTCTTACTGTATATTGTAGTAAGGTAAGGCATATTGCATTGGATTCTCGTCGAAGTACATTGAGCGGTTAATTATGTTTTAATTATCATATACTAGCAAGCATACACATGCAGGGACCGCGTGTAAATTTGTTCATCATGTTAAATTACTGTAAATGTCCGCGCTTGTGCATATCTTATGCTAGGAAGGAAAATAAAATAGTGTATTTTTTAAATTCTTTTCTAAGTATGTTTGATAGAAATATGTATATTAATAGTTAATAAGTGAATAGCTATAATAAAATAACGAAAGAAAAACAAACGTTGTCCTGTTTATGTCACTATATCCTTAGAAGTTAAAATAAATTTAGAGTGCATATCATTGTCCTAGATTGGTTCTGCAATTTTAGCATAAGCTAAGCACTTTTGAAATCCATTTCAACATTGTTTTAGTTTAAGTTAGTAAGGAAATGCATTAGATGCTTGCAACTCCAAAGTTGTAATAATTAGGAAGAATCCATGTGTTTTACCCGTACTTGGATAATAATATCTGTTGTCAAAATACTGGAATGAAATTAATAATAGAATTTGGAAGTAAACTTGAGTGAAATTACACCTCATTAACATCATCCTAAAGAATAAAGTTAAGTCTTAAAACAGTAAAAAAATTGCAACACAAAAAAATTGAGCAACAAAGATGACAAAGCCTAAGCCTGTGAATGAAATTCAAGATAATACAATTTTCAAAACAAAAAATCTTTGCAACGACCGTCTACGATTTGTTGAAAATTAGCCTTCTCTTGAAGCGTGGAGATAAACACCTGATAAAAGAACTTACGTCACCCTATGATTTACAATCAATAGAACCTTAGACTCATGAAATAATCTATGTGTGCAATCACCGAATACAATATGAGTATAATCATGAAAATAGCCATCCAATATTCAACAACTTAGAAACACCCAAAATTGAATGATCATTTTCAAGAAATTTATAGAATATAGAATAAAAGGATGTTAGCTGCATAAATAGTTTAAACTAACTTTAAAATAAATAGTCAGATAATCTCTAGACTCTTGCAAATGTACATATATCAATTCGTTCACCATGGGCACAATATGTCATGTATTCATAGTATTACACCAATGTTAAGGAAACAACAAAATAGATGTCCAATGATAAGCCTACTAACATCCAGTAGCGTTATAACACATTTTTATCTTGAGCAACATAGGATGATCAAAAATTTAAATTGAAAATTGCAATAGAATGCAGAAACCATAATCATTTAATATAACAAATATTGCAACTATCTTGAATTTCTACAGAACCTCATGGAAGTTGAAGCTTGCTTCCAATTGAAAGAAATAAATGCTTCATGTTCACCAACATATAAGATAATTTTGTTTTTATAATTTAGTAAATAACAATACCATTTCGAGAGGAATCAATGAAAGTACGTAAATTAAATTAAACATTAAAAATAGCCTAAACTAATAAGGTTAAACCTAAAACACACATAGACATAAAGTAGATTTCTCATCAATAAACAATTCATAATTCCTCGAAAATATTTTCAACAACATAAAAGGCACTGATAATATGCGAGAACTGATCATACAGTAACATGAGAATCCTCATCTTTTTCGCATGTAATTTGTACTTCACACCAATCATTATTTGTTAAATGTACATTTTTGAATGCACAAATCATTAAATAACTACAAATCTATGACGATGGCTGAACATACACCCAAAAAAGGTTTATAGTCATCTTTAATATATCAATGGATGAGCATCACTGATAAATAACATAAAGTCCATCAAACCACAAATACATAAATTTGAAAGAATAAATATAATACTTAAACTGAACTCATAAGCACTTACCTTTAAAAGCTCCAAAACTAAGCTGCTCAGTAGCTAGTTATCGTCAAAACATCCAACTTAAAACCTGTAGTCAAATACAGAACAAAGTAGATAAACTATTATATATTGTTTGAAAACAAAACCTCATTTAAAGCAACCACAATATATGTGAGAAAGCTAATGTGGCTGCAATCTGATACTTTTTATGTGTAAATTGAATTGAAACCAATTTATTTTGAAGACATAAAATTGAAATTCTGTACAAAATGAGGTATTATAAGTAATTGATCATCATAATTGTCTCTAATTATAATTGTTTACCACTATCCAATATTGAAAATGATCGCAAAATATTTTTTTTTCATAAATGGCAGTATTTTGAAATAAGACTTTAGGTTATATGTCACAACGATAAATAATGTCTTCTCCATGTTGTATAAAGCTAAGTATCGAAATCATAATTGTTTGAGTAACAAAATTTAATAAGAATGAGTAATGGAGAAAAATAAATACAGCAACTAAATATGCAATTTGCATTACATACCTTTAATTATGATGGTTTTGAATCTTTGCAAATATTTCTGGATAAACAACATTTCTTGTATAAACACCTTCAAACCCAGGCAAGCCACCACTCTTGACCAGTACTTTTGTTGTTGCTTGAGAAACACCCCTAGATAGAGCGACATATAATTGTCCATGGCTGAAAACATGATCAGGTAAAAAAATTCCAACATGAGGTATTGTCTGTCCCTGTGACTTATTTATCGTCAATGCAAAGCTAAGTCGAACAGGAAATTGTCTGCGTGTCATTTCAAATGGCATTTTTGCATCATCGGCCGTCTTCAAAGGTATGCGTGGCAAAAACACTCTAGTCCCCTTAAAATCACCATTCAAAATCTCAGCATCGATAAAATGTCTACCAAATTTATGACAAATAAGTCTTGTCCCATTGCATAGCCCAGTTTTAGGATCAATATTTCGCAACAACATTATAGGGCATCCTTTCTTCAAAGTCAACTTATGTGGTGGAAGATTACCGGGAGAAAGTGAGTTTAAAAACTCAGGAAGAAACAAATTACGTATATCATTTGCCACCGAATCAAATGAATAATATGTGGTTTCCTCCCCACCACGAAACACTTGAAGTACCTTATCATTTAACTTGTTCACATCATCATTCCTTGGTGTTATCAATGCTCTATTCATCATGTACTCAGCATCACAGCTATGAGAACTTAAATCAGGGTAAACTGAAGTAATTAAATGATCAATTGATTGTTCACCTTCCCATGGTATAACCATAGAGTTAGGAATCTGTATCATATCATCTTGCACGGTGGCCTCTTGACCATTACCCACGCGAAGCAAAAAATCGGAAAATCCCTGGTCATGTTGAGCTCTAATGTTATCTGTTAACCTAAGAAGTCTAACACTTGACCATAAATCTGACTCAATTATGCTTGCTTGTATAGACTGTAACCTTGTACCTCCGACAACAACTGGAACTACTTGTCGAAAATCGCCCCCAAGAATCATGACTTTACCTCCAAAAGGTATGTCAACTCCAATCATATCACGAAACGTGCGGTCTAGAGTTTCAATTGTCATTCTATTGGCCATAGGTGTCTCATCCCAAATTACTGCGGATGCAAGCTCAAACAATTTAGACATGTCAGACTGTTTGCTAAAATTGCAAACAGATTTGGAATTCAACTGAAATGGAATCTTGAGTTTGGAATGTGCAGTTCTGCCTCCTGGAAGTTGGGTAGCTGCAATACCTGATGTAGCAGTAGCAAGAACAATGTGGCCCTTGTTGCGAAAGAATGCAAGTGAGGCTCGGTATAAAAACGTTTTTCCTGTTCCACCAGGACCATCCACAAAAAATATTGCACTTTCTTTTTTGAGTATTGCTTCTTTGATGGTGTTAAATGCGGCCATTTGACCTGCATTTAGCTTGTCGATGGTGCTCAAGTCGTATTCTGAAATTGGTACTGAAAGCTCCTCATCGACCAATCTAGAAATGCTCCCCATAACATTTGAATCTCCAGCAACTTGAGGCAAGTCAAACTCTTTTAGGCTCCTCTTATGTTGGAGAAGTACATTATTTATGTCATTGAGAAGTTTATTCTGGATTGATATATTATTTGCATTGGTCGACATAGGATAGTCCTCAATCATATAACTATAATTCTCATCCCACAATCTTCGTACTCCTGTCGGTTCACAAAAGATAAGAATCGTTGCAAATAGTCTTCTAAGAGCAAAAGGCATTCTAACCTATCTAGCCTCGACTAAGCATTGTCGAATACTGCCATCCTCTTCCAGAATCCCTAGTTTCTCTGCAGCTTGCTTGAATGTCGGGTAATGCACCCCATTCACCGTTAAGAGGTCGTCAAAAGATGTAGGTCCTCTAACATGGTTAAGCAATACACGCAAATAAAATCTCTCCCCTTCATTTGGAGATGTAGTATATAGACGACCAATAGATTTTTGTGTCGTTTTTCTTCTTTCCCAAGTTCTCACATTGGTGAGCCATCTATAATGTCTCGGAAATTCATTGTACAAATATTTATTGGCTTCTCTACCTTCCCTGTAAACTCTGAAAAACTCAGTCAACATGGTTCGAGAGTGTCGCTCGTTATTGAGTATATCAGAAATCCGTTGCCGACTGTAATACTGAACATGCTGCATGTTCGGCAAATGAAGTTGCAAACGCACGACTGAAGGAAAGATTTTACTTATCGGGAACTTGTAAATTCTCCATAAAGCCTCAGGAGCAAATATCCATCTACCATCTACGTACCGTTTAACTTCATCGTATTTTTCTGTACGCACTTCAAACGCCACACAATCGGGTCCCTTATACACATACTTATATAAGTACTTTATACTTTTAATGCTGCTACATATCTCAACATTAATGTGACAATCATATTTCAACAATAACCAGGGATTGTATGGGACCACCCACCTGTTGTCGACAACCTTATCTCCATCTCTATCCAATGTAATAGATCTGTTGTCGTCACGTCGACGATATATTGGATAAGAATCATTTCCTCGTAAAGTAGTGGGTGCGAACTGTTTTGGGTATGACTTCTTGCAAGTCCCTTTTTTCATGCAAGGTGCACTTGAATTCATTAATCCGGATGGTCCGTGTATCATATGCCTCAAGACAGCCTCATAAAGCATAGACTCTTCTTCTCTATTAGGTATTTCTGCTATGACAATATGATCATAAGCATCTGGAGTATTCAACTTATCATCTTGCTCAAGAATAACCAACATGTGGACGTGAGGCAATCCCCGTTTTTGAAATTCAATAACATGGACATGTGCCGCCACTTGGCCCAAAACTCCTCGTGTATAGATATCTTCTTTAAGTTCTTCGTATTTAGCTCTGAAGATTCTAGTCGTCAAATCGGGTCGATCTGGAGCTGTTTGTCCTGGGCGTAGTTGCTCTTTTATCTCTTTCCAATTTTGGTTGCATGTCATCGTGAGAAATAGATCAGGTTTTCCATATTTCTGCACCAATGTCATTGCATCTTGGTAACGTTGGTACATGTCCCTTGGGCTTCCAATAAATGATGATGGTAAAACTGTACGTCGCCCGACGTTCCCTAGGTAGATAAAAAAAATATTAAATAGCATAAACGATTAAATAATGAAGCAAATAACAAACTCTTATGAATAGGGACAAAGAAGATATTTGAATGATGTGGGCCTGATTAAACTTACGTGCATCATTCTCTCCTGCTGCTAAACAATCCTGCAGGCCTTGGTATAACTCTGCTCTTATCTTATTTTGTTTGCTCTTATGAATCTCAACCTTTGTGTTTCAATCTTCACATAATTGTCGACAACATATTGTTGCAACAAACGACCTCCATAAAGCAAGATGCTTGGATTATCCCCCCGAATCTGTGAATTTATTAATTGAGACCAATGAGCATACAACAAAAAATATGGAAGAAAGTAAAAAGATGTTAATAAGTTGTATTATTTAAGAACTAAAATTAGAGAATATTGCATACCTGTAACATGTATGCATAGTAATCACAACAGAAAATTTTGGTGGTTTGAGGTGTACGACATTCGATATCCCATCCATATGTTCCATAAGGAAAAAACAATGGATATTGAAGCGGGTCATAATAACCAGAAAATTCAGCAATATTTATTAGCTGACCAGCTATTGTTTGAACTACTATATCCCTCTCAGTTGCAACTTGTAAATCTTCGTCACCAGATATAACAGCTGCCACTTGTGACGTTGTTGGGCGAACATACTGCCTTTCAGTTACAGGTCTCTCCTTAATGACTAATTTACAATGATGTAGATATGGGCGTTGAGCAAGATGACGAAATGTCTTAACAAATGGGTTATAAGCATCCAATATGCGCTTGATTTTTTCAATCAATTCTCTGTCTAAACCATCATTCTCAAGTAAGCGATTTTTGATCTCGTGCAATGTGTCATAGATAAACATCTGCAAATATCTTGGCCTTATCCCTGGAAAAGGAATTAAAGTACCTATTCGATGATAAATTGATCCATGAGCCCTGAACGTGTAAACCCCTTGGCCTCTCATTAGACTATCATCAAGTTGAACCCCCATAGACGTGAATGAGAAAATATGATTATACGCGCGTAAATTTTTTCTAAATATTCTCCCTTCAGCAGAGCCATCAGTAAATAACCTATACAGTTCTGGTGGGACAGGAATTGTCGGTAACTTAACTCTTCCTTCGTTGCAGCAAAGACTTTTGTGTTTCACCGTCAAACAATGTTGCCTGACAATAGAAGCAAATGCCAGGAGGTGGGAGTTGGAATGGTTGGAAACCTTGCCTTTCTGAATAGTCCCTTGCAATATTGGGGTGAGGATTTGTACGTTCAACGTTGTGACGGTCATGATTGAGATTGACATTTTCATTTTGGGCATTACTTACTCGGGTATTTGTTTCAACACCTATATAAAATGTTATATATAAAATCACAGGGAACAATATCATGTAAGTATTACCAGTATACAACATTGAAGTTATCAAAAAAATAATTATGTATGAGGTGAAAAATATATGAAGATATATATTAAATTAGGGTATTCCGCAACATGGATACAAAAATGTGTAATATAAAGTTAAATATTTTTCGCAAAGCTGGCAGTTTATAAGAGGTCATGTAAATAAGTATAGATTACCCTCTGCATTCACTATGTTTGGTATTGAAGTTGAAGCTGATCCTTCAATCCAATTGTCTGAAAATGGGTTATGCGCCAATGGAGTCACATAACCTCTTCCAACAACCACCTCAGCATCCGTGTTAGTTGTGTTTGTTGCTTCATGCATGAAACAATTGGATTAGTAGTTTCAATGGTACCATAATAACAGTCATCAGTATCTTATTTATGTTGTTAAAATAAATTAAAGTATATAGTGTCATAATAACCTGGTAATACAGCTACAGTCTGCATTTGTCCTCTTGCTAGAGTTGCTTGACGCCTTTGGTAATTGTAGCGTCTTCGAGCGAGTTGTGCTTCTCTTTCTTCTGGAGTCATTGCTTCTCGCCTTTGTCTTGTTCGAATCCGATCTCTTTCTCTGGCACGCTCAGCTTCAGCCGCTAGATCCTGGATATTTTGGGACGATCCTCCGGAATCCATTTATATATTTCATTCTATCAAGTGTACAGATACCAAAAGAAAAACGAAAGACTTAAATCTCGTTGGAAAACAGAAAGACTTAATAACCCATGACATTAAGTTATCACAAAACATGTCAGTAGGTTGTCTAGAAATAAAACACTCATTAAAAAATAATTCACTGATGCATCTTGATTCTTTATCTATGGTAAAACAATAAGCAAAGAAATGTAGTAGCAACATATACGAACAATATTTGAAATTAAGTTCATGAAAAATATGCATGACATTGTTATAAACTATTTAATCTGTTTAAAATAGTTATTTTGCCGAAAAGAAGACAGAAAATTCTGTACCCTCCAAAAAGGCTAGAAAAATATTAATGAGCAATTCACATAAATGTTATCTATCATGAATCAAAGCACTGTAGGACGACAACCAACCTTTGCTTTTTTTAAAAAAAAATTGTATAATCCAGTAGGTTGTAATGATACTAAACTCTAATAATTATAATGAGCAAGAATATTCAAAGACATCAACTTCCACTACTTAGCAGAAAATATGTAAATGCTAGACTGTAGTACAAAGTAGTCATACATAAAGTTTATGTATTAATCTTTAAGTAATATTTTGTACAGAGAATCTGTTGCTTAGGGAGTAGCTGTCTTAACCTTGATTTAGTTCTAATTATAGGTTAGTGCATACTACAAAAGAATCAGAGATTCAATTGAAAGAAACATTTTACAATGTCAACGATTGTTACAGTGTTATAACACGTAAGGTTCCAATTCTTTCATAAAGTGAAGTATTATGTTTCTATCATTACTAACACTTATGTATGCTATTTCTTCTTAACATTTTTTTCTTATTTCCAATTGCCAACCAAAGTAACATTGTGTTTTTCCAATTAAGAGTAGCGGAAATTAAGATTCGCAGGTTCAAGTTAAAGTCCTTTCTTATTAAGTGTGTACTCATACACATTTTAAGTGTTTCTACAGTCACTATAAGATCAGAGTAAGATAAGGTGATTGCCTAAACTGTACAATCATTTTTACTAACAGATGACAACTATATCAAATTTTCTGTCACCCCACATCCACAGTATCTAAACAAATTAAAAGTAAGGTATCAGTTGTTGTTGAGTTAAACCTAAAATGATACATGAGTTATCTTCGTAACAAATAGCAGAAGGGAATCAGTTGTTATTAAGTCCAACCTAAAGTGATATAATATTAAGAAAGAAAGTAAGAAGAAAACAATGACAAACCAGGGTCTTGTAAATCGTTGCACGGGTAGAATGGTGAATATTTCGATGATCTGGATAAAGGAACTCGCTTGCCCAGATAAACTCTGAAGTCACAACCGAAAAGTAAAACAAATATAACAAATTAGTTTGAGAGCTGTAATGAAACTCCACCAGATTGAGACATGCAAGGAAGACTTGAGAACTATATGCAGTTTGTAATTGATACAAATGAACTCCTTAAATTACTAATCCTACTTTCAGTTGAGTTACAACATAAGTATTATTTTTTGTAATAAAGAAGTTGATGGAAAGAAAGGGGCGGGATAGGTCCCTATTCTTATTTACATATGGTTTAGAAAAGTAGAAAATACCAAATACCCGACTTTTGCAAAGGCATATATATCAAATCATTCGTTCACCACTTGCTAAGCATGTCACATCTTCATAATATTACCACCAACATAGTGTTAGTTAACCTCTAGTAGCATTATAATACGTTTAAATCTTCAACAACATAAGATGATTAAAAAGTAAAATCATTAACCGGAACATTAGAAAACTTGCATTGGAATGTAGAAATCCAAATCATATAACAATGAAAGCAAATATTTTGAATTTCTACAAATCTTTCAGAATATTAAAGCCTTCTTCCAGTTTAAAGAAATAAATGGTACATATCCAGCAACATGTAAGAGAAAGGAAATAAACATAAGTTTTAAAAAAAGCACACATCAGTAAGGTAGATTTATACCCCACCTATTACACAAAATCGGCGTTTACCAATTTTTTTATCTGAAGTACGTACACCCT
Source organism: Misopates orontium (assembly GCA_946800315.1). Taxonomy (NCBI): domain Eukaryota; kingdom Viridiplantae; phylum Streptophyta; class Magnoliopsida; order Lamiales; family Plantaginaceae; genus Misopates; species Misopates orontium. The sequence goes on along the minus strand of OX326950.1, from coordinate 17,147,194 downwards.
GTAAAGGAAGAAGAATGCAAAAAAAAAAAAAAGAGTTAGTAATTAATAGGCTGAAATATACTTTCAATGCATACAGGAGTAATTGAAATTGTTGCATAACAATCCTAAAAGCTGAGTGAGCGGCTCTTTTGGGCAGAAAGTCGAAGAAGGCAAAAAAAATTAAGTATCAATTAGGGTGGAGGTTTAAGTTTGATTAGTGGAGATCGTGGGGTTTGTGCACTTGTTTAAAATTCCCTCAAATTACATCCATGTCCTGGCCTTATAATTTTGGTGAGTATTAGAAATAGGGGTATTTTAGGCAATCTAAAAGTTGGTGTCCAAACTGAAAATCTGTGAAGGTGAGGGCTTTGCTTTTATAATAGTAATAATAGATATAATTTGAATAATTCATTGATCACCATAAAAGTTAAGGTTACAATGATTCCACAAGGGAAATCTCCCATCAGAAAACCAAAATGAAAATGTTAATTAAATTAATGATGCACAATATACTCTTTGCGGTGGGATGAAACTTATGCTGTACTAAGATATGACTTTCACTACAAGAATTGTGTTCAATTGCAACTTCCATACTGCAACGGATTTTGAATCCGTTGCAGTAATTTTCTATACCAACATCCAAAGACGTTGGTACGTGAAAAGTTAAAAAAAAAAAATAGGAAAAAGACGCAGCAACGTCCTTGACGTTGCTGCTGTGTCTTTTTTTTTTAAATACGAATTGCAGCAACGTCAAAAGACGTTGCTGCAATTCAAGCTCTGACACCGCCGTTTTAATTTTGTTAAAAAATAATAAAATATGACAGCAACTTCATTTGAATGTTATTTTTGACGTTGCTGTCATATTGTTCAATATTTCACTATTCATGCGACAACTTTGTGTCTGACACAAAGCTGTCGCATTTTATTTTATTTTTGTAAAAAACTAAAATAGAACAGCCATTTCTTTCAATTTATGCGACAACTTTGTGTCTGACACAAAGCTGTCGCATTTTTTATTTTTTTTAAAAAAAAAATAGGACAACAACGTCTGCTGTCTTTGTTGTTTGACAATGCAGCAGCTTTGTAAAGCTGCTGCTTAACTTTTTTTTTTTTTTTTTTTTTTTTTTTATTATTTTATGCAAAGTCTATATCTAGTTAATTATAATTAAGCTTATTACATTCCATTTTTTTTAGCAAAAATTAGGATAGATATTTTATTGCTGGCTACACTGATCTAAAAATGTAGGATGTGGCATGGGAGCTAGGATAGTATTTTATACTTGTTGAGTTAATGCGTAACTAACCATAAAAATATATAAAATTGTTGTACAATTTTATAGTAGTATTAAGTGACGTACGCCATATAGTGTCAAAAAAAAGTTTATGAAACGAGGCAAGAATTTTGGAAGTTGTTAAAATCAAGAATTTTATAGTAGTAATTATATTATTTGTATGCTTAATCAAGATCTACATGGATTATGTATGCTTGTTATTAAGATATTATAGGTAATTATTGACGATCTATGTATATTATGTTTTTTTTTTAAATTAATAGTTAGATTTGTGTAATTATATTATTTGTATTCTTGATTAAGATCTAAAAGTATTACGTATGTTTATTAATAAGACATTGTAGGTAATTATTGACGATTTTCGTATATATATATATATATATATATATATATATATATATATATATATATATATATATATATATATGTGTATGATTAATTAATTAATATTAGATTTGTTATTTTGACAATGTAACTTTGTATTATATAGCATATAAATATAGTTGTGTTTATTTTAGAACGTATTTATATGTTAACTAGATATGCTTAAAATGTTATTAGCATTGCAAAAATATATTTGTAATACATATAAGTATTGAGCTTTTACTTAATTGCAATACATTGATTAGAAAAAATAGCAGAGATTTGTATAATTTAGATGTAAAAGATGTATATATACTTAATTAGTCGATTTAGTAAATGAATAGATAGTAAATATTGTCGTGTATGTCTTTTATATTAATTTGACCATGCTAAATATTTATTTATCAGATGACCGGCTCGTCATATCAGTGTAAGAGAAAGGGAAGGTGTCGAAGAACCAGGTGCCATACCCGGATGAGGTACCTCGAGGATCATTCTCTTTGCAGCTTGATCTTGGTTCGATGGGAACATTTTCAGCGCTGATGCCGTTGTTTCTCGGAAGATCATTTCCACAGAACCAGACCGGAGGCCGTCCGGGTGGGACGTTTCCCTCTCACACGATGGGATCACACGACGCAGTGGGACATTTCCATTCAAACAAGTTCAATTAATTTATTAAAATTTAAGATTAGTTTTATTTAATTAGTTCAATTCTAATGTAATTGTGTTTAGTTATCAATTCTATTCTTAATTAATTCAACAAAAATAAAGAGTAGTATTCCTTATACGTAGTTCAATTCTTATGTAATTAGGAGTTATGCATTCAAATAACATTTATTCATAATAAATATTAAGATTAAATCTAAGTAATTTAGTTCTTGTGTAATATTTGTCCAATTAAGTTAAACTAATTTGACAAATTAAAGTCAAGATTAATTATATTTAGTTGATTCTTATATTTGTAATTAATTAGGAGTTATCCATTCAAACAAGTCCAATTAATTTATTAAAATTTAAGATTAGTTTTGTTTGATTAGTTCAATTCTAATGTAATGTTGAGTTATCAATCCTATTCTTAATTAATTCAATAAAAATAAAGAGTAGTATTCCTTGTACATAGTTCAATTATTATGTAATTAAGAATTATTCATTCATATAATTTCAGTTTATTTAATGAAAATCAAGAATCGTTAAGTTTAGTTTGATTATTATGTAATGAGAAGTTATTGATTCTAATAAATTTAATTAATTTAACAAAATCAAGATTAATTCTAATTAGTTCAGTTCTCATATGTTATTAGGATCTTATTCATTCAAATAAGTTCACATATATAGCTATAAAATTAATATGAAGATTAGTTCTATTTTCTTATGTAATTAATAATTATTCAATCAAATAAGTTTTATTAATTAATTAATTTAACCAAGATCAAGATTAGTTCTATATATTTAGTTCAAATGTCATGTAATTATGATTTACAAGTCATAATTATATATGATCTAAAATGTGTGAATGAGGGAATATATATAAAACATTTTTCTAATAAAGCTATTGCAAGGTCCAAATCCCTTGGTATTGCTACTTTTCTGACATAGTAGCAAGGGATCCCAACTTCCCTTGCAACAGCTTTCTGACAATAACCTATTGCAAGGGATTTGGACCTTGCTGAAAATTTTCTGAATGAAAATTTTGGCGGAAATTTCAAATTTTCCAAAACTTTTCCTTCCCTCCCACTACCACTATAAATACCACACTATATCACTCATCCATCCCCCTACATTTTCCCTCTCATATTATTATCATCTTCTTCTCCTCTTCTCTCCTTCACTTTATTTTTTTCCTTAATTATTTTGCATCATGATCAAATTATATATATTATATATGCATTCATGCAACTTATACTATATCTATATATATAATGTAGAATAATAGTTATATGTTACTATATTCTAAGTTTTAGTGACATATATATATATATATATATATATATATATACATATATATATATATATACATATATATATATATATATATACATATATATATACATATATATATATATATATTGTATAATTATAATTAATGAGATTATTTTATAATTATACATTGTAAAGTTTAGTGTGTGTATGTATACATATATAATTATAATTTTTAAAATGTTATATAAATTTTCTTAATACTATATATATATATATATGTGTGTGTGTGTGTGTGTCTGTGTGTGTATCTTATAATTTTACTATTAGTACTATATTTTTTTACACATACTATACATATATAATATTGAGGTCCAATTAATGTATAATGTGTGTGTATATATATATATGTATATATATATATATATGTATATATATATATATATGTATATATATATATATATATATATATATATATATATATATATATATTAAAAACTATTTTATTACAATGTGGCAGTTTTTACTGCCACTTTTTAAAAAAAAAAATATTTATCTACAGCAACGTCTGTGGACGTTGCTGACAAATAGTGTCAGGACACTATAGCAACGTCTATGTGTTTCATCGAAAAAAAAAAAGAAGAGATTTTAACAAAAACGTGCGTAAATCAATTGCAACGTCAAAAGACGTTGCAATTGACTTTTGTGTCAGAATATATAGCAACGTCCACGGACGTTGCTGTTAATTGTGTGTGTCAGAAAACTCCAGCAAGGGAAATGGACCTTGCTACATGTGTGTGTCAGAAAAGCAATAGCAAGGTCCATTTCCCTTGCAACATGCAAAATACCTTTACCAACGCCACCTATAGCAAGGGATGCTACCAACGTCTTTTTCCTTTGCTGTAGATCAATACCAAGGGAATTTAAACCTATTGCAAGGTTTTTGGACCTTGCTATAGCCCACAATTCTTGTAGTGTTTAGACCAAGAACAACCTGTAAATGTATTATGAACTGGAATGAACGTTGTTTTAAATTGCGTGTCAATATTGTATTTACGATGTTGCGATAAACATGATGGCAACAGTAGGCGAGGATTGCGTTTTAATAAGGCCAACTTGCTGGATACGGGCTGAATGAATCTGATCTTGGCTAAATAATATTGTGGCCCTAAATATTTCACAGATTAAGCGAAAATATTAGGTACTACATGGAGTTGCCCATCCGTTTAGGTTTTCATCTAAATTGAATTTGCTGTTATACGGTAAGGCCTTTTTATGAAAGCGATACTTCTCTCTCTCTCTTTTTTTTCTTTTTTTATATAAACAAAATTATTAAAAGGGAAAAAGAGTATTGGGATGCTCTAAACAAGCATTACAAAATTTAGCTACCAATACAAATCATCGGCACGTAGTATTAAAATACATAAATATTTTTATTTATTCGTTTCTATTTTTAGTATGTATTTAAACGGTCGTTATAGCCCTTAGCTAATGACTTTCCTTTTTGGGCAAGTTTCCTGTTGCACGCTCCAGTATAAGTATCAGGTTTTGTAGCTTAGTTTTTCACTTTGTTTTCTCCAGATATTTCAGATGAGATTTCTCTCTTAATCGTCAACACAACAACACTCTGTAAATTCGATTCAATCGTCAATAATAATATTCATATCTATCTTTTGATTCCGATTCTCATTTACTTCGATCGTGTGTATGATGAATGTTAATTTGATCGGTTTAGAAATTTAATATGGTACATCGAGTTTTAGGTTTTATGATCTGTTTTCCGCTGCTAATTTCTGCAATTCATCGCGTTTTTTGATCAATTGATCTCTGTAATCGGTTGATTTCTGATCAATTGATTGATTGTTCAGTTTAATTTCTCTGTTTCAATCGATTTTGTTCGGTTGATTTGGTTTGATTTTGATCTGCTGATTTGATTCTCTGCTGTGTTGATAATCATGACTTCATCTAATATGATTCATCTACTGTTCCGGTGAAAAATCCGAGTGAGGATTCTACATCCGTCTATTTCTTAGGATCGCACGATCATACTGGATCTTTGATTGTGGGTGATATTTTCACAAGCAAGAACTATATCCCTTGGTGCAAAGGGATTCAGATGGCACTCAAGAGTCAAGATTAAGAATAAGATCCAATTCATAGATGGATCATTGCCTTGTACATCTGAATCTGATCCTCTTATGCGAAATTATTGGTCTCGTGCTCATAGTATTGTGTTGTCCTGGTTGTTAAATTCTGTATCAAAAGAACTCATGCAAAGTTTGTTGTATTTTGACTCTTTATATGACTTATGGAGTGAACTAAAAACTAGATATGATCGGACCGATATGCCTAGGTTTTATCAGTTGCAAAAATCTCTCTCTACTATCACACAGGGTACTCTTTCTATGACTGATTATTACAACAATTTCAGAGTTCTTTGGGATGAATATGTTAGCCAAAGGCCTGTGATTGCTTGCACCTGTGGAAAGTGTACTTGCAATATGAATAAGACAATGACTGACACTCAACAATATGATTGTGTTCTGAAATTTCTGATAGGGTTGAATGAATCCTATTCTGCACTTAGAAGTCAGATTTTGTTGCTATCTCTTCTCCCAGGGTTGTCTCGTGTTTGTTCCATGCTTTTATAGGAAGAGAATCATAGAGAGATTTGTATTCCTATTGCCTCAGAAGCCTTGGCTATGTTTACAAGAAACATAAATTTTCAAGAACCATCTAAGCAGAATACAAACACTACACCTCAGTTTAATAAACAACCTCTTTGTAAGCACGAGAAAAAGAAACTAAGGTGTACTCATTGTGGTTTTTCTGGACATACCATTGATAAGTGCTTCCAATTGATTGGATATCCACCAGGGTGGAATGGACCTACTGGTAAACGAAACACTTCTTCTCATTCTGCTAACTCTATAGTTGCTTCTGAAGTGTCTTCTGATGTAGCTCAGGCTGAAGCTACTACTACTCAAAATCAACAGGAGTTGTTTTAAAGGTTTATGGCCTATGCTCCGTCTAGGGAATGCTGAATACTTCCAAGGCAACTACAGACACTCCTCATTATGTTGCTAATGCAACTACTGGTATATCTAAGTCTCTTCTCTTTTCTGTTAAGACTGATGCTTCTTTGCCTTTATCTAATAAATGGATTCTTGATATTGGAGCCACAGATTATATGATTTGCTCTTTTAACATGTTTTATGACAATCCAACCACTATTTCATACTGTTATTCATTTGCCTAATGATAGCAAAACTATGGCTACTCATAAAGGGAGTGTGCATTTATATCCTGATGTCATTTTAACCAATGTTCTATATGTTCCTTCATTCAAGCATAACTCACTCTATGTGTCTAAGTTGCTTGTTAACTCTAAACTATCTCTTTTCTTCTCTGCCTCTTTATGTGTTTTGCATGACCAACTTCAACAGAGGATGATTGGTTCTGTTAGTTTGATTGATAGCTTGTACATCTTAACTACTCCTGTTATCAAGTCTGATTCTACTGTACATTGTAATGTTGTTAAGAGTACTGACTGTATTTGGCATATGAGATTCGGGCATCCTTCACTACCTAAACTTTCTGCTGTTTCTGATTTGAACATACCAATTGTAATAAGGATATTCCATGTGATACTTGCCATTTATCCAAGCAAAAGAAGTTACCTTTTCCCTTAAGTACATCTGTTTCTTCCCATGTTTTTGAACTGTTACATGCTGATGTTTGGGGATCTTATCATGTTACTTCTCATGATGGTTTTAGGATTTTCTTATCTGTAGTTGATGATTTCAGTAGGTGTACTTGAGTGTTTCTGCTCAAACACAAGTCTGATGTTAAATTCATTTAAATAGGTTCTATCATTTAGTGTTAACTCAATTCTCTGTTAAGATTAAAACTATTGACACAGATAATGGTTCTGAGTTTTTTCTTAAAGACTTTCATGATCAGTTTGGCATTATTCATTAGACCAGTTGTGTAGAGACCCCTCAACAAAATGGTCTTGTAGAACGCAAGCATCAACACCTCTTGCAAGTAGCTAGGTCTTTGAGATTTCAATCTAACTTACCTTTAATCTACTGGAGTCACTGTATTGCCACTGCTTCTTTCTTAATTAATAGGTTGCCTTCTGTTACTCTTAACAACAAGTGTCCTTATGAAATCTTGTTCAACAAGATGCCTAACTATACGTTACTCAGAGTTTTTGGTTGTTTAGCTTATGTTTCTACCATCACTGCTCACATAACTAAGTTTGATCCAAGGGCCACATAATGTGTTTTTCTGGGCTATCCTCATGGTACTAAAGGTTATTTGTTACTAGATCTTCTTACAAAGAAGGTTTTTATCTCAAGGAATGTCATGTTCTATGAGCATATATTTCCATTCATGAATGCAGTATCTTCATATCAGATTAATAACAAACCACAGTCTCCAAGTATATGTACTGATTCTTTTATCCAGGTGCATAGAAATATTGTTCAAAATCTTGTTGTAACTGAAGATAATGATCATTCAGATTCTGATTCTGGTAGTAACTACCAATTACCAACTCTTGATGTCTCATAAACTCTTCCTCAAGAGGATTCCTTCACTCATGATTCTGGCCTTCTTGTACCAACTACCACTCTTGATCATAACATTCCAACTGCTGTATCTCCTGATCTTACTGTTGATCAAAATCCTATTGGTTTGTTTCATGCAGAACCTTTTGAATCTATCCCTACTGATGTTGCTAACATTATAAGGTCTTCAAGAAACACTGCTATACCATTTTATTTACAGGTGTATGGTTATTCCCTACCTGAGTCCTTGCATAAGGCCAACCTTGGTGGCCTTCAAACATCTATAAAAGGCAAACACTATCCCATCAGTGATTATCTGTCTACAGAACAATTGGGTCATTCTCATAAGGTTTTTACAGCATAATTGAACCAACTTCATTCACTCAAGCTAACAAGGATCATGAATGGAGAGTTGCTATGACAAAAGAGCCTGAAGCTCTTCACAAGACTAAAACTTGGGAGTTAACAAATTTTCCTCCTTCTAAGCATTGCATTGGATGTAAGTGGGTTTATAAAATCAAATATTAGTCTGATGGAAGCATTGAACGATACAAAGCTCGTTTAGTAGCTAAGGGATACACTCAAGAAGAAGGCTTGGATTATTTTGACACCTTTTCTCCAGTGGCTAAACTGACAACAGTAAGAACAATCATAGCTTTGGCTGCTTCTCAAAAATGGCATCTTCATCAGTTAGATGTAAACAATGCTTTCTTACATGGAGATTTGGAGGAGAAGATATACATGAAGCCACCTCCAGAATACTGTAAACCAACTGATACAAGGATTTGTCTCCTCAAAAAGAGTCTATGTGGATTAAAACATGCTTCAAGACAGTGGTTTCACAAATTAATAGAGGCTTTAGTGTCATGTGGTTACAAATAAACGACCTCAGATTCTTTCCTTTTTGTCAAGAAAAATGGATAAAGTTCACAGCACTTTGTGTCTATGTTGATGACATAATTCTTGCTGGTAATGACATACAAGAGAGCACTGATATAAAGGTTCAGCTTGACAAAAGACTCACCATCAAAGACCTTGGCACACTGAAATACATCCTTGGCATTGAAGTTGCAAGGAGTACAAAAGGGATTTTTCTATGCCAACGCAAGCATGCCTTGGACATTCTAACAGAATCAGGTTACTTGGATCGTAAACCAAGCTCCACTCCCATGGATCCTTCTTCTAAATTGATCAATTCTGATCTCTTACAAGAACCAGCTTCTTACAGAAGACTGGTAGGCAGATTGCTTTATTTAACAATCACTCGCCCTGACCTTAACTGCATCATTCAATGTCTATCTCAGTTCACGGCAAGACCAATGAAACAGCATTTAGAAGCTATTCACAGGGTGCTGCGTTACATAAAGGCCACACCAGGTAATAGTTTGTTTTATCCTTCCAATACCAACACTCATTTGAAATCATTTTGTGACAGTGACTAGGCTTCATGCCCTGAAACAAGGATAAGTGTAACCGGTTTTGTTGTATACATTGGAGACTCTATCATATCTTGGAAGGCTAAAAAGCAATTCACAGTCAGTCGGTCAAGCACAGAAGCAGAATATCGTGCTATAACAACAACTACTTGTGAGATCATTTTGATTCAACAACTTTTGCAAGAGTTGTACATCAAAGAAGCAAAGATTCCACTCTTATTTAATGACAACAAAGGGGCATATTGTATTGCCAACAATCCTGTCCACCATGAACGCACAAAGCACATCAAAATCGATTGTCATTTGTCCAAGAGAAAGTTCAAAAAGGCAACCTCAAAATCTTTCACATTTCAAATAAACCATCAAGTTGCTGATCTCTTAACTAAACCATTGCCTTTGCCAACTTTCAACACCATGATTTCCAAGATGGGATTACACAATATCCATGCCCATCTTGAGAGGGGCTATTAAAATATATAAATACTTTTATTTAACATTTTCTATTTTTAGTATGTATTTAAACGGTCGTTATAGACGTTAGCTAACGACTTTTCTTTTTGGGAAAGTTTCCTCTTGCACGCTCCAGTATAAGTATCAGGTTTTGTAGCTTTGTCTTTCACTTTGTTTTCTCCAGATATTTTAGATGAGATATCTCTCTCAATCGTCAACACAACAGCACTCTGTAAATTCGATTCAATATTTAATAATAATATTCGTATTAATCTTTTGATTATGATTCTCATTTACTTCAATCGTGTGTATGATGAATGTTAATTTGATAGGTTTACAAAATCAATACGTGGTTCCAATCAACAAAAGAAAAATGAAAATCCTTGTTATGAGCCTTAATCATTATGAATCTAATATTTTTAGATTTTGAACCTTTTTTCTTTTACAAGTACATATATTAGCAATAAGTTAAATATTTTTCAACATATATGGCCTAGTCTGATAAAGTAGTTTGACACGTAAAATTAGTTAATAGTCATAATCATTGATCATTATATGTGGTGCTCCAAAGAGCAATGAAGTTTTGCAGCTAGGGTGTTCATCAAAATCGAAACCGACAGTACTAGATTTGATTACTCAATATCGGTATGGTATTTTTAGCAAACCAACTTTTAGTTTAGTTTTTGGTTGAGAATGGGAAGCGGAAACAAGGTTTAATTTGGTTTGATTCTAGTTTGGTATATACATACATATATATATATATATATATATATATATATATATATATATATATATATATATATATATATATATATATATATATATATGATGACGCATACTCTCTCTCTTGGGATCGTACCCGCCCACGTGGCCAAATCCTCTAATCGCGCTCTGTCTCACGACTCCCTCTCTAAGATTCTCCGCCCCAGGTAAGCCAGCCCTCGGATTTCTCGACCCTGATAAATGTTACAATATATCCTATGTCGTGCCAACCCCTCGTTGAGCCAACGAGGGGGGGTCGTATTCTCCACGTGCAGGTTCAACCTCCTTAATTGTTAATCAAAGGCAACCGCCTCTTCTGGCCAACCAGAGGACGGGGTCGTATGTCAGCTTTGACATCATCTTCCACTATCTGAATGCGTTGTCGCCCCCATAGGGCTTGACTGCCCTGCTTCCCCAATAAAGAGCGAGGGTTCAGGGATCATAAGATGTAACCGGAGCACAGCATGCACCGAGGGTAACATGCAAGCACCACGTGCCCTATCCTACGAAGCCTACTAGCATCACGTGCCCGTTTCCTCCCAGACTCAGGAACTCCACGTACCATACTCTACGGGGACACGTAAATACCCTATTACCCTCGGACCTGCATGCATGCCGACACGTGCCCTCGGTAAAGTTACATCTATGCCCTCCCCTCGCCCTATAAATAGGGAAGCAGGTTAGTCATAAAGGCAGGCTCATCTGATCCCACCTGAGAGCACACACTTCCCAACATATAGGAGTGAGAGCCCCACTTAGAGAGAGAAAGAGCGAAGTACGAGCAAGGAAGGTTGGAAGAGCCCGAGCCTCGGCCAAGGAAGCAGTTTGAAGGGAGATCGTGCGAATGGAGCCCAAACCCCCAAGGGTCGTGGATAGTTGCAGCCGAAGGCTCCCCCAACGGAGTTTTTACCCCGCCAGGAGCTTGCCGAATCCAGGATCATCTTAGGTCGGGACCGACGTGCGAACGAACCCAGTGACGGGCACGGCGATCCAAGGGCGTCATCAATATATATATATATATATAGAGAGAGAGAGAGAGAGAGAGAGAGAGAGACAGAGAGAGAGAGAGAGAGGGAGAGAGGGGGAGAGACTATTTTTGGACATTTTGATTGTTAAGATTCTAGATATGAGTTGTATACTTGTACTGAGTGATATTTTAAGATGGGATATATATGGATAAATTCAATGATATATGTTTGTTGTTTATAAACTATGAATAATATTTCATGTTAGTGAGGTTGTAGGATTATGATGGCAAAGTTCAAATGTGATTCAGTTGATTGAATGGGTTTTGTTAGTTTCTTAAAATTTTTTTGATGTATAACTAAAATTTTTTGACCTTCGTATTGCTTGTCACGAATCTTTTGCAACTTTAGCCTGTTTTTTCACATATTATAATTTTTTTCTGAAAAAAGGTAAAAACAAAATTGAAATAATTCAGGTTTACCACACCGATGCCGATTCGTAACAAACTATACAGAGTCGGGTTTCGATGTATATTTTTTGTCTTTTAAATGTTAGGAATATTTCGTATTTTTTTTAAAACTTTCGACAAGATTCAGATACTTCGTAAAAGTTATAATTGTAATGAAATTCGAAACTACTTCATAGTTTTGGCAAAGTTAAAAACAAATCGGTAGTTTTCAAGGAAATCTATGGCACATCAAATCAAATTGCACACACTATTTGTAGCATACAATACGATTTTCTTAAGAGTTTTTATGGCTCGCTTTTAATGAAATCATATTGACCATCTTACTAAGAAATTAAGGCTATTACTTTTACCAATTCAAACCCACTTTTAGATGGTAAACATATTGAATAAATAATTCGATTGGATTTTTTTTTCCGCACAATCAAAGTCATTTACTTGACGCAAAAGTACATGGAAATGATGAACGTGAAATGCGAGTTACAACTTTTGAAAGATCAAAAAGTAAAAGTGTGCCCCAAGTCTGCAACTCACTGGTGGAGTGATGAGTTTATCATAGAAGTTGTAGATGTCGATGCTCCAAACTTAACCAACAAGTTTTTTTTAAAAAAAAAAAAACAAGTATGTTGTCCGGTTAGTTTTTGCTAGAAAACAGTACTAGTAACTACCGTCAAACTACTGAGGTGATTTCAAATTTCTCGAAGGATACCATTCAGACAAGTCGGGGGATTCCGAGTCTCTAAAAACACCATTCATCAGTGTGTACCTTAAAGACATAGTCACTTAGACACCGTCTTTAAAAGAGCATATTTAGCATCTATGGCATGTTTTTCAATCCCTCTTAACAAACGAGTTTTATGTCTGACTGAAAAAGGAGTTATTCTACCAAGACAAGGTCAAGTTCTTGGGGCACCACATTAAGGCGAGTCATATTATATATGATTAGTGGAGTTAAGGTTAATGTCATCCGTGACGGAGAACCGTTGTAGAATGTATCAAGGTGGGGGTTATTCTTGGGGCTCATCAACTATTAGCATCAACGTATCATGGATCACTCAAAGATAATCTAGACGGTGATGGAGTATATTTTGTTGCTTTAGTGTTGGTAGGAAGATGAATGTCGATTTAATAAATAAATAAAAAATCCTAGTTTTTTAATTACTTTTTTACATCTTTTTTGTGGATAGAATATAAAATTTCTATTTATGAAATATCATCAAGATTATTAATTATTTCACTAAGTATAATTGTTTATCTTTTTCAAGGTTTTCTTACTTTTCCGTGAAGAATTTCTAATGCAACCAAACAACTACAGAAAGAAAATTTTCCTTTTTGTTCGCGTTTTCATATTTTCATTTGTAACAAACTCAAGAGCATAATTTAGAGCAAAATGGACCTTATCAGTGTGACTAATTTGGATTAGTAAACTATCTATGGCCTAAGTGTGACTAATTTGGATTAGTAAACTATCTATGGCCTAGCTCACATTATCCAAGAAGAGTTGCACAAGTATGAAAACATCCCTAGTAACTAGTAATTTGACATTCCACCAACCGCACAACTCATTATTCAAAGCTTGATCTAAGTGTGCATGTGACGAATTAAAGTCAACATTCATTGCACTGGAATATCTAACGATAACTAAAAAACAAGTGACTTTGTTTTTATTGTTCATGAAGGTAGCTAGTGTAATAATTCGCCAACAGATAGTGACACTGAACTAAACGAAGCTTACTTAGTAAAAAGTGAGAAGTCATTGGAATCATTTTTGCTATTGTAGTGTTAAGTGTATGGATACATTTTCAAAAAGTTAAGATACTAACGAATTATGTTTATAAATAAAGAGTACGAATTTAGCTAATGACAATAATTTAGAGAAGAGAAATCATCTATTGAAGATTTTAGAAATATGTCGAAGGTTGCATATGAATTTGATAAATAAACCAACAGAATTATAGAAATTATGCCCACTCATATTTCCTTCTAAAAGGCCTTATTAGAGGTAGAGGAGGAAATCCTTTATAAATAAAAGTCAAAGTTCATTCCCAAGCAATGTGGGATAAATCTCAACACTCCCCCTCACGTGTAACCCATAATGCACATCGAATTTTATCACGTGGGTTAGGTCGCAGGCCCAACATTGTCTTGGGTAGGCTCTGATACTATGTAAAAATTAAGACCCCCTCATATTTCCTCCTAAAAGGCCTTCTAAGAGGGAGAGAGGAAAATTCATTATAAATAGACGCCCAAGTTCATTCCCAAGCAACGTGGAATAAATCCCAACAAGAATGAAATATGTGAACCTCTTGATCACGTTAATATTCTTGTCTCTGCTAAAGTGAAATATATTTAATCTAACTCATTTCGTTAAATTTCATGTACACACGAATGGATCTGAAATTTTCATAGTAAGTTTAAATAAACAATTAATTTTCAAATTAAAACTAAGATTTTATATAATTCATCTGTCGCAAGTTGGGGTCCAAGGTCAGCCCAGTCGTATTATGCTATGCTTAAAAATTAAAGTTAGATCGTATGAATGGAAGAATTCAAATCTAAATTTAAACTCACACATAGCCTAATGGGTATATCTGTTAAACATTTCAACCCTAAAAAATGGTGGATGGCTTAAACATTGATAAATATTGTTATTTTCCAAAGACGAAATCAGTGTCACCGTGCTCGAGAAACAAAATTGAAATGTTGAAACAAAAACGGGAACAACAGAAATTTGGATAAATTTTTATGGGGATGCCCCAAGTACGTAAATGGGCCATTACCTTAAAAGTTAATTTAAAATTGTTTGGGCTAGTGGCCCACGTATCAGACATTATTGTTGCCAGTAAGTTGATCTACCATATCAACCATCTGGTTCTATATTGTAAACAAGTATATTCATCAAAAGAAAAACAAAAGTATGGATATAAATGTGAGAAATAATAAACCAATGTACCATGTAAATTATTTGGTTCTATTACATATAAATAGGTATAGAATAATAAGGTAATCTACTTTTTAAGCCTTCTTTTTAATGAACTATCGTATGAACCACTTGTTAGAAATCAATGGTGCAATCATTCCACATTGGAAAATAATGAGAATACTAAGTTGCTCATTAGTGAAAAGAAATCATAGACCTTATATAAGGTCTTGGGTCGAGATGTAATGTGAAGCCAGCTAATGACTAATATCTCTTCAATTTTTGCGCTTTTATAATTATATTTGTACGCACATATATTTGTATGCGTGTGAATTTTAGGCAAAAAAGGAAAATGTAAGTTTGACAATGAACTATAAGTTTTATGGTTGTCTTTTGGGTATATTATTCAACAAGTTGTGATACTAACTATTAGGATTATTTTAGCTACAAAATTGTAATGTAAGAATTTCCCAACATGAAACGATCTAATCTTTGGGGTCAAAATATTAAAGCCAAGTAAAAGCCTTAAACTAAAAACTTTATTGATGAAGTTGCGATTGATTCAAGAGAGTTGTAAACTTGTTATTAATAATTTTCAACTTGCAAAGTACAAGAGACCTTAAAGTCTCTCGGTTTGATAATAAATTAATTTCTTTTAAGTTAATGAAAAATAAATTTAAGTTACGTATCACACACTACAAAAAAAAAAGGGCTTTAGAAATGGCCCGAGCCGTTTCTAAAGCCCAAAAGCCCATTTCTATTGAACAATAGAAACGGGCGGGCCGTTTGTAATGGTCGTTTCTAAAACGACCGTTTGTAATGACTACTAGAGACGTTCCCGTCTCTACTTTTACAAACGGAGTTCTATTCTTACGTAATTAAGAGTTATTCATTCAAATAACATCTATTCATGATAGCGTATAAAGATTAAATCTAAGTAATCTGGTTCATATGTAACATTTGTTCAATTAAGTTAAGCTTATTTGAGAAAAGTCAAGATTAGTTATATTTATAAGTAATTGATTATAATTATATATGTAGTTAGAATTAGTTATGAGTTGTCTATCCAAACAAGTTCAATTAATTTATTAAAATCTAAGATTAGATTTGTCAAATTAGTACAATTCTTATGTAATGTAGAGTTATGAATTCTATTCTTATTTAATTCAAAAAAAATAAAGAGTAGTTTTCCATGTACAGAGTTCTATTCTTACGTAATTAGGAGTTATTCATTCAAATAAAATATATTCATGATAAACATAAAGATTAAATCTAAGTAATCTGGTTCTTATGTAACATTTGTTTAATTAAGCTAAGCTTATTTGAGAAAAGTCAAGATTAGTTATATTTATAAGTAATTGATTCTAATTATATATGTAATTAGAATTAGTTAGGAGTTGTCTATCCAAACAAGTTCAATTAATTTATTAAAATTTAAGATAAGTTTTGTCTAACTAGTACAATTCTAATGTAATGTTGAGTTATGAATTCTATTCTTAATTATTTCAACAAAAATAAAGAGTAGTTTTCCATGTACGGAGTTCTATTCTTACGTAATTAGGAGTTATTCATTCAAATAACATCTATTCATGAAGCGAATAAAGATTAAATCTAAGTAATCTGGTTCTTATGTAACATTTGTTCATTTAAGTTAAGCTTATTTGTGAAAAGTCAAGATTAGTTATATTTATAAGTAATTGATTCTAATTATATATTTAATTAGAATTAGTTAGGAGTTGTCTATCCAAACAAGTTCAATTAATTTAATAAAATTTAAGATTAGTTTTGTCTAATTAGTACAGTTCTAATGTAATGTTGAGTTATGCATTCTATTCTTAATTAATTCAACAAAAATAAAGAGTAGTTTTCCATGTACAGAGTTCTATTCTTACGTAATTAGGAGTTATTCATTCAAATAAAATCTATTCATGATAAAAATAAAGATTAAATCTAAGTAATCTGGTTCTTATGTAACATTTGTTCAACTAAGCTAAGCTTATTTGAGAAAATTCAAGATTAGTTATATTTATAAGTAATTGATTCTAATTATATATGTAATGAGAATTAGTTAGGAGTTGTCTATCTAAACAAGTTCAATTAATTTATTAAAACTTAAGATTAGTTTTGTCTAATTAGTACAATTCTAATGTAATGTTGAGTTATGAATTCCATTCTTAATTAATTCAACCAAAATAAAGAGTAGTTTTCCATGTACGGTGTTCTATTCTTACGTAATTAGGAGTTATTCATTCAAATAACATCTATTCATAATAGCGTATAAAGATTAAATCTAAGTAATCTGGTTCTTATGTAACCTTTGTTCAAAAGTTAAACTTATTTGAGAAAAGTCAAGATTAGTTATATTTATAAGTAATTGATTATAATTATATATGTAATTAGAATTAGTTAGGAGTTGTCTATCCAAACAAGTTCAATTAATTTATTAAAATCTAAGATTAGTTTTGTCAAATTAGTACAATTCTAATGTAATGTAGAGTTATGAATTCTATTCTTAATTAATTCAACAAAAATAAAGAGTAGTTTTGCATGTACAGAGTTCTATTCTTACGTAATTAGGAGTTATTCATTCAAATAAAATCTATTCATGATAAAAATCGAGATTAAATCTAAGTAATCTGGTTCTTATGTAACATTTGTTCATTTAAGCTAAGCTTATTTGAGAAAAGTCAAGATTAGTTATATTTATAAGTAATTGATTCTAATTATATATGTAATTAGAATTAGTTAGGAGTTGTCTATCCAAACAAGTTCAATTAATTTATTAAAATTTAAGATTAGTTTTGTCTAATTAGTACAGTTCTAATGTAATGTTGAGTTATGCATTCTATTCTTAATTAATTCAACAAAAATAAAGAGTGTTTTTCCATGTACGGAGTTCTATTCTTACGTAATTAGGAGTTATTCATTCAAATAACATCTATTCATGATAGCGTATAAAGATTAAATCTAAGTAATCTGGTTCTTATGTAACATTTGTTCAATTAAGTTAAGCTTATTTTTGAAAAGTCAAGATTAGTTATATTTATAAGTAATTGATTCTAATCATATATGTAATTAGAATTAGTTAGGAGTTGTCTATCCAAACAAGTTCAATTAATTTATTAAAATTTAAGATTAGTTTTATCTAATTAGTACAGTTCTAATGTAATGTTGAGTTATGCATTCTATTCTTAATTAATTCAACAAAAATAAAGTGTAGTTTTCCATGTACAGAGTTCTATTCTTACGTAATTAGGAGTTATTCATTCAAATAAAATCTATTCATGATAAAAATAAAGATTAAATCTAAGTAATCTGGTTCTTATGTAACATTTGTTCAACTAAGCTAAGCTTATTTGAGAAAAGTCAAGATTAGTTATATTTATAAGTAATTGATTCTAATTATATATGTAATTAGAATTAGTTAGGAGTTGTCTATCCAAACAAGTTCAATTAATTTATTAAAATTTAAGATTAGTTTTGTGTAACTAGTACAATTCTAATGTAATGTTGAGTTATGAATTCTATTCTTAATTAATTCAACAAAAATAAAGAGTAGTTTTCCATGTACGGAGTTCTATTCTTACGTAATTAGGAGTTATTCATTCAAATAACATCTATTCATGAAGCGAATAAAGATTAAATCTAAGTAATCTGGTTCTTATGTAACCTTTGTTCAATTAAGTTAAGCTTATCTGTGAAAAGTCAAGATTACTTATATTTATAAGTAATTGATTCTAATCGTATATGTAATTAGAATTAAGTAGGAGTAGTCTATCCAAACAAGTTCAATTCATTTATTAAAATTTAAGATAAGTTTTGTCTAATTTGTACATTTCTAATGTAATATTGAGTTATGAATTCTATTCTTAATTAATTCAACAAAAATAAAGAGTAGTTTTCCATTTACGGAATTCTATCTTACGTAATTAGGAATTATTCATTCAAATAACATCTATTCATGATAAAAATCAAGGTTAAATCTTAGTAATCTGGTTCTTATGTAACATTTGTTCAATTAAGCTAAGCTTATTTGAGAAAAGTCAAGATCAGTTATATTTATAAGTAATTGATTCTAATTATATATGTAATGAGAATTAGTTAGGAGTTGTCTACCTAAACAAGTTCAATTAATTTATTAAAATTTAAGATTAGTTTTGTCTAATTAGTACAATTCTAATGTAATGTTGAGTTATGAATTCCATTCTTAATTAATTCAACAAAAATAAAGAGTAGTTTTCCATGTACGGTGTTCTATTCTTACGTTATTAGGAGTTATTCATTCAAATAACATCTATTCAGGATAAAAATCAAGATTAAATCTAAGTAATCTGGTTCTTATGTAACATTTGTTCAATTAAGTTAAACTTATTTGAGAAAAGTCAAGATTAGTTATATTTATAAGTAATTGATTATAATTATATATGTAATTAGAATTAGTTAGGAGTTGTCTATCCAAACAAGTTCAATTAATTTATTAAAATCTAAGATTACTTTTGTCTAATTAGTACAATTCTAATGTAATGTAGAGTTATGAATTCTATTCTTAATTAATTCAACAAAAATAAAGAGTAGTTTTCCATGTACAGAGTTCTATTCTTACGTAATTAGGAGTTATTCATTCAAATAAAATCTATTTATGATAAAAATCAAGATTAAATCTAAGTAATTTGGTTCTTATGTAACATCATTTAAGCTAAGCTTATTTGAGAAAAGTCAAGATTAGTTATATTTATAAGTAATTGATTCTAATTATATATTTAATTAGAATTAGTTAGGAGTTGTCTATCCAAACAAGTTCAATTAATTTAATAAAATTTAAGATTAGTTTTGTCTAATTAGTACAGTTCGAATGTAATGTTGAGTTATGCATTCTATTCTTAATTAATTCAACAAAAATAAAGAGTGTTTTTCCATGTACGGAGTTCTATTCTTACGTAATTAGGAGTTATTCATTCAAATAACATCTATTCATGATAGCGTATAAAGATTAAATCTAAGTAATCTGGTCTTATGTAACATTTGTTCAATTAAGTTAAGCTTATTTGTGAAAAGTCAAGATTCGTTATATTTATAAGTAATTGATTCTAATCATATATGTAATTAGAATTAGTTAGGAGTTGTCTTTCCAAACAAGTTCAATTAATTTATTAAAATTTAAGATTAGTTTTATCTAATTAGTACAGTTCTAATGTAATGTCGAGTTATGCATTCTATTCTTAATTAATTCAACAAAATTAAAGAGTAGTTTTCCATGTACGGAGTTCTATTCTTACGTAATTAGGAGTTATTCATTTAAGTAACATCTATTCATGATAGCGTATAAAGATTAAATCTAAGTAATCTGGTTCTTATGTAACATTTGTTCAATTAAGTTAAGCTTATTTGAGAAAAGTCAAGATTAGTTATATTTATAAGTAATTGATTATAATTATATATGTAATTAGAATTAGTTAGGAGTTGTCTATCCAAACATGTTCAATTAATTTATTAAAATCAAAGATTAGTTTTGTCTAATTAGTACAATTTTGATATATGGTAGAGTTATGAATTCTATTCATAATTAAGTCAAGAAAAATAAAGAGTAGTTTTCCATGTACAGAGTTCTCTTCTTACGTAATTAGGAGTTATTCATTCAAATAAAATCTATTCATGATAAAAATCAAGATTAAATCTAAGTAATCTAGTTCTTATTTAACATTTGTTCAGTTAAGCTAAGCTTATTTGGAAAAAGTCAAGATTAGTTATATTTATAAGTAATTCATTCTAATTATACATGTAATTAGAATTAGTTAGGAGTTGTTTATCCAAACAAGTTCAATTAATTTATTAAAATTTAAGATTAGTTTTGTCTAATTAGTACAATTCTAATGTAATGTTGAGTTATGAATTCTATTCTTAATTAATTCAACAAAAATAAAGAGTAGTTTTCCATGTACGAGGTTCTATTCTTACGTAATTAGGAGTTATTCATTCAAATAACATCTATTCATGATACCGAATATAGATTAAATCTAAGTAATCTGGTTCTTATGTAACATTTGTTCAATTAAGTTAAGCTTATTTGTGAAAAGTCAAGATTAGTTATATTTATAAGTAATTGATTCTAATCATATATGTAATTAGAATTAGTTAGGAGTTGTCTATCCAAACAAGTTCAATTAATTTATTAAAATTTAAGATTAGTTTTATCTAATTAGTACAGTTCTAATGTCATGTTGAGTTATGCATTCTATTCTTAATTAATTCAACAAAATTAAAGAGTAGTTTTCCATGTACGGAGTTCTATTCTTAAGTAATTAGGTGTTATTTATTTAAGTAACATCTATTCATGATAGCGTATAAAGATTAAATCTAAGGAATCTGGTTCTTATGTAACATTTGTTCAATTAAGCTAAGATTATTGGAGAAAATTCAAGATTAGTTATATTTATAGGTAATTATTTCTAATTATATATGTAATGAGAATTAGTTAGGAGTTGTCTATCCAAACAAGTTCAATTAATTTATTAAAATTTAAGATTGGTTTTGTCTAATTAGTACAATTCTAATGTAATGTTGAGTTATGAATTCTATTCTTAATTAATTCAACAAAAATAAAGAGTAGTTTTCCATGTACGGGTTCTATTCTTACGTAATTAGGAGTTATTCATTTAAATAATATCTATTCATGATAGCGACTAAAGATTAAGTCTAAGTAATCTGGTTCTTATGTAACCTTTGTTCAATTAAGTTAAGCTTATTTGTGAAAAGTCAAGATTAGTTATATTTATAAGTATTTGATTGTAATCATATATGTAATTAGAATTAAGTAGGAGTTGTCTATCCAAACAAGTTCAATTAATTTATTAAAATTTAAGATTAGTTTTGTCTAATTAGTACAATTCTAATGTAATGTTGAGTTATGAATTCTATCTTAATTAATTCAACAAAAATAAAGAGTAGTTTTCCATTTACGGAGTTCTATTCTTACGTAATTAGGAATTATTCATTCAAATAACATCTAGATAAAAATCAAGATTAAATCTAAGTAATCTGGTTCTTATGTAACATTTGTTCAACTAAGCTATGATTATTTGAGAAAAGTCAAGATTAGTTATATTTATAAGTAATTGATTCTAATTATATATGTAATGAGAATTAGTTAGGAGTTGTCTATCCAAACAAGTTCAATTAATTTATTAAAATTTAAGATTAGTTTTGTCTAATTAGTACAATTCTAATGTAATGTTGAGTTATGAATTCTATTCTTAATTAATTCAACAAAAATAAAGAGTAGTTTTTCATTTACGGAGTTCGATTCTTACGTAATTAGGAATTATTCATTCAAATAACATCTATTCATGATAAAAATCAAGATTAAATCTAAGTAATCTGGATCTTATGTAATATTTGTTCAATTAAGCTAAGATTATTTGAGAAAAGTCAAGATTAGTTATATTTATAAGTAATTGATTCTAATTATATATGTAATGAGATTTAGTTAGGAGTTGTCTATCCAAACAAGTTCAATTAATTTATTAAAATTTAAGATTAGTTTTGTCTAATTAGTACAATTCTAATGTAATGTTGAGTTATGAATTCTATTCTTAATTAATTCAACAAAAATAAAGAGTAGTTTTCCATGTACGGAGTTCTATTCTTACGTAATTAGGAGTTATTCATTTAAATAAAAAATTTTCATGATAAAAATCAAGATTAAATATAAGTAATCTGGTTCTTATGTTTCATTTGTTCAATTAAGCTAGCTTATTTGAGAAAAGTCAAGATTAGTTATATTTATAAGTAATTGATTCTAATTATATATGTTATTAGAATTAGTTAGGAGTTGTCTATCCAAACAAGTTCAATTAATTTATTAAAATTTAAGATTAATTTTGTCTATTTAGTACAATTTTAATGTAATGTTGAGTTAGGAATTCTATTCTTAATTAATTCAACAAAAATAATGAGTGGTTTTCCATGTACAGAGTTCTATTCTTACGTAATTAGGAGTTATTCATTCAAATAACATCTATTCATGATAAGAATCAAGATTAAATCAATTACAACCACGAGTTCCAGGAAATATGTAACTCAGAACACAGAACTATAAACAAACAAACGCCACATCACAAATTCATCCCGAAATTCCTCAATCGCCAAACCAGTCGACTAATTACATTACAATATATATATATATATATATATATATATATATTATACAATTTATATAATCGATTTAATTAATACACTACACCCTAATTAACAATAGATATAACACAATCTAAACGAAAATTTAATTAAAAATAATTAACGTTTTGACGAGCCTAATTAACCGATGAAATATCACAAAAACTCGATAAATACATGATAAAAGCCATAAAAACGTAATTACGTAATATAATCGGTGAAAACAAGCATACCCAATGTAAATCACAATCTAAACCATAACTTACAAATAATTAACGTTAAAAAATCCTAATTAACCGGTGAAATATCACAAAAACTCGATAATTACAAATGGGGTGCCTGTTTGTAATAGTCGTTTTTACAAACGGGCTTTTGCCCGTTTGTAATTGGGCCGTTCCTGAAGCCCTGTTTTGTAGTAGTGAGATAGTTTATGCTTCGCTGCTTATACGTGTGTGTGTGCATATATATGTATATATAAATATAATGTTTGTATGTAATATTTTTCGGTTAATTACTTATGGCCCCACCCTCTAAGATTTGACATAACCACGAAAACTTAAAATGTAGTTTAAAAAGTTACTGAAACTTCCTTATGGTTTAAAAAAAATTCTCTTCTTCTTCCACGACCATTAGTTTTTTGAACAAGTAAATGAGAATTATTTTATTTACTAAACTGAAAGTTGAAACACCAAAATTCAGAAATTGAATTCAATAAAATATAATTACTCTTATTAGTCAGACTAATATAAATTTGTAAATAATAAAATGAGCTATTTCTATTGCACCACTCCAAGTCCACTGGTCTACTGGTGGTTGCACCATTATGTGGTCTGTGTCGAAAATATCGATCATGGTAGAGCAACCAACAAGCTACCTTCGTTGGTTCTTAAATCTAGTAGACCAGCAAGCGAACCTCTTCGTGCAGGGTCGTCGCATGACGATGCGTATGTGGTAGTGAAATGACGTGATTATCTGTCAAAATAGATTTTAAGATCAAGAGAGACTACGATCATATTCTTGATGAATCACCATTGATGAAAAAGTGAAAGGCTAGAGAAAAATATTTGGTAACAAAATAAAAAACGTGTATTCAAGACTATGGAATCGTCATTTCACATATCTCTCTCTCTCTCTATATATATATGATGTGAGGTATTTTTGTCTAGATACGTGTCCACTTGCTAATACTCCACGTCAGACTACTTTAATCCTTGCTGGATCCTTAAGCAGCTTTTGAGTTCAAAACCTGCACTCAACATTACACGTGAACTAAGTCGGTGCCTTCCCGGCGAGGCAACAAGTCTAAATGTAGCAAACAAGTCGAAATGAAGAGTTCACAATAAGTCGAAGTGAGCCTCTTCAAACAACTCGAAAAGCATGCAATTATATATCGAATTAGAGTTATTCTGTCAAGTCAAAATGTTTGCCAAACATGTCAAATTTGGGCTATATAACTCAAAATGAATGCTGAAAATAATGAAAACATATCTGATAATGATGATTAAGGCCTCCTTATATAGTATTAAGTGTCATTAATTAGTTAGAATTGTAGTTACAATACAATTAGGTATTGAAACAACTCGAATTAGAGTTATTTGGAAATAACCCGAAATGGCTGCTCAAATAGCTCTAACGGGTTATTTGGGAATAACCCGAAATGGCGCTCGTATATTATTCTTGTAACGCCCACGCCGCTTGTGGCTTTGGGCTTTGTGTGTTTACAAACTAAGCTGCTTGTGGCTTAGGGTGTTAAAAGCTTCATGAGTTGAGGTTAGTGCTCATAACTCATTTATTTAACGTCCAAGCTGCTTGGCTTTGGACTTCGTGTGTTTACCAACTAAGCTGCTTGTGGCTTAGGGTATTAAAAGCTTCATGAGTTGAGGCTGGTGCTCATAACTCATTTATTTAACGTTCAAGCTGCTTGGCTTTGGACTTCGTGTGATTACCTACTAAGCTTCTTGTGGCTTAGGGTATTAAAAGCTTCATGAGTTGAGGCTAGTGCTCATAACTCATTTATTTAACGTCCAAGCTGCTTGGCTTTGGACTTTGTGTATTTACCAACTAAGTTGCTTGTGGCTTAGGGTATTAAAAGCTTCATAAGTTGAGGCTAGTGCTCATATCTCATTTTTGTAATGCCCAAGTTTCTTAGCTTTGGACTTCGTGTGTTTACCAACTAAGCTGCTTGTGGCTTAGGGTATTAAAAGCTTCATGAGTTGAGGCTAGTGCTCATAACTCATTTATTTAACGTCCAAGCTGCTTGGCTTTGGACTTTGTGTGTTTACCAAGTAAGCTGCTTGCGGCTTAGGGTATTGAAAGCTTCACGAGTTGAGGCTGATGCTCATATCTCATTTTTGTAACACCCAAGCTGCTTGGCTTTGGACTTTGTGCATTTACCAACTAAGCTGCTTGTGGCTTAGGGTCTATTCAGGCTTGTGCTCTTCATATGCTCCGTAATCGCTCTTTGTTGAGGCGATGATTACGGATGTTTGTAACTAGCTTGATGCTTGTGACCAAGTCTATGAGTTGCCTAGTGCAACATACGTAAGTGTCGTACTTGCCTATTGTATTGGCAGAGGGACAAAATAAAATATGAAATTTTATTAGTTTTGGGACTGAGCTCGTGTAACTTCTGAGTTGTCTACGTATCCTACCATAATTGGATGCTCAGGAATCAAGTCCACATAGTTCAGTGCTAATGATTACAATTGAGGTCCACATGCGGATACTCGTAATTCGTGAAAGAAAAAGTAATGATAACATCCAAACTATGGCCCCACTGTGCCGACAAGACAATAAGACAGTTAGAATGATCAGTGTCTTACCTGTATTTTTTGTGCTTTGCACATCCATTAATTCAGATTTGGCCCGGATTGCATTGTCCATAGATTGATTAATTCGAGTGGCTGATACCAACTTCCTCATCTTAGATTGGTTCGCCTGATACCATATTGACCGCCAACTCATCAGAGTCGTTTGGATCAACCTTTTTACGACTTCTTTGATCTTTTTTATCCCGTGGAGAACGGCTTCTCTTTTTGTCTCGAGATGATTTCTCCTCTTGTGCCTCATGATTTTTCAGGACGAATTCGATCAACTCTCCATATTGTATGAGTCGTTCGATCTCATTCTTTAATACTTTGCAATCATTAGTGTAATGTCTGTTTTGCCTATGGTATTTGCAATACTTTTGCGATTATTTCATTTGTTCAGTTTCCTTAAACGGGCGTGGCGTTTTAAGTATTCCTTGGTTTTTGACTATCGCAAAGATTTTTGCAACATATTTCCTTAACGGCGTATAGTTATCGAATCTTTTGACTGGTGATAGTCTTTCTTTGCCTCTGTCATCTTTTCTCCAGTTTCTGTTCTCCTTACCTCAATAAGTTTCCGGTAAGTCCATTATACCCTGGTTCTAAGCGGCCTCTTCCATGTCAGTAAACCGTCGAGATATGTCCATAATTCTCTCAATGGTTGTTGGCGCCTCCCAGGTCAGTACTTCTACTTGCTTTTTGCTCTTGCTACAGTTTTGCTGTACAAAGTTAACCAAATCTGTTGTTGGAGACTAGACCCGACCGATCTCCACATTCAGTCGTTCTATATACTTTCCCAAGCCTTTATCAGGTTTTCTGCAAATATTGAACAGATGGCTTGGTGCTTTCTTCTTCTGCCGATAAGTCGCAAACTTATTAATGAGCATGTCTTTGAACTGTTCAAATGTTTCAATTGTGCGTGTTGGCACGTTCTTGAACCATTCTTTGGCCATCCCCATTAAGCTGATTGCATTCAATTTCACCCTCAGGCCCTTGTAGTATCCAAGGATTTGTAGTTCTTCATCTAGGTCATCGAAATGCCTACCGAGATCACTTGTACCATCATACTTCTGCATCTTAGGGAGATAACTCTTTCCTTCAGTGTTAGTCTGCTAATCGCATCATAGGATGGATTCGGCTTCTCCAATGGTGGACTGTGTTCAGTAATCACTAGTTCAACCCTTTGTCCAACACGGTCAGGCTGGTCCCTGTTCCTACCAGCTGTGTGACTTTCGGCTTGGCGCACTTCTGGACCTCTCTGCCTAGAGTTGACCTCTCCATATCTTGCAGTTGCCCAACTTGGATCTCCATTACTTCCAATCCTCACTGAACGAGGGTTCCTGCATTAAGGCGATGCAGATGGTTCCCTTCTGCTGGGACTAGTTGTCCTCCAGTGGGTTTGCTGTATTGATTCACCACGACGTTGCGTCTGATGAGACCTTGTTCGTAGTGCCGACATCTATTGTGCAGTTGGTGCTGGGACGTTCTGCTGCAGGACAGTATTCGCCAGTTGTTACACAATCATTGGTACCATAGTTTGTTGAAAAGCTGTCATGATCTGAGCCAACTGAGCAGGATTCAATAGTTGTTGTTCCGGGGGAGGCATTGCAGTAGGTTCCACTTCAACGCGTGGTTGGTTCAAGGGAGCATTCAATGTGTGCTCAGAAGCATCTGCAGTTCTGATTTTCTCTTCCCTTTGAGACCTAGCCCTCGTGGCTTCTCCGTTCTTCTCCGCGACTCTTTGCTAAGCCATTGAATCAGTGATAGTGTTTGTTCCTAAGTGCGTTTAGGGGTTCCCACAGACGGCGCCACTAATGTGGGGTATTTTTGTCTGGATACGTGTCCACTTGCTAACACTCCACGTCAGACTGCTTTAGTCCCTGATGGATCCTTAAGCACCTTTTGAGTTCGGAACCTACACTCAACACTACACGTAAACTAAGCCGGTGCCTTCCTGGCGAAGCCACTCCAACGCTCAAGTCAGACGGATCGAAATGTGAGATCTTGTTGTGCGAGGCAACAAGTCAAAATGAATAAGTCAAAATATATCAAACAAGTCAAAATGCACACAATAAGTCGAAATGAAGAGTTCATGATAAGTCGAAATGAGCCTCTTCAAACAACTCGAAAAGCATGCAATTATATATCGAATTAGAGCTATTCTGTCAAGTCAAAATGCTTGCCAAACAAGTCAAATTCGGGCTATATAACTCAAAATGAATGCTGAAAATAATAAAGATGAACCTGATAATGATAATTAAGGCCTCCTTATATAGTATTAAGAGTCCCTAATTTGCTAGAATTGTAGTTAGAGTACAATTAGGAGTTGAAATAACTATAATTAGAGTTATTTTCGAATAACTCAAAATGGCTGCCCAAATAGCTCTAACATGCCTAGAATAACTAGAATTGGGATTGAATAACTCGAATTGGGGCCAAACAAGTCGAATTGGAGCCAAACAAGTCAAATCGAGACCCAACAGGTCGAATTTTGACTTGTTCTTCAGCTTTGCGCAGTCTCACCGTTTTTCCTATATCTTCTTCTCTAGACCTTAGAATCTCAATATGCTTTTTGATTTGGAAACTAGACTTCAAGGCTTTCTAGAAATATAAGATGCATTGAATTCGGAGTTGTATTCATAGGTCGAAACAACAACTCGAATTAGTAGCTCGAAATTCACTCTTGAGAACTTCTCCTCCCTTTTTTATGTTGTTTCTCGGGGTATATATAGATATCTGGATAGTCTTGGAACCATAGGTTGAAATATAAGTTGGATTAAACCCTGAAAAAACTCAAAATTGGGTCTGCATGGGCCTAATTTGAGTTTTGCCTTGAATTGTAATTTTGCATTAAAAAATAATGGTGCTGACGTGGCATACTATATTTTGAGATACGCTCGTGGTATGATATCGAATATTATAACATGGCGGTACCGAAATATGTACATCAATATACAAGTAACTGTAACTGGTATAACTTAGTTAGCTAACAAATTAACTGTGTCTAACTAATAGCAGTTGGAGAAAAACTTTACTCACAAACATAAAAAAAGAAACACTAGTTTAGAATGACATGCTAACACTCCCCGCTCAAGATGAGAGTGGATGTTAAGCATTCCCATCTTGTCAAAAAGTGATAAAATTTAGCATAGCCAGAGGCTTGGTGAATAAGTCTGCAAGTTAGTTGGAAGTGTTAACATGGAGTGGACGAATCAGACGTGATGAAAGATGCACATTAATAAAATGGCAATCAATTTCGACATGTTTCTTTTTCTCGTATTGAACCAGGTTGGAAACCAGGGAAAGAGAGGATTTACTATCACAATGCAAACTTGTAGAAGAAAATGACACAACAAAATCGTGAAATAGTTGGAACAACTACATAACCTCAACATAGGTAGTAGCGAGTGCATGATATTCAGCTTCAACTGAGCTTTGAGAGATACTCAGCCGCTTCTCGGAACACCAAGAGATAAATGAGTTTCTCAAAAACATGCAGAATCCAGTGATAGAATGTTCCATGCCAATACAAAATGCTCATTCGGAGTAAAAAAAAAACTAGTATGGCGAATGTCACATGAAGACCTTTAAAAAACACTTAACTTGTTAAGGTAGTGTAAAATACGATGATGAGTAGATGCTAAGTGCACAAATGCTGGTTTCTCCATGTATGAGTAAGAACATGATTACCAAAAGAGAAGTTTGGCCTGGTAATAGTGAGATAAATAAGATGGCAAACAATGCGATTATGGCAGAGGCATCATCAAGGTAAGTATCATAAGTGCGAGAACGTTTGAGCTTGTTGTCCATGAGAAAATAACATGGTTTTTCAACCAATGTAGTGCAAGTCCTCAAGGATCTGAAGGGTGTTATTTATGTGGAGACAAAGAAATGCCAACTACAGAATGAACTACTTTAATACTAAGAAAATACTTCAATAGAACAAGTTTCTTAACATGAAACTCATAGTTTAAGAAGTTTGACAGTCTAAGCTTGAGGAACGGCACATCATTGTTGACATAGACAAGAATAATTAAGGTTGAAGAATCTATATACATGTAAACAATGAATAATATGCGTATTACTAGCAAAAACTGTAAGAATTCGGACCAAGCTTTCAAACCCAACGAGTAGCCTGTTTGAGCCCATATATGTTGCTTAGGAGGAAAAAACTTTGTTCTCTCCCTCATTTGAAAATTCAAAAGGAATTGAAATATAAATTTACTCATCCAAATCTCATGAAAGGAACGCATAGTTTATGTCATATTGTCCTTAAAATCAACCTTTAGCAGCAACGAGTGCACTAAGACTTCAAACATAAGGAAATTAAGCCACATGTGAGAATTTGTTCTCATAATGTTTCCTTCTTGTCGTGTGAAACATTTTGTGACTCAAGGAGCCTTCTATTGTTGAGTTAGTCCATCAGCATGATGTTTACCTTATTAATTGATTGCATCTGATGGGTTTCTTACCCGGAGGAAGTAAATTAATGATCCACGTAGTATTTGCTTCAAAGGCAGATTGCATAGCATCAGTCGATTTTGGATCCTACGCAGTTTGAGAGTATGATTCAGGCTCTAAAATAGTATAGACAACCATGACAAAAGATTTATGCGAGCGTTAAAAGCTTGAATAAGATAATTACTGGTGGAGGGGATAAGGTCTAGAGGATTTGACTAAGTTATAGTGAAAATTCTGAAGATATATATAAGGGCGTGTGACGACTATATTTACGAGTTTGATTTGAAGAAGTAAAAACAATTGGAGCAGAAGATGAAAAAATAGATGGATCAAGTATGTGTCAAGGAGACGAAGTACAAGGGTTACAATCAGAAAGAACATTTTGATCACTTGAGGTGGTAGTGGATGGTTAAGATGGGTGTATCTTCATGAAATTGAACATCACAAAAGGAGAAGGTGATGTAAGTGGTGAGATTATATAGTTTGTATCTTTGGTGAATGAAAGATATCCAAGGAATGTGTATTTACAAGTGCGGCAATCAAATTTAGACTTGTGAGGAGAAACATTTGATGCATAAAGTAAATAGCCAAAAATGTGTGGGATAAGGTTCATGAGGTGTGATTGTTTGAATGCAGTCACCCAGAATTCGTGATGAAGAAATAATCGAAATTAAAGAGCTATGGCAACATTCAAAGAGATTGATGTTGGTATTCTACAACATCATTTTGTTGTGACATGCTTGAACATCTAGTTTGGTGAGTGACACCATGTGTCTGAAAGAAGCCAGTCATGAAAAAACTGAGTCATTGTCAATACGAATGAATTTGACTTGTGTTTGAAATAAGCAAGGGCTAAATTGTAGAAATTTTGAATGATTGTGCAAGTTTCAGACTTGTTTTGCATGAGGCAAGTCCATGAAATTTTGCATAGTAATCGATGATGGTGAGGAAATTTTGGTAACCATCAGCAAATAGGGGCACGAAAGGTTCCATATATCCTAATGAATGAGATCAAAGACATTTTTAGAACAAGATGAACTATCTTCAAAAGAAGAACGACGATGTTTGGCTAAAGGAAAAACATCATAGATTTTATTGCTTGAATGTAGTACAACAAGAATAACACTTTGCAATAAACATGCTTACCGAAGGATGATATCAACGTGTGTGCCACAGGTTTGACATGTTAGTATTAAAAGAAACAAAGAAGAAACTAAAGATTGATGGTCAACAATTTCCAACACTTATAGTCATTGGCCTACACTAGCAATGCAAATTGTCTTCAAAGATTCAGTGTCCTAGACTAAGGAAGGGCTATAAGTGAATATATAGCAACTGACAAGATAATCTTGTGGCCAACTTATATGCAAATATGAGTTTGACAGAAAAAGACGGTACACAATTCATCGTATAATCTAAGGAGAGGAGAAAGCTTGTTGTACAGTGCGTATGTGTGACTGATATAGATAAGCCATTAGGCAAATGCACCAACATAGATCTTCAATTCGGTAATTATTTTAATATTGGCCAAACAAATTAGGTTTTTGATGTTGAATTAATGTCTGATGCCTTCCAAGCCCAAGGGAATATAAATAGAAGACCAGAAACTCATGGAAAATGGCGATTCAACCATTTTTTGTGCTACAGTGGGGTTTATCTTATATTTTTTGAGATCTTTGGAGCTACAAGAAGAACAAGAACAAGAGTTGCGATTAGGTTGATGTTGATTCGTGCTTTTATTTTTGAATTATAGTTTATGTTTTGGATATTCTTAGGTACCTAGTTTCGTACTTTTTATTTTGGACAAGATCATCGTTTCTTAGTTATTTTATTGAAGACAATATTTACTTTTATATGTTTATGTGCTTTTACTTTAATTATGAGTAGTTAAATTCATCGTGTCTCGTGAGGATAGAAATATCTGGATAGAGATTATGTCGTGATGATTATGTATTGATGATTGTGTGTGGAACAGTTAACCTGAATTGATAACTTTATTTTAATACTTTTGTGTGCTTGATCAACACCTAGATGTTTAGGTTTTTATGACAGACTAGATCGAAGATCTCATAGGATTTGATCTCATAAGTGATACAATTCCACATGTCTTGTGATGGTTAACGTCTAGAAATTAAGACGTAGTTGATTCACTAAGCTTGTAATTTATTTGGAGGATCAGAGTTACACAAAGTACCATTCCAAATCAAAGAGTGCAAATCTAACAATTATAGGATCACATCATAGTTTAATATACCACACATGAATTGATCATAATCTACCACAACAATGGTTTGTCTATGAACCTTCGATCAGATCTTTCCAAAAAAACCTAATTTCTTATGGTACCATTAGCTTATTATTGAGTTCAGTCCATTACTTTCAAGTGTTTTAGTTGTTAATCATCTTAATCGAAAATTCCCCTTTATTTAGTTTATTTATTGAGTCGTGAATGTCAAAGGTGACAACTTTGCATTCATTAGTCGTTATTAAAACATACACACACACACACATGCACACACACACACACACACACACACACACACACACACACACATATATATATATATATATATATATATATATATATATAGAGAGAGAGAGAGAGAGAGAGAGAGAGAGTTAAAGACAAAAGCAACACTCTCTTGGGATCGATATTTAAGGGTAGTAATCCTGCTTCCATTTATTACTTGCTATCCGTACGCTTGATGTGAATATCACTGTTGAGTTTTCGGTGATCAATAGCTCTTAAAAAATATACTTACTCCGGAAGAGGAAATAGAATCATAATCGGAAAACACTTCTAATAAATCTAGAAAATCCTAAAATCAAATAAAAAAAGTAATATTCTCACAGGAAATAATAAACTGTCATTTTATTCTCTTTAACTTTCAAATTTGGCCAAAATCACATCCTTGCAAAGATTTAAATCTTTGTGCCTTGCGTCGAAATTGAACAATGTTGACTTTGTGGTCAAAACGCAATTATTTTTCACTTTAGTTGTTTTGAATAATAAAATCTCCATCTTTCTGTACAACATCAAAACCCATACCCGAAATCACGAGAAAGGAACAATGTGCAATAGTTTTGAGTCATGTAATAAAGGAATAGTGTAATTACATTAGATTTTACAAAAGAAAGACTGTCTACTTGTTTTAAAGAAACATTTAAACAATAAATAAACCAAAAGGAAGGTTTGTGCAAGTTTTGCAAACTACACTAAACTTTAGGTCCAAATTGCAAGATATGTACTACAAAGCAACTTCATAAGAATCCTTTTAGTTAAATATCGAATTATATGAAAAGATACCCAATTTGGTTGATCAGTTGATCAAAAATATTTTATGCATATGCCCTCCAAGAATTCTACATATAATTTAGAAGGCTAGAATTCCTTCAATTTTTGGGGCCTAAATTTCTTCAAGTATCATTTCTATAAGTTATTATTAAAAATATTTGAATTAGCTAGTGCATTATCTTATAATAAGGTTTGGTGATATTAACAGAGCAAAATTTCGTAAACTTCTATTATTACCCTTTATGGAATATAGAAAATATAATGTCAATGTTAGTTGATTATTTTATTCATTCCTTAATTGTTGTTACTATATATGCATTGTAATATATATATATATATATATATATATATATATATATATATATATACACATATATTAATTCATATGTGCATTGTAGATACATATCAATTAGTTCCTACATATGACAAATAAGCATCTATTTTTATTAATTAAACAATTTCTTTTTAAAATTGTCAAATTAGTTTCATTATAAAAGTTTGTTTAATCTTTTGGTTCGAAACGTTCTTACATTTTAGACCAAAAAAAAGTTAACATGAGACAATCAAACAATTGCCAGAGTTAAATGCTTGCATGACTTTCAAGAATAATTTGAATTTACTAGGGATTCGGTTGTATCATAGGAAAAATGATTGCAATGTTTTTGTATTTAGATACATATAATATATTCATTTTTGGAATTGTGAGAGTTTATCTTTTAGGTTCTTTTCCGAGTGAAAAGTATTAATAATAATAATAATAATAATAATAATAATAATAATAATAATTAATAATAATAATAAATACAATTCAAGTTTTTGTATATTCATCAAGACTTGTTGTTTCTTTTCATCGATTTTACTAACTTTCCTAATTTGATTTCTTCAATTTAAATATTTTTTTTCTCAAAATCTTAGAAAAATGATAAGTGTGTAAAATATAAACTTTTAGCACAATCATTTAATTGTTTTATTGCCTTGTTAAAATGCATTTCGAGTCTAGTTAGTTGATTTTTTTTATTTTTTTGTTTAGGAGTTTCGTTGGCAAAAAGAACCTAAAACAGAGTCACAAAAATATGTTATACACCATTGGAAAGCTATGGATTGTTTAGTTTCTACCGCAGAAAGCGGATCAAAATTTTGACATATGCCAAAATGGTGAAGACACGGAAATCTGAAAAACTGTCAGAAGCGCAAAATGCGATTTTGATGCTAAAAACAGGGACTTTAACATCTGAATCAGACAATGTTGTAAAACTAAATGTTGTAGAGGGCAGAAAGTGGAGTTCAATGCCACACATAGAAGTGCAATCAGAGGTTTGTAGGTAAAAATAAGAAGAATATGGAGAGCTACCTTTGAACAGTACTTGTGAGGACTGCGCCCAACGAGTCACAATCCGATCCGAGTTGTTCCGGTGTTGGTCACCTAACAAATTCAACTCAGACCGAACTGTAGCTCATAGGAAGGGGTCTCACTGACCAAAATCAAAACCATAGCATTATAAAATATCTTTACTTTAAATACAGCGGAAGTCTTTGGAATACAAATAAATTTACAATTTCAAAATAACATATATAAAATCAAACACCTTACAATTTTAGCAAAGTTTCCAAAATGCGGACTTGACACTCGTTCATTCCATCCATGCTGCTATACCAATCTTGTTCTGAGAAAGGGACATATAGGACAAAAGAGGAGTAAGTCTTTAATGACTTAGTGAGATTGTTAGAACATGACAATGACTGAACAATAAATAAGAACAAAACAAACAAGAATGACCAGGATAGTTACATCTGCATCACTGAACTGAAATTATTGGATTTTAATGATAATACTGAAATATTCAGAAGAACGAGAAAATGAACTTGTACAATTATGTATAACAGATCCAACCATAACTCCAAAAATTCAACCGTATACCTCCCTACGAGGAGCGACCTCGCAACATAACAGAAGACATGCTCGAGTACACGCCAATCTAACACGCGGGTCACAGTCAACTCCTGACTGCAAGCGGCGCTTAGACAAAATGGGTATTAAGTTGAAATACTTAAACTGACAGCCCTTTGCTGCCCAGCAGTAAATCTTCTCAATCTCTGGGCCCAACTTCCCAAAGGCGTCCTAATAGGTGAAACAAAAATATCAGATGAGCTAGTAAGCCGGATAATATCCGTTGCTCGTTTTTAAGCTACGTAGGCCGAACATAGTTCGTTGCTCGTTGCACAATTGAAGAATCGATAGGGTGATCATGATACCAGGATAATTATGATTATGAAGAAAATTATGATTATGAATTAAATGAGAGATTTGATTTAACTATAGGTAAGAAATCTAATTATGTAAAGAATTAACGAATATGAATATGAAAGCATCAAAATAGCGATAGAATGTTGCTCGTGATTTGAAACAAAGAATCACAATTTTTATGTCCAAGTTTCTCAGGGCCGGGTGCCAAACGAGGTTTGAACAAATCAGAAATTAAACCTCACCTTTTACCGTATGCAAAATTCTTGAATTACGTCGATAATTCTCGAACCTTAAATAAATCAAAAAGATATAAATCAATTGTTTGCTCATAAATTTACAACAATAAACATATAATCTCAATATTTAGTATATGTAATGAAGTTCCATTAAATATCTAATTTGTTAATTTTGGATAAATCCCACATTTACCTATTTTAATTTTAACTATGACTTAAAAATATAAATAATGAGATTTACCATTTCAACATGACAAGTTGAAGACTAAATCAGTTACAAAATTATTTATTAAAGTCTCAATTTCTAATTTATTAACAACACATTTCATATTAATAAACATATATATTTTCAATGCATATTTAAACCTTTTTAAAACAATATTTCTTAACAAAATTCTAGTAAATTGCTTATTACATAATAATCTCAATCCAAATTTTTTATCATGATCTTAAAATTGAAAAAATATCTGAATAAGCCCTTGATTAAAATTATATCACATATATAACTTTGGTAAAAACTATTTTTCTTATAGTTATTCGTATAAAATTACACAATATTGCATAGATCACTAATAACTATTAAAATAAATTGCAAACAGTAGATCTAATTAAAATGAACTTTTCAAGAATACTTATTATATTAAACTAGATTAGATGGTTAGATCACAAAATAAACACAATATTTCACCTAAAGTTAAAGAAATTGAAAGATCAACCGTAAAATAAACTACATGTCATCTAAATGTTGTAAAATCCCTGAAAAATATTAAAAACTATTCTAAATTATGATAAACTGGTCCAACATCATTATTAGTATGTAATGAGTCCGTGTTAATGATCAATTTCATGATTTGGATAGCTTTTGCAACATAAATTGGTTAAAGAAAAGGTTAACGCAAATCTGAGGTTAAAAACTGTAGCAGTCTCGGATTTACCTTTAATCGGACTTTCAAACAATATGATAATCTGAACTTGGTTAAGGGGTTCAATCTTAAACATCATGGAGAGTATGTAGCTTCAAAATTAGATCAATAAGTGAATTTTTGGTATTTTAAATATATCATGAAAGTTAAAAGCTACTTTTGGACTTTCTGGACAGTGGTCCATATTTCACAAATTTAGACCTCTCAAACCACTTTGGTTGAAGAAGATTTCTGAAAATGAAAGTTATCTTACACAATCACCAGTGTGTGGTAAATCTTTTAGAGAAATAGTCGAAGTTTTGATATGTTTTTCGGACTTCCAAAGTTTCTGTACCAAAATTGGCAGTTTTGACAGAACTCGGTTTTGAGGATTTTTAAGGACTATAAAGAAGGCTTAAAGGACTGAAACAATTTTTCTAAACATCTAACATCAAGAGAAAGAACTTTGAAGAAGAAAAAAGAGCAAATTCGGAGAAGAGAGGTGTGTGAAAAATGTTGAAGAGAGCCTCCCTTTTATAAGTGACAAATGGGAGACAAAGAATTAATTACCATACCCTACCCATTTTTATTTTAATTCAAGCTAGGCCACCCTAATTATGATGAATTTTCCAGAAATCTTATCTCTTATCTCTGACTTTATTTTTATAATATTAAATATTAGAAATATCTAGCATAAAAGACAAAGCAAAGTTACCTTTTCTCAAATGTAAATGTAAATATGTCAAGATTTACCATTGTCAATGTTTGGATATTTTAAAACTACAAGGAACCACTTTGAAAGTTTTGATAACTCATTTGGTCTTAAAGAAAATATATGTGGTCAATCATAAATTTTCAAAAGGGGAAGGACTAAATTGTAACTTTTCAAATCTTTTGGGGTCAAAATTGTATTTTCAAAAAGTCCAAGGAGTAAAATGAAAATTCGAAAATACTTTTATTTTCTTCCATTTTCAGGGGCGTTACACAAATCTTCCAAAGTATCCAAGTTTCAGGAGGCGCTCAATCTCTACATTTAGGTGATCGCAATTTTCTGTTCGATGCCCCTAGCATCTATGATACAAGCACCATTTTCCCGAGTACCGCATCTGATCTGGATTTTTGGGATTCATGTGGCCATCTGGATTCTTGGCTTCCCTTCATTATATTTAACACGCCGATGTTAGTGATCTTAAGGGGCGTCAATAGGGTGGGGTCGAGGTATCTCCTTACTGGGTCTATTTCTCAATTACGGGACCCTTTGCCACTGCTCTGCTTAATCCGTGAGGACTCTTCAGACGCATGAATCCCAGATTTAGCTAATCGGGAGTCTTCTCGTAACATGAACCATTCGACTCTTTGCATTAAATCTTCCAGGTTTCGAGCTGGCTATCCCACGTGGGAGTCAGGAAACTCCACCGATCGCGTGACTTGGGCTACAAACTCAGAAATAAGATGGGGATCAAGATAACGAACATTGATTACCACATCAGAAAACCTCCTTGTGTATTATCGAAGCGTTTCTTTTTTCTCCCTGAGTTAGGGTGATCAAGTGTCTAGTGGTCTTGGGATATCTTCAATGGAATGCAAATTGTCGAATGAATAAGGTTTGTAGCTGATCGAAGCTGCTAATGAATCACTTCAATAATCTGGAGAACCACACCTGAGCTCTTCCTGTTAGGGTGGATCGGAAAATTCGACACAAGGTGTAATCTGGTGCGTTGAGAATATCCATTATTGTGACGAATTGATTCACATGATCTTTGGGGTCTTTTGCATTTTTATCGCCTGTATACACCACAGGATTTGACAGCGGCATGGCTATCAGGATCTCAAGAGTCAAGATATGAAGTGCGAATGGACTCGTACTGTAATCCTCATCTGCGGACCCTTCTCGATCCTGTCTCAAAGCCTAAACCTCCTTTCGGAGTTTGGCCATCACTTCCAGAAATCTATGATTCATTTCATTTAGGATGTCTCCTGATCTTGAGCACGCGTGTCGTTTGAATCCCGGGCGTATTTTTTCTTCTTCTCTGTCAGGATGAGGGTACAAGACATTCGGGCATGACATTCTCTGTTTTGGGGTACTGCATCTAGGGAGAGGCGTCCGTCTCGCCTTAGCCCGTAAGTCTTCCCGTCAGGCTCGACGTGCGCCTCTTGCGGCGGTAGTTTCAAGAACTCAGTCAAGTTCCTTTACTTTGATGCGAACTTCGGTCCCGTTTGCCTCTGTTTCAAGAGTGCATTATTATTGCTAATCATCTCGTATACCACGAACGCAGTAAACATATACAGATCGTCTGCCACCTCGTTAGAGACAAGGTTCATCATAAGCTTCTCAAGGTTCATAATGTTTCATGGATCGTCAAATTGCCAACATTCTCACTAAACCCCTTCGATCAAGCCTCTTTCTTACATGATTTCCGGAATGTGCTTGATTAATATCCAGTGTCATCTTGATGGAGGTGCATAAGATATAAAAATTTAAATTTTCTATTTTAGAAATATTCAAAAATTAGTTAATAGTTAAATGTACCAACCTCTACTTGGGGAAGAAATTAGTCGTTAGCTATTCCGCGCCCCTTTCTCAAACTTGTATAGATAGGTACTTAATTCATTGTACTCGTTATATTCTTCTGTTTGATTTTAGGTTAGATTAGAGTGATAGTTCATCTAAAATTATCAATCATTCAACACTTTGTAATCGTTGATTTCAAACGTTTAGTTCAATCATCAACGCGAATTCTCTTTTCCTGTTATTCAATTGTTAAGTTCACAATCTCAATATTTAGTAAAAAAAATTTTAGTACACGACTGAAAATTAAATGGCTAATTAAATGCCTTGGATTCCTTTACCAAATAGGCTTAATGTTTAACAACTTCTGAAAGTTGTCTTTACTTGTGTAGCTTCATCACTAGTGAATCTTACTCAAATAAAAGTTAATTTTCTTAAATAAAAACAAGAATTTATTTGATAACCTAACAATTAATTACGGTAGTACTTAACTATAATATTTCATAATTGATTCTAAAATAATTATATCTTTCAACTGATTAACTTGAATTGCTGAAAGTCCAGACTAGTACATCTTGATGCATCATACTTGCATATCTTTAAATTAAAGTTAAATCTAGTTTTTTTTTTCTTTTCCAATTTAGTTATCCTTCTGCAAACCTTCACATATGTATATCATCATCTTATATATGCTAGCATAAAACTTTTCCCTTGGATATATATATATTAAATAGATAAATAACAGAAATTGATAATCAAACTAGAAAGTTTACGAATTCTATATCAAGTGACAAGATTTCATTTTCTGGATTGCTGAAAATACTCGATTTGTTTTTGAACAAATGCAAGCTCTGCTTGAACGTTATCAATTTGGTTTTGAAGCTTCCTCTGAACTGCAATGGGGCCATGAACGGGATTATCTTTCCTCATTCTGGCCTCTATTATCAATTATTCAGCGGTTTTTTTTCTGTCTACTTCTGAAACAGATTTAAGTATTTTCACAGTGTTTTGAAGTCCAAATAATTCATGAACATTCTTAAAATCTTCCTCTCTCTCCATTGGAAAATAATGAGCCAACATACAATCGGCGTCGCATTCCTTTCGCTGGTATTTGCACGCCGCACAAGTTCTATCGTTCATATTTGGCACAAGTTTACTCTTTTGTTTAAAGTATAGTTATTGGATACAAGTGTGTTTTGTTATAGAATAGAATGAAGGATTTATAGTGAAGAGTTTGTGTCAATTTTAGAGCAAAATTAGGTAGGATCAAGAAAGGGAGGGATATTAGGTAAGTAAATTAAATGTTGTTGGATTGCATTCCTTGAAAAGGTTAAATTTTTGTTCTTTTTTTTTTTTGGAATTAGTATTGGTAAATTTAATGTGAATGGCCACCGACCGATGCGAAAAAAGAAATAAATTCATTTTTCTAGGTAGCGCTAACTAAATATATGGTAAGAATGTCATTTTATTAAAAGATAATAAATTCAATATTTTGAACAGTAATTTTTTGAAAGGTATTGAGGTCCAAATTGAATTAAAGACGTGTGTCAAATTATTCCAGTGATTGAGTCTAGTATCATTATATTTGATAGAAGACTAAGATATCCGCATAAGAAAAAGTGGAAGATTTTGTTTAAATTTGAGAGTACCTTCATATTGCTGATGGCAAACAGGTCTATGGAACCTAAGATGATTGTGTATGCCATATTAGTGACTTTGTTTTGTGATTTGTTCTCTATATATGATTTGGTGGTGCAAATGTTACACAATCAACTGCAATATTTACGAATAAGAAATTTGATGTGTATAGTTTATACTCACATTTCAGACACTTTTAAGTTGATATTATTGTGAACTCTTGAATGGTTTGAGTCATTAACTTATATTCCTGTTCTTTTTCGTATTTAGTAATATTTTTCGCTAAAGAGCAGGATTTGGACTAGATGATTGATGAAGGGCTAAAAAGCAGGATTTGGATTCTAGTTTTACATTAATATTCATTAACTTGTTACATAATCATAATTATCCTGATATCATCATCACCCTATCAATTCTCGATGTACAATGAGCAACAAACTATATATATATATATAGCTCAAAAGAGCAATGGATATATTTATGTTTTCACATATAGGGACGCATTTGGGAAAGTTGGGCTAAAGGATTGAGATGTTTTACTGAAGGGCTGCCAGTTTAAGTAATTTCTCTTAATTCACATTTATCTAAGTGTCGCTTGCAGTCAAGAGTTGGCTGTCACCTGCATGTTAGATTGGCATGTACTCGAGCATGTCTTGAGTTATGTTGCGAGGTCACGCCTCGTAGGGGAGGTATACGATTGAATTTTGGGAGTTTTATGGTTGGATCAGTTATAAGTAATTGCACAGGTTCATTTTTTCATTTGCTTGAATATTCCTGTATTATCATTAAAACCGATTATTTTAGTTCATTGGTGCATCTGTGATTATTCTGGTCATTCTTGTTCATTTCTCTCATTTATGTTTGATTGTTGCCATGTTCTAAAATCTCACTAAGTCATTGAAGGCTTACTCCTCTTTTCTCATATTTGTTCCTTGCTTAGAATAAGATCGGCATAGCAGCATTGATGGAACGAATGATTATCAAGTCCGTATTTTGAAAACTTTGTAAAATCGTTAAGTGTTAGATTGTATCTAATTTACTTTTAAAATTGTAAAAGTTGTTTGAATTCCAAAGACTTTAGTTGTATTTAAAGTAAAATATTTTATTATAATGCTTATGATTTTGATCTTGGTTAGTGAGCCCCTTCCTATAAACTGCAGTTCGGTCTGAGTTAAGTTTGTTAGGCGACCAACACTGGATCAACTTGAATCGGAGTGTGACTCGTGGATGCGGCCCTCACAGAATGGCATTCTAGTCTTGAGCTTAAAATTTTGAATAAATATCATTATCACGAAAAGAAAAGATTTTTAATACCATCACTTTATTGCTAAACAAACAATTTATTACATCAAAGGATTTTTGATCGACGAGTTCTTTCTAAACTTAAAAGAGTTACAACTTGAGTTTCGTGTTGATGCCACATTTTCTATTGCTGCTAGAACCACTTTCGTGCTTTGATAGTGTAGGCTCTGGTAAAGCTACACAAGCTTCCATTTTATCGACTTACTCTTCAGCATTTGTAGTTGTGAGTATCAGTACATGGGCCATCGGCTTGACAAATCCCTAATTATAACAATGATGTAAAAATATATATAACTTATCATTGAAACCATTTACGCTTAACAGTCCAACGAGTTTCTGATGAATGTTTAATTGAGAACATTAACTTGCGAAATATTCCTTAAAGTGTTTTTCAACCTCTAGGTAGTGCTATGAAAGAAGCAACCTTATACACCATAGCTTCCATTTGCTCATGCATACTAGGTACTTTGATCTCATCATCTAAGGTTGGACCTCCAGTATTCATGTCAGCTAAATTCTTTGGTATGATTCCTAACACGTTACCTTGAATCAAAAGTGTTCTCTTCACCACAAACTCCATTAATCC
This sequence comes from Misopates orontium, assembly GCA_946800315.1. Taxonomy (NCBI): domain Eukaryota; kingdom Viridiplantae; phylum Streptophyta; class Magnoliopsida; order Lamiales; family Plantaginaceae; genus Misopates; species Misopates orontium. The sequence goes on along the minus strand of OX326950.1, from coordinate 17,103,916 downwards.
TGATTTTTCTCTATACACTAACTTGATTTTCCTTGTAGTCTACAAATTTCTATGACTGCTCGCAACACTCATATACTCTAGATCATTTCCAAAACAAGAACCACCAAAGACACAAATGGTCTAAAATCTTAGGGTTGATGATTTCTCCATCTCAATTTCTTTTCTTCCTCCTACTCTTGTATGTGTGTTTGTGCTTGTATATTGTTGTGATTTTGCTAGTATATAAATGACTTTTATGAGAAAATTTGAGTAAGTGTGTCGAGAAAGCTAGCATAACAAGAAAGCTTAAGAAAGATGATTTTCTTTTAGATATATAAATATTTAAATAGTGTCTTCAACAATCTACCTTTCATTATAGGTGAAAATGGGGGACAAAGAATTAATTACCATACCCTACTCATTTTTATTTTAATCAAAGCTAGGCCACCCTAATTATGAAGATGTTTCCAGGCCTTATCTGATAGCATTTTATAATAATAAATTATTAGAAGTATCTAGCATAAAAGACAAAGCAAAGTTACCTTTTCTCAAATGTTAATGTAAATATGTGAAGATTTACCATTGTAAGTGAATGCTTGGATATTTTGAAACTACAAGGGACCACTTTAAAAGTTTTGATAACTCATTTGGTCTTAAAGAAAATATTTTTGGTCAATTATAAATTTTTCAAGAGGTGATGGATGAAATTGTAACTTTTTCAAATCTTTTGGGGTCAAAATCATATTTTCAAAAAGTTCAAGGACTAAAATGAAAATTCAAAAATACTTTTATTTTCCTCCAAATTTCAGGGGCGTTACAATACTTCTATGCGATTCTATGCGGTCGCATTCGTCAAGCCTATGCGATTCTATGCTATCGCATTCTACTCGCGAAATCCATGCAATAACTCTAGAATGTCGTTCTAATTTCAGAGCCACCGCTATGCAATCTCACCACACTTTTATGCAATTGAATAGGCCCAAAAAAGACAATTTTCAGCTGATTTTGTTCCTAATGAAACTCAAAGTCTCTCGAAAACTCAAGGCATTGGGGGTACAAAAATAAGACTTTTAGGCCTTAGAAGCTCTTAAGGTTAGTGTTTAATGCTTCTTTCATTTAGATTTACTTTCTTGTCAAAACTATGTTCCAACTTATTTTTCTAGGATTATGATGTAGCCTAATAACCCTTTGTTGAAAACTTGTTTTATTAATGGATGGATTGATTGAGTGTTGAGTTGATTTATGTATCTTGATTTTAATGCTTTTAGGTGTGTGACGAACACATGAATGATTTGATGTTATATGCAAGAGCGTGGTTGTCGGTATATGATTGATCTCATAAGATATATGAACATTGCATTGAGTGTGTAGTTGACAACCTATTCCATAATTTAGTGATGCTCTTTGAAGGTGAACTCGTAATAATGCTTATGGCCATGCTTAAATCCACGTACAACATAGGAGGCTTAGTTTTGTACCTCGGGCGACTAAGTTACTTAGGTGGTGTTTGCAAATGTTTATAAAAGGAGCTTGTTCACTACTTTTCCTTAAAGTCACTTTAAGTGACTTTTAATAAAAAGTCGGGAGTGTTTGCAAATCTTTTTAAAAAGCTACTTAAATTATTAATTAAGTGTTTGCAAAAATTAATGACAAGTAACTTTTCTATTTAAAGACCTTTCAAAAATAACATAATTCCAAAAGCAGTTGGGGAAGCACCCCTGAGCATGGTTTTGCAGCTTGTGCTTTTTTTTAGACAAGCAGAAGCAAAAGTTAGCATTCCAAACACGAAATATGTGCTTTTGCGGATGCAAAAGCCAACAAGCTCATTTTATAAGCATTTGCAAACACCACCTTAGGTTATAAAGGGTTTACGGAACGTGACAATTGAACCTAAACTTCTTTAAGAATTTACCTGCATTAGATTATGTATTATCATGACATTGATTAGATAGTAATCGAGGTCAACTATATATCATTATGGTGAAACCCGAAATCCTAGGTTTTAGGATTATTATTGCTTGTTGTTAGTTATTGCTTTATTTGTTGTTTCTTGTTATTAATTGAAAATCTAAAATTCTCCCTTTGTTATTTAATTTATTTAAGTAGATTAAAAGGAGTTTACATCAATATTTCATCGTTAGATAGTTCTCATGGGATCAATATTCTGGGTCGTAATTTACAACCCCTTATTACTTGTTAAATTGCCATATATTTTTGGCTGATGAACGAACATAAACAATTTTTTTCTATGCGTTTATGTGATATTTGTGTATGAAGGGAGATATGAATTATTTTGTAATTAATTAAAATTATTACCGACTTAAATGTTTATTGACATTTTTTATATTATTGAATAAACATGCGTTTAGACACTATAATCTATATTGTTGCATTCATATATAATTTTAATAAGTAACGGCTGAAACTTTTGTTAGGTAACTTTTGTTACTTATTTTATACAATGAAATATAATTTTTCCATCTCATATATAGGAGAGAAAAACAATGTACGCCTTGTTTCTAAAGACTCGGATGGTTATCAATAGGTTTTCATAAGGAGGATAAATTAACTATTGATTGTGGAATAGAATAATAGAGAACAAAAGAAGATTGTTCGGAATATATGGATTTTGCTTTGTCTATATCATTTGTATGTTTATAGCAAATCTTGTGTCCGTAAAAAATGTTATCTTGACTACTTTGTTTGCTAAATTCCTATATATTATATATTGAAAAAATTTACTATTGACATAAAACGCCGCAGTTTATTTATTAACAATATATTCATCAATTAATACTTGGACGGAATTGATTTCTTTTTAATGATATTAAATGATTTTAATGAGCCATTAATCTGTTCAATTCTTAACATTTTTTGTTAAAATTTGCCTATTTATCAAATTTCATAACTTAGTCTCAAAATTTCAGACAAATTGAGGAGTTAAACTTCAGAAAACTAAGAAGTAAATAAATTTCTTTTAAGCTCAACCTACTAAATTCATTGAATTTCATTAAAAAAGTAGCAATTTTGTCTAGATATTTTGCAACAAAATATTGCACATGAATAAATTGCAGCATTTAAGTAAATGATTAATTGCATTGAATAGTTTATCATAATCTGGAAATAAAGAGGTAAAAAGATATTTGTTGAAGACAAAAATTTCTAAAGCACGTTATGGACACAATAAACCAAAAAATTAGAGAGGCACGTAAAAGATACACTAAATATAAGACTGACTTCGAAAGATTTCATGAAAATGATTATTTAGATGGGAATGAAAAATTTGGCTGCTAAATAGGAAAGAGAATACATTATAATGAGAGAGAATAAGATTTATGGGTAATATTAGACAAAACCCCAAATTGCTCATATAAAAGATAATTGCTCTGTATATAGCACTACTTTATAAAAAGATCACAATAAAATTATAAAACTGATAGAATCTTGTGATTAGGGGTGTTTATAGCTCGGTCAATTGAACGCGTGGTTCGCTGTTGAAAGAACCGGATTTTTTGTTGGCCAAAAGACCTTAACTAATAATCAAACCAATGAAGCGACTCGATGTTTTGGTTTTAATTACGATTCGGTTACGGTAGCGGATAATCAATGAACCTATTCTATATTTCACCAAAACATAAAAGTGTGATTTACATCTTAGAAAAATTTCTTTTCATTATAGAATTAAAAGTTACACACTCCAAGTAATCAATTTACAAATCTAATTATCAATCGTTATATATATTTAAACCAAAATCAATCAAAACCTGATCGATCATTAAAAATCTCTTTATAAAAGATTTATCAAACACCATTTTTCCGTTATAATTTTGTTTGAGTACTTCTTATATCCTGTTCCATAATAAAATACAAATAACTATTTATAAAAGGTGTTTTATAGTGGATGGGCAGCGGGCACGAGTTTAAATATAATTGTTTATTTTCCAATTTTAGGGATGAAAATTTTCTCGTAAACACCTGTAGTGAGTTCAACTTTGCCGTGGCGCCTTTTTTCTTGTTTTTCAACCAATCACTTGACTGCAAGAAAATTCTGTACTCGAGTTCATAAAATGGTTAGTTTGTTTGGTAACGAAAACTTGAAAAAGTAACCGTGGTTGTCAAAAATGAAATTATGTTGTCAAAGGCATGAAGAAATCGTTGTTTTCCTTTTATAATGATAACATATATTAATAAAAAGATTACATCCTTCTACATAACAAAACAGGAAAAACTTGAAAACATGTTACGCTTTTTACAAGATAAATATATTAAATAGACATAAAAATTAAATATTCATAAAAATTAAAGTATGAAAAAAAAAATAGTCATTTTTCTGTTAAGTATTGGTTAAATAGGTTCGATTACATAAGAACATGATTTTTTTAACGGCCCAAAAGCCCAAGCTAAAAACCGATCCATTGCATTCGTCTGGTTATAGGTTGAACCAAATTCTCCATTTTAGTTTGAGCTAAATCGTGAACATCTCTACTAGTGATCTTGGAAAGATTTTGTGGAGGTAAATATTTGGATAGAAACGAAGTTAGATATGTGGTTGTAGAATTGGAAAGAGTACATAATTATATCAATAAGTTGATTTTATCATTGCCGATTTGTTTTAAATTGCTCTGTATGAGGATTATTCCTTTGAATATATCCTTATCCATAAGTTTATTTTATTTATGACGCTGACAATAATGCATTAGATGTTAACTGGATACATAATGTTTTAGTTTTGTAATGAAAAATGAAAAGGACATGTCAACTAATCCTTATTAATTTATTGACACATCCACTTTATTCAGTGAACCTTTGTGAGATTCGGTTATTTTGTTTATATAGATAAATTCCAATTTATAACACTTGCATTGCCCTGTTTCTTGTCATGCTTTGAAGTACCCCTTTCCTCGGACACTCTGAATTATTTTTAAGGTTCTTTAATTTGCCACTTTATTATATATAGTTAAGAAAATACTATTTTTATAGACTTCCGCCTTAAATTGAATTTTTTACGGTATAATATGGACTGGGACAAAAGAGTTATTTGAACTCGAACTTTAAATCTCACTCATTTATAGAGATTATTTAAATTTTTTTAGAGGCCGTTTATATGTGAAAGATATCGTAATATACCAAAAATATCCAATTAATGCAAAAACATGATCATTTTCTTAATTAGCTGCTTTTATATCCTGAATATTGAAGATGCTTGACTTAGTGTCGACGTGAATAGTCACATCTTGCATGTTTGTGGAGGCTGACTGGTCTTGAAATCGTAAACGGATCTCATCTCAAGTATAATGGTCTCCCACTTTCTCAAAGAAAAGAAAAATAAGATAGTGGTTGACTATTAGAACAAGAGTTAAGTTAAAACATAAACTATATATTACGCAAACAATATTATAAAATTAAAGGTCCCAATTGGAAGCATAGAGAGTTGAAAGTTGTACGTCACATAGCTTTAACTTAACCATTTGGAACAGAGTCCTCTTTTTTTCTCAAATTTTTCTAACCATCGATCTATTTAAATGGACTAAAAAACATCTTTGCGTTGATATCATTATTTGATGTTTTTAAGAAACTTTATGGACTTTACTATTTAAAAGTACATGCTAATATAGTATCTGAAATCATGTCCTACTAGCTTCATTAGAGTGCCTAAATGAAAATCCAAACAAATCCATATTTAACCAAAGATAATTTTAATTTTCATGATAGTCATTATTTTTTTTAATATTGTAATTAATGAAGTTGCGAAATATTAATTGGAATTAAGAAAATGATAAGCCTACAATAATATCAACATATAACAAATCATAAAATGATAATCGGAGAAAGTTGATTAGGGTGAATTAGACAAACATACTTAACTGCAAATTTAAATTAAATGAAGAAATGTTAAAAAAAATACATTGGCTTGAAATATTGAAAAAATCTACTTACTAACTCAGTAAATATAGCATATGAAAGTTACAAAATCATTATAATATATCTAATGAAATAAATGAATGATTCCGCTGACTAGTATATGATCAAAAACATTTGAAAAGTTGTGACTTCATGGATGTACGGTTGGAAGAATTTTATATGTTAAAGAGTTTATTCTTAATTTTATTCTTGAGTTGGTGTGAAAATCAAAACTTTGCTTTTATTAATTTAATATACTTTAAAATTTCTTCACATCTTGTTCGATAGAAATATAGAAATTCTGGTTTATGAAAAATTATAGAAATTGAGAATCAGATTGTTTTCCAATATTCTCTACAGATTATGTCTTTCTCAAAAAATCTTAAATGCAATCGAAAAAAACTCTGCAACAAATAAAATTCTCTTATATGCTTTCCACTTTTTTTCTATTTTCATGGAAACTAAACTATTAATGCCCTAAATGCCCCCAAAAACGTTTACAGTTTGGGGGAGGAAATAGTGACTAGTGAGGTTCGAGAGTTTGTTGACCTGAAATTTAACCAGTTTTAATTCAAAAAGTTCGTGCGGTTAAGTATAGGAAACTAAATGAGTGATGTAAGAGTTTATAAAATCGATCGACCTGTTCATAACTCTCTTTTAAAACAATTTCGAGTTACTTCAACTACAATAGAGGGTGCCTACAAATATTTTAAAAAATAATATTTAAAACATTGATTATTTATATGCAATGCTTAATTACGAAGTAACTTTTTTCTTTAAAAATGTTCTAAAATATACCGTATTTACAGAAACACTTTGAAAAACGCTATAACCACTTTATCTGGCTCGTGCTTTCTACCCTTTTTTTGTAAGACAAGTTAAATGAGTTGGTTGCAAACACTAAAAAAATCTTTATGTGGGGCCAAGGACCAATAATCTCTTTCCATTACCATTTTCAAACTCCACCCAAACATCTAATTATTAATAATAGACAAAATCACAAGTCAGGGCGCACTTAGATTTTGTACAACTACAATAACACGTATCAAATTAACGCTTTCATGTCGGCCATGAAGATTCTAAAGAAAATAAAATAGTTTATATATTTTCATTTTTAATCTATGAAACATTGGGAATATCGATTTAGCCCTAGAAATTTTAGAAAATATTTAGTCTTCATGCCCCGGATATTTATTCAAATCATTCATATTCTCACTACACCAGGAAAGATTTACAAAGCCAATAAAGACAAAATCTTCTCTCTTTGCAACTGTCCTCAAGAGGGATTCTTCTTTGTTACAAGGGTATGCATCAAAACGGGAGCATGAATGTACTACATTCAAGGCTTAATTAATTAAAAGGTTTTCAAACTACAAAAACATCACTAACTGTTTGTCACGATCATTTGAACTCAAATTCTTTCCTCTTGCTTATAACAATTTATATGAGTCTCATTATTTACTGATCATGAATTTCAAAAATTCGATAAATATAATTGATAATATCATATAGTGGTATTAACATAAACGATTATCAAATACTGAAACTTTTTTTAGTAAATCATCAGAAATTTCATCTCTAATGACCACATGAAACTTTTTTTATTTTAGTGCAATTATTTTGGCACAGTGCTATATAAGTCCAAAACTAATTGTGAATAATACTTTTAGGGGTTTAACACCATTTTTGTACGTTATTCTTGCATTAGAGTTAATGTTCTGCAATTTATGTTGAAACATTTCATCTTGAATAATAATTATCTTATTCCGATTATTCTTGTAATTTTACAATATGAGTAATGAAGTTGCGAAACCTGATTTTACCACACTTACATTAAATGCTTTACACTTCTTCCAAAATAAAAGAGGTTTACGATTTCTCCACTCATGCTTATCAGCTTATGTAAAGATCTTGTAAGATTATAATATAATTGTGAAAGTAATTAAAATATTTTTATATTGGATACATTAGTCTTGTCTTGGAGTCAAAGATAGATTATTAGGTGTAGGTTAGATAGAGATGCTTTTTTGGAACATTGATGAAAACTATTATATGTGTTATAAAGGCGATTCACTTATTAGATTTAAGAAGCGATATAAGGATTCTAACCAAGAATAAATAACTTCATTAATCGTTTCGGCTTTTAGCAGTGAACATCAGGAATATAAAAATTAGGAATAGAAATTTGTAGAAACAGCTCTCATTTCTTGATAAAAGGCACTTCGACATTTGGGTCAACCGATCCTCCAAGAGACTAATATATTTTGTGTTTAGAATGAAGTCAAGTTTTGAATATCTTCATTAATGATGTGGTGGTTTAATCAAATATAAGAATAGAGAGTTTACCAAGTCTTGAGGGAAGAGTTGTATATGAAATTTGCTAATAGGAATATGAGAATATGAATTGGCAAGTGAAGTTCTTAGACATGAAATCATTAAAGAAAGAAGTTGATTATTTGGAACCGAATTAGTACCACGTACGTTTGAAAGGTCGTAGAAAGTGATAGAAGTCTTTTGATGAACTAAATACTAAGAATTCTATTGATCGACAATTCCACGAGCTTGGGGCTCGAAAGGAGTGCAGCGCCCCAGAAAATTAGAAGTAAATAATACATTTTTTTTGTAAAAAATTCGGTTTTATCTCAAATTTTAGAAATATCAGTTTGGCCCTAAAAATTTAGAATATTTTTTTATTTGGTTGCTAAAATTTACATATTATAAGTACACTAACAACTGTAAAATATACAAACATTCATTATAAAATAGTGAGTCTTGAATTAAGTCCAAAGATTTTAATTTATAATCTAAAGCTCACATTATGGGTTTTTAAATTTTTCTTTTTTTTTGTTGAAAAACTAGAATAACATTAATCAAAACAATGGAGGTACAATGGGGTAACCACCATCACAAAAAATGGAAGTAGGGAGGCTGTCAAAAGGAACAATTCCAGAGTATTTCCTCTCCCTACTCCACTCAGCTAAAAAGTGAGCTGCAAAATTACAATGACGGGGAACAAATCTAAATTTTCATCTCGGCTAAAACTCCCACAACTTTTTAATCATTAACACACTCTTCATTGAGCTCCAATTGAACTTCGGTTGTTGTGAGGATATCTGCATGATCACGTTCAGATAATCTGATTCAAAGATGATGTGTTTCAATTTAAATTGAGTTGCCATTTCAACAGCTTTGAGGATAGCCAAGGCTTCACCAGCCTCCACATCAAAACACTTAGAATACTCAGAATGAGAAAGTAGAATGGAGCCATCTTTGTTACGCCAAACCGCAGCAACAGTTGCATCACTGTCACGAATGAACGCAACATCGGTGTTAATCTTGAACTTCTTTCCAGATGGTGGAGTCCAGCAGCTGCTCTTTGATATCATTTTATCTTCCTTGGATTTATTCAGTTGTGCTTTAGTGCTTTAAGGTGATCCTGTGTATGATCTTCAATTTGTTTGATGAGAGTACTCAAGTTCACAACTGGAGCTTTGTGAATGATATCATTCCTGAAATTCCATAATCTGGCCATCAAGCAAGCAGCATAAATCGAGAATTCTAATCTTTCCTCATTTGAAATCTTCAACTGATTTTTCCTGTCAGAGCAAAATATAATAAAATCAGCAAGGGATTTATCAGCAAAGAATTCTAACATGATAGTCCATTTAGATGCAAACCAAATGTGTTTCACCAGTTGGCATCTCATGAAGACATGATCAACTGATTCTTCATCTAGTTTGCAAATAGGACAGCAGGTATCATCAATTTTGAAAATAGAGTTAAGTTTGCTTATGGTAGGAAGAGCATTGGAGATACTTTTCCATCAAAGTAACTTATGTCTATTATGAATTTCGGCTTTCTAGATAGTGTTCCAAACAGGAGGGGGTAGAGTTTAATTTATTCTGGATCATAACAAGATAGGCACTCTTGACAGTGAACCTTCCAGACTTGGAAGGAAACCAGAATATACTCTTTGGTTCCTGGGAATCAGTTATTGATATCTTTAGAATCTCATTGACTGATTCAGGTAGGAATAAGAAGGAGAGCAATTGTGAATTCCAATTAGCTTCTCCATAGTGCATGAGGTCGCCAACTCTGGGGCAAATCAGTGCAGAGTCCATCAGGGGGTCATTGTGCTGGGGGGTTAGCCATTTTTAAGTTAGGAATCCAAGGTTCATTCCAAGTTTCCACTTCTGAGTTGATACTGGTCTTGAATCTAGCTCCCAATGCAATCAAATCTCTGCACTTGAAAATATCTCTAGCAATCCAAGAAAGGTTAGAGTTGGGTGTTGCCATAGTAAGAAAATTCTTGTCTTTAACATATTTGTCCCTGAAAAGATTGATCCCGAGCTTTTTGTCCTCAGCAGCAACACTCCAAGTAAGTTTAGATACAAGAGCTTTGTTGAGAAACTTCATCTTCCTAAAACCAAGCCCACCTTGGTCTTTGGGAGCACATATAGTATCCCAACATTTGAGGGGGAGGATATTATGATTAGAGTTCTCTCCCCACCAAAATCTCATCATCTGGTTGTCTAGCTTACAAGTAATCTTGGCAGGGATCAAGAAATTTGCCATTTGGTAAGAAGGCACTTCTTGGGCTACAGAGGTTGTAAGCTAATTAGTTAGTGGGGAAAAACCGGGCCAGGACTCAAAAGAATTCGACGAAGTCTTTCTTCCTGAACGACGGAAGTGACTACTTTCGTATACTAGCTATTTTAAGATCTACCTTATCTTGCTTATTTAAGCAAAAGGCGATCCACTATCAGCAGAACAGATCTACCTGCTTGTGAAAGGGTTTGGCCCTTCCAACCAACAAGTTTACCTGGATCATTTTAGAGAACGCTTCTTTTTTCCTTCTAGGCTTACAGAAGTGAATCCCAAAATGAAGCTGCTTGTGGTTGCATTCCTGAATACCAAATACAAAAGTGGTTCTAATCATGTCAGCAAGGTAGGAGTTAGCACTGAAGTGTATAAAAGATTTGTTCTTGTTAATGAGTTGAGATCCCCAAGAATCAATTTTTTTTCGGGCATCTAGAGATAGCATCTATATTCTGCTGATCATTCTTGCAAAAGATGATGAGATCATCAGCATAGAATAGATGAGAGATAGTATCACAGTTCCTAGCAATCTTGATCCTCCAGAGATTCTTGTTCACTTTTTCCCTGTGCAGCAATCTAGTAAGAAGCTCAGCATAAACAATAAAAAGATAAGGTTATATAGGATCACCTTGTCTTATACCCCAAGTAGGTTTAAAGAAGCCAAAAGCTGCACCATTAATAAGGATAGAGAAACTACAGGAGGTGAGATATCTTTTGATCCAACCACAAAAAACATTATTGAACCCAAGGCAAGTGAGAATTTTAACCAGCAAAGGCCACTCCACTCTATCATAAGCTTTAGTCAAGTCAACTTTGAGGGCTCTATAACTAGTTTTACCAGTTTTCTTGGAATTGAGATAATGCATAAGCTCATGGTTAAGAATGTTGTTCTCATGGATTTGTCTCCCTTGAACAAAAGCAAATTGGAGAGGGGAGATGACATTATCCAGAAGATGTTTCATTCTATCAGCAAGAATTTTATAAATCACTTTGTAAACAATATTACACAGGCTAATAGGTCTAAAGTTTTCCACTTTGCAGGGTCTGGCAAGCTTGGCGGATGAGAGCTATGTAAGTATGGTTAAAATCAGGGGGGATAGGGCTATTGAGAAAAAAAAGGCTTGAACAGCTTTAACAGTATCCTTACCTATAGAACCCCAGAATTTCTTGTAGAAAAGAGCAAAAAAGCCATCAGGGCCAGGGCTCTTATTATAATTCATCTAAAAAAAAACTTTCTTAATTGTTTTAGCACCAGGAACAGAGGTAATTAAGCTATTATTCTCATCAGTAATGACCTTAGGGAACATACTCTCCAAATCATAAGGGAAAGGAACATCATCATTCTCAAAATCAGATTTAAAAAGATCAGAGTAGTAGTTCAGGAAGCATTTACCTATATCTTGCCACTTGACAAATTTCATACCTGTAGAGTCTTTAATGAATTTAAATCTTATCCCACGGTAGATGAATCGCCAAATGCTCCATCGAATCAAAGAAGGCTGGGGGAAATATTTTTTCCAACTTGCACATCGTCTCCACTATTGATACCTCAAGCGTGGCCATATCGGATTTTTGAATTTCAGGGGCGCTCAAAGCTCTGAAAAAGTTGCTAACCTCCACTAATGGACCCCAAACACTATCCGGTAATAAGTCGCGAAATGCAAGAGGCAACAATCTTTGCATGAACACGTGACAGTCATGACTCTTCATCCCAACTAGGTTAAGTTGGTCCATATGAACAAATCGTGAAATGTTAGAAGCATACCCATCAGGGAACTTCAAACCCCGCAACCATTCACACACCAACTTCTTTTGCTCTTTACTCAAGCAGTACTTGGCTTTCTTCTTCACAACTCTACCATTTCGGCTAAACCCCAAGAACAACTCTCGTCGGCTCGTTAACAACTCCAAATCCTTCCTCGCATTCAAGTTATCCTTAGTCTTCTCTGGATCATCCATCACCGTGTTTTTGATATTATCGATGAAGTTCTTTTCGCAATGCATTACGTCTAAGTTGTGACGTATCATGTTAGTGCACCAATAAGGCAATTTCCAGAATATACTTCTCCGGTTCCAATTGTGCTCAATTCCATAACCTTGAATGACGATATTTTTCCGGCCGAATGGAATATCCGGCAAGCACTCTACCAGTTCTCGCATCTCTTCCCCGGATCTTCTCACCAAGGGCAAAGACTCTTCTGTCTTGCCCCTTAGGAAATCAGTGGTGTTGTCTCTGAAAGGATGGTCGTGTGGCAAGAAACGCCGGTGACAGCCCCAAAAACAGTTCTTCCTCCCGTGCTTCAGCTGAAATGCTTTGGTCCCATCCATGCAATATGGACATGCCAACCTGCCTTGGGTACTCCACTGCGAAAACATGCCATACCCTGGGTAATCAGTGACGGTCCACATAACAGTTGCACGCATTATGAAATTCTGCATCCTAAAGCTGTTGTATGTCTCAACCCCGACCTCCCACAGTGATTTCAGCTCATCAATCAGTGGTCGAAGCAAAACATCAATGTTCTTCCCGGGGCTTCTGGGTCCAGATATCAACAAACTTAAGAAGATGTATTCTTGCCTCATGCAAAGATCGGGCGGAAGATTATACGGCGTGACAAAGACAGGCCAACAAGAGTATGGAACGGCATTATTCGTAAACGGGTTGAATCCATCGGTGCAAATGCCAAGTCTAACATTGCGAGGCTCATTGGCAAAATCTGTGTGCGTTGCATCAAAGGATTTCCAAGCTTCTCCATGTGCAGGATGGATCATTTGATCACTGTCTCTCCGACAGTTCAAATGCCACGTCATGTGTTCTGCATTCACGCGAGACATGTAGAGTCGTTGCAGACGTGGCGTCAACGGCAGATACCACAGCTTCTTACCACCAACCAACTTCGCTCTGTTTTTTGAATTCAGCCTCTCTTTGAACCTGCCTTCATTGCATTCATGACACACCGTATACTTACTGTCTACGTACTCGCCATAAAACAAGAAGCAATTGTTAACGCAAACATCAAATGTTTGGTAGCCCATCCCCAATCGGTTCATATATCTCTGCATGCTATACATACTATCTGGCATCCTCTGCCGATCTTCTGGACTCAGCCATTGGCGAAACAGTTGTATGTTCTTTTCGCACGCCACATTAGGGATAGAGTGGAGAACCTTGTTATTGAGAAATTCAGCGACCCATCCCAATACTGTGTTTCCCTCGCCCGCTCGTATGGGCTCCTCGGCCTCACGCAACATCTGGAAGAATGCTTGTGCCTCCCTATTCGGTTGTTCGTTTCTAATCTCAAATTCATTGATATTATCGAATCGGCCAGCAAATGCATCTTCGACCATCTCTCTTTGTCGATCCCGTAAGTTATGCCCAGACGACGACTCATCCCTGTTTGTATCAAACCCCATATTTGTATCAAACCCCTCCTCGCGCCTTCGAATTTCACCGTGCCCAGTCCATACGTAGTATTGAGGCAAAAATCCATACTTGTAAAGATGAAATCAAATACCATCTCTATCACCAAATTTCCTATTGTAACACTTAATGCAAGGGCACCTAGCTTTGCCATTCCGTAATAATTGTGTTGCACTAAATGCGTAGTCTAGAAAAATTCCCACACCGGCTTCAAAAACAGGATTCAAATACCCATCATCACCATGATTTAATATGTCGTACATCCAACTTCGATCTTCGTTGTTATACATTTTATAACCTATTACAAACACAAAAAACTACCCTTAATTATTAAAATGAAAATATAAATATATCACTACAATATTTATCTATATATATATGTACATATGCAACACTACTTAACACTTAATTACAGTTAAAATGCACTAACGAACTATTTGTAAACATACAAAGAATATACCAATGATGATCATATATATACCACATAAAATTAAACTATTGTATTTGAACAATTAAATTGCATGCTAAAACATAATAATTTTAAGTAAATAAATAACCCAAATTTAAGCAAGTCAAATCAAGCCAACAAAACAGTAAATGTATTAAAATTACCTTCTAATTGCCGAGAATTGTGAGCCGTGGAGTGATCGATGGAGGTTTTTTGGAGAGTTTGTTTGAAAAAAAAAGATTGGAAGATGGAGGTTTTTGGAGGTGAAAACGGGTGAAAATGGAAGAAAATGGGGGAAATGAGAGGAAGAAGATAAGAAATTTGTGATAATTTGTGATAGTTGTATAGCTTCAAAAAAATCACTCACCATAGATAAGCAATGGTGTCTGATTTATTTCTTGCTAGGTGTAGGGTCCAGAAAATCACTCACCAAAGCATTAAAGTCTATATGGTCAAAAAAATCACTCACCATGTCTGAACATGGTGAGTGATTTTTTTGACCCCACAAAAGCACAATCCATGTGATATCAATGGTGTTAGATTATTTTGACCTCATTGAGGGCACAATCCTTGTGATAGCAAAGGGGTCAAAAAAATATGTCACCACAATTTTATATATCTATAAATATACCCCATTTTTCACAAACTTCATCTCTTTATCTCTTCTCCCTCAATAATCCGAAAATCCTCCCCTCTCCCTCAAAAAATCCGAAAGTTATCTCCTCTCCCTCAAAAAATATGAAAATCTCACTCTAAAATCTGAAAAATCCTCTCTTTTATCACTTTCTTTTTTGGGTGTTATATTAGTTATGTATTGTTTGGGTTTTTATATATTGTTTTGTGTGTTTATATATATATAGAGATAATATATTGATTTTTGTGTTTATATATATATATATAATAAAATGGAGGGAAAAAGCCAACAAAATTGAAAAATTTGAAAATTTGGCAAAAAAGTGGCGGTTAATCCGCCACCAATTTTTTTTAAAAATTTTTGGATTGTGGTGACTGAATAATTAGTCACCACGGTTTGTAAAAAAAAAAAAAAAAAAACCATGGTGAGTGATTATTCACTCACCATGGTTCCACGGTTTAAAAAAAAAAAAAAATAAGAAACCATGGTGAGTGATTATTCACTCACCATGGTTTTTAAAAATAAAAAAAAATAAAAAACCGTGGTGAGTGATTATTCACTCACCACGGTACAATACGATTTAAAAACAAAAAAATACGAAATAGCGTGGTGTCCAAAGAATCGGACACCACGCTTTTAAAAAAAAAAGAAAAAAAGGCGTGGCATCCAATGAATCGGACACCACCCTTTTTTTTTTTTTTTTTGCTTTTCTTTTAATCGAATTGCATGGCTACAAATTCATCCAACACCACATCATGACTGCATATTATTTTGACACTACGTGGTGAGTGATTCTTTTGACATTATTGTTGGTGACTAATTAATTTGTAACCATTGCTGACATAACTTTATGCCTACGAGGCCAATAGTTACAAAAGCTGGTTACAAAATTTTTTGTAGCCATTGATCAATGCTCACTGAAAATATAGCAATGGTTAGTAATTTTTTTGACATCATTGCTACATTTTCTTGTAGTGAGATAAGAGTGACGTGTGTTAAAATTGTTTTATAACTACTGTAACATGTAGAAGGTTATACAGTAATTTCTCATATTCAATCACATATTTACGTCCATATTTTTTAGAGTATTGTAGTTGTTGTATGAGTTTAACTATATAATTTGTTCATTTAAACTAATATATACTTTCTAAAAAAAGTTACTTTGATTAGGCTCACGTAAATGAAATCTTGATGAATTTTTATAAGTTATACATGCAGTGTTTTGTAACTTTACTTAACAACTAGAAACAAAATGTTTAATTTGTTTTTTCTTTTTTTTTTTTTGCTGAAATATATACATGCGGCGTGATTCTATTTTTGAGTTGATGAAATATTTGTTTGATGGTATAATTACTGAGAAACCGTGAATTGAAATATATACTAAAGAAGGAGTTTTTCATGAATACTGTTAAGAAAAATAATAATTCTATATTTAACACTCTTAGATTTGAGTTAATAGTTGCTCTAAAAATAGTATTAGGTTTTAGGTTTATAAAGACTTAAAAGTTTTCAAAGATGTATTAAAATACTTGTGATAAATTTAATAAATCCTGAAGACAATAATTTAGAAAAACAAAGGAAATAATTTATTTATTTTCTTGAAGATTTGTTAACACCTTTAAATTTATATAGGAGATGTGCATTTTCTTTAGAGTATAAATTACCTTTTAGAGAAATCAGTGGTGGAGTTTTGTTCTAATTTTTTTAAGCCTAGTCTGGCACTTCGTCTGGTTGACTATGGATATAATACTCGTGATTTTTTACTTTTAAATTATGAACAAACTTTCGATACATCATTTTCCTTATTTTAATATTTCATATCCATCATCACAACTCATAATTTAGTTTATATCTAGGGTTGAGTAAATTAATCAGTAACTCCTTATCACATAATATTTCATAATCATACCAATTTTGTTTTAATAGGAATATCAACTTAAAACCATTGTTTTCAAAACCGGACCGGACCGACCGGTCCGACCGGTTCAACCGGTGTCCAGTGCTTTGCCCGGTCCGGTTTGCATTCCAAAACGGGTCAGTCAATGAGCCGGTCAAACCCGCTTAAAACAATCAAGAACCGGTTAATTTGATGAACTGGTCCACTGGTTGAACCGATTTTTTATATTTTATATTAAAATTTAAATTTTTGTAAGGGAGAAGAATTTAACCCTAGACCTCTTAGCACAGTTTCAATGCTCCAACAAATTGAGCTACACCACCTTTGGTGTCATATTTACATATTAATATATACAACACATAATCAAAGTGTACTTTTGTTAAATAATAAAATAATTATACTTTTTAATTTTTAATATTAGTATAAAATAACATATATGTAACTCTTTCTCTAAAAATGCGTTTTTAGTTTTTTAGGTTTTCCTAAATATTAGCTTTTTAAGGTTATTTTTGAGTGTTTTCAAAAACTTTACAAATTATAATTATGCATATCTTTTTTGAATTTATTTTAAACGTATTTTAAATAGAATTCTCTCTTTGACTTATAATTTTGACTTTTCTTTACTTGTATACTACACATATGTTTATACAAAAAATATTGATTCTATTATTCTCAATTGGATTAATTCAAAAATCAAAATTAACTAAATAAAATATATATATTCTTTTATTTGATAATAAACACAAAATAAATAATAAATCTATACATTGATCATACCGGTTGGACTAGTGGTTAAACCGGTTAAACCAATAAAACCACTAACTGGTAAGACCACCGGTTCTACGACTGGTCCGATTCTGAAAACACTGCCTAAAACCTCCTTGTGGTTTAGAAAACCTGCACAAAACTCTCTTCGGTTCTTAAATTATTTAGAATTCCCTAATAGTTTCATAAACCCTGCATAAAAGACTTTATGATACATTTCATCTAAGTCAATTAGTTTTTTTATTTAGTGACCATAATGTTCTTACTTCATTATTTATAGATATATATCATTTAAACTTTTAAAAAAAATACTTTATTTTTTTGAAAAAGTTTAACATAATATTTTTTGGTGTTATGATGTAAATAATTATGTATAATTTTTATAATAAATAAATTAAAATAGGAGTTTTGTGCAGAATGTGGGGGGTTGTGTAGGTTTTCAAACCACAAGGGGCTTTAATGCTAAAGTTCTAAAGGGTAAAATTAACTTTTCAGAAAAAAGTACACAAAATCCAAGTCTACTCTCACTATAGAGCGAGTATACACCACACTCTAATAGAGTTGGATGGAATGGAGATTCCGTGCAGGATTTTTGAAACCACAAGAGGGTTTTGCGCAACGTTTTTGAAACCACAACAGGGTTCTAGACAATTATCAAATCACAAATAGGGTTTCATGCAAGTTTCCAAAACCACAGAGGGTTTTATACGTTTTTCCCTGTGTTAATATGATATCTCATCTACGGTTTCTTCTACCATGCAATGAGCAACGACTTATGTTCGAGCTTTATAACTCAAATAGCTATCCATATTATTCAGTTTGCTAGCTCACATTAATGTCTTGTTCAACTCATTAGGACACTTTTTAAAAATTGAGCCAAGGGATTGAGAGTATTACCACTAATGTTGTTAGTCTAAGTAATTTCATCAGTACTCATCTAGCACCGCATACAACCAAAAAATGGTTGTAATCTACGGGCTATAGAAGCTAGTAAGTATTTTTTGGTCTCACAGTTATAGTTTTTATATAGTTTTATGTTTTAGTTTACTTTATAACCCATCGATATATCTAGGTTTAGGTATTCTTTTTGTTTCAAAATATTTTTTGTTTTACTCTAATTTTTGTACATGATATTTTAAGGAATATGGGTTGGGAGGGAAGGGGCAATCAACAATCATCAATATGTATCATTTATACAATTAGTTGTTTCAAGTTGTTAGAAAAAATCAAAATTCTATGAAACGTAATTACTCTAAAAAGAAGCAAAACCCTCTTCCCTTGCCCTATTATGTTTTCAAATAAAGGGTTTTTGTTTTGCCTAATACATATAGACATAATGTTTTTTGCCTCCTTTTTTCACATAGTTTACTTTTCTTGTTGTGTACACCATCATAAGGGGTTGTAGACAAAATCCTCCTTTTCCGTAAGATATTTTTAATCGTGCAGCAAGCATCGTGAGAATATAATTAATTTTATTCAGTTTGTTTTTCAATGTGAATCACTAATACAATTAGGGTTGTTTAAGACCCACCCGACCCGCTAAACCCCAATTCGTCGAACCGAAACAGCCATTTTTTATATATAAAAAAAAAAGAATATTGGCAGTTTATTTATTGGTTAACCCGCCCAAAACCGGCGGGTGGCGGGTTGAGCATCTCGTCTGCGCACTTCTAAATTAGTGCAGCCCTAGCTACCTCCACCAAACCCAATTCACACAAATACAACTCAGTCTCACGCACAAGATCGAGATCTCCTTCTTCTTCAGTGCGTCAATCTCCTCTCCAGCGGTGGACTGTTACGAACAAAGTAGTTGACGGTGATTGAATGGCAGATTGCCTGTGAAGGGAGTGGAGAGGGTTGTTGAAGTGGAGGGTTGGTGACGAAATGGAGTGGAGTAGGGTTCGTGATTCGGGATTTTTTGGTCACCGTATGGATAAGTCGCAACATTTCTCTGTTTTCCTTTCACGTTTTATTACGTGTTCATGATTTTACATTTTTAGAATAAATAAGGGTGGGAAAAGCAATTGTAACTCAGGTTTTTTGGACATTTTATGAAATTCAGTTTTCTTGTGCATGTTCATGAGATGAGCCTGTCCAACTTTTTTATGGTTCTTTGTGTGTGTATGTAAGGATAATTACTTTCACCCCTGAGACTTATTCTTTCTACAAATTGTTGGACAGTTTTTTTTTTTTTTTTTTTTTTTTTCAAAAAGAATAATCAACCCGCCCGCAATCCGCCTAACCCGTGCAACCCGCATGATTTTATTTTTTAACTTAATCCGCACGAGTTGAAAAACTGATAACCTGCTAACATTGGGTATGGTCATTTTTTGGTGACAACCAGCCCAGACTCGCTCGTGACACCCCTAAATACAATATATGTAAAAAATTATCTTTACTTTTAGTTGTACCAATTTTTTCATCTAAAGTAAAATGAATCATCCAATGAAAGTAAATATTCTCTCAAATGTTGTGATTATACTTTACTTATGACGTGTACAAGGTAAGGCAAATAAAGATAAACACTGGAAAGTACGTATGAAGAGCCAGAGACGAATTATTATAAAATAACAAATGAAATAAAAAAAAATATTAGAAAAAAGTGGATATAAATTTAAGTATAACTTCATATTAGATAAAACTATATATATATATATATATATATATATATATGTGTGTGTGTGTGTGTGTGAGAGAGATTATATAAAGGAACCGGTTTAGGTTGCAGGGTTTAATACTTTTTGTTTAGTAAATTATCTCTTTGGTCCTTAGATTTTAAAACATCTAAACATGACTTCAAAAGTATTATAAGTTGTTTAGTTTAGTACAAATTCATCACTTAATAATTAGTCCACAAATTTCTGAAACATCTCAGTTATATCCAAATAAATATAATATTAATTTTGCAGTTTGATCCAATATAAATGAAATCATAAAATGTATAAACAGTTTGCGTTAAAAACCAATAATTATTTACACGCAAAGAATTGGCACGTGAGCCCTGCGCACCCGGACTCTAGTATGTATATATTGGACAGTGTGGGTTTGGGAAAGAAGGCGATGGTCCCTACGTGCCCCCTTCACTCTTCAATGGTGTTGGTAGTTCCCATAGGTTGTGTTTGGTAAACATTCAAGGTACTATGATATTATCACATGTTGACTCTATTCATTATATTGTTAGTGGTGAATAAAGATTGATGTTATGATATTGTTTGTGGCGAAACAAATAAATATTGTCTGAAATGTTTATTTAATTTTATGTTTCAAGTTATTAGCTATTGACTGTTTCTCTCTGTTTGCTAATTAATGAAATTACCTTCTAACAAATTAATGCAATTTCCGCAATGCATGATGACAGAATTGATATTTATTGCTAAATCTTACTCACATATTTTTAAGGCCCTGTCAACACAAAACAAATTATAGAAAATAACTTATAATTAATAATTAAAGTCGTTGATGCGTATGCTCACGCCTCAACTCGTATACTTTGGCACACTTACATTTAAACATTGACTTAAACAACAACGTTGAAGAGAAGGTAGGTTTCAACCTAAATTATAAACGCATATTTTCAATTAAGAACTGCTTAACAAATAACAACTAGCCATGACGTGACGTGACCTGAGTATTCTGACTAGTCCTAATTAAAAACAGCGCCAATGTTGTCCAAGTCAACTCTTTCTTTTTGAACAGGTCAACTTTTATTACCATTTTGTTCACAACTAACCCATTAATATTACTCCTCCGATGGTTAACACTTTCTACCTAATTAATTGCCAATATGAGTTATGACTATTCTCTTTTTTTCCACATTGACGTTACTATAAAATCACACCACCAATGCCGCCTTAATTAGCCAAGAATTTCCAAAACCCTCTCTCTCTCTCTCTCTCTATATATATATATATATATATATATATATATATATATATATATATATATATTTCTCTCCAATTTGCCGAATACTCGCAGGTGCTGTTTCTTCTTGTTTGTGAGTTTTTTTCTTTTGTATTCAGCTATGGAGAATTTGTTGGGATTGCTGAGACTAAACGTGAAAAGAGGGATCAATCTTGCTAAAAGAGACACCACTAGCAGCGATCCCTACGTTATTGTTAGGATGGGGAAGCAGGTCCGTTATTATATCATCTTTTTTTCGTCTAAACGTTTTATTACAATTTTGTTTCATGTTCCTTTTTTTGATGATGCCAAAGTTTAATTCGGGTTCATATTTACACAGTGTTCCGGCGGTTTAATTAAAGTTCTATGTCTTTTTTTTTTTTGTGATAAAGTATAATTTAGGAAAATGCTTTCATCGATATCGTTAGTTGCACCACGTTAACAATGCAACGGTTGCATAAAATAATTTTTCCAAAGCATGAGATTCTAAAGTTTGTTTTACAGAAGTTTTCTTTAATTGGCTAAATTCAAAGATATGTGAGCTAAAGTTTATTTGTGTGTATGCTTAGGTAGGAGACTTTTTTTAACTCTGCTACCCTATGTCAAATCTTATTTGTTTTTTGCTTTTAAATAATTTATTTGATTCAAATAGAGGAAATGAGGAAGATCATTATAAGTAAGGGCTACGGTAAATATCAGATCAAAGAAAAATGGCTTAGCTCCGGAACCTTACGAGGCACGAAACAAAGATGCGTGATGAGTCGAGAAAGAGGATTCATGCTTTTTCGGTTTACTGTTCTTGTTTAATTCAAATAAACTGCTTCAATTAATTTAGAGTGAAGGCTTGATTGTTATTTTTTGTATTTAATTTGTTTAGACTTTTAGAATCTTACTCTGTTTTCTTGTGATGATTTTTTTTCCGATAACTGGCTTTATATGTATGTTTGGAACTTTATTAATTATGTTGTTGCTTGGTTGAGTTGATGTGCATTCGATTTTTCTGTTTTGCTTTCACCTCTGTTATATATGTTGTATAATTCTTGAAGTGCAAATGCTCATTCTTTTTTGCGAATTCAATTGTTGTATCAGAAACTAAAGACTCGCGTTGTGAAAAAGAATATCAATCCTGAGTGGAATGAAGAACTAACGCTTTCTATTTCGGATCCAAATGCTACAATCAAGCTGGTAAGTTTTCTTTTATACGCGTCAATAAGATTGGATTCCTGCTAGGAATGAGTACTGAGATCAATATATCTAGAGGCCAGTCGGTAGTCCCTAATGGCCGTAAAAGTCTTATGTCGGCCATCATGCACTCTTGTGGTGTTTGATGATTCCCGATTAGCCCTTATTTTATGGCGTACTATAATCTACAGATCCTCGGATGATTAAACTGTCGGCTCAGGTAGACCCTCTAAGCAGAGTGAAACTATCTAACAAGTACTTGACTACTAAATGGAGAACAAAAAGTATCACGTTTTATATATTGTCGAACATAGCTTCAGATGCGAGTTGGATGCTTAACGTAAAGGGGCTTCCTCTTGCCCTCGAATAAGAGCTTTTAAGGAGAGGATTAAGGGGCCTTTTTGAATCCCATGACATTTCTAATTTTATTACTAATGAAGGTGATCCTAATTGTAATTTGCTTTATTTTCATTGCAGCAAGTATATGACAGAGATACATTCTCGCTAGACGACAAAATGGGGGACGCAGAGTTCGACATTAAAGCATTTGTTGAAGCTTTGAAGATGCACTTGCAGAGTCTGCCAAGTGGAACCGTTATCACCAAGGTGAAACCAACCAGGGAAAACTGCTTATCTGAAGAGAGCTCCATTATATATGAAAACGGCAAGGTCATCCAGAACATGTTCCTCAGACTCAAGAATGTGGAGTGCGGTGAAATCGAGATCCAGCTGAACTGGATTGAGGTCCCTGGCACGAGAGGTATCTAGTGTGAATCATGGCCAGTTATTCTCTCCATTATGCAAAGCGATGTTTGTAGCGGTAATGAGAAACGGTGGAAACTCCTTGATTTCGTGTCTTAAGTAAAACACTCATAAATCAAGGTCTAAAACTTTGTGATTTGTAAAACTACAAATAAATGTTAGATTTGAGTGTTCAATATATTTCTGTTCGAGGTGTTTCTTGGTGATGGTTTGCAAAATATTCTATGCCAACACAGTTTTGGCATCGTATCCAAGGTGATCAAAGCTTTCAAATAGCACATTTCTTCTTGCATTTAGTCTGAAGTAAGTATTGTTTTGACACAAAGAGCATGAGAAATTAACTTCCAATATGTTGTGGTTCGATCTTTAAGTTGTTTAATCGAGCCTTAGATCTTTTATGTTCACATTCGACCTTCTTTTGCGATCTAAATCTCTTTCTTTTCATAGTATTATTACTTTTGAAACTTATGAAGTGTTTCAATACCAGAATGAGTCTCATATGTACTGTCTCGTTACAGTTTTCTTAGTTAATGCATGTTAAGGTTCTTCGGCTGTCATGAGTTATGTGACATATACATTTTAAGCTGTCGCCAAAGATCGAAAATTATCTTAGGACAAAGCAGTATTAATCTACGAAGAACACGTAGACGTTCTTAAATAAGCTTTCCAGATGGGCTTTATGACGAATTCATACCGCGAATTGTACCATTTTGCGGATTAAACCATAAATTATAATTGCAAGCGAAATACACCACAAATTGCAATAATTTTTACAAATTACACCACAACGTGTGTTTGTAAGTTTTTTTTAGGGTATTTTCGGTATTTTAATTTTTACTTGACAAAATTTTGCATTTTTGTCCCTAATTAAAACCGTGCTTTAGATCTTTTCATTTTTTTTTTTCTATTTATGAGAACATACGTAACATCTTTAAAAAAAAAAAAAAGTCAACAACCATTTAGGAGAAAAGGGAAAAAGACTCGTAAAGAAAAAAGATCTTATGCAAGAACATTTGTTGTTATCCACTCATATATCACTCCAAATATCACTGCCTAATGGTGTTTCAATTCACGCGCATATTATACTAGGGGTGGAGACTTGGGGTCAAGGAAGGCAGGCGTGTGTTTATGTCTAAAGTAGAAATAACTCAATTGTAAAAATAGTAAATGGTTTGCTTCTTTAATTACGAATGGAAGATAGCATGAAAATGGCCCTGTTTGCAAAGACGTTTCCAAAGACATGTCTCTAAGTTTTGGTGTATTTCATGACTCATGTTTGATATGGATTTTATGAAAACATAAAATTATTAGTCCACTTTAGTGGTGTCAAATCAGCCAGCTACTCGAAATTATTTAATAGTCCAATTATAGGTACCAAGTCCAATATTTAATATTTTATTATCTTATACGTTATTAGCATTGTTTCATAATCGGATCGCACACTGAATAGGTGACGTTATTGGTTTGAGGTTCAGTCGGTTTAACTGTTTGTTCGAACCGGTGAGTGGTGTATTAGTAAAAAAATTCAATTAGTTTGTCTTGCAAGTGTATATTCCACAATTATATCAAAGTATTAAATTATAAACAATGTAGTCAAATTTAAAAATCAAATATTAAACAAAATACCAAAATGAATCATCAAAATGCAAGACATAATATAACACAGAAAGTCAAAAACAATTGAATGAAAGGAACTAAAAAGTCATAAAGCGTATATTTCTCTAATCTTCATGTCGTATTTACATAAACATTTTAATAAAAAGATAAATTATAGAAGAATATAAGCATAATCTTTAATTTTCATTAAACTTCACTGCCACAAAAGGAAAATCTAATCTTTTCCAATCTACTTACCATAGTTAAAGTTGGATGAACCTATGGTTTGTATATTTTAGTAATATTCTTTTCTCTAAGTTCTGGAATACTGCTAATTAGTGCTAACAATTTGTTACAGATTCCAATGCCCTTTATGCAACCGATATAAGCATAATTAAGATATTCATATTATGGTACTGAATTCAGCTTTCCATAAATTAGCTAAATTAATAGGACATTCGATTCCATAAATTAGTTAAAATTTTGTACGACATTAGAGATTCTAAAATTGGGAAGGCCATCTCACTAGCTTCAAAATATAAACATAATTAAGGAAATGATTTTTATATGTTACTGAATTCAACTTTCTATAAATTAGCTAAATTAGTAATTTCATACCACATTCAATTCCACAAATTATCTAAACTAGAATGACAATCACAGATTAGTTAATTTTTTTTCTTTCTCACAGCCTAGTTAATTAAAGGGTATGTAAACTATCAAATAGCTAATTCAGCAGCGTAATGGAAGCGGCGGCGACGGTGGCGACTGACGATGGGAGATGCTGGGAATTCGTCCTTTTTCTTTCTTTCTTTTCTTGTTTCTTCTTTTACATTTTCTCCAAGACTTTGTTGTTGTTTGAACTTTGGTTGAAAGAGCAATTACAACAAGGAAAGATGCAACAAAATCAGGGGCCAGATTGTACATAGTTAAGAAGAAACCAAAAAAGAAAAGCTAAAAAAACTGGAGCGGTTCGATTGCGGTCCGGTTGACCGGTTAAACCCGGATCAACCGCTAATCGCACCGGTCCCAACCGCTTTGGGTGAAAAACGGTTCATGAGTGTGTTCCGGACCGGAAGCGGATCGGGTCACCGGTTAACCCGGGCGAATAGGCCGGGCCGGTCCGATTTTAATAACACTGGTTATTTAGAATTGTTTTTTCCCTCTCTCACACACATATGTATATATATCATCCAAGCAAAAAATAGAACGTTTTTACAAGAGTCATCTGAGAGAAAATTGTAATTTTGGTATTTAACTTGGCGGCAATTTTTTATTTTTTTTTTCTTCATACTTTACCTTGGCAGCTCAGGATTTTGGTACTCCAATTAGATAATTTCCTGAATTTTTGGAATTTCGGCGGCCACGATTCTGAAATCTCGTCAGAATTTTTTACGTGGTACAAAATTTGTGGATTTTGACTGCAGTGAACCTCCCAACTCACTCACTACAAGAAAACATTGCAATAGTGAGTGACTAAAATCTGTTGCCATGTAGGAAGAGAATTTAATCAATAGGGTCAAAACAAATGTAGCACAAAATAGTGACAAAATATTCATTTACCACGCATAGAGGAATAATAATCAGTTACCATAGCATAAAATGGTGACAAAACACTTTATCCCTCAACAAAATACATAGGGTCAAAAAAATTGACCCCATAGAGTAATAACCGTGGAGTCAAAAAAATTTGACGCCACGGTTTAACGGCCCAGATCATGCCGAACCGTGGATAATAAACGGTACACGGACCAGATCATGGCGTCAGAAAAATCTGATGCCATGCTTAATATAGACGCGTGGTGGGGAGAATTTTCTCTCCCCACCACAATTTTCATCTTATTCCCCAAATTACTCGTGGCCGCCCCCTAAAAACCCTAAAAAAAATTAAATCCACTCCAATCCTCTCCAATATCACCATAAAATTAAGGTACGTTCTTGTAGGGAAAAAATCATTTTTCATACCGTAACTTGGCACTATTTTCATTTTCATACCTTAACTTGGCAGTCATCAATTTACATACCATAAGTTGGACACAATTTTCACATTTGGTACTCCGGCACCGGAAAATACACGCTGGCGCCCCGTCACCCCAAATTTGGGGATTTTGACTAATTTTAACCCACGTAGGCACTCCACGTCGGATAGGGAAAAAATCATTTTTCATACCTTAACTTGGCACCATTTTCACTTTCATACCTTAACTTGGCACTCATCAATTTACATACCATAAGTTGGACACAATTTTCACATTTGGTACTCCGACACCGAAAACATACAAACTGGCGCCCCGTCACCCCAAATTTGAGGATTTTGACTAATTTTGACCCACGTAAGCACTCCACATTGGATATTGTCCACGTTGCATCCAGCGTGGAAAATGCATTAAAAAAAATACCAAAAACAAATCTCAAATGCACTAAAAATTCACAAATTACTACCCAATTTAATAAATGAAACCACTATGCCAAATTAGGGTACCATAAAATTGTGCCAAAATAGAATACCAAAATTGATTTTTCTCCAAATCTTATACATTACTCCAAAATCGAATTACGGGAACAATCAAAGTTTCTTACGTGCTTCGAACTCGGTGGAATATGAATAAACGAGAAATTGAACAGTTAGGGTTTTGGAATCAAGAACAAAAATAGTCTGAAGAGTTTAGAACTTACTTTTTGGACACAGGGCGTCGCCACTCGACAAAATCTGGTAACTCAGGTGGCGTAGGATTCAAAAGTTTCTTCTCCTCTGTTCTTAGTTCTTACGAGTGAAAGATAGTCGAGAGATGAAGTTTTTGTTTTTATTATTAAAAAGATGAACTTTTTTCTTTGCCTGAACGTATACTTGTTTTTGCAACTAATTAAAAACGTTTTTCAACTTAAGGCAGCAACTTTTTTGATTTTTTTTTTTTTTTAGATTTGTTTTTGGGATTTTTTTAATGTATTTTCCACGCTGGATGCAACGTGGACAATATCCGACGTGGAGTACCTACGTAGGTCAAAATTTGTCAAAATCCCCAAATTTGGGGTGACGGGGCGCAAACGTGTATTTTTTCGGTGCCGGAGTACCAAATGTGAAAATTGTGTCCAACTTATGGTATGTAAATTGATGAGTGCGAAGTTAAGGTATGAAAGTGAAAATGGTGCCAAGTTACGGTATGAAAAATGATTTTTTCCATATCCGACGTGGAGTGCCTACGTGGGTCAAAATTAGTCAAAATCCCCAAATTTGGGGTGACGGGGCGCCATCGTGTATTTTTCGGTGCTGGAGTACCAAATGTGAAAATTGTGTCCACCTTATGGTATGTAAATTGATGAGTGCCAAGTTAAGGTATGAAAATGAAAATGGTGCCAAATTACGGTATGAAAATTGATTTTTTCCCCGTTCTTGTACAACTTTAGAAGAACACTACTATGCAAAAAAATTCAATTTTGTATGGTTGAATTGCATGCTTTTTATTTTATAAATTTTTCTATTTGTATGCATTTTATATGTTGATATTGTTGAGCTTGGAGAGTTTATAATTATTTGTTAGAAAAGTGTAGTTTTTATTGTATAGTTTCTTGTTTTATTAATTTTTTGGGATATATATATATATATATATATATATATATATATATATATATATATATATATATATATATATATGCTTGTTTTATACCTTTTATTGAATATTTAGTATTTTATATTTGTTTATGCAATAGTGTTAATTAAAATTTTAAGCATGCATGCCTTCATTATTTGTTATTAGAGAATGTATAATTAGGATCATTATATATGTGTACTCATTTTATTAGTAGTAATTAGGAGAATTTCATTTTAATTAGGATAGTTTTAGTAAAAACGATGGAATATATTTATAAATATTAGGAAAAGTTCAGAAATATTATGAAATTTAGGATAAATGTGTAGTACAATTAAATGTCATGATTATATTAGTAATTAACACTTTTATGACAATTATTACATAATTACTAATAAAGTTCTATATTACAAAGTAATTTAATTAAATTAATTAGTTAATTAAGTTTAGGTAAATCATGATTATATATGTGCACTCATTTTATTAGTAGTAATTAGGAGAATTTAATTTTGATTAGGCTAGTTTTAGTAAAAACTATGGAATATTGTTATAAAAATTAGGAAAAGTTAAGAAAAATTAGGATATTTACTAGAAGATTAAAATTTAACAAAAAAATAGCTAGAATAAATGTGTAGTACATTTAGATTTCATGATTTTATTAGTAATTAACACTTTTATGATAATTACTACATAATTAGTAACAAAGTTTAAATTAAGTAATTTGATTAAAATTAATTAGTTAATTAAGTTTGGGTAAATCTTAATTATATACGTGTACTCATTTTATTAGTTGTAATTAGGAGAATCTAATTTTAATTAGGATAGTTTAGTAAAAATGAGGAAATATTGTTATAAAAATTAGGAAAAGTTAAGAAAATTATGAAATTTAGGAGAAAGTTAAAATTTAGCAAAAAATATAAAAATTAAATGTGTAGTACACTTAATTGGCATGATTATATTAGTGATTAACACTTTTATGCCTATTATTGCATTATTAGTAATCAAGTTATTTGATTAAAGTTAATTTGTATGTTTCTTTGCTCTCCTTATTTTCAGTTCTTTTGCGTTTTATTTTATGATTATGAGCATTGAAAGATCTTTCTTCTTCTATTTAATTTTACATCTTAATCCCATATGCGTTAAAAGTTTCTTGATTTTGCAAGATAATATGCTCTTAACTTGTATTTGAAGGCTCATGGATCTTGGGTACCCCATACTTGAGGAAATGCTGAGGAAATGCCTCATACAAGATTACAGTTTTTCGATTCTGAAATTTTTATTTTTACATATTCTTAGATTGGAGTTGCTGCTTCTCGATTTGAATTTGCATATTTCCTGGTGATGTTCTTTTCATAGGTCGAAGCTGCTTTTGATGCAGTGAGTTGTAATGGTATGTGACTCAGCTTTTGATTTTTATGTTCTACCTAAAATTGTATAGTTTTCACTGTGAAATATGAATGGCAAAAGCATTGTCCTAGCCATGGAGTTGTATAGTTATAGCATCGATTTGTGTGTCTACTCCCTTTTAGTTGTTGGGTAGATTATTCAGGAAATAGACGTGGTTAATAGGATAAAGATATTGTTTCAGATTTTTCAGTTCTAATTAAGTCCTCTCTTATTAGTCTTTAAGCAAACAATGTCATTTTTTGATTTTGACTGTGCTATTACAAAGTAATTATCGGCTCTTAGTCTTTTAAATTGAAGAAAGTTGATGTCGAGTTATCAAAGCGAACACATGATTGTTTGAGTAGTGTTGTATGAGTTTAACTTATCCAACGGATTTTTGTCTTGGCAGACATTGATAAACCACCCACATAATTATTATAGTGTGAGTTATCATGACATTGAGCATGCACAGGGAAATAAACGTGAGTTTATATTATTATATGCTATGTCCTTGTTAGGACCGCAAGTCTGACGCGATTCAAACTTGGTTGAGACTGTCAGGACTGTAGGTCCAACTCGATTTATTTCCTTGTTTTGCAAAAATATTTTAAAGGAAAGTTCTGGTTTTATTTTATTTATTTACTAAAATATTCACTCTTGATTTTATGGAAAATATCTTTTAAAATTGAGTGAATATTTGAGTAAGTTTGGAAAGATTTAACTTGATCTTATAGAATCTTATCTTATAGAAAGTTAGTCTTTATCAAACTCTTGTTTTCATCCTTTTGTAATCATTTCCTTGTGGAGTTCTTTTTCGTCTTTGATGTGCAGAATAACGAAGATCATGAAGATCTTATCAAAAGGAAACAAAGACTTATCAAAGGAAAAGAAGCCGTATCTAAGGAAAGATTCAGATATATTTGGAAAGATCGAGTCCTGACTGGATTGGGAGACTGGCCGCGGATCTCGGGATCTTTCAAGGAGAGCTATCCTATAAATATTAGAATTCCTAAGAATCAATGTAGAACACTCGTGTAACAAAATATACATCTTTAGGTGTTCTGTTTTATTTTGTATTCCTTAGTTTTCATACTTGATTCATTTCAAGAACGTGACGAGCTGACAAGAGTTGAAGGGAGTTCAACGAAAAAGGATTGTGCCAGTTAGAGGGATCTATACGTACGTGCAGTTCGCTTGGAAGCTTGATCATAAGAAGATCATACGGCAGTTTGGTCTTACGGGTTCAAACGGAGTAAGCGATAAAAGGTTCCTGGTGGTATCAACATTAGAGGGATTCGGTGTTAGAGTAAAACCAGTAGGTGTATTAACTTTTAGTCGATGAAAGAAGTTTGTTCTCTTGGGCGAAAGCCTCGTGGATGTACGACATAGTCCGAACCACGTTAAAAATCTGTTGTCTTATTTTACCGTCTTATATACAGGTATCACGACTACTGCTTAAAAGTAAAATTTAAGACTTAAAGATCTATCAGTCCTTGATGCTATTTTTTCTTCTTTCAGTTTGATATGAAGTTGGAGGAGAAGATGCATACGAAGGAAGCAAAATGCACCAACAATTTGAAAAGACCAAGGTGGTGAAGTGACGAAATTGTGTCTATAATCTTGAGAAGAAACATTCTTGCATCTATTATTACAATTTAAGACATCATAATCAGATCATGGAAACTTTTGATTATCCTGAAGAAAAGCACATGATCCTTTTATATTTCTTTTGTTTATATTTTTTTTCATTAAGGAGATTCCATTTTAGGCATACTACTATATTTTAAGTTTTAACTGCTTGTTCTCAATTTTTGTAGGAAGCGAAAGTTGAAGGCCAGCAGGTACTGGAAAGCCATAGATCCAATTTCCATCAACTCTTTTTCATCATGGATCTTTATGTGAGTTATATTTTTTTGGTAGAGTTGAGATTACGAAATGTTTAACATGCTCATCATTCTTTTTATGTCTACTTAGAGAGTGCTTTTTGTCCTTTGACTAAAATTGTATTATTCCATAACTTTTTCCTGCATATGGTCATGATGTTGATTGGTCTCAATTATGAACCTTACAACAGACTTACTTTCTGACTCTTTGTTAAGAGTCTGAAAACTTATAATGAGCTCTTTATAGAGTCGACCTGCACCCTAAAGTTGTCACTTGAATTGTATATTGCAGAGCTTGAGAATCTTCGATAACCTCGTGGTTATGAGCTGATCTAGGTAGCGATCATTAAGGTAAACTAGTAGGTTTTTATTTTGTTTATTTCTTTATCTGTTTTTAACGAGGCTATGTGAATTAGCACGTTGAAGAAAAAATTTCCAGCTAGATGAGTTTGACCATTTAGTAAAATTGTGCAATTAAAATTCTTTACAACTCTATTAAGTTGTTGGGTTCCTCTTTGCAGCACTTGCTCACTTCCTGTACTTTAATTTAATCTTTTTTAATTATGTTACAATTGGATATGCAGTTTATTGTTTTAGTGGATGAACTTGAATATTAATTGATAACAATTAATGGAATTTCAATTGTTATATTTTTTCGTTACGTGAAAGGATTGGCTAGTTTTGAAAATTATAGGTATACAAGGTTTACCTTCTAATATGAATTTCTTAAGTTGTTCTCTATTTGAAAGTATTTTGTTTACGTTGTGACGTTCTTGCAAATATGTGCACTGTTTAAAGATGGCATCAGGCTTCTACTTTCATGTTTCAATTTTTGGTGGCTAAAACATTGCTAACTTAATATTTAACCTTTTGGTGTACGCTTCAGGTTGCACGTGACTTTTGTTGTGATGCTATGGAACTTCAAAGTCAACAGTTTGCAGCTTCCAGTAGATATAAGGGCATGTCATCTTAATTTGTGAATGTAGGCTGCTAGTTTGTAGAGAAAGGTTTTACTCTTTTGAAGGAGTTATTCTCCTAGTTTAGTTCCATACATATTGTTGTTCTACACTTTGCCTGAGAGAACTTTTGTACGTACTTGTGTTTGTTGAGTTCATTTAATAATAACGGAAATGGGATTTTTATTCTATTGTTTGTCATATTTTAAATTTTCATGTATCATTTTGAATATTATTTTAAATGGATGAAATAATATAAATAAAACACTGGGGAATACACTTATGGGACACTTTTAAATGTTTCCAAAGAAAAGTAATACAATACATGGGTTATTTTTTAAACTATGGGGACATATATAAGTGTTTCAAAAGCCTACTTATGGAACACATTTATGTGTCTCTAAATTGTAAAGACACATACAAGCATCTCAATATCTCAATTACCGAACATATTTAAATGTCCCCACAAACATATCTAGGGACACTTTAAACTATTGGGACGCGACTATAAGGGACACTAATGTTAAATGTCCCTAAAAAAATAAATGTATCAGTATGTGCATGTTGGGACATAATTCCGTGTCCCAACAGATCTTTTTTGTTGTAGTGACCTTCGACAGGCGTCGTCAGTGCATTACTGCGAGATACAGAGGAGGTCCATTCAGGGATGACGTGGACGCCAGGGGTGATGGTGAGAATGGTCCAGTAGGTCATGACGAGAAGGGTGACGTTGTTGGTGATCAGGAGGTAGATGGTGTTGTATATCGTGGGGGGATTATCTCTAAGCATCCCCCAGCAGACCCATCCCAGTGGCGAAGGATTTATGTCAACCATTTAACTGGGGAAATAACTGGTAGTGACAAATTGGTAGGCACAATTCGCGCCAATTTGAAGGCGAATATGCATGCACCTTTCCTCAAGTATGGTGAATTTTCGAAGGATGATCAGGAGGCGGCCTGGAATAGATTTGTGGTAATTATATTTTGTGATATTTATATGAAGAATAATTTTATATTATATGAATTATTACTATATTATATTAACTATGTATGATCGGTTATTGAATTTTAGGTGACGTATTAGTGGAGCGAGAGGGATGCTCCAAGAATCAGAAGATCGTACCATAGCATTTCTTCCAAGATATTCGGTTATGAATTGCATCGTGCTAAGAGCTATTGGTTAATGAAGGAGAAGAATCCAGGGAAGAAGAAGATTCGTAATTATTGGATGCTCGAAGAATGAGTCCCGCATTACATTGCTCACTGGAACTCTGAGCGGGCCCAACAACGGAGGGAGATTGCACAAGCGAATAAGGCCAAGGCTCCGGATCCGACTTGGTTTGGCGGTCCCAGAAGTATAGAAAAAGTAAAGGCAAAAATGGTAAGTTTTAAATTTATGTATTTATCTTTTAGTGTTTATTTACTTTTAATTTACTTCATTGCATTCATGACACATCGTATACTTACTATCTACGTACTCGCCATAAAATAAAAAGCAATTGTTACCGCAAACATCAAATATTTGGTAGCCCATCCCCAATCGGTTCATAAATTTCAGTATGCTATACATATTGTCAGGCATCCTCTGTCAATCTTCAGAACTTAGCCATTGACGTATCAGTTGTATGTTTTTTTCACACGCCACATTAGAGATAGAGTGGAGTACCTTGTTATTGAGAAATTCAGCGATCCATTTCAATATTGTTTTTCCTCACCCGCTCGTATGGGCTCCTCGGCCTCACGCAACATCTGGAAAAATGCTTGTGCATCCCTATTATGTTGTTCGTTTCCAATCTCAAAATCATTTATATTTTCAAATCGGCCAGCAAATGCATCTTCAACCATCTCTCCTTTTCGATCCCTTACGTTTTGCTCAGACGACTCCCCCATGTTTGTATCAAACCCCTCGTTGGGACTTTGAATTTCACAATGCAGAGTCCATATGTAGTATTGATGCAAAAATCCCACTTGTAAAGATGAAGCTGAATGCCACCTCTACTCCCAAATCTCCTGTTATAACATCTAATGCAAGGATGGTGAAAGATTATTCTGACCCCACAACAGCACAATCTATGTGATGTTAATGGTGACAAAATTTTTGAACCCCAACAAAGGCACAATCCATGTGATGCAATGGGGTAAAAAAAATCCCCCCCCCCCCCCCCCCGGAATTTCACATCTATAAAAATACCTCATTTTTCATAAACTTCATCTCTTCATACCCCCCTCTCAAATTCAAAAATTCTCTCCTCTCTCTCTTTTTTCTTGTGTGTTTATTAGTTATATAGTTATTTGGGTGTTTATAACATATATATATATATATATGTATATATATATATATGTATATATATATATATGTATATATATATATATATATATATGTATATATATATGTGTGTGTGTGTGTATATATATATGTGTGTGTGTGTGTGTGTGTGTTTTTTGGTATATTATTATATATATAATGCATGTTATAATATATTAATATAGACATCTATATTATATATGTTAATACATATAAATAGATATTTATTATAAACAAAAAGTTATATGTTATACAAAATATATTTTGTTTCTTTAAAAAGTCTTAAAAAGAATATATATATATATATATATATATATATATATATATATATATATATATATATATGTACAAATATGTATATATATATATGTATATATATATATATATATAAATAAAAGGTAGAGGCAAACATCCTCACCAAATTGCAAAAATTCGAATTTTTTGGGCAAAAGTGGCGGTAAAACCTCCATCAATTTTTTTATTTTATTTTCAGAACCGTGGTAACAGTTTTTTCATACCCACGAATTTTAAAAAAAAAAATTTAAAAAGGCCGTGGGATAAGAAAATTCTGTCACCACGTTAGTAACATGGTGACACATTATTCTTCCCCCACGCGTTTTTAATTAAAAAACGAAAAAAGAAAACATGTGGGGGAAAGAATCTGACTCCACGGTACTAATGTGGTGACAGATTATTTTTCCCCCAGGTTTTCTTTTTATATTTTTACTTTGATTTATTACTCTAACATAATAATGTATGACCACAAATGTATCTGATCCCACGTCATGGTGACAGATTTACTTTTTCCCATGTGTGGGCTCAAAAAACTTTGTTACTATGTGGTAACAATATATTCTGACTCCATATATGGTGAAAAATCAATCCGTCACTATTGTTTTACAAACTTTATGCTAATAAGACCTATACTAACAAAAGTTTGTTACAAATTTTTCTGACCACATTGATCTATAGTCACAAATGTCATACCAATGGGGAGTAATTTTTTTGTGCTTATTGCCCCATATTCTGGTAGTGACTTGCCACATTGGAGGCCACGTCGAATTAAAAGATCAAAAAAATTCAGCTGAAAAAAAAATAATTAGTGATTATTTTTATTAAAAACATCAATTTAATTCATTTTGAGTTACCTAATTTTGTTGAAATTATTTATAAAAAATAAGAAGAAGAAATATACTCTCATCTTCTTCCTCTCTCACCCCCATCCCCCACCCTAACTCTCAAACAACAGTGAATCCTTTGCAAATTCCGCGCAAAAATTGATATAGAATGACCTCTTCAACCATTTCACATCGCTCATTCTATTCTGTTGTCCAGCAGAGAAGGGCCACCGGATTATAGCATTAAAAACAAACCTCCATTGTCGTCCACAAACCTTAGCCCTAACCCTGATGGCCGTATCAACTTGTGCCAAGGCATTTTCCTTCGAATGCCGCTCGAATCCTGATTTATCTCGACTGGAGATTCCTTCCGTTATGATCGCCGGATCTACGTGGTGCAACTTCTTCCGCATGTTTGCGTGAAGGAATTGCAACAACATTGTGTTGCTTAGGTCGTAACAGCTTTCTGGTTAGTGAATCGATTCCCACCTTTATTTGAGAGTTGGGATAGGGGTGGGGTGGGGGTGATGGGGGAGAGGAAGAAGAAGAGAGTCTCTTTCTTCACCTTTTTAAAATAACTCCAACAAAATTAGGTAATTATTCAAAATAAGATAAATTAATATTTTTAATAAAATAATCACTAATTATTTCTTCTTTAACATATTTGTTTTTTGTTTATTCTTTCACATGGCGTTTAAGGTGATAAGTGGGTGAGCCGGAAGTTTAACAAGGGTCAAACACTCCAAATTTTGTGCCACGTGGAAAGTTTTTGCGAGATTTTACAATCGCCGTCACCAGAGTACCAAATTGAGGAAATTGTCAAATTGGGGTACCAAAGTTGTGAGCTGCGAAGTTAAGGTATACAAATGTCATGGTGCCAAGTTAAGGTACCAAAAATGCAATTTTTTTCGGCCATCTTATGTTTGTTTGTGGATAAAATTTATGTGACGAGATGCTTAAAGGTAGTGATAATTAATTTAAAATTTGGTAGTATATATATTGTACATATGCCTCTAGAATGTATACAATATATTTTCATTACTACGAAGACTATGTTTAATTTTGTTATTTATTCGGTTTTTATTTCATTTATGTCTGGCTAAGTAGTTTATGTGTCACGCGTTATAGAAGTAGCTGGAAATTTTAATTATGTTATGAATAAAGTGTTGTGATTTGTGTGTGAGGAGCAATTGATTTGATTTCGTATGTTATGAATAAAGTGTTGTGATTTGTGTGTGAGGAGCAATTGATTTGATTTCGTATGCTTGAACTTAATGCTTTGTAGGCTCGATCACCATATAATTGATTTGATGATTTGTGACATACTCGAGAGAGAGAAAATCACAAATCTAGCTCTCATAACATACGTAAACCCGCCGTCTATGTTGTTAATATCCATAATTAAGACATAGGTGATTTAGAGAAATTAACGCGTATGGAGGAAAAACGTATATCGAATACTATTTCGAAAGAGAGAGTGAAAATTCACAAGTTTAGGAACACATCATAAACCATTATATTCCACTTATGAATTACTCAAAAAATTTCATAACAATGGTTTGTCTATGAACCTTAGATCGAGAGTTTCCAGTGAACCTAATCCTTGTGATACATTGTGTTTATTATTAATATTTGCTTTAGTATTTAAGTCATTAGTTCAGTTCTACTAAAATTCATAAATCTTCATTAGACGTTTTATTTTAGTGTTTTATTTGTGTAATTATTTGACGGAAAGTGATAGCTCCCGATTCAAATAGTTAGTTAAAGTGTTTAGCAAATTAAGTTAAATTGGAGTCAAGCGTCACTTTCCCCGTGAGATTGATGTTGTGGGCTTGTAACTCTACACTTGCGGTGAAATATATCCATATAGTTTTGGACGATCATGTAGGACGGTGTAATTTTATACCACTTTGGATTATTTCCTCAACTAGGCCTAATAAAGTATTTTGGTGATTTGACCATAGCCAGTCGAAGGAATTATCGCAATTAACTCATTGATGCATGTTTAAATATGTGGAATGAATAGATCATATTTGTTTATGAACACTAGATCCAATTACCGATGAACATTGAATTCTGAACAATAGCTCGATTATCTCTATAGTAGTCTTTTATTTTATTATTCTGTTATTATCAAAATCTCTCGAAAACTGCTCATTTACTTTTATTATTTTTAGAATTGAACTAAGTAGAATATGTTAAGAGATCAAGTTGTTCTGGTTCCTTTATCTGGATTGAGATTTCAGAGCAGTAACCTCTACTACCCTATATAACTTTAAAACTCATGTATTTTGGATAAAGTGTTGTTAAATGCAACGTCAACACCAGCCATCGCAATTGATCTTGAAAGTAAAACAACTTTTGCAAAATCTTTTGTAGAGAAACTTTTCAAGAGAGAATATGAAATCATTTTAGCGCTTGAGAATTATGTTGGTAAATATAAAGTAGAAGACTTCTTCTTCATATGTATATATAAGTGGGAGAACCTTGTGCAGCTTGGGTACGATGGCTACCCTGGGTTCCTCCTAGTTCCTAGAGCTTGAGGACCACCAAGAGCGTGATTGGGCGCTGGCAACACTTGCATAGTAGCATTGGCACGCTTGAGATTCAGAAACTTTTGAGTGAGTACGTGTGCAATGCTAAGGAGCATGGTCGTGTGTTGTATGCAGGTCCCTAGCATTGAAAATGCTACAGAGGAGCGTGGTCACGCTATGTATGTAGTGACTCTCGTGGGTCAAGCGTTGACAACGCTCCTGAGGAGCGTTATCACATTTGACCTTGAATGAATAGCATTTGAACCGCTCCTGGGGAGCATGATCAAGCTTGACCTGAAGAGAATCTCACCAAGCCAAGGGTTGGCAGGCCAACCTTGGCATGAAAGGGGTGGCGTTGACCACACTTTTGAAGAGCGTGGTCACTCTTGAACTTGCAGTGACTTTTCTACATATTAACCATTAACCTGCTACCGAGGAGCATGGTCACGCCTGACAAGTAGAAACTTTATTTTGGTGAGAATTTACCACGTTTCCCCTCAAATATTCATCCTCAACACCTTTACTTGTATTTCTTGTTTAATTCTTGTTCCAAAAAAAAAAAAATACGAGCAAAACAAAAAATAACTAGTAAAGAGATTAAAAATTTAGGTTGCCTCCAAGTAGCTTGTTGTTTGTCGTTCTTTACTCGACGTTAGTGATGGACTCAAGTCTTGTCTTTAGATTCAGTTATGTGGATTATTAAGTTTGAACCACCATTTGCTTGGGTGCATCGCCCATCGATAGGCTTCACTTTCTAGTTAGATTGATCAGCATTTATAAAAGTTTGGGAAAACATCATCTTTCCGTTCTTCTTCTTCTTTGTGATCTTAGTATATATCTTCTTTTGTTTTACTTTGTCCCCAAATTTAAGTCAGATGGTTTGGGTTCGACAAGTTGTCATTCTTCAACGTTGAGTTATAGGTTTCTAGGGTTTCGCATGAAAGTCTCTTAGTTTATCATTTACTCTCAGTGTTATTGTGCTTGTTTCCATATCAACCAGAGCTCTTCCGGTAACTTAGAAAGATTTCCCCAAAATCCATGGGAAATTTCTCTCTTTTTCCATTTCAAAAATTTTAAAAATCAGTAGAAATGAAAGAATTACCTACTTGAACCATTATATCTTTTACAAGTCCGATTGGATACCTCAATAACTAGTCAGCTAGCTGTCGAGAGATATCAGCTGGCTTTGGTTGATCTAGGATTAGATCCTCGTGAATTAATTTAGACATTAAGTTAATACTTGCCCCAAGATTGCAAACTGATCTTTCAAAAGTTGTAGATCCTATCTTGCAAGGGATACTGAAACTCCCCGGGTCTTTTAACTTTAGGATTACTTTGTTAAGGAGAATTGCTGAGCAATTCTCTCCTAACTCGTACCTTTTTTTTCTATTTGGACCCTCCTCTTCTTTTTTTATCCTTCTCTCTGATTCTTCTCCCTCCATCCTACGAATGTGTTGAGGAATATTTGACATGCCTTCTTAAATATTGGGACTCTTTTAAAGTTTATAAATAATTAAGGGGTAAATTGTGTGGAACTCAAAATATAAAGAGATCTAAATGAATTAGAACACTTATTTATTTTTTTAATTTTTTGAAGCAAAGGTGTCTGGCATACAGACATATATTTTGTTTGTGAGTTAAGTAGGGCCGTTTTCCATTCCAATATATCATTATTTATTGACTAATGCAGCACGACTATTTATTTCTTAAAAGGAGCCTACAGGATCCGCTAAATACGGAACGATCGACTTTCAGTTGAAACCCATCCTAAACAGATCAGTTGTTTTATATAACTGATAATTGAGGTTTTTTTAGTTAATATCTGTATAAAACAAGCAAGAAATACAAACAAGTAATAAATACCTAACTTAAAATGATCATAAAACTTAAAACAAATTGTGATAGCTTCCTATTACCTAACTTATTAGGCGCTTCCGAAACAATAATACCGCCTGGAAGCTAACAATTAGTAAACCAAATAAATAATCGAATTGTAGAAAAGCGAAATGAGAGAGAAAAGAAATCAT
This sequence comes from Misopates orontium, assembly GCA_946800315.1. Lineage (NCBI taxonomy): Eukaryota > Viridiplantae > Streptophyta > Magnoliopsida > Lamiales > Plantaginaceae > Misopates > Misopates orontium. Next base: position 17,063,037 of record OX326950.1, on the reverse strand, counting down.
CGAGTATGTCTTCAATAAGCATGCTAGATGTTGCACTGAATATAGAAAATTCTACTCTATGGTCATCAAATATGCACGTCATAATTGACATTGAGAGGAGAAGGCATACATAAACAGGTCAAGGCTTCCATATTCGAGTCAGTAAAGGCAGGTGCAGTTAACTAGAGCTTCACTTACTAATTCTCATTTCTAGCTCCACACAATGTGCATGTAACATAAAATAGAGCACTAGGAAAATCAGTGAGACACGATGGAAAATAATCCTATGGAAGTAAGAAAAGGCACATGGACAAAAGAAGAAGATATTCTCTTGAAGCAATGCATTGAGAAGTATGGTGAAGGTAAGTGGCATCAAGTTCCAGGTAGAGCAGGTAATCCTTCTTCTCCCTAGATCTAAACATTATATATTAACATCTTAAATATTTTTTTCTTTTACAAAGTTTAGACTTTTAAAAGTAGTCAAAAAGTATATTGATGTCATTTGCAATTGCTTAGTAAAAGAGTTTGTCGGCTTTTGCAGCCCCATAATACATTTTTAGTATTTGTAAAATTAGTTTTTGCTTATGCTTGTATTAAAAAAAGTTAGAAAAGCACAAGCCGAAGAAAAACAGGGTTTGGAGTGCTTCTTCAACTGCTTTTAAAAATATGGTATTTTAAAAAAAAAAAAAAGCCTGCAACTTTTGATGAGTTTGATTGCTGGGTGCTAGTTATATCTTTTGATACTATGTATCTATGAGGTTGATGACATGCAGGGCTGAACAGGTGCAGGAAGAGTTGCAGGCTGAGATGGTTAAATTATCTAAGTCCCAATATTAAGAGAGGTTCCTTCACAAGAGATGAAGTGGATCTCATTTTGAGGCTTCATAAGCTTTTGGGGAACAGGTAAGTTTGGAGTCGCCATTATTATGTAATTAAATTGTACACAGGGCCATATTCATTAAAGGGATTAAAAACTTAGGATTATACATTTTTATTAAATCATTAAAGCTTACAAATTCAAGTTTGAGTGAAAGCTAGAAACAAATCCCATGCTACAGAGTATCAAGTTCTTTTCGCCACCCAACAATCAAACTCATCAAAAGAGCCTTACATTGTTGGTTAAGTTTTAAAGATACTTAAAATTCTAATAATATAGTTAAGGAGCAAAGGTACTCAAATAGTGTATAGAAAATTTAATTTATATTAATTCAAGTTTTTAATTCTTTTAATGTGTTGTTAAGCGATAGTTTATACACATAGTGGCGTATCCGAGAATTTAATATGGAGATGGCTAATCTAATGAATTTGTTTTAATATTTTATGTCAAATTTAAATAAAGTCTATACAACAAATTTATTCATGTTTAAACTAAACAAAGGTTAAAATACATTAAAGCAATACAAGTAATAACAAAAAAGAATCTAATAGAACAAGTAAAACATTTATATAAATGTGATCTAACAAAACACAAAATTAAATGACAACACATATGTAAAAGCATGGTATGTTTAATAACAATAACAAAATACTATATGTAAAAAGTAAATTAAATTTATACAACAACACTTTTTAATATATTATTTTAGTACCTTCTTTTCGTGAAAAGCAAATTTGTTGAATTTGAATCCAAAATTTGTTTTCTGAAGAAAATGTGTTTTAATCCTGGATTTTGAAAATTAATCGAGACTTTTAGGGGTTTTGTCGTTAGGTTTTATTTAAACATGAGTTTATAAACTTCAATAATTTTATTAGCCTTCTTTTTATTATTCTTTGTACAGTATTTAACATACAATAGTAGTATTAGGCTTGTTTTTATTATCTTAATTATGCATGCTTAATACATATATAGTAATATATATAAGAGTGTTCCATATATAAATCATGGCGGGACTATAGCCAGTGCGTATCCAGGAATTTTATATGCGGGGGGCTAGACTAAAGCACAAGTTAAACAAAAATAAATAAATAAAAAACTACGTCAAAAAACATATTATGTTTAATTCAATATAAGCGTTAATAACATATTAAATATGTGACATATGCTGCTTCATAGAGTGAATTCATCGATTAATGAACTACAATATATATTATATGCCAACTCTATCATATAATTATCATAAAATAATTAAATATGTATTTTCTAAAACTTTATTTTATTTTATGGATAAAAATATTAAATTATATTGCTTAATTTTAGTTGGTGCAAGGTGAATTTTAAGTATTGAACTTCAAAGTTAGACAAGTTATTCTTATTATGGGCCATAGGTTATCTTTGTTATTGATTTCTAAATATTTTATAATCCTAGTTTGTTTTTATTCTCATAATATATATATATATATATATATATATATATATATATATATATATATATATATATATATATATATATATATATATAATAAACATATTTTTCCAAAATAAATTGGGGAGATACAGCCCCCCCAAGCCTATGAATAGATTGGCCCCTGGCTATATAGCCCCCCCTAGTCCTTATATACATCGGCCCCTGTATACAAATCATATAGTATTATCAACTTTTTAGTTATTGCTCATCATTGAATTTTGTTTTTGGTCGTATGATCACTTTTACGATGTTATTTATTATTTATTTTATTGTCTACTTTTTCTTGTTGGGATGTATTTCACGTAATCTGCTTATCAAGAATAACTTCTTTTTATGTCTTCCAAAAAATTGGTCAGCCCAATGTAGATCGAATTTCTGAAGACGTCCTTATTGTACTTTGTTGGAGATTTCTTGTCAGATTAAATTTTTCAGCCATTTGAAATTTATGTAAATTCTTTGGAAAATGATGATGACATTTTCTGGCGTAGTCAAAGGCTCCGTTACGGAGTATTCGTTACACCGAATCCTCATCAATCTGCATGTCCACCTTTTTTTTTTTTTAAAAAGAAAACTAAATATAACAAAACAGAACTAATTAAGTTCGCAAACAACCATGGCACGAACATATTGTGCACCCTTTTAAGAAGCTAATGCCCGCAGATATCTCTAACTTTGATGCAGATGGTCCTTGATTGCCGGGAGACTTCCCGGAAGGACGGGTAATGATGTGAAAAACTTCTGGAATACCCACTTCGAGAAGAAGCTGGGAGAACGAGAACGAGAGAGTACAGAGAATATAAACTCGAAAATAACCAAATCGAGCAATATCATAAAACCCCAACCTTGGTCCCTCTCGAAACTGCATCCTAAGGAAACAGGAAAATCGAAAAATATACGGAACGTTTGTACAACAATTAATAATGATCATAAACAACAGCCGTCGATGTTTGGGCAGTTAGAAGAAGTGAACGAACACATTCGGTGGTGGAGTGAATTGCTCAACTTTACGGACAACGTGGAACCGGAAGTTCTCTTCTCAAGATTCCAGCCAGGCGAAACGTCGATCGGAGTACCGGAGGATGATATTTCGGAACATGTTAACTTTGATGATGATCAATTCAATTAGGGTTCTTGTGATGTTTGAATGCAGTGTTCGGTACTACTCCGACCCCAGTTATCTTGCACCCCTAACTTATTTGGGGACAACTGCACTTGTACTACTATTTATGTCATAAAGTCAGTAACTGCATTTTACTGTTTGTACTTGTGATTCTATATTTCTATTCCCACGCGTAATGATGGTAGGGCTTGTTTTTGAATATCATCGATTATCATTTGTAATTTTATGAGTCATTTATGTGATGTCGTTGGACTTTCCTCATTTGTAATATTTGTACGGATTAGATTCATTTGAATTCTTTTCTAGTTACCGCTACATTGTGATTTAGTCAGTACTATTTGTGATAAATTAAATACATGTTAAAAGTCTAACAGATAATGATACATGTATGACACAATATTTTGGACACCTCAAAATATTGCCCATGCATGTGGTTGCTTTAGTCAGATATTTTCATTACACGTAGATAGCAATCGAGTGCATGCGAGCGGGTGCATATCCAAGAATTTAGTTTAGGCGGAGCTCAAGTATATTGACATCAAAATTAAAGATGAATATCTTAACGCCAAAGTTAATAAATTTAGTTTAGGCGGGGGACAACCTACAAACACCACAAGAAAAGAGGGCAACAGTGACAGCAATATCCGTTGGTGAAGCTTCATTTTCCGTTGGTAAAGAGAATTACCAACGAAAATTTTTTGTTGGATCCGTTGTAGGAAAACTAGTCATCGCTAAACGCAGCAACGGAAAATTATTTCCGTTGGTATAGTTTGCAACGATTTGTTCCGTTGGTGTTGATATGAAAATCCGTTGCACAATAAGCTATTATTGAGAAAAAAAATCGTTGGAAGTCCGTCGGACATTCCAACAGATTTAGCGACAAGGTTTTAGTTGGAAGACTACCTACGAACTTGTGACAATTTTTTCGTTGGTATTAATTTTAATGTTTGTTGGAGCAAAAAAGTTTGTAGGAAATCCGTCATAATTTAGCAACAAATCATAGCGACCAAAGTTTAGTTGGAATCTCACCTACGAAATTGTAACAATTTTTTTTGTTGGTATTATTTTCCTAAATTTATTCGGGCCAAAAAAACGTAGGAAGTCCGTCGTAATCAGCAACAAATCATTGCGACAATTTTTTATGTCGGTATTGATACGATAATTGATTGGATGGTCTTCTCCAACAATTTTTTTTCCATGGAGATTAGTTGCAATATTTCAAAAAAACGTAGCTACGAATTTTTGGTTGGAATATTACCTACAAAATATTGTTGGTAAATCAGTAGGAGACAATTTATAAAAAATAGGGACAGAAACAGCATCACGCGTGTTTGTTGGAATTTTTGTATGAAATATCTAATCATAATTCATCGCAATATAAAAAATCATAAATAAATACAATGAAAGGAGCAAATAAACTTTTTATTCAATTCAAAATTCAAACAAGCTAATAAAGAATAAATTTTAAACTGTTCAACATCGAAAATATTAAAACAAATGTCTCAAATATAAATTTTGCGAACCAAAAAATAAAAGTTCTACTTCTTTTTGTCTCCATTTTGGTGCTGCTTGTCATTATGTCGACCAAGTTTGGTACTTCCATCACCTCCTTTATCATTTTTTTCAATTCTACCCTTGCTTCGAGTGCGACTCCTAAAATCAGGTTGACTCTCCATGACTCTCTCAAAACTATCACGAGAGCCGCCAGATTCAACATCTTCATTGAGGGTATTTTGTTGTTGAGGCCCCGATCCTCTCGCAAATATGTTGTTGGTCCAGCCTAACTCTTGTAACATAGAGCGTAGCCTACTTGGTAGATCAAGTTCAAAATTTTGCAACTGGTTAACAATAAGTCATTCTTCGACTTCATCTCTTCCAAAGTCTTTTCAAGCTCATCGATCTTCTTATTTGCTTCCGGTGTGGATGACCATCCACATTCGTGGAGCCAAGTCCAAATCTACATGACTAAGATCCAAACCCATAGAGTCTTCCTTTTGATGAACCACCTGCGGCCTCACTCCATAAGTTTATATCAAAACTTGGACGTTCCTCAAGTTCTGCGTAAGTATCTTCTATATTTTGCTCATAACTCTCCTACAAATAGAAAATATAATATTAGTTGTTGAAATAATATAAATTTATATTATACATGTCTGTCATGTAAAATATTTAATATATGAAAATATCTATTTGCAAAAAGAATGGAAGAATGCAAAATTAAATGAAAAATATATGTAAACCCATTGTTAGTACTTACACGCACTCGTTTCGCCTTGGGGCATACATAGTCTCCACTACCTTTGTTCTTTCTGTGAGTTCGATCATAAAGCTCAAGTTTTGTTGGTGTACGGCTAAGTTTTTTCTTCTGCACATATATAACATGTTAACGAAAATAATATACGTGTTAGTCTTAAAAATAATCGAAATATTTAATGGTTACCATTTTTTCCTTGTGAGCTGCAAAAGGAATTGAACCTCCAGTGTGAGTGGGAATTGTTCCATCTTTAGGGGTCAACCTATTATTTTTTCCAGAAATTGATTTTTTTTGCCAGTTGTCCTGTGACCACACATCATCAATCAATTGATCCCATACTCTAGCTCCCATCCACTGAGGAAAGTGTCCTTTCCAATCTACTGGATTTGTAGACTTTGACTCTTTAGCAGCTCTCTTTCGGGCGTTACAAAGAACATCTCTAAAACGATTTCCACATGTCGTGTTCCACGTCATTTTTACTTCATTCGTACTTGATTGTTCCCATCCCATTTTTTCTATAAGAAAATTAATAAATTGATAACATAGTAAACACTTCTTAAAAAAAGTAACATTAACTGAAGAATATAATATAAATATGAATTTGTTTTAAATGGATTTACCGTGAACTCCTGCCACATATTTTCTTTGATTTGGGTAGGCATTTTTAACCACGACGGCCACGCCTCATTATAATGTCCTTTGAAAGTATGAACGATGTCGGACGTCACTCGTGTATCAATAAAACTGCACAATTATACAAAGTGAAATGAATGAGAACGAACACAAGTCTTGAAATTTTAGCCAAATAAATTACTTACCAATCATCAACTACAGAAATCAATGTACGCTCATTTGGATTTTGAGGAACTTCTGTCCCATGGTTTGGTCCCCGTACCCTGGGCTGCGGTTCCTCAACATTGGCAGGAGGAATAGTCTGACCATGATGTGGTTCAATCACATCTTCAACATGTTGAATAACCTGTTGTGTTGTTGCAGTCATTTGTTCTTTCCTCGATGATTTTGATTTTTTACCAGCCATCTTAAATATATCAAAATAACCATTATCACACATTAAAAACTCAATTATATGCAAACGAATCCATATGAAAAAGAACCTCCTTAGTGCACAACAAAAGAATTATTCCATGCGCAAAAATCTGTCAATTCTAATAAGCTACCATGAATTTACCATCATATGCACTATTCTACTTTCACATATTGTTACTTTACTTACAAAAAATAATTGTACCATTTATTCACTTCCTTGTTTATTTGATAAATTAATTTAAACAAGGAGTTATAAGCAATGAGGAGAAAGAAAAAAAAATACAATTAACTTTTAATATCAAAATCTCATAAATTTGGGAGTAGGAACCTGTAATGTGATCCAAGAGAAAGATGCTTCACGTCTGTTGAGTTTGTGCAATGGATTGGAAGCACAAATCGCCAAAATGTTAAGATAGAACGTAGAAAAGATTGGGAGATCTTATATATAGATATGAATAATTGGAGATAGAGTAGCAAAGATATAGAAAGATAATGAATAAATATTGAATAGATTTACTTGACAATTAACCGCGGGAAACTAATTAAAGAGAGTGAAATTTTGTGATTTTTATTTGGTTTTGGTACTAAACGTGATCTTATATTTGAATCATTCCATTTTCTATTTTTCTTTTAGAGGAAAGAATTTTATTTATAATTAAAACCAATTACGGCAAAAAAAAAACAAAGAAGTGAAAATTGTGTGAGTTTTGATTTGGTTTTGGTACTAAACCTGATCTTATATTTGAATGATTCCATTTTTATATTTTTATTTTAGAGGAAAAGAATTCACTTTATAAATAAAACCAATTACGGCAAAAAACAAAGAAGTGAAAATTGTATGAGTTTTGATTTGGTTTTGGTACTAAACCTTATCTTATATTTGAATCATTCCATTTTTATATTTTTATTTTAGAGGAAAGAATTCACTTTATAAATAAAACCAATTACAGCAAAAAAACAAAGAAGTGAAATATGTAAAATAAAGAATAGTCTTCATATAATATTAACTTTATTTTGATTTTGTTATATTGTAGTGTCTTTCCGAAACATTTTCACAACTTTCAAATTGAATAATCCGAAACCCACCTCCGAAATGGAAATTTGATCATGGCAGCCATAGACAAATTTATGGAAGTTCAAGTGACTAAATATTCTATCTAATTAGTTATATAGAAGTGAAATATTAAAGCACTTCGGATTGTAATAAGACTTAAAGGTAAAAATGCACAAAATTCGATGGTCAAGAATTTTAAAACTAAGAATATGTGTTCGAGCACTTTCTATTTAAATGCAATTGAAGTATAATAAAGTAAAAAACTTGATAATTTAGTGCATGCATCAAAATTTACTATGGGATACATTGAACATTTTGTCTATTATGTTAAAGTAGAAAATTCCAAATCAATCATAACACACACCTTTTACATATATATAAAGCATAATAGTTATCTTTACAAACACAAAATTTAAACTTTTTAAATTGAGCATCGAATTCAAATTAATTGCTTAAGTCATTTTCTATTGCACAAATATATTTTTATGTTCCACTTTAGATCACTTTTAAATAAATAATTTGACTGTATTTGAATTGTACTCAATTAGTTCATTATAAATTCAACAATGGCAGAACCATGAATATAGTTTAGAAAGGAACAAACAACACTGCAGATTTATAAGCGATAACAAAAGAAATAATGAAAGAGATATTGTATATGCATCACAAGCTTCTTTCTGTCTATTTTGTACAAAACTTGCTTATTTTCTTTAGAATGAAAACATTGTGTTCACAAGTTTTATTTGCTGAACGTTAACTGTTTAGTTAAGGCTAGTTTTCCTATTATCTTGTAACTTGCAGGTTAGCATGTGCTGAATTTGAACTAACAAATTATGCATTGCTGATAATCTTGGTGAGAAAACTTCAAGTTTGCATTTCTTCTTCCTTGTTATTCATGTACAGAACATGTGTAAACCATCTTCTTTTTCTAATAAGCACTTGAAATTATATACCACATTTTCCTTTTACTTTAATCCATTAGTTGCATATTAGCAACACTTCTAATTTTCTTTTACTCTAAATTTTGTTGATTCATCCGCACAATCTGTACGTTTAAAGAGCGCATTCAAACTCATCTGTTTGAAACATGAATTCGTGCCTCAGAATCATGTAATTGTATGCTCTTGCAAAACTGATATAAAACTACTCTTCTTTAACACTGCCTTTGCAAAAAATTCAAACTCCTCATTGTTCTTGCTATTTCATATAGCGAATTTAATTATGTTCTTTTGGATGTTTCATACTTCAGGTCATTAAAATCTATGTTTTCAGCACGAGGTGAGAAGCGTGATAATCTTGGTGAGAAAACTTCAAGAAAATCAAAATATATTTGATCCCATTGCCCTTGATGCAATTGATAATGATAGTGAGTGGTTGACCGGAATTGATCCTAATGAAAAATCGTTGGATGGAAGTATTTCTTGGTCTGAATTGAATTCAGTAGATGAAGTTGAAAACATGTGTCATGTAGTGAGATTTTGCGAGAAGCCTCCTTTGATTGTTGATCCTCGTTGTGATGTGTCGGACGATGATGAAACCCAAGCCCCTAATTTCACTAGCGATATTGATGGCATGAGCCAAGCTACTAATTTTGATGATTCTAAATTTCATGATCCAAATGATACCAGTGAATATGAAATATTGGATGAAGATTTGGGCAGTCAAAATGATGGAGATGTATTAGCTGGTGGTACTCTTTTACATAAATCATTAGAACTAGAATAATTATTTATGGCTTTGTAGTGAATACTTCAACTTGGAGTTTCATTAATATTTATTACTTTTTATGATTTAATGACTGAGTAGTCTTTTATTAGCAACTACGGACATTTGATCTATAATAATTTTGGTTTCAATAAGCAAATTGTCAATTGTACTTCTTAATTAGTTATCTTTAACAAATAATATTGCTTTTTTTAGTTGGCAAATAAATCAAGTTATATAAGTTAAACCTTACCAAAGAATTTTGAAACACGTGTTTTCTTTGTAAGCATAGCGAGAATACACTATCTTTTTGTCAAATTTTAAACTAAATATAAGATTTGTTTAGATGGAAACATTTATTATTTCTAAAATGCTACAACGGAATTGCAACAACAAATAAGTTGGTTGGAATTTTTATTGGTGGATTTTCTCAAAATATTTATTTGGTACTCTTTTGATGGTATGTTGTTACTATTTCGTTGCTAACAGTGACAAATATTTTTTGTTGCAAAAATGTCGTCCGTGTGGCTCTAAACTACACATCTTAAAGTTATTTCCAACGATATAGCAACGAAATTGCAACACAAAAATAATCTGTTGGATATTCCGTTGGTAAAATGCACCGAAAGTTTCATTGATAGTTTTTAGTTGGTATTCCGTTGGTGAATAGTTGCTAATAGCGACGGACTTCTTCTGTTGGAATAATTTTGTAGCTGTTGCCCTCTTTTCTTGTAGTTAAATTTTGTGCAATCGAGTGCATGTGCGGAACATCGTGCAAGTTTTGTTTAATGCACATGCAAATTTTTTTCTATTAATATCATTTGTGCTATCACTAGAGGTTTATAAACAAAACTTAATGTCAGGTATGCTTCAATTGTAAAAGTAGATTTCCATATAAATTTGTTTGTCAAATCTAAAATATTGAAATTCATTGTTTTATCCTTTAGACAAAGTTGTGTGTTCAAACTGATCTAAATTAAGAGTATGAAACAACAAGATGAACTTAAAAAATAAATATTGAAATTTCGGTGTATATATAGAAATCTATGAATTATAAATTTTATAAATTAGGGATGATTTGTTTTGAAGAAATTTTATATTTTCAAAGGAGAAAAATATCATCTAGCGAAACAATCTAAAGAACAAAACATTTTCCCCGCTCGTGTTTTTTTTTTCACTATTTGTTGCTATCGATATTAATTTTGACTAACTGCATTAGAATACAATGAACTATCTATGTTGTTTTTCTTTTTTCTTTTTTTTTTCTTTCTTCGGAAAATTCATCAGGCAAACTGAAGTAATAGCAATAAAATAATGGAAGAAACATATACAAAGAAATATACTAAATTTAACGGGCCATGCCAACTGTGCATGATTTTGTTTGGATCTTCTCCTACAAAATGGTGTTACATCTCCTACTACATTGTTTATATGCATGACATGTGGATACAACTTTAGATTTCTTTACTCCCTGTTTGTTTTTCGTTTCTTTCTTCTTAAACTTAGAAATTTTATACTACCAAATTAACAGGTTGTTTTCCAAAATTTGCAGCATCTTGATTCTCTTAATTAAGGAAGAGATTTCTGGTACAATAAACTTAATCATCTTTCCATCTAATTTTATTAACATGAAACTCTCATTATTAAATTTGAAGCTGTGCAATAATATTATTTTATAAATCTCATTTTAAGTTTTAACAGACACAAACATATATATATATATATATATATATATATATATATATATATATATATATATATATATATATAGATATATATATATATATAGATATATATATATATATATATCAATTTCAATTAATTTTATAATATTAAGCAGTTGCTAGTTTTAAATAATCCCGATACAATTAAATTATGAAGAAATCAATAGAGAGCATTTTTTTTTTTACTGATGGAAAATGATTTATTGTAAACCAGAAACTCATCCTAATAAGAAAATAAAATTATAGAACTTAATTAATAGACTGGAGTCGACGTTCGAGATTCACAACCATCAAATATTTCTCCCTTTTCTTTGATTTCTTGCAATCCACATTCTTTTTCCCTTTGATTACAAACTATTAAACTAATTAATAATTTCATACTCATTTATTGTCATAGTTAACTTAATTAAATGTTTAACATGACAACAATCAAAATAATATGAATCTTGCATAGTTGTCAAAAAGATCCGTAACACATCAATTATCTTCGAGAAACCCTTTTGATGAAATGATACTTCAATTTTCTTTGGAATACTGATGATTCTTAGTTTTTGTTTTCTACTATAAGAACATGATTTAAATGTTTACATAACAAAATTACTTAGGTTATTATGTATTTTGACACATTTCAGCACCATCCAAATGCCGTGTGTTTTCTCTCAAGAAAAAAAACGAAAATGTATGTGTTTTAATAATTAATGTGGAACGTTCAAAATTTGATAATAAAAATTTTAGATTTAAGTTCGTACAATATAAATTGTTAAATTACTTTTTATAATTACTTATAAAGATGGTATTTGTAACAGATCTCCTTCATTTAGTAAAATTGGTGCTGCAAAGATTTAGGAAAGTAAATCCTTTCCTCTACTGTATCCGATATTTGTGCTAAGTCAAGAAAATTGAAATGAAGGTTTTAACTAAAAAACAAACAGAATTAAAGAGCTAGTTAAATTATTTCCACGTGTCATGCATCTAGATAATGTAGTAGAAGATGTAGGAGAATTTTGTAGGAGAGGATCCAAAACCAACTAAAACGTGATATAGATTAGTTGCTATATAATTGAACTAAATTGGGAAGGATCAATGAGTTAGAAATGAGCATAGATACATAAACTTCAGGGGCGGATCCAGGAATTTGGTTTAGGGGGGCGAGATCATGTGAAGAATTTTTTGCATAAAAACGATATTTTTTTGTTAATTTAATTTATTGTAAAAATAATAAACCATCGTCAAAACATAAGTATTTTAAGAAAATATTTAATATTAAAATTTTAAAAAATACTAATAGAATATATAGCTAGTAAGTTTAAGAGTTTTAAAGTAAAACTAGTTAATATTTACATGAAATATGTCATACGAAATAGAATATTGCATCGCATGTTTTAAGAGAATATTAACTTATAACTAAATTAGTATCAAAGTATTGAAATACTAGTGCAGTACTATAGAAATTATATTTAGCTTCAATTTTTAACTTTGCCTCAATTAATTACCCAATACAAAACCACATGTTTCATGTAAAAAATATAACACAAATATTGAATCATTCTAAAAGTAAAATATACACTCAAATGTTATATTAATGTATTTTGTTAACCACATGAAAGAAGCAAGAGAAAAATTAGATAAAATTTCGAAAGTAGTATAATAAATTACGAACTAATTATATTGTGAGATTAAATTATAGAATAGGTTACTAGCAATAACACAAAAACTTTAAGTATATAGTTATGTTATAATTTTGATTATATTATGTTTAACAATATATATAAGTATTATATTAAAAATATATATGTACATATGTTATTATAAACATAATATATACAATAGGGATAATATCAGTGACACCCCCTGAGGTTTGATCAAATATCACTGACACCCCCTGAGGTTTCGATAATATCAGTGACACCCTGTGAGGTTTGCATTAACATATCAAACAAGTCCATATACCATGCTTCTTTTTATGAACTTCCTATTTAGTCCTTGGTCTAAGTCAAAATCAAAGTTAACCAATTTTTGAGGGCCCAACTACCCTTTTACCCTCAAACTATGATATGAAGTATCATTAATATATATATATATATATATATATATATATATATATATATATATATATATATATATATATATATATATATATATATATATATATATATATATATATATATATATATTAATAGCTTTTGTTATTTTCAATTTTTTAGTTTTTATTGACAAAATTAATTTTTTATAAAATATATTTAGGCAAAAGTTTCATCTATACCTTTTACTGTTATTATTTATTAAAAACTTTCAATTCACCTCACCCATCTAACACTAATTATTGGTAATTAATACATTAATTTTGAATTATATAACTCCAAGTTATTTAATGCCATATAATATTATACTCGTTTAGTTATATGTTAGAAAACAAAATTAATTAAATAATCAAAATTCATGTACTTTTATAGCTATAAGAAATCTTAATAAATATTCAAAGTTTTAAAAAAGTTGAATAACATCTATATATTAAAACCGTTTAGAGTTAAAAAAATTCTTTTCCAAAACCGATATGTTTTCAAGGAGGCTTCAAAACAAAAACATAAAATAAGCTAGTTGAATGGAATGCCAAAAATTCATCTAGAAAAAGAAAAAAAAGATAAAAACCTTATGTTTTGAAAACCACAAAATTAAGTTGAATAGAAGGCGTTTTATGCCTTCTGGTAACTAGAAAATTGGAGGCATAAAATAAGACTTTTTGTTTGGAGTTTGGACATTACCTATTTTTGATCTTTTTATTGTGTTAGTAAAATATTATAAATGGGTCTCTAATTATTGCTCATCGCGAGCTGCTCATAAATCTTTATTTTTCCATGGCCGTCAAATTGTGTTTAAGACAAACTATGATGGAGAAGAGTGGAGATGGAAATGGAGAAGGAGAGAGGAAAGAGAAAAATAAAGATGGAGAGAGGAAAGAGAAACACAAAATCTTGGGTATGAATATACAACAACATAAGGGTAGAAGTGTAAAAATTAAATCCCTTCTTATTTGTTTCTTTTTCTTAAATTTATTAGAAGGATAAAATAGTTATTTGACATTGATAAGGGGGTGTCACTCATATTATTGAAACCTCAGGGGGTGTAACTGATATTTGGCCAAACCTCAGGAGGTGTCACTGATATTATCCCTATACAATATATATATATATATATATATATATATATATATATATATATATATATATATATATATATATATATATATATATATATTTATTAAAAATGTGTATAGGGTATAGAGGGGTGGGCTGGGGCTGGGGCTGGGGGGCGGGGGCTTCTGTTTATAAAGGTTTTCCCCCTTTCCCTCTAATAAGGCATTTTATGGGGAAATATGAGGGGGCCCTAATTACATGTTAATTTCTATATGGTATCTGTTAGCCTTTCTAGCCTATGCTAAAAAAAAAGTCGATCCTCTATATATCTACACTACAGCAATGACAACACAACCAATATGCAACTACATCACACTTTGTCTCAATCCAGACAACTACCATGCATGGAAAAACCAAGTTCTTCTACAAGCTTCTTAATATGATTGTCCTGGGTTGTTGATTGGTGACGACAAACCTCCTCCCACCCATCTGACAAGTTCCGACTCTTCTCTGACTACCACAACGAAGCCAAATCATACAAAATGGTTAAAACGTGATCTTCAGATGCGTGGATGGATTATGGCCACCTTGACAGAAGAATCCCTTGGCTTGATTGTTGGCCTTGACTCTTCTTACAAGATGTGGACAGCTTTACAAGACGCTTATACTCAGGCTTCGACCTAGGGACGTCTCACTCTTCAACAAAAACTTTACAACATGAAAAAGAAACAAGATATTATGTCGAAGAAAATGCCCGGTAATCTCTTTTCTATCTGGTATCATGTCGAAGACAAGGAAGTAGTATTCTACTTACTTCGTGGTATGGGTCATCCGTACGAATCTTTTGTGGCTTCCATGATGCGGCCACCCATACCTGCATATTATGAGGTACTACCACTGCTACAAAGTTTTGATTCACGTCTTATTGAGGATAATGATGATGCAGGAAATGTACAAGCCTCCTAGAGTCAGAAAAGCTCAAACAAACCGGACAAAAATCATTTTTCTGGATCAAAGAAGAAAGGCGCCCCACCTCCCACCAAACCTTCATTTTCTCAAATGAAAAATACATCATGTCATCATAGTAAGGCTCCTAATCATCAATCTGCTTCTATAGTTCGTTGTGAGATTTGTAAAAAGTCAGGACACGAAGCCAACGTTTGCTGATGGCGTTGCGATCAATCTGAAGATGACGAGGCTGCCCATAATGCTCTCGCTGCTCTCTCTATTAATGACAATAATAACAATAACGAGTGGACTGCAGATACTGGTGCCTCTGCCCACATGACGTCTAATAAAGCTATTTTATCTTATTTACGTCCTTATAATGGAACAGATAGTGTAATGATAGAAAACGATACTCTGTTACCAATTACTCACATTTGTCACGCAACTATTTCAAAAGGTCACACTACTTTACAACTTAAAAATGTACTTCTTGTTCCTGACCTTGAACGTAACTTACTATCTATTGGTCAGTTAACTACCAATTATCCCTTAAATTGTGATTTTTTTGGTACTGGTTTTACTATAAAGGACATAGACACGAACAAGATTCTCCTTCAAGGAAATAGGAAAGGGACCTTGTACACTCTTCGAGACTCGCCCGAACTAAACTTTTCTATACGGTTTCAGACCACTGATAGAACATTGTGGCATCGCCGGCTGGGACATCCTTAACACTTGGCTGTTCGCATTTTGCATTCCAATCGCCTTATAAAAATAAAAGGGCATCTTGAAAATAAAGTCTGTGAGAGTTGTCAAATTGGCAAAATGTGCAAATTGCCATTCATTTTGCAATCAAAAACTTATAAACTTTTGGAAAAATTACATTCTGATTTATGGGGGCCAGCTCCTACTATGTCTCGCTCTTGTTATCTTTATTATGTCATTTTTATCGATGAATATTCTAGATATATATGGTTTTTTCCTTTAAAAACCAAATCAGAATTTTATAGCATATTTAAACGATTCTTAATGTTGTTGGAAAGACAATTTTCTCACCAAGTGAAAATATTTCAAAGTGATGGTGGGGGTGAAATTTTGTAGTACCATGTTTTCTAACCTCTTGCAGGATAAAGGAATTGTTCATCAAATTTCTTGTCCATAGACGCCGGAGCAAAATGGGCTTGCTGAAAGACGGGATTGCCAAATTAGAGAGCTAGAAATGACTATGTTACACCATAGCAGCTTACCACGAGAATTTTGGGTGGATGCTTTTTCCACGGCTGTTTTCCTAATCAATTGTTAACCTTGTTCGATAATTTCAAGCTCTTTTCCCTTTTATCTCGTTTATGATAGACACCATGATTATCATTGGTTACGCGTGTTTGGATGCAAATGTGATCCTTATTTGTGGGACAAAAAAACAAGTAAATTTGATCCAAAATCACTACCTTGTGTCTTCTTAGCATATAGTCTACAACATAAGGGGTATATTTGTTTTCATCCACCATCCAGTAAAAGTTATGTTTCTCGCCATGTAGTTTTTGATGAACTCCAATTTTCTTATCAAAATCTAAAAGTTGTTCATCAGAGTACACCACCTATGTCTAATATGAGTACTTATAATATATGGCCACAAGATTTTTTACCTCATCAAAACACTTCAATAAGTAGTGATACGTAGCCAACTCCTAGCTTCCAAGCTTCTTCTTTAATGACTTCACCACATATTTCTTCTGATATTAGAGAAGCTACATTTGTAGAATCTGATTTTACTCCGTTACAACCATTAAATATAATTCCTTCCGCTACGCCTGCATTTCCAACTAACATACAAGAAGTCATAGTACCCTCACCTCAAAATAACATACAAACATAAGTAAATTTGGAATTTTTTGCCCAAATCCAAAATATGCTAATCTTCATAGCTTAAAAACTATACCCTCAGAACCTAAGTCTATTAAAATGTCTATGAAGCATTCTGGATGGTTACAAGCCTTGAAAGAAGAACTTGAAGCTCTTGAAAAAAATAATACTTGGAGTTTAGTTCCAAGAGAATCAAGTATGAATGTGATAAAAAGCAAATGGGTTTTGAAATCAAAACTTAAATCTGATGGTTCTTTCGAAAGGTTAAAAGCTCGATTGGTTGCAACAGGTTACAATCAAATTGATGGAATTGATTACTATGAAACTTGTAAAGACACCTATGTCTACCAAAAAGGTTGAGATGATTGATGACATTCCTTTCTCGGTTCCTACTAAATTTCGGAGTTTGGTTGGCGCCCTACAATATTTAACCTTCACTCGCCCGGATATATCTCATAGTGTAAGTTATATATCTCAATTTATGCATCTTTCTACTAATACTCATTTTCAGATGCTGAAACAGATACCTAGATATGTTCATGGGAGTCTCACACTTGGGTTGCAAATGTACTCTAAATCTTCATTGCAATTATGTGCCTTCACCGATGCCGATTGGGTTGGTTGCTCAACTACAAGACATTCCACATCTGGGTACTGCACATTTTTAGGATGCAATATTATCTCTTGGTCGGCTAAGAAACAATCTATTGTATCACGATCAACGACGGAGCCTGAATATCGAGCTATGGCACATGCTGGAGCAGAAGTTATTTGGATTTATTATATACAGCGTGATCTTAACATTCCACTTCACCCAACACCTCTTTTTTTTTTTTTTTTTTTTTTTTTTTTTGTGACAATGAGAGTTCTTTGGCCATGGCCACAAATCCACTATTTCATGCACACAGTAAACAGATAGAATTGATGTCCATTTTGTTCGAGAAAAAGTTGTTAATGGCTAGCTTCGTACCCACCATATCAGCTCACAAAATCAAACAACAGACATTTTCACTAAAAGCTTGTCTCGTCCCCAATTTGAAAACT
The DNA here is from genome assembly GCA_946800315.1 of Misopates orontium. Lineage (NCBI taxonomy): Eukaryota > Viridiplantae > Streptophyta > Magnoliopsida > Lamiales > Plantaginaceae > Misopates > Misopates orontium. The sequence continues at coordinate 17,044,821 of OX326950.1, read as the reverse complement.
TAGGCACCAAATCACCCTTGTACCACAGATGAGTTTTAGGGGGGATAAAAGTCAGCATGTTGAAGAAAATGAAAGTTGAGAAATCTGTTCGAGCAAAGAATCAACAGAGATTAATTGAACCAAAGATAGATGCATCTATTCTAGGAATTGCTAAATTTATGTTATAACTAAATATGCAATCATCACTGTAAATATACGTTTGCCTACCTTTTAAGTCATTGCAATCTGCTCTATATAAGCAGAGACATATTCTGTTCATACTCAATGCAATACATATGAAATAATCCTATTATTCTACATGGTATCAGAACCTGCCCAAGACAATGTTGGGTCTGCGACCCAACCCACATGATAGGAATTGATGTCCAGTTCGGCCTACACGTGAGGGGGCGTGGTGGAATTTATCCCACATTTCTTGGGAATAACTCGGGCTTCTGTTTATAAAGGATTTTCTCATCTCCCTCTAATAAGGCCTTTTAGGGGGAAATATGAGGGGCCCCTAATTACATGTTAATTTCTACATACACTACTTTATCATGGCATGCTGTTCAAATTGAAAAAAATAAAAAAAACTAAAGAAAAAGAATAGCCCCCGGAACCCGACCCTAAATAGATTTTTCTGAAAGGCATCTTCTTGTAAATTTGTTATTGTATACATACCTTGTTGTATAAAATGTCATACTTTATTTGTTTTGGAATGAAAAAAAATGAAAAAATGATAGCTAAAATAATTCAAAGAGAGTTATGAAAATAAAAATTAATGGAAATAATATATTATATGTGCATTAAGGTTATTGCTCGCTTCAAAGTTCACTACCAAAAATTAAAACAAAAAACAGCAAAAATTCCAAAAGAAGTATTAATGACATTCATAGAGAAAAGAGAGTTGAAAAAAAAAAAATGAAAATTAATGACATTCCAAGGCGCGTGGCCTTCTAATTTTGGTAGAGAATGCCAACAAAAGCTATGAGCGATGCATAAACGTAAGCATAATCCAGTCCGCTTGTAAACACAAAAGGAAATAGTACATTTTAACATTTAATTCGATTTTGATGCTATACAAAAGAAAATAGTACATTTTAACAAAAGCTATGAGGGATGCAGAACATTTTTTTGAATTTCATGCTACACAATAATAGTACATTTACATAGTAGGAACTTTTATACACCAACTTCTAATCTTAATATCTTTAGCACTACTTTGATCTACTCTCCTACAGGAAAAATCTAATTGTTCTATTAGATCTGCACTGCAAAATAGAAACTTAACTATGAGTCAATTTGTAAATTCCAAGCTAATTTTACGACTAAGCATAGAATTTCAATATCTTATGCATTTGGTCTTTTTACATTATTTGAGGGGGAAATCATGGAAGAGGGGAACAGTAATTACCAATTATTCATCTGTTGTTGTTGCTTGCTTGGAGAGCAAAGTGTCACGTCGTCCTAGATGCAAGATTGCTTCACTAAATGAAACCAAAGCACAACAAAATTGAAAATAGTGAGATTTACAAATGAATTATAAAATGCATCCCAAAATTTCTATATAACAAATCCAGAAAGAACTTATATAGAAGTACTTCATTGTGCATTTATATTCATTTGACATAGTATGGTTGATTGAAACATCATTCAGATACATCAATATAATGCAAGATCAAACTGAGACGCTTAGAGCTAAAAATTATTGTTAGATATTTGAATCGACAAATACCCGTCTCCAAGAATTGCCTATTGTGAAAAACATGAAACAAAAGGATAAAAAATGATGAAAGTAACGACACATGGATTTATGTGGAAACTCCAAATCTGGAGAAAATCCCAGACTAACAAGGCACTATGTAGCAAATTATTACAACAATATAATTTCTCACTCACTCTTATCCTTAATGACACCCACCGAGCCTTTGCATTAGTAACACTGCCTAAATTACATCTCTCGCAAGTATTTGTAAATACTATAAAGAAATTACAAGTGTTGCTAAACACTCATTTTGGGGTGTAAAAACACTACAATTGAAGCACCTATTTATAGTATTTCATTTGGGGGAATCACTAATTTTAAATACATAAAAGCATCTATATGCAATTATAGGCTAGGGCTATTTGCAATTTTGACTAATCAAAATTCACCATATACCATTTTTGACCCCAACAAACTTCATTTAACTTTATTGACCACCATTAATTCTTATCAATTACTTCCCGATATGAATTATGAAGCCACAACTACAGTCCAAGGAAAAGATTGAAAATTCATTTGAGAATTAAGAAAAAAAAAAAAGGAAATCTGAAGACAAATCCAAAAAGATATACTTGAACGCAGAAAGAGAACATTCAATTAAAAATTGTTGTAAGACAATTTTTTCGCATATATGATTTTAGAAAACGATTGGGGAATTCGTAAACATCATTCAAATTTTACTTTAAAGAATTATTCAAGGCCATTAATTTTTTTCATTCTTAAGACAAACTAACAACATGAAAGATGGCTTCCGCAACAACTACGTGTAAGTGTGGAGGCTAATTATTCAGGCTTAGGCTTCAATAAGTGTGTAAACAGAGAATGGCACAAAACCGCATTCGCATAAAGTATTAATGTCTTCATAACTAAATTTTTATGTGTTTGTACCACATAAACATACAAACACTACAATGTATCGGTTAAAAGGTATATAATTAAAAGGGATAAGACCATTAAACCCCATGTATTTTATCTCCAATTGCATTTTGCCTTCTATCATTTTTTTTTTTGGCAACTTGCCTCCTGTACAAATGGATAAATAAACACTTTCCCCCTGAGTAATTTTTGAATTCTCGGATTTGATCACGTGTCCGTATTTTTTAACGTTGGATTTGGCTTCAGGGGCAGAGTGCTTATTTTATCATAGTACAAGGGGCAAGTTGCAAAAAATAAAAGGATAGAGGGAAACTTCTGCCCCTCTGCTAGAGACAGAAAAATCTATCACTCTTTAGAGATAGAATATTATGTCTCTAAAGCACCGAATTTTCGTCCTATATTGATATGCCGCCATACTTTTTTTGAATTTTTTATGAGTTGTAGGGACAGAAATTTTTGTCCCTATAGCTCACGATTTTTTAAAAAAATGGTGGGCTCGTAGGGACAGATTTTTCCGTCCCTATTTTCTGCCAATCTTAAGATCTAGATTAATAACCTAGACTTATTAACAAGGAGTGTAGTTACTACTAAAAGAAAATACAAAAAATAACTTAGTAACAATAATTAATATTGAGAAGGAAAACAACATTAATATATAGTACAACAATAATAACCCAAAACAATATAACAACAATAGTATTATTACAACAACAATACAACAACAACAACAACAACAACAACAACAACACTCTATCACAAGAAAACAACAAAACAATACAACAACTTAAAAAAAATAGTAACATAACAATAACTTCAAATAATATAAGCTAGCTACAAAGTATAAATTGAAGTACATGCAAGAAAAAAAAAATAGACCTAAAACTTACTTAAAGTATAGACAAAAAACATATTATTCTGTCCCATAATTAAGCACTAAATCATGGACAAAAATAACGACAATAGCACACATTATATGTCTCTCTGCATGTGTGTGTCTAATACTTAAATTTATAATTATATAAGAAAAATCGTAATTTGTGAGTTATTCGTTATAATTAGTACAGTTGTTGTTGAAGCTTGCTTTGCTAGATCCTAATAATAATTACTTGGCATATGGAGTGTAGATAACAATGTCCTCAAAAGGAGATCAGAGTTATATTATGTTGGAATACTGAAGGTATAACAGTTAATAATAGTTGAAACATATAAGAAAATAAATTGTTCAACTTTTTCATCAAACTAGGTATGCATGAAGCTAAGAAATGATAGGACAATTGTATAAAACAATATAAATTGACGTTTCCACAGAGTAAGATAAAGTGTCTTCCTTGCATTGGTTTAGCACGGTTATTCTTTTACATACTAGCAACCGAGTGCATGCGGAGACCGCGTGCAAGATTTGTTATAATGTTCACAGTTCCCGCCTATGTGATATGTTTTAGTGCTAAAGAATTTTTTGAAATGTGTTTCTTACATATAATTTATACTATAAATACAAATATTACAGTGTATATTTGATCAGGTTTTATGAATGTTTAAAAGTTTGAAATATGAAAAATGTTACTCAACATGCTAGTACGCAAAAGTTTGGGATATAAAAATAATTATTCAACCTGTTAGAGAGCTAAGATTCTCATTTTTGTATTTATATGAAATGCAATGGTGAAATTTGTCAAAAATCAAACAAAATAATGGAAAAGTCAAAAAGAAAAAAAGATCTCCTTCAGATGAAAGATTAAGGATTTTTGGGGGTAAAGAAATTATGAAAGTCATGAGTCTAGAGAAGCTGTCTTATTCAATAATTTAATAAATATTTAAAAATATTATATATTCCGTACTTGGATATGATCAGTACATTTAGTCCAAGTTTGTTGATATCTATATTAATTGGAATTTTTTCATATGTAACCGAACTTTCAAGATGCATATATTCATATATGTTTGGAACTCTTTTCCATGATAAAAAGTTTAAAATGTATAAACATGAAAAGGACACGACACGTGCATGGCACGTGACTTTTTTAGGCCAAAAAGGACGATTTCGGTCGAAAAAGATCGAATATGGATTGTAAGACAAATTAGGAGACCAAAGTTATAAAGTTTCAAAAAAGGATCAAAGGTGGATTTAATAGACATTACGAGACCAAAGTTGAAAAATATCGAAATAAATAAATATCTAACATTTAGTCGATTCACTAAAATATATTATATTGTAAAAAAAAAATTGTCTCCCGCGAATCCACATGTCACTTTGTGAAACTTGAGATAGAAAATAGAACTAGCCATGGCCGGTTTCTCCGCCACTAACTCGCCCAATATCTTTTCCCAGCTTCGGCGCCACCGCACAAATTTCCACCCTGGTGCCGCAGATCTCCGTTATTACACTTTCACCCCCTCAAATCTTGTCAAATCTCATTTAACCCTCCAGTACTTTGCTCTGTTATAATCACTTTTGCCGATCGACAAGAGGGATATTAAGAAATGAAATGTGTCTATTCTCTATATATAGCGCATAATTAATGACACAACAATGAAGATATTGCAAGAATATTTTATTAATTTCCATCAGAAAGACCCCAAACAACATTACAAATGATTTCCATCACAAAGACTCTAAACAATCAGAAGCTTCCCGTACAGTTTCATTTCTCCGCTCATATATGTGTGTACTCACTAAATTAATTATCTAAATATGGTCCAGTACTTATGGAAATTAAAAGTTAATATTTGACTGATAGTATCGCCCTGGAGCCCAATTGTAAGGAAGAACGTTATAGGCAACAACTTGTTTTCTCGACTCACTACTTGTAATTCTCACAGAATAAGGTCCGTTGATCCCTTGAGGAATTCCAGTTTCAAATCTTGAACCAACATTAGGTAACTGTCTCATAGGTATCCATGTCTTTGAATTTGATGGTAATAATTCTACGTAACCGATGTCACCATCTCCATTCACATTCTGAATTGAAAAATATATATAGTATTGGTTTGAACCACTTTCAACATGGAACGATATCTTGGCACCGTTATAGTAACATGGTACCCTGCAAAATTCAGTTTTCATAAATGGTTATATTTTGGAAATAATTCACCTAAAGTATATATATATATATATATATATATATATATATATATATATATATATATATATATATATATATATATTATGTGTGCATTTTTCTAAAAACGTATGTGATAATAAATTAAAAATCCATGTACCTTTGGTAGTCGATTGTTATTCTTCAAAAACTTCTTAGTGCATCAGCTTGTCCAGGTTTGGCCATATAACCAAAGGCTTTTTCACCTAGGTCGAAGTGAAAGGGCTCGTTGTTACAAGCTCCAGGGCATTCTTTTGTTAAGGTTACAGTAATTGGAGATCCCGAACATTGCACGTTTTGTGTGCATCTCACCTGGTATTACGGTATAAAGGAATTACGGCAAGAATTAAAATATTATAAGCTTTTAACAATAAAACGTTATAGGACATAGACCACATGGTACATATTACAATTAATATAATATGCATTACCTGCGTACTTGAACCTTATTTATGAATCGGACGACAAAAATTAAACAAAGTGGTATATACGAATTATATAATTATACGAAATGAAGACCTGATAACAAGCCCCGCAACCCTTTCCTCCTTTATATAGGTTTTGGTTTCCCGCAGCTGTAAGGCCTTAATATGGAGCACTTGGTAAAACTTCGTTTGGAATTCCACAACCTCCCCCTGCATGCCATATAATTAAAATATTATTCTTAACGATCAAACTTGTCAATTAATGCCCCGATGGGCATTTTCTTAAAATTTAAAATCAACTTCTCTAAAAGATAACATGTAGGAAAAAATACTTGTTAGCTTTAACTTTTTTTTTCATAATATTTTGTAAATGGTAATTAACATAATAAATTCGTTGTATATTACCACTTCCATATCCTCCATTCTCATCGTACCAAGTTGCGACGGCCTGCGAAAAAACTTTGGAAGCATTCACTGATGGTATGCAAAAGCAGTGGTTAGCTTGAAGTAACAAAATAGTCGTAAGGGTTAAAAGAAAAAAAGGCTGCAAAATTTGATGAGCGAACATGATTCTTGATTTTAATTAGAGAACAAGATATATTGCAATATACAAAATGTTTTGTAATGTGATACCTACTAGTGCTCTATGGCCAGACATTTATATTGTCGTTAAACTACCAACTTACTTTATCTGAGCAACCATATATAGAGAAAAATTACTTGCTCTCCATAAATTAAAATATAGTATCAACAATCGGATAGAGATTAATTCATAAAAATATATCAAGTAATTCGTTGTTCAAGAATTTAATTACTTTCTGTTCATAAATTAAAAGGTGGTATTACGTGGCTCCCTATAATTACCAAGAAGTGTTTCAAATGTCAGGCCGATTTAGATAAATACGCTTTTAATTTTTTCTTGTCTCCGAAATTCAGATAAAGTAAATGTTATTTTTATTCCATTTATGGATGGATTGCTATCTTTAGTAACCACATTCAAAGATTTAATTATGGAAATGCAATTATTGACTTAGCCATCTTGATTTTGCATGTTGGACTGGAAGGAGTGTCGATGTTACTCGTTTCATTAAAAAAAAGGGGGAGTGTTAATGTTGGATTGGGCTGTTTGCAATTTATAAGTTATTACATTAAAGATCTGACAACAATATGTAAGTGTTCTTTTTATTCCATTTCTGCATGCTTTGCTTTCTTTAGTAACCACATTCAAAGATTTAATTATGGAAATGTTACGCTATTATTGACTTGGCAATCTTGATTTTGCATGTTGGACTGGAAGGAGTGTCAATGTTACTCGTTTCATATACATATATATATATATATATATATATATATATATATATATATATATATATATATATATATATATATATATATATATATATATATATATATATATATATATATATATATATATATATATAAACAAACAAACAAGTGTTAATGTTGGATTGGGATGTTTACAAGTTATAACATTAAAGATCTGACAACAATACTGAACGAGGTATATTCAGCAATTAAGAATACTGATAATTCAAAGATCTCAACTAATACTGCAATATAAATAATATGGATAACTTTGACTTTATTAGCTTTCGATAGGGCGTTCATAAAAGTTTATCCAACTCCCTGTAGAAAAACATCATGTATGCACTTTAAAAAAATGTTTCTGAATTAGAAGGATTTGAAAAACAGATGTATTTGATTGTCATCAAATACAATAGACCAAGTTTTGTGGGTCAAAATGCTTATATTTTTTAAGATTTAATTTTCTAGATGTTTAGCAAATTGTATGACATTTTGGAGAAAAAGTTGAACAATTTATTTTAATTAACTGCATTAGAATACAATGAACTATCTATGTTGTTTTTCTTTTTCTTTTTTCTTTTTTCGGAAAATTCAACAGGCAAACTGAAGTAATAGCAATAAAATAATGGAAGAAACATATACAAAGAAATATACTAAATTTAACGGGCCATGCCAACTGTGCATGAATTTTTGAAAAACTATGTAGTAACAGTATAGTGGCAACTAAAACGTGATATAGATTAGTTGCTATATAATTGAATTAAATTGGGAAGGATCAATGAGTTAGAAATGAGCATAGATACATAAACTCCAGGGGCGGATCCAGGAATTTAGTTTAGGGGCCGAGATCATGTGAAGAATTTTTTGCATAAAAACGATATTTTTTTTGTTAATTTAATTCATTTTAAAAATAATAAACCATCGTCAAAACATAAGTATTTTAATAAGATATTTAATATTAAAATTTTGAAAAATACTAATAGAATATATAGCTAGTAAGTTTAAGAGTTTAAAAGTAAAACTAGTTAATATTTACATGAAATATGTCATACGAAATAGAATATTTATCGCATGTTTTAAGAGGATATTAACTTATAACTAAATTAGTATCAAAGTATTTAAATACTAGTGCAGTACTATAGAAATTATATTCAGCTTCAATCTTTAACTTTGCCTGAATTAATTACCCAATACAAAACCACATGTTTCATGTAAAAAATATAACACAAACATTGAATCATTCTAAAAGTAAAATATACACTCAAATGTTATATTAATGTATTTTGTTAACTACATGAAAGAAGTAAGAGAAAAATTAGATAAAATTTCGAAAGTAGTATAATAAATTATGAACTAATTATATTGTGAGATTAAACTATAGAATAGGTTATTAGCAATAACACAAAAACTTTAAGTATACAGTTATGTTATAATTTTGATTATATTATGTTTAACAATATATAAGTATTATATTAAAAATATATATGTAAATTTGTTATTATAAACATAATATATACATATACGTGTATATATATATATATATATATATATATATATATATATATATATATATATATATATATATTTATTAAAAATGTGTACGGGGTATAGAATCCCACCCCCCCCCCCCCCCCGGGTTCCGCCCCTGATAAACTCACAAATAGGCAAGCGACCAGCCCCTCACGATGAATACTTTCATATTAACCTAATACACTGTTGGAATTTATCTCACATTGCTTGAGAATGAACGTGGGGCTTATGTTTATAAAGGATTTTCCCCTCTCTCTCTAATAAGGCCTTTTAGGGGGATATGAAGGGGCACTAATTACATGTTAATTTCTACATGGTATCTGTTAGCCTTTCTAGCCTACGCTAAAAAAAAAAGGCGATCCCCTATATATCTACACTACAACAATGACAACACAACCAATATACACCTACATCACACTTCGTCTCAATCCAGACAACTACCCTGCTTGGAAAGACCAAATTCTTCTTCAAGCTTTTTAATATGATTGTTCTAGGTTGTTGACTGGTGACGACAAACCTCCTCCCACCCATCTGACAAGTTCCGACTCTTCTCCGACTACCACGACGAAGCCAAATCATACAAAATAGTTAAAACGTGATCTTCAGATGCGTGGATGGATTATGGCCACCTTGACAGAAGAATCCCTTGGCTTGATTGTTGGCCTTGACTCTTCTTACAAGATGTGGACAGCTTTACAAGACGCTTATACTCAGGCTTCGACCGGGCGACGTATCACTCTTCAACAAAATCATCACAACATGAAAAAGAAACATGATATGGCACTCTCGGATTATCTCCGGGAATTTAAGAAAGTGTCTGGTAATCTCTCTTCTATCTGGTATCATGTCGAAGACAAGGAGGAAGTGTTCTACTTACTTCGTGGTCTGGGTCGTCTGTACTAATCTTTTGTGGCTTCCATGATGCGGCCACCCATACCTGCATATTATGAGTCACTACCACTGTTACAAAGTTTTGATTAACGTATTATTGAGGATAATGATGATACAGGAAATGTATAAGCCTTCTATAGTCACAAAAGCTCAAAGAAGCCGGACAAAAATCATTTTTTCTGGATCAAAGAAGAAAGGCGCCCCACCTCCCGCCAAACCTTCATTTTCTCAAATGAAAAACACATCATGTCATCATAGTAAGACTCCTAATCATCAATCTGCTTCTATAGTTTGTTGTCAGATTTGTAAAAAGCCAGGACACGAAGCCAACGTTTGTTGGTGGCGTTACGATCAATCTGAAGCTGACGAGGCTGCCCATAATGCTCTTGCTGCTCTCTCTATTAATGACGATAATAACAATAACGAGTGGTCTGCAGATACTGGTGCCTCTCCCCACATGACGTCTAATAAAGCTATTTTATCTCATTTACCTCCTTATAATGGAAAAGATAGTGTAATGATATGAAATGACACTCTGCTACCAATTACTCACATTTGTCACGCAACTATTTCAAAAGGTCACACTACTACAACTTAAAAATGTACTTCTTGTTCCTGACCTTGAACGTAACTTACTTTCTATCGGTCAGTTAACTACCAATTATCCCTTAAATTGTGATTTTTTTGGTACTGGTTTTACTATAAAGGACATAGACACAAACAAGATTCTCCTTCAAGAAAATAGGAAAGGGACCTTGTACACTCTCCGAGACTCGCCCGAACTAAACATTTCTATACGGTTTCAGACCACCGATAGAACATTGTGGCATCGCCGGCTGGGACATCCTCAACACTTGGCTGTTCGCATTTTGCATTCCAATCGCCTTATAAAAATAAAAGGGCATCTTGAAAATAAAGTCCGTGAGAGTTATCAAATTGGCAAAATTTGCAAATTTCCATTCATTTTGCAATCAAAAACTTCTTATAAACTTTTGGAAAAATTACATTGTGATTTCTGGGGGGCCAGCTCTTACTATGTCTCGCTCTCGTTATCTTTATTATGTCATTTTTGTCGATTAATATTCTAGATATATATGGTTTTTTTCCTTTACAAACCAAATCAGAATTTTATAGCATATTTAAACGATTCCTAACTTTGTTGGAACGACAATTTTCTCACCAAGTGAAAATATTTCAAAGTGATGGTGGCGGGGAAATTTTGTAGTACTATGTTTTCTAACCTCTTGCAGGATAAAGGAATTGTTCATTAAATTTCTTGTCCATAGACGCCGAAGCAAAATGGGCTTGCTGAAAGACGGCATTGCCAAATTACAGAGCTAGAAATGACTATGTTACACCATAGCTGCTTACCTCGAAAATTTTGGGTGGATGCTTTTTCCACGGTTTTCCTAATAAATCGTTAACCTTCTTCGGTAATTTCAAACTCTTCTCCCTTTTATCATGTTTATGATAGACACCCTGATTATCATTGCTTACGTGTGTTTGGATGCAAATGTTATCCTGATTTGTGGGACAGAAAGCCAAGTAAATTTGATCCAAAATCACTACCTTGTGTCTCCTTAGGATATAGTCTACAACAGAAGGGGTATATTTGTTTTCATCTACCATCCGGTAAAAGTTATGTTTCTCGCCATGTAGTTTTTGATGAACTCCAATTTTCTTATCAAAATCAAAAACTTGTTCATCAGAGTACACCACCTATGTCTAATATGAGTACTTATAATATATGGCCACAAGATTTTTTACCTCATCAAAACACTTCAATAAGCAGTGATACGTCGCCGACTCCTAGCTTCCAAGCTTCTTCTTTAATGACTTCACCACATGTTTCTTCTGATATTAGAGAAGCTACATTTGTAGAATCTGATTTTACTCCATTACAACCCTTAAATATAATTCCTTCCGCTACGCCTGCATTTCCAACTAACATACAAGAAGTCATAATACCCTCACCTCAAAATAACATACAAACGAGAAGTAAATCTGGAATTTTTTGCCCAAATCCAAAATATGCTAATCGTCAGTGCTTAGAAACTATACCCTCGGAACCTAAGTCTATTAAAATGGCTATGAAGCATTCTGGATGGTTACAAGACTTGAAAGAAGAACTTGAAGCTCTTGAAAAAAATAATACTTGGAGTTTAGTTCCAAGAGAATCAAGTATGAATGCACACAGTAAACATATAGAAATTGATGTCCATTTTGTTTGAGAAAAAGTTGTCAATGGCTAGCTTCGTACCCACCATACCAGCTCACAAAATCAAACATCAGATATTTTCACTAAAAGCTTGCCTCGTCCCCAGTTAGAAAACTTACGCATCAAACTCACCTTGTACCACAAATGAGTGTGAGGGGGGATAAAAGTCAGCATGTTGAAGAAGATGAAAGTTGAGAAATCTCTTCGAGCAATGAATCAACAGAGATTAATTGAACCAAAGATAGATGCATCTATTCTATGAATTGCTAGATTTATGTTATCACTAAATATGCAATCATCATTGTAATTACGTTTGCCTACCTTTTAAGTCATTGTAATCTGCTCTATATAAGCAGAGACATATTTTGTTCATACTCAATGCAATACATATGAAATAATCCTATTATTCTACATGGTATCAGAGCCTGCCCAAGACAATGTTGGTCTGCGACCTAACACACATGATAGGAATCGATGTCCAGTTCGGCCTACACGTGAGGGGGCGTGTTGGAATTTATCCCACATTGCTTGGGAATGAACTTGGGCTTTTGTTTATAAAGGATTTTCTCCTCTCCCTCTAATAAGGCCTTTTAGGGGGGAATATGAGGGGACTCTAATTACATGTTAATTTCTACATACACTACTTTATAATGGCATGCAGTTCAAGTTGAAAAAATAAAAGAAACTAAAGAAAAAGAATAGCACTTTGGAACCCGACCCTAAATAGATTTTTCTGAAAGGCATCTGCTTGTAAATTTATTATTGTATACATACCTTGTTATATAAAATGTCATACTTTATTTGTTTTGGAATGAAAAAAAAAATGAAAAAATGATGGCTAAAATAATTCAAAGAGAGCTATGAAAATGAAAATTAATGGACATAATATATTATATGTGCATTAAGGTTATTGCTCGCTTCAAAGTTCACTACCAACAATTAAAACAGAAAATAGCAAAAATTCCAAAAGAAGTATTAATGACATTCATAGAGAAAAGAGAGTTGAAAAAAAAATGAAAATTAATGAGTTTCCAAGGTGCGTGGCCTTCTAATTTTGGTAGAGAATGCCAACAAAATCTATGAGCGATGCATAAACGTAAGCATAATCCAGGCCGCTTGTAAACACAAAAGGAAATAGTACATTTTAACATTTACTTCGAATTTCATGCTATACAAAAGAAAATAGTACATTTTAACAAAAGCTATGAGGGATGCATAGAATTTTTTTGAATTTCATGCTACAAGGAAAATCTAATTGTTCTATTAGATCTGCACAGCAAAAGAGAAACTTAACTATGAGTCAATTTGTAAATTCCAAGCTAATTTTATGACTAAGCATACAATTTCAATATCGTATGCATTTGGTCTTTTTACATAATTTGAGGGGGAAATCATGGAAGAGGGGCACAGTAATGAACCAGTTATTCATCTGTTGTTGTTGCTTGCTTGGAGAGAAAAGTGTCACGTCGTCCTGGATGCAAGATTGCTTCACTAAATGAAACCAAAGCACAACAAAATTGAAAATAGTGAGATTTACAAATGAATTATAAAATGCATCCCAAAATTTCTATATAACAAATCCAGAAAGAACGTATACAGAAGTACTGCATTGTGCATTTATATTCATTTAACATAGTATGGTTGATTGAAACATCATTCAGCAACATCAATATAATGCAAGATCAAACTGAGATATGCTTAGAGCTAAAAATTATTGTTAGATATTTGAATCGACAAATACCCGTCTCCAAGAATTGCTTATTGTGAAAAACCTGAAACAAAAGGATAAAAAATGATGAAAGTAATGACACACGGATTTATGTGGAAACTCCAAATCCGGAGAAAAACCCAGACTGACAAGGCACTGTGTAGCAAATTATAACAACTATATAATTTCTCACTCACTATTATCCCTAATGACACCCAGCGAGCCTTTGCATTAGTAACACTGCCTAAATTACATCTCTCACAATTTTTGTCCCTATATTGATATGCCGCCATACTTTTTTTGAATTTTTCATGAGTTGTAGGGACAGAGATTTTTGTCCCCATAGCTCACGGTTTTTTTAAAAAATGGTGGGCTTGTAGGGACAGATTTTTCCGTCCCTATTTTCTGCCAATCTTAAGATCTAGATTAATAACCTAGACTTATTAACAAGGAGTGTAGTTACTACTAGAAAATACAAAATATAACTTATTAACAATAATTAATATTGAGAAGGAAAACAACATTAACATATAGTACAACAATAATAACCCAAAACAATATAACAACAACAGTATTATTACAACAACAATACAACAACAACAACAACAACAACAACAACAACAACAACACAACAACACTATCTCAAGAAAACAACAAAACAATATAACAACTTAAAAAAAAATAGTAACATAACAGTAACTTCAAATAATATAAGCTAGCTACAAAGTATAAATTGAAGTACATGCAAGAAAAAAAATAGACCTAAAACTTACTTAAAGTATAGACAAAAAACATATTATTCTGTCCCAAAATTAAGCACTAAATCATGGACATAAATAACCACAATAGCACACAATATATGTCTCTCTGGATGGGCGTGTCTAATACTTCAATTTATAATTATATAAGAAAATCGTAATTTGTGAGTTATTCACTATAATTAGTACAATTGTTGTTGAAGCTTGCTTTGCTAGATCCTAATAATAATTACTTGTCATATGGAGTGTAGATAACAGTGTCCTCAAAAGGAGATCAGAGTTATATGTAGGATATGTTGGAATACTGAAGCTATAACAGTTAGTAATAGTTGAAACATATAAGAAAATAAATTGTTCAACTTTTTCATCAAACTAGGTATGAATGACGATAAGAAATGATAGGACAATTGTATAAAACAATATAAATTGACATTTCCACAGAGTAAGATAAAGTGTCTTTTTTATAATACTAGCCACCGCGGCGCTCGCGGGGACCCCGTGCTAAATATTTTTTTGATCAAAGAATAATCTATTTTAAGATGCTTCTTTTCTTTAAATGTTGTGCGTTATAAATTGTAAATAAAAAGTGCAATTATTTTGGTTTAATTTAGAGGAGACTTGTGTTTTAACTTGCTTATTTGACATGTATACTATTATTTGTAAATAATAAATTAATATCCTAAATTTTATTTCACTATAGCAAAGAAAGTTTTGTTTGGTATGGCGATTTTTTGGCGTTATTTTACGCAAAATACCCTCTAAAGCTTTAGTAATACTTTTTCGTGGAACAAGGCAAAATTGTAATAGCGTAGGCGGTGATAGTTCTTAGATCAATTTTATCATTGCTTAATTTATTCTGGTCTCCTACAACTGCTCAGGCACATTATGATATAATTGTACTTTTGTTTCGTAATTAGTGGCCTAGTTCGAAAAACACGGATATAACATTCTATGATGATAGATATCTATATAAACACAAATGAATTCACTTGCAAATAAAATTAACCAGGAATTTTTGATTAGCAAACTTGTGTTGAGAAAAGTTCCCAATCCATTTGTACTTTAAGAAATTAAAAGATAGAAGGGTAGGCTGAGATGAGATGTGCGCTGAAACGGTATATAATGATACATTTTCCTCACTCTAATTAGGAGCCATTTAAATAAAATTGATAAACTGAATTACTTTGAATCATGAAAGCAAAAAGGTATTTCACATATTGCATGGCCACCATCTAATCGACTAAAACCGAAATGATTAATTAGCGTAAATGAAACAAAAAGTCCAGATTCTACATAATCTGAAAAGTGCAGTAAACACCTCAAGGAAAGACTGTCACTGCATTCTCCTGCAGTCCCTTGGCCAACATGAGGCTGATCAGTGATCACCGTTGCAAATACTTGCTCCAAATAAATCCTAAAATAAAAGAGTAATTTAAAAAATTAAATCGAGATATTCCAACATAAATTTAACAACAAACAGAAAAAAGAGAAAGAATGAGAGTCTCATAAGTTTGCATACTTAAAATTTCATATAGTATGGTTGTGAAATTAATTTCTTCTTCTACCAAACGATCCGCAGGCGCATAGGTGTAAAGAAATATATTTTGAAAATCCAGAATTGGAGAATTTATAATGTGGAGAGAGAAGTGGTTTTTGGAGGAAAGCTCGAATGGTTAGAGAAAAAGGTGGAAGAAAGAGAAGTTGAGATAAACATGGAAGTTGTTGAAGAAGTGGGTGCAGTTACATTTTAAAACTTTTAGATTCAATCTTAAAATTAATTGGTCGAAAACATAGTTAAGGGGTAAAAAAGGAAAACACTTTATTGGTATGAGAACTGTCTAAAAATCACCTTGTTTTCCTATTTTAGCCCTTATTTTTAGATTGTAATTGGTTAAGCATATAATGTGAAGGATAATTTTTGTAATTTGTCAATAATAACTTCTATTTTGTATCCCAAAACCTGTTTGTTTATATTACTAATAGATGCCCTCAAATATATATTAGAGATTTAAATTAGAAAAAAATTGTAGGGATATATTCGTAAAAGAGCAGTACAAAACTGCCATTTTGTCTCACAAAATGGCTTCCCTTTTATATTAGTAATAGAAGATTATATCAATAAATAGTAAAAGTGCATGTATTTAAGTGTTGCCTAAGTACGCGAATCTCCATAAAATAAAAGTAATAATACAAGAAAAATCGTAATTTGCGAGTTATTCATTATAATTAGTATAGTTGTTGTTGAAGCTTGCTTTGCTAGATCCTAATAATAATTACTTGTCATATGGAGTGTAGATAACAATGTCCTCAAAAGGAGATCAAAGTTAGATGTAGGATATGTTGGAATACTGAAGCTATAACAATTAATAATAGTTGAAAGATATAAGAAAATAAATTGTTCAACTTTTTCCCCAAACTTAGGTATGAATGACGATAAGAAATGATAGGACAATTGTCTAATACAATATAAATTGATGTTTCCACAGAGTCAGATAAAGTGTCTTTCAGCTTGCATTCGTTTAGCACGATTATTTTTTGACATATTTTATCAATAAATAATAGAAGTAC
The DNA here is from genome assembly GCA_946800315.1 of Misopates orontium. NCBI lineage: Eukaryota > Viridiplantae > Streptophyta > Magnoliopsida > Lamiales > Plantaginaceae > Misopates > Misopates orontium. The sequence continues at coordinate 17,027,679 of OX326950.1, read as the reverse complement.
ACATATTTAAGTTATTCCTTAACACGTGAATCTCCATAGAATAAAAATAAAAATAAATTTGGAAGTTTCACATACGGTTTTGAAGTCGAGCCTTTCCAACAATGGGGCATGGGGACCGATATGATGATTGGTTTAGGTAGGGTGGCCGGCCTACTACGGGCACCTGTAGGGATTAGTGTGTGAGACCGCGATCCACAAACTGACACATGGACTTACCCCTTACTTGGGAATAGAGAGGGGAAACATAGCATGTCACAAGAGCGAGGCGCGGTTTGGTACCTTACTACGGGATGGACGCCTCGCGAGCCGGGCTTTTCGAGATGAGGCCTTTTGGGAAAGCCAAGTCATTGGAATTTGATTTTTATGACGTGTTGCTGATATCATTGCCATGAACATAAACAAACCAGGTCTACTTGATATGATTATAGTTTGTGCACTTTTATCATGTCTTTTTATTTACCTTTATGCATGCTCTTTTGCATTTATCGTGTCTTTTATGTTAGCTTTGTGTTTCCTGGGTAGCGAGTCATAGGAATGCAGTAAATAGTCAATAACACATAGAAAACAACACAAACCGAGAACTACAGAGCCAACTAAAAGTTTAAAAGAGTGAAACAAATGAAAGGCGAGTATTTGTTGTAACAGTGATGACAGCGTGGCTAAGTAGCCTAACAACACTGATTTCAGAAGAGCACTGGCAACGCTTCCTCAAAGTGCTGCCAACGCTAGCCTAAAAGAGGAGCGTTGAAAATGTTGGTTCCTAGAGTGACCATGCTAGCCAGACAGTGAAGTTTGACCTAGTCGAGAAGGCTCAATGCAGACAATGTTGCGTAGTAGCGCGACCGCTCCCCTATCAAAAGTTGTGCGGATCAAGAGAAATCTTTCGGTATTAGAGTTCAACAAAGAACCTTCCTTTTGAGAGACTTCGTGAATTGAAATAACTTTTCAAACACATCTATAATATGACCTGAAGAGTATCACAATCGACACACAAGACATTACATTAGATTAGAGATTAGAATAATTTGGTTTTATTTTCTATTCTTAGTTTTAATTTATTTTTGTATAAGATTTAGAAAAATGTTCTTAAACCTAAGCATGTATTTTATTGCCACTATGCTTGACTAAAGTTCACAACTGTTCAGAGTTCGTATCAGCAGTTGGTAGATGGATGTTTATTCTATGACTTTTTGATTTTTTTTACTATGTTAATTTAAGATTATTTACGATACTGTCTAGAGCTTATTATGTAAAGACCCAAAACTTTATTATAATGTTTGGTGTATTTATTTGATAGTTGGTTACTATTAATAATTATGAATAAGTTTGATTGCATTTCATAACCATCTATAAAATAATTTAATTAGTTTTATTTACACCTTTATGTTTTAGAAAGTAAAGTTACCACTTAATGAGCATTTTTTAAATTGCAGACATATAGATTATTCTTTAGTTGAATAACAATTTATGACGCGGTTTCAGGTGTTCAAATATCTTCTTTCTATATTTTTAGGTTTTATTAGTGCCTTTCTAAAGTATAAGGAGTTTATGTATTTGAATAAGATTTAATGGACAAAGTCATAATTTGTGATTGTTGATAATGGAATTGGAGTAAGGTGTTATAGATTTTAAATTTGACCTCATTCACGGATATAAAGGTCTCAAATCTGATCTCCTTGCCATTTAAATAATCTGTATTTATCTTATTTCTTTTTTGTACTTATCTTGGGCCGTCAACGGGCTATAGTTGAAATCATGTGGGCTGCCAATGGGCTACTATTGGAAAACTTTTGGGCCGTCAACGAGCAATATTGTTGAAAACTTTTCGGCTGTCAACGGACAATATAATTGAAATTTCTGGCCCCCAACAGGGTACTGTTGGAAAACCTTTGGACCTGACAGTGGGCTAATGCTGGATTAAATGAACATAAAATGTCGACAGTTGAATGTGAAATTTCAGAAACTAAAAGAAAAATGGATTCTCTTGTGTGTATATTATCATTGAATATATTATTATTTGAATGCGATATATTTATAAATATTTTCAAAATGTGCTTGATCTGATGATACTTAAGTACTTTGAACTACTTATTGAGTTCGCAACTCACTCTTTGCAATGTGTTATTTTCAGACTTTAGTATTATTTGCGGGAAAGGGAGCTAAGGGAGCCGTTTACGGGTTCAAGATTGAAGTTTGGAATCATGCATTGAGATAATTGCATACTTTAACATTGTTGTTCTTCATATTTCGACTATTGTTCACATGGTATTGTTTAGTATTTGGTTGTAAATGACTAAATATTCATTGAGATATTAATTGCTCTGTACCAAGATTTTATAAATGAGTATCTCCTTCAAGTCTTAAGGTATTAATCTTTTATTTGCTAATTTTCGTCATGTAAATAAAATGTTTTTATTCAAGAACTTTGTGTCGCCTTTAATTTATTTTTTTTAGGCGGCACGGCCATCACACCATGTTTTTCATTTTTTTAAATCTGGGCATGACATATTAACTTAATGCTTTTATATGCTTCATAGACACATGAATTATTAGATAGTCCATGCATTAACAATTATGCTAGATCTCATAAATTGTATCACGTTTTCTACACTGTATGGCCTGACAACCCTTGTTCTGTGGTTACATTAAAAAGGAAAACCATTTATTTGTTGTGCTTATTATATTAGTCCCGTTCCCCGTAAGTTCAAGGTTGCAAGTTTTTCTCTTTGTAGAATTAAAGCATTAGAATATCATAACTCAATAGGATTTGCCACATAGATAATAAAGGTGTTTTAGTGACATGACAATTTGATCTAAAACAACTTCAGGAATTTCCACAATAAATAATAACTCAAGTATTCGTTATTATGACAAATATGATTAGATGTGCTTGTCTATGAGTACTAATCCAGTCTCTAATGAAACTTGAATTATAAACAATAGTTCATCTCTGCTGGTGTTTGTTTTTTATTATTTCCTATTTATTGGTTATTAATCAGAATCTCTCAAAAAATACCCCTTGTTTACTTTTCTATTTTAGAATTTATTACTTAAAAGATTATTAGATTATTACTCCGATTTTTCCACGTTCTTCGTGAGAAACGGTATTTAGGACAGTAATTGATACTCTTCTTCATTAATTGAGATTTGTACTGCACTTGCAACAAAATACGTTGTTTGTTTTATGGCATGTCCATAATCACATTATACATGAATGACTCACCTACCACCAAAAAGTCTAAGATCAGTGTACACGAACAAGGGTGCATGCCAGACAGAATCACCTTTTCAATGAGGACTACTCCGGCTTCCCCAAATTCGTAGAGCAATTTTCTCACTTAGCCATATTTGAGTTGCATATATGCATTCTTTGCAAAGTTTCATGAAAAATGATATTTGGAGAGCTGTCATCAATTATGACTTTCACCATTACATAATTTTCCATATTCACTGCCACTACAAATGGACAGTTCAGGTTCCTTACCTTGACTACATGGGCCATAGACCTTACCCATCGCTATTGTTGAAGGTTATGGAGTCTAACTATTCTGTTACACCCATGAAATTTTTTAGTCTATGCAAAAGTCTTGTGCAATATATCTCGCGACTAGTTGATCGTCTGAAGATCATGCTCATTGTTCCCTATGTAAGTGCATAATCCTTCCTTTTGTACTTTTGACGTCTCTATCAACCGTTCTATTTTGTCTCTAGGAAATTGTGATCTTGTTCTTAGAGTCCTTAGTCTGGTTAGTGATTTGATTATTCAAGACATATTCCATTAATTCCCCCTCTTTGATCAACCGCTCAATTTATTTTTCAGACCAATGCAATCTTGGGTATCATGACCTTTTGTTTGACATATTTCCGATTCCTAGTGTAACTCTTGGTTTTTTGGCATTTCTCTAAACTTCCTAACTTCTCTAATACATCCCTTAGTTTTGACGACTGTATAGATTTATGATATGTAGGCATTTAGTGGTGTGTAATTTGTGGCGTTTTTCTTCTTCTCATTTCTTCAATCTCCTTATGCAAAGGCTTATTTCTTTCATCATCCTTGTTTCTATTTTCACCCCGAGTCGATGGTGCTACTGCTATGGGTTTGTTAACTCTTTCAAACCAATTTTTGTTCTGCCAATCCATTGACTCCTCCAATAGTTTTGGGCCACTCCTTGAGTATTATTTCTTCCAACCCTATGTGCTTCTAAGTCTAAAACCTTATAGCTTCAACATGTTTCGTTAGAGTTCACTTTTAATATCTCTATGCTGAATCAGTTGATGCTATTGCTTAGACTCTCATGGCAAGTTTTCGGATTATACGTAGATAATTCTTGGGCAATTTGTTACGCCTCCTAGTAGCGAATTGATTTAAAAATAGACTCTTTAAGTGACTGTATGTTTATAGTGTTTTATTATGGATCCTTTAGTACCATTTTTGTGCTACCCGTATCAAGGTTAGGCCAAACAACTTGACTTGCATATTTTTTCTATATTCGCGTAGCATTAGCTTCTTATCAAGGTATTGCACATGCTTAGCAGGATGGGTAGTCCCATCACAGGTTGGCATTTTTGGAATTTGCTCTCCTCAACCCATTACTAATTGAACGATTGTGTCAAAGAAGGTGGCAAGCCTTCAAATGCCTCTTACTCTTTGCCACTCGTGGTTCCACAGAAAAAACTCTTTGTTTCTCTGTTTGAGTTGCTTCACATAATTCATAACATTTATGCATATCCTGCCTTTCTCGGCTCTCGCAAGCTCTTTTTTCTTACTGACAAAAGTTAACATCTTCATCACGAGGATGCTCATTTTCCTTGTGGTTTCTATGTCTCGACGGTTGAGTGGACGAGATTTGGATCTCCAAGTGTGCACTCACGTTCGACTAAACTTTATGAATGGTCACAGCGTGATGTAGCTTCTACACGTTCTCGCTCAGGGAATTCAGATTGTCCCTTCACAGCTGATTTTTCGGCTCTCACACAATTCAGGTTATGGTTGTAGATTTTTGTTTATGTAGTCCCAAATTTAATTATTGTTCTGAGGCGGGTACCATGGCTTGGACTGCGACCATGATTTTAGTCAAATGATCTGGATGAGGTGGTATCACCATTTCTGGTTAAGGTTTAGCCTCTACCAGAGGCAGAGGCGATACTGTAAACGAAATCATAAATAGGGCTACAGCTCCTACTTCTGGTGGTGATTCCTCTTGTCGCTCATTGACACGTGAGAGTGTTGTAGACTTGTCACTATTTCCCTCAGAGCCATGATGTAAGTACTCAAATGCGTTTAGTGGTTTTCTACGTATGATGCTATTAAAGTGGGTTATTCTTGTCAGCTGACTTAGTTGATGAGTAAACACTCTATCTCAGACTAATCTAAGTTTTGATTGATCATGAATCGGCATTGAGTTTAAAGAACTTGTACTAAGACACCACACATGAGCTAGACGGGTGCTGACCTAGCGTTGGCTCTCTGATACTTAAGTCAGAAGTTGCCTGTTTAGGAGTTGGAGCCTATAGGTTAAAAATAGCAAAAGGTTGAAATACAATAATAGGTCAAGAATAATCCTCAAGCTCTAATGGGAATACGTGGAATTCGACCTATGAGGTATAGGTCGAGCTCCACTTATTATAGCTCGAAATGACCTTGGCTTAGCTCGATTTATGCTTGTTTAAACTCAAAGTCATGACTTCGTAATTACGACTTTTAGCATATTTATAGATATTTAATTTCTTAATATTTGGAGCCTACTGAGCTACTTCTGGTGGCTCTGGACTTGTAGGTCAAACGGATAGGTCGAATAGGACATCCAGATTAGGTCGAATTCTGGAAAAAAAAAGAGTAAAATTGTTGGTGATAGGTCAAGTTTCATCTAGGCCTCGAACGCAGTGCCTTAACATATTTTGTTCTCTTGTTCTTACCTTGAGATCGTATTGTTTGATGTTAATGCCATGTGTGACTTACTGTCTTGTTGACGTGGAAACCAAATTATGACGCAGCAATATCGTTTTAAAAAATTCGAACTAGTCACTTATAGTAACGATTGGTCTAACATTGTTACGTTGTGTTTAGTTGCTTAAGATATGTAATGTTGTTAATAACTAATTATAAAAATAGATACAACAAATGAACAAATAACTTGAACCTCCGACAGTAATAAGCTTGTCCTATTTTAATTTTTTTTTTATACTGGACTTTTTGCCTTTCAAGGTTTCCTCACATTCTTGATAACGAGTTGAATTTGCCTACGAAATCATTGAACGTATAAATAACCCAAAATAACAGGACTCAAACTACAATAATCACGACTCCCTGACCGAAAGACTCGATATTCAATAATAGTCCGGACTAAACTCATTAAAATTAACGAGATTTTAATGACAGTAATTTTCTCAAATAAAAAATAGTTACTTTTTAGTTTTTACTATGCCCAAATATCGTTATCTGTCCGAAGAGATGAAATTGTAGTACAACTTCACAGTTGGCACTTTCGCACCCAACAAAAAAGCAGCAAATTATTTGATCTCTTCTTCACTCTTGGCTTTCTCCGCAACACTGTAACTGAACTAGTTTCTCCATCCCCAACATCCTCAAACAATCTCTTTTTCTCACTCACTGGATAATAATAATTTATGCTCTAATTCTTTAGTTCGATGAGACCAAGGTTGTCTGCTTAAAACCCATCATTTTTAACGCCAGCAAACTGCTAATTGGGCACTTGAGTTGCCACAAAAGTATTTTTACTTTTTAGATCACAAGATTTGTTTATAAAACAAAACAAATGGCTCTTCATTTTGCTGGTGCTTTGAGCTTCAGCTGCTGTGTCCCTCTGAATTCACAAGCTTCATCTCATCGGTTCGTGGGACCCTCTTCGTTTCTCAGGAAATGCAGCACTGCTAAAGCTACAGTCTTTTCTTCTGTCTCAGTTCCAAGATTCAGATTTCAAGGTCAGAATCATTCATTTAGCTTATGTGTTCAGTTGTGTACTATCTTTTTGGCCTAATCTGTTGAGATTTTTGCTGGGATGTGGTGGATCAATTTAGTTTTGTTTTGGAACTCAAGAATTATGTGCCCACTTCTTTACATCAAGAATTAGAGGGTAGTGTTAGTCTGGTGATTTGTAAGCTCCATGAGTTGGTTTACTAACTGTTTTTTCGTTCTTTCGATGTAGTTAGAGCGTTGGTAAATGATAATGGCACGGTGGAAACGGATGAATCCGGTCTTGTGGTATGCTTTGGGGAGATGCTGATTGATTTTGTCCCGACCACGAGTGGGCTCTCATTGGCTGAAGCACCGGCATTCAAGAAAGCTCCTGGAGGTGCACCGGCCAATGTTGCGGTTGGCATTGCTCGTCTTGGTGGTTCATCAGCCTTTGTAGGCAAGGTATATTTCTTTCTACATGCTTATGCTAGTAATAATGTTAAGTGTCTGAGATATTCGATGGCTTCTTGTGGCTACATGTAGCTAATGATCAATCACTACAGTTGCTCAGTTTCGAGTTCAGACCTATGGACAGTTTCTACCAAGTTATCCAAACAAGAATTAATCGAATATACTCGTTTGATTTGGTCTTACTCAGGTGGGTGAAGATGAATTTGGTTACATGCTTGCTGATATTCTAAAGCAGAACAACGTTAATAATGAAGGAATGAGATTTGATCCTGGTGCTCGAACTGCTTTAGCATTTGTAACACTCAGAAAGGATGGGGAACGCGAGTTCATGTTTTACCGCAATCCCAGTGCTGATATGTTACTCCAAGAGGCTGAACTTGACTTTGCATTGATCAAGAAGGTATATCGTAGTAACCATGACAAAGTCAAAGATTAAGATTTCTAATTTGAAGAAAATTTAAATAAAAAAGAGAGAAGAAAACAAGTCACTTTTACCAGTGCATTTAAAGGTGATTTAGTTTAGAATATGTGCAACACCCTTTATTACTTAGAATCTATTAACTCGAATCATGGATCGAGCTATGTCCTAATTTTAAGGCCATGGGTTTCTAATGAAGACTTATACCCCAGTGGAAACTGAGTTAATCGTTTCCTAATTCTTACTACTCTGCAGGCCAAAATTTTCCATTATGGTTCTATAAGCTTAATTACAGAACCTTGTAAGTCAGCCCACATTGCTGCCACAAAAGCTGCAAAGGAGGCTGGTGTAATCTTGTCGTATGACCCCAATTTAAGGCTTCCACTGTGGCCGTCAGCAGAAAGTGCCAGAGAAGGCATACTTAGCATATGGGACTCTGCAGACATTATTAAGGTTTTCCTTTCAAATCTTCTGATTTGTTGTGTCTTAATTGCTTTTTACTTAACTATTAAGAGATTTCATGTTGACTATTATGCTAATTGGAATCAACTTCAGATCAGTGAGGAGGAGATACATTTTCTGACAAAAGGAGAAGATCCATATGACGATAATGTTGTCCGTAAATTATACCATCCTAATCTCAAGTTGCTCCTTGTCACTGAAGGTCCAGAAGGTTGCAGATATTATACCAAGGTACTCTTTCTACGGTGCTGTAGTTCACTGGAATATATGAAATGCTATTTTTCTCGTTAGTGTGAGATTTTGCTTGTGTGCTAATTCTACTGCAAGACGCTATCATCCCGTTCTCACTTAAATATGTCTCTGGGTGTTTTAGTATTGCCTAGAATATGCAGTTTTTCCCTGAAGAGAAAAGCTTGTTATTTTGTTGAGTTGGTGCTTTATTATGTTCGTATGTGACTATGCGTACCTGAGGCTTTGTGACAAATTATCACCTAATGACGTGTAAACAACTTGATTGCACGGCTTCTGCTCAAAACTTGAATTACCTTTGAATCATTTGCTTGTCTGATCAATTGATTTTGGCAACACTGCGTATTTATTTTCTTTAAGTAATCTGGTTTAGTTTTTAATTGTCTCCTATAAGGATATGTTCTCTTCCTAACCATAATTACTCCAGAAACCTGGTGAAGAAACCTTATTTTCTGGCTTATCTCTATTATGGGCGAGTCTAAGAAATAACTGATGATATTCTATGAAGTGTGCAAAATTTTCAATCATGCAAGTCATGCTGATAAAGTTTCTTTCGATCTTTATTTCTTTGTTCTTTTTGTTATTGAATTTTTTGGAACAGTATATTTGATATTGCTCGGGTATGTCTCTACAGGAGTTTAGTGGAAGAGTGAAGGGTTTAAAGGTGGAACCTGTCGATACCACAGGAGCAGGAGATGCTTTTGTAGCGGGAATCTTATCACAGCTAGCTGCTGATACCTCATTGCTTCAGGTAAACATGGCGCTAACATTTGGCAGAATGTCTTCTCGTTCCAGGACTCGTTGACATTGTCTATCGTATCTTCCTTTGCTTTTGTCACAAATAGTATGATTTTCACCCTTTAGGACATGATCTCAAAATGCAAAGGTAAAGGTGATAGCACCCCCCCTCCCCCCCCCCCCCCCCCCCACAACTCATTTGATATTTAAAAAATAGTAAGCAAAGCGCGCAATTAAGGCCTGATTTCCAGTTAATGGAGAACACTGTATAAACCAAATAAGAATCACGTTGAGTCAAACACGGAAATTGTCTTCTTCCACTCATTTTGATTAAAGGAACGCGTTTTCATTTAGTAAATTGGTCATCATGTTGCTCCGCATTACCTCCGTCCAAGTTTTCTTTGCACGGCCTCATACTCTAATTTTTTGCCATATATCTACATTTTCAATGAGTTTTGCTGGCAGATCCGTAGATCTACACCTCACATGACTAAACACCATCATATACGATTTTCCTGGCTTCTTCTCTTCGACACGTGTGACACGTTTTCAGATGTCTTAATATTCTTACCTTATTTCTTCTCGTGTTACCACAAATTCAAAGTAATATGTGCATTTTTACTACATTCATCTTTTGAGACTAATGTTCTCTAAGAGCCCAACATTCAGCATGATATTTAATGATACAGTAACGTGTAAAATTATATTTGCAACATAAACCCCTTCTCCAAAGAAATGTCGGCCTCTGCATATCAACTTCTTACTCCAACACTGAATGCTTTCCATTCTGGTTTTGTAAAATGGAGGATTGGACAGTGATTCCTCAACTGATCAATTTTAGATTTGAAGTAAAATATCTATAGGGAGAGAAACTATCAATCGAAAAACAGGCCAGATAGAACCTTAAGCAACTGAGACAAAACGAATACCAATTTGTTAGTATTCTCAGTCTGAACCGAGTTCTTCAATAAACGAATGAGGTTGCTGGTTAATAAGACTTGACGTTTCTAGCTATACTTCTATACCTATTTGATATCCTCTAACATAGACCTTGATAAGCTGTTCACCTTTCTGTTATCACCGGATTGAGATTTGTAATGTGATTTCGTATTAAGCTCCTTCCATTCTTAGACAAAAACATTGTATGCTGAAATATATAATCAACAGGATCGCAGTAAAAAGAAATATTTATTTGGATTTGTGTTCAACTACTAATGGAGTGTAAATGAGTGTAACTTGAGATATGGTTTGAATAACTAAGACTTGTTTGGTATTGATTATTTTGAACAAGAGATTCATCATCGCTGGGTCTTCATCGTTTTCTCTTCCTCTTGCTTCTTATCTAGAGTGATATTTTCCTCTCTTAGGGGACAGATTTAAACCTTCATTTCTTCCTCCCCCTCCTGATACCAAACATTACCTATTTACTTTTTGGAGTAAGCATGCCAAATTTAATAGATGAACTTACTTTTACTCTACAAGTTTTACTAATTTTGCTTAAGAAAAAGAATTGGTGGATGCGAGTAGTTACCGTACTGACTTTCCATTTTAAGCATTAATAAATTTTTTAAATTTTGTGCAGGATGAGAACCGGTTGAGAGATGCTCTTAGATTTGCTAATGCTTGTGGTGCCTTGACTGTGACGGAACGAGGTGCAATTCCTGCGTTGCCAACTAGAGAAATCGTGATGGATGCACTACTCAAATCAGTAGCATAGATTTCAGGCGCAAGTCTACGTATAAATTCGGTGATGAATATTCATACATCCTAATATTTTTTCTAGGTCTCTCTCCTATTCTACCATTTTACCAAGACTATGCAAGTTAGTTAGATGTATTGCCTAGATCCTTTCTTATATCAATTTTACCAGCAGACAATGAATTTAAGAATTAGGCCCTTGTTATAAAGAGCTGATGGCAGCTCCATTTGAGTTCCGATTTTATCTTACTCCATTTTGCATGTATGTTGTGTTCACATGAGTGCATATCATTTTCCAACAATAAGGGGCATTTAGTGTTTAAGGCAGAAACGTGTCTACAACTTCAGGTCGAGCTAACAAGCAAGATTTGCTCATATATGGATGATTCTTTTTGGATAGAGTCTTTGAACTTGTTTGTTGTTACGACATTTAAAAAGAATGTATTTTAAGTACATGTTATTGTTAGATTTAAGTATGTAATTTTTACTTTTAAGATTGATAGTCGTGATTCTCTGTTGCAACAGTAATAAAGACTGTAAAAACCAGACACACAGATTTAACGTGATTCGGACTCCCATCTTACTCCACGAGGCTTGCGCCCAAAAATTCAAACTTCTTTCAATAGGTCAAAAGCTTTTACAACATTGGCATTACATTTATAAATAGGCACCATTTAAAGTTAAAATCCAATCGAACACTTTTACCAATTTACTCCGTTTGAATTTCGATGAAGATCACCTCATCTTGATCTTCTTGTGAATCGCTTCAAAACGTGGAACACGTTTCGTTGAACTCCCTTCAACTAGTGGTCTACTTTCCTTTTGAACTCCCTTCAACTCTTGAACAGCACTCCACGTTGCTTCTTCAAAGCACATGTGAATCTTCGGAATTATGAACTTGAGTATATGATCGTGTAAATCTAAAGTATTAAGTTTATTCGTTCCTCAATTTCGCTATTCATAGGCTACCAGCCTTTGAAGATATGTCTCTCTTGAACTATCTGGTCAGGACTTTATCTTTCTATATAAACAAGATTCTTCCTTGTGAATTAGATTATGCAATCTCCTTAATCTGCAGTTTCCAAGTGATAAGATTTTGAATATATAAGTGAATTTATGCAATCTTCCCATCCTTATCATGATATTCACACATGTTTCCATAAAAATCAAAACCGAATATTTGGTAAAATCAAACCGCGTATTTTCCTAAACTATTCTTGCAAAACACGGAAATAAAAGCATAAGGAAAAAACGATCCTAACAGTTATCATAAGTTCCAATACATTGAGGCCACAATGTTAGAGTAAATGTAGCTCGCCTAAGAAGTCGGTTAATTATTAAGCCATATCTTACGCTTAATAGAGAAAAGGGTTGTATACATAAGTTATAAAGTTAGGTGGCAATATGGATCTAGCTCTGCAAACTGATTTGCATCTTCCCTGATTATGATTCGATTCATAATTGATCATGTTAGGTCCAACACTAAGTTGAATCAATACTTAGGTTTGCATGGATTCATCATGCATCTAAACGATTCATAGTGTTGGATCAAGTGACTCAATCATAAATCGCTCCTTTTATGAATATAAAAATAAATAAATAAATAAAAAAACATTTCCTATACAACCATATATCACCGTACCCTTGTCCTATCCTACTCGCCTATATTCCACAACACCCTATCCCTATCTCTACTCCTATTCCTGCGCTACTCGCCCATACCCGACCTTCTCTTATAATAACACATTGCTTGACGGACCATACTCCTGAAACACCCACTGCTTCAAAATATTAAAATAAGCCCTTCACCTAGAACACACACTGTCTAGATTATAGAAAAGACACAACTATACTTAAATCACTGAAAAAATACGCACAACACCTAAATTACTTAAAAAAACTCACTACACCGGAATTATCGAAAAGACTCACACTACACCTGAATTATCGAAAATCCTCACACGACATCAAAGACACTATTACACCAAAAATATACAATACACCAGCATCGCGGGAAAAGTAATAAATACATCTATAACATACACTACAACGAATCACCTAAAAGAATACATAATACACGTAATACACGCACGACATCGAAATTACCTAAAAGATACACAAGATTAGAAACACATACCACCAAAAGCCACACACTATACCATAATCACCTACAAAATACACACACACACAGTGTGTGTGTATGTGTTATTTCTCTTTAAAAATTATGATTCTATAATTAATCTTTAAAAGAAATACAAAAGAATATAAAATCACGACTTTTCACCTATGTATCTTCTTTTTTTTTTCTCAAATCTGATTTATAAATAAACATTTAAAATTTGGTTAACAATTTGAAATATTGATGTTAAATGTGGAAAACATTTAACCTTAGCTCTCTTTGAATAATATTTTATACGGAATTTGAAGGAGAATTACTATGAGATACTCTTTTATTTGATAATTTTAAAGTTACTAAACAGAATATATTTAGGATTTGTATTAAAAAAATACTATTTTCCTTTGTATTATAATTTTAATTATTTTATAAAAATTTAAACAAAAATGACTCTGAAATTTTATATAAAAGTACTAGAAATAGTAACACAATAACGGTTCGGCTAATGAATGAACTAGTTGAATCAGTGGAATCTGTAACTGGTAAGCTCACCGATTTTCTGCCCGTTCTGGTTCTGAAAATGCTAGTTATATGTGTAAAGTCTGCTTTTAGGTATTGGGTTTTTTTGGCAATTTACCTCCCTGTGTTATATGTCAAATTGCAAATTACCTCCATGTGAAAAATAAATAGGCAAATTACCTCCCTGTGATTTTAAAAATTAGCGCACCACCTCCCTGTAATATTTTTAGTATAATTTTTAATACTTAATGACCAAAATCCCCTTGTTATTTCTAGTATTTTATTTTACGTAATTTCAAATTTGATTATAACCTTTCCTTCAAAGAATATGAGTAAAACTATAAAAAATATTATAATCATACATATTGTGGAGATCATAACTTATTTTTAAATTTTAGTTTTAGTTTTTGCATTTTTTAACAAGTTAAAGTATTAAACCAAAGATTACATAGTATTTTAAAAAACAAAGGGTATAATTGTCTTTTTATCCTAAAAAAACCATTCTCACTGTCAAATTTGAGCAAGTGAACTACACCTCCCTATATAAGGAGGTAATTTGCCAAATCTTGAAATCACAGGGTGATGTACCATATTTCGGTACCGCCACGTCATAATATCCGATACAATACACGAACATATTTCGGGACATATTATGCCACGTCAGCACCATTATTTTTTAATGCAAAATTACAATTCAAGGCAAAACTCGGAAATCGGCCCAAGTAGGCCCAAATTGGGCCCAAGCGAGATCTATTTGGGCCCGAAAAGGCCTAGTTCGAGCTATATCAAGCCCAATCCGAGCTATATGGGCTCAAATTCGATCTATTTGAGGCCCAAAAGCCCAATTCGAGCTATATGGGCTCAAATTCGATCTATTTGAGGCCCAAGAGTCTAGTAAGAGCTATATGGCCCAAATTCGACCTATTTGAGGTCCAGTTTAACCTATTTGAAGGCCCAATTCGAGCTATTTCAAAATAGGTCTAATTTGACCTATTTTGACTTATAGTTCGACTTGGATTGCACTTCTAGCTGAATAAGGACTCTTATTACTATATAAGGGGGTCCCATGCCTCATTCTAAGGTACGTTTTCATTTTCAAGCATTTAATTTTGAGCTATATACATCGAATTCGAGCTATAGAGCAATAATTCGAATTATATTGCAATAGCTCTTGTTCGATCTATATAGAGTGTATTTCAAGCTATTTGAGGGTAATTCGACCTATTCGGGTGCCTTCATCTCGATTCTCAATACCATTTCGAGGTGTGCTTATTCGACCTATACGGCTCAAATTCGACCTATTTGAGCTAATTCGACCTATTTGTTCGAGCTATTGTCTCTGACGACAATTTCTCACATTCCGACCTATCTGACTTGAGCGTCGGAGTGCCTTCGCCGGAGGAGGCACCGGCTTAGTTTACATGTGGTGTTGAGTGCAGGTTCTGAACTCAAAAGCTGCTTAAGCATCCAGCAGGAACTAAAGTAGTCTGACGTGGAGTGTCGGAGAGCGGACACGTATCCAGACGAAAATACCCCACATCAGTGGCGCCGTCTGTGGGAACCTCTACATGCACTTAGTAACAAACACTGACACTCAATGGCTCAACGGAGAGCAACGGAGAAGAATGGAATGGTAAGAAGGACTAGATCACAGAGGGAGGATGATAATCGGGCACCTGATGCTTCTGAGCGAACATCAGTGGCAGCGCCCAACACTCCCCTTGATCCTCCAACTCACACAGCGAATCAACCTGAAGTTCCTCCCACGGAACAACAGCTATTGAATTCCGCTCAGTTGGATCAAATTATGGCAGCATTCCAAAGGACTATGGTTCTAATGATTGTGCAGCAATTGGCTAACACTTCTGCTCAACAGAATGTTCAGGCTCCAATAGCACAACAACCAGCAGCACAGCCTGCAACACTGCAGCAAGGAAGGACTCATCAGGCCCAGCGTCGTGATGATTCGAGGCATTATATGCAAACCAGGATGACAAGGCCAACGGATCCATCTCCCTCGCCTGAAAGGAGAAATCCTCGTTCAATGAGGACTAATGCTAACAGAGCTCCCAGTCGAGCAACTGGTCGAGATAGAGAAGTGAGGGACGGAGAGGTGAATTCAAGGCAGAGAGATCCTGATCATCGACCCGCAGCAAGTCGAACTGCCGGAAGAGATAGGGATTTGCTGTTGTGCCAAGACTGGAACTTGTTGTTGCAGAACATATTCCACTAAGGGAGAGGCCAAACCCCTTTTGTGAGGCGATCAGTAATTTAACGTTGATGGAAGGAACTAATCTTCCTGTCTTGAAGAAGTATGATGGAAATACCGATCCAGTAGCACATTATGATGAGTTAGATGGAGATTTGCAGGTCTTGGGGTATGCAGAGAATATAAGGCCGAAACTTATTTCGCTCAGTCTGAGAGGCCCTGCGAAGGAATGGTTCAAAAACTTGCGCTTGCGTTCAATTGAATCATCTAAACAATTTAGGACCATGTTCGTAAAGAAGTTTGCTACTTATCGGATAAAGAAGAAATCTCCAAGCACGCTGTTTAATATCTATAGAGGACCTGATGAACCTTTGGGAAGGTATATCGAGCGTCTGAATCTGGAGATTGGTAGAGTGAATGCTCCCAATGTTGACTTGGTTATCTCTGTATTGGAGCATCGTTGCCGGAGCAAGAAGCTGATAGAAGTAATAACATGGAACACGCCTGATTCCATTGAGCAAGTGATGGACCTCGCTAGTAAGGTCATTGAAGTTGAGGAGGCGACCATGAATCAAGGGTTGATGGATTCGCCAAGAATTCATGGGGCAAGGAGAATAAAGATAGAGATTGGAGGAAGGAGTTAAGGGGCAAAGATCGTGATCGCAATCGACAACCCTTTAAGAAATTTGACAATTATACTCCACTGAGGAAACAAATTGGCGAAATCTACGCCATTGAGAAAGATAGCGGGTTGCTGAGAACCCCAAAACCGTTCCGAGAGACGGAGGAGACCAAGATGTCGAAGAAATATTGCAAGTTCCACATGCAGAATGGTCATTTTACTAATGAATGCAAGGCCCTAAAGAACGAGATTGAACGACTCATTCAAGAGGGTAAACTCGTTGAGTACGTCCTTGAGAATAGAGAGTCACGTCCAGAGAAGGCGTCATCTGGACGCAAGCGGGATAGATCCCCACATGAGAAGAAGGATGAACCAAAGCGTAAAAGGGGTAATGGGAACGATGATATTGAGAATGGAGTCAATGTGATTGCTGGTGGACCAACTGGCGCCGACTCAGCCAAAAGTAGAAAATGCATCTCACGTGATATATACAATGAACGACTGAAGCGCTCTGAGATAGATCTTGTCTTTGCAGTAGACAAGTTGGATACAAGAATCACATTTGACGATAGCGATTTTGACAGCTTGTCTTCACAAGCTAAGGAGGCGCAATACTTGAATTGCCCTATGGTAGTGTCCGCGGTGATTGCAAATCACGGGGTAAAAAGGATAATGATTGATAACGGATGTTCGTCCAACATCATCTTCATGGAGGCTTTACAACAAATGAAGCTTGGACAATATGAGATCACTGATGTTAACTCACCACTAGTGGGATTTGGTGGAAGTGAAGTTAAATCTGTTGGGAGGATCATGTTGCCAACATCCTTTGGCGTGAATCCGAAGAGAAGAACACTGAATGTGGAATATCTCATTGTCGACATACCTTTTGCATACAACGTGCTGATTGGAAGGCCTGGGATAACGACATTTGCTATGATCATCTCTACGGTGCATCAAAAGGTCAAATTCCCAACGCCTGGCGGAGTTGCTGAACTCATTACAAACTATCGTGATTCTTGGAGTTGCTATGTTACATCGACTAAACCTATCAAGGCTAGAACGGATCCAAATGTTGCGATGACTGACATACACCCATTGGAGACGCCTGAAATAGGAAAACAAGTTGATACGGAGATGGTGCTTGCTACGCAAGTGGACCAAAAGGCGATGCAGGAGGATCCTACTCCTCTCAATATTGAAGACGCCACGGAGAAGGCGGAGGAAGAAAAGGAAGACAAAACGACTTTGCGCTATAAAAAGAAGATGGAGATTGAGCGTTTGAAACCTTCTCGAGAGTTTAAGGAGGTGATTCTGTTGAATAATGAGCCTGACAAGGTCATTAAAATTGGAAGCGAGTTGACCCCAGAGATTGAGAAGGCATTATTGAAATGTCTACGAAGAAACTTTGATGTATTCGCATGGACGGACTCGGACTTGAAGGGGATAGATCCTCGAGTTGCGGTACATCACCTGAATGTTAACCCAAATGCTAAACCTATCCGACAGAAGAAGAGACACTTTAGCGATGAAAAGAACAAGGCAGCGGAGTTGGAAGTACAAACAAAGCTTGCTGCAGGCCATATATTTGAAGTACGATACTCGGAATGGCTAAGCAACGTCGTACTTGTTCCAAAGAAGCCGATCGTATGGAGGATGTGCGTGGATTACACTGACTTGAACAAATATTGCCATGAGATCCTTTCCCTTTGCCCAGGATTGATCTCGTAGTTGATTCTACAGCAGGGTTTGCACTGCTAAGTCTTTGTGATGCGCAGAGCGGTTTTCACCAAATACTAATGGCAGTGAAGGATCAACATAAAACGGCCTTTATCACTGACAGAGGGATATACTGTTACAAGGTGATGCCGTTTGGTTTGAAGAACGCAGGAGCAACCTTTCAGAGGTTGGTTGCCAAGATGTTTTACCATCAAATTGGCAAGACTATGGAGGTTTACATTGATGACATGCTTATCAAAAGTCTAAAGATGGAAGATCACGTAAAACATTTGGAAGAGGCTTTTGGTATCATGAAACAATAGGGGATGAAGCTAAATCCCAAGAAGTGCACTTTTGGTGTTAAGGCTGGAAAATTTCTGGGGTACATGGTCAATGAGAGAGGAATCAAAGCAAACCCTGACAAGATTAAAGCTATAATGGATCTATCGTCCCCCAAGTCTGTTCGAGAGGTGCAACGCTTGGTGGGGAGGATCACGGCACTTAGTCGATTTATTTCGCATTCTACAGAAAAGAGTTTACCTTTATTCAAGAAGTTGCATAAGACACCTAAGTTTGTCTGGACTGATGATTGTGAAGAGGCTTTTTGCCAATTGAAGGTGTACCTTACGAATCACCATTACTATCTAAGCCCAAGGACAATGAGATGCTATATCTTTACTTGGCCATAACGAAGAATTCACTAAGCACAGTACTCGTGCGCGAAGAAAACAAGAAACATTTGCCTATCTATTACGTTAGCAAAGTGTTGAATGGGGCAAAGGTGAATTATCTGGAGATCGAAAAGCTAGCATACGCACTTGTTATAACTGCACGAAAGTTAAGACCATACTTTCAATCACATCCGGTTACTGTCTTAACTAATCAACCACTGAAACAAGTTATGGCAAAACCGGAAACATCTGGAAGACTGGTAAAGCGGGCAATCGAGTTAGGAGAATATGGCTTGGAGTATATGCCAAAAACGACGATCAAAGCACAAAGGCTAGCGGAGTTTGTAGCTGAAACTATCTCAGAAGCGGAGCAAGCGCCTGATGTAGCAATGGTGACGGAAGAGGTCAAAAGGGACAAACCTGTAGTTGCAAGGGGAACTTGGACTTTACATGTAGATGGATCGTCTACAAACGACGCTGGTGGTGCAGGAATTTACCTAAAATCGGCGGATGGTAGAGAGTTTGACTATGCAATAATGTTCAATTTTCAAGTGACGAATAATCAAGCGGAATATGAGGCTATGCTAGCTGGCATCCAAATGGTAAAATCGTTGGGTATAACGAAGCTTGTTGCATTCACGGATTCACAATTGATTGTTAATCAATTCGAAGGAAGATATGAGGCTAAAGAGGCTGCAATAGTAAAGTATCTCAAAAAATTGAAGGAGGCGACATCAAACTTCGATACTTTCTCTATCTCGCAGATCCCTCGAACGGAGAATGAACGCGCTGACTCTTTGTCACGATTTGCAAGTACCGCCGAAGTGTTTGTTGAAAGGCGAGTAACTCTATTGGCTTCAGAGCAGCCCTATATTGGCAAAGGAGTTTAGTCAAAATCGACGCAAGCATTGGACTATGCTCTGCCGATAGAGATTGAAGCGTGTTGGAAGGATGAGATCATTGATTATCTACAGAACGGGAACTTACCTACTGATCCTCAAGCGATCAGAAGGCTCAAGTACAAATCTGCAAGATTTACCATGTTCAATGGAGAACTGTACAAACGGTCTTTCGAGGGACCACTTTTAAGATGCCTATCTCCGTCACAGGCAAAACAAGTTTTACGGGAATTCATGAAGGAAGTTGCGGAAATCACTCAGGAGGACGATCTTTGGCCAAGAAAATACTCCGACAAGGATATTTCTTGCCAACTATTATGAGAGACGCTATGGATTACTCTAGGAAGTGCAGAAGCTGTCAATTGCATGCGAAGATCATTCATACACCTGCACAACCTATGACAACAGTGAGTTATGGATGTCCATTCGATCAATGGGGAATAGATATCGTTGGACCAATGCCAAAGGCTACTGGAGGTAGAAAATGGTTATTGGTGGCAGTCGAGTATTACACTAAGTGGGTTGAAGCTGAAGCACTTGTAAACATTACTGAGGCTAATGTGAAACAATTCATCTGGAAGAACATCGTTTGTCGATTCGGAATCCCAAGGGTCCTAATTTCCGACAATGGAAGGCAGTTCCAAGGTTTTAAGATTCAAGACTGGTGCAAAGACATGAAAATTGAGCAACGTTTTACATCCGTAACGCATCCGGAAGCAAATGGGCAAGTGGAGGCCACTAACAACACATTATTGAAGAGTTTGGAGAAAAGGCTGGAAGGAGAAGGAGGAAACTGGGCAGATGAGCTGCTGGGAATATTATGGGCATATAGCACAACTCCTCGTACCTCTACAGGAGAAACTCCATACTTATTGACGTATGGATCTGAAGCAGTAATACCGGCTGAGATTGGAATGCCAACTTATCGTATTGTTACATATGATGAGGAGCAGGCATTAAGGGCAAGATAAATGGATCTGGAGTTGATCGGAGCAACAAGGGAAGCAGCATACCAACGTACTCAAGCGTATAAATCTATGATGGCAAAAGCATATGACAACAGAGTTCGTTTCAGGAACTTTCAAGTGGGGGACTTGGTACTTAGAAAAGTTGAAGCTACCAAGCATGTTGGAAAGTTGAAGCCAAACTGGGAAGGACCTTACAGAGTGGAAAAAGCAAGCTCAAAAGGATATTACTACTTACAAGAGTTGGGTGGAAGGACATTGTCACGCCCCTAGAACGTCAAGAACTTACGAAGGTTTTATAGTTAGAACACTAGTTTTCTAATGGCCTTGTGGCATGATAGGACCGTAGTTTCAATACTTCATTCGCTTATTCTTTTACGAATTACGAGTCCCTTTAATCAAAACGAACGTTAGCTTCGTATAACGAGCACTAGCCTCGTGGAGTCGAGCACAAGTCCTCGTACTCCCGCGTACATAGCTTCGCAAGCGCAAACATAGCTTTGCACAACGAGCACAAGCCTCGTGGAGTCGAGCACAAGTCCTCGTACTCCCGCGAACATAGCTTCGCAAGCGCAAACATAGCTTTGCACAACGAGCACAAGTCTCGTGGAGTCGAGCACAAGTCCTCGTACTCCCGCGAACATAGCTTCGCAAGCGCAAACATAGCTTTGCACAACGAGCACAAGCCTCGTGGAGTCGAGCACAAGTCCTCGTACTCCCGCAAACATAGCTTCGCAAGCGCAAACATAGCTTTGCACAACGAGCACAAGCCTCGTGGAATCGAGCACAAGTTCTCGTACTCCCGCGAACATAGCTTCGCAAGCGCGAACATTAGCTTCGCACAACGAGCACAAGCCTCGTAGAGTCGAGCATAAGTTCTCGCACTCTCACAAATACTTGTTTATAAAACTTAAGTGTTTCAGCAAGTGACAAATATAAACTTAAAAAGTAGACACATATGAGTGAAGATTTAACAAGACAAAGTAACGACATTCAAAGATTTCTAAAGTCAAACTGTACTAGCAATGGATAAGCGCTAAAATCGCGCACAAGTCAACAAGATATACTGTACGGAAAGAATGTACTACTGTAAATATACTGTACGAAATGAAAAGATGTTCAAAAATACTAAGATAAGGCACAGACGCCAAGAATAAGGGCACGCAGGCCACTCAAAGTGATCATGGCAGCAAATTCAGCCCCAGAGACTTCACGGCACCCTCGCTTTGCTCTTGAATGTCTGCAAATGACTCGTTCAGGGGCCCGGTGTCATCAACGGGAGAGATCTGACGAGGAGCAGGAGTAGGAACAGTGGCATCGGCATAGGCTGATCGCCCTCAGCAGGATGATCCAAGACCTGAGGGTCGAAACCCATCTCACCCTCCTCCAAGGGCTCATCTGGAGCAGCAGCAGCAGCAGTAGACGTGGATGGCTGCTCATCAGCAAAGTTAGAGAGCCATACCTGACGGAGAGGATAGAAGGAGGTGAATGGATCATGCTTAGGCTCGTCAACGTCCGCAGTAGGAGCAGGCTCAACAGGAGGCGGATCAGGAAGAGAAGGATCGGCAGAAGCAGCACTTGAGGATTCACCAACCTCTGTTTCATCCTCGTTCAGGCAGTTGAGGACATTGAAATCCTCTTTCTTGAACCTAGGAGCGAGGGCACCTCGGGCGACGATGTCATCAAGGGCCATGTTGTAGCCCTTGGTCGTATCAAATCCGCCCCTCTCCATAGCAATCTGCTCCCATATAGCCGAGCGGAGAACTCGATGGCTACCATCACCTTGTCCTCATCAGGGAGCTCCTACGAACCAAGTGGAGAGAAAGTAAGTCCAAAACACAAGACGTCAAGGAAAGAGAAATAAAGTCAAGTAAAAGAGGACTACCTCGTTCATGGCCCTGTTATAGCCATCCTCCTCAACAGTCGCAAGGCAAGCTTTGACATCAGCTAGCTCAGCCTCGAGTCTCGCACGTTCTGCCTCAGCAGCAGCAGCGGCATCCTGCATCGTCCTGATAGTGTCAACGTGGTCGTCAACAAGGGACGTGGCATGCTGGCAGTCGGTGGTGAGCTGACTAGACAGTCGCTTCTCCTCGATGAGCTCCTTGTCAACGGCAGCCTTAGCTGCTTTCAGGGCCTCCAGCTCGGCCTGCACTGCCTTCAGTTCGTCGACAGCTACGATAAGATGCTTCCCAACTTCGGCCTTAGCCTCCTAGGCTTGTTTCTCCAGTCGTTGAGCTTGCAAGGCTGAAGAGAGGTGCCTGTCAATCAGCGCCCTCTGCTGATCCTGAGACGTCATGACCATGTCGAAATTCTCCGCCATGGTCTGAAAGTTAATGAAGAACTACAAAAGATGGAAAAAGTCAGTGATATTCTAAAACAAGTACAAAACGGAGTTCAAGGAAGGCATATAAGTACACAAACCTCGCATAGAGACAAGGCAGTACGGCTGACTAGCTTCTGGTGCCCCATCGTCTGGTAGTAAAGCTGACGGTCGAAGTCAGGCATAAATCCCTTGATGACTCGAAGGGCAGTAGTATCCTTCAGTGTGAACTGTCCTGATTCAGTCGTAGCTCGCACTATCTCCTCTACGTCGATGTCGAGCTCGTCATCGTCATAAGATCTGTCCTGCGCGACACGCTTACCCCGCCGAATCTCCTCAGCAGTCGCAGACCTCTTCCTGGTTGCTGGCTCAGGGTTAGCCTCATTGAAGCGACGAGCCGCTTCAGCAACAGAAGGCAGATGCACTCTTCCAGTTGAAGGTGCTGGTGAAGGAGAAAGCTCCGGAATGATCGGCTCAGAACCAATAGGTGGTGATCCAGGAGCAGCCTCAGCAGTTGACTGCGAAGGAGCAGGAGAAGGCACAGGAGCAGGAGCATAAACTCTACCACGTCCCGACCCTCGAGTCGAGACAACAGCGGTGGAAGGCGGAGTAGGAGCACTGCCGCCCCTCGAACTGGTGCCAGCCGTCTTCTCACCACGGCGACTGGTCTTCTCAGGAATGGGCACTGAGGACTGAGGAGCGTTCGCGCCACGCTTCATAGCGGCCAGCCTCTTCTTCATCTTGTCCATGACGATGCGCTCTGAAAATCACAAATAATGCAAAGGTTAGAAGACAATAAAGGAAGACGTAAATTCAACAAGAAAAAAAATGACGAACATGCATAATGTTATACCAAAAACAGAAGACTCAACGCCTGCACGATAAGTATAACCGTCGGCCCGCAACACTGGGGGGTGGTCAACTCAAACGCATCAAACTAGTGCTCTTTCAAGTTCTTAACCACTGTCTGGCTATAGATAGGAGAATCGGGGCGTCTTGGCGATGGATGGACGGGCGTCAGTCCAAAGCCGCTTGAATCGGAATTCCTGGGGCTTGGATTCCTTGATGAAGAACCATTGTTTCTTCCAGTGAGCCCCGAAGCTCGTTTGTAGATCAGACAAGAAGCATTGCTTCTTTCGTGAACTCAAATAGTAAAACCCGGCATCTACACCTCTATTCCGGAATTTCCCTAAAAACAATTGCCAAAAACCGGCTACAGAACATGGGAGGTCGAAGACGCGGGTAAGCATCACATAAGCATACGTCTGTGTGTATGCGTTGCGGGTAAAATGTGAAGGACATGAGTTGAGAGAGGCCATGATTTCTGAAACAACAGGGGCTATGGGAAATCGTAAGCCACAATGAAGATAACTACTGAAGACAGTGAGACACCCTTCTGGCGGGTTGTTTATCCTATCATCTGGCCCAGGAACGATAATCTCATAGGTATCAAGGATGTCAAAGGTATCACGATAATAAGCTATGTCGTAGGTAAGGGAAGAAGGAAACTGATCAAAGTTAATCAAGTTTTGCGAAGCGAGTTGTTCAAGAGAGTTTACGGCAGGTATGGGAACATCGTCAGGTAGAGGCAAATAAGGCACGATGGGGAGAGGGTTAGATTCAACCTCGTCATCTCCTAGGATGTCTACTTCCATATCAGACGCCCTATCGTTGCTAGATCTTCTCTCATTGCTAGATGAGGTCTCGTCACCTGAGTCATTACTACTGTCGCTAATCGACTCATTTTCCTTAGTCGACTCATTTTCCTTAGCCTTCAACCTATTTGAGGCCCAGTTCGACCTATTTGAAGGCCCAATTCGAGCTATTTCAAAATAGGTCTAATTCGACCTATTTTGACTTATAGTTCGACTTGGATTGCACTTCTAGCTGAATAAGGACTCTTATTACTATATAAGAGGGTCTCATGCCTCATTCTAAGGTACGTTTTCATTTTCAAGCATTTAATTTCGAGCTATATACATCGAATTCGAGCTATCGAGCAATAATTCGAGCTATATTGCAATAGCTCTTGTTCGATCTATATAGAGTGTATTTCGAGGTATTTGAGGGTAATTCGACCTATTCGGGTGCCTTCATCTCGGTTCTCAATACCATTTCGAGGTGTGCTTATTCGACCTATACGGCTCAAATTCGACCTATTTGTTCGAGCTATTGTCTCTGACGACAATACCTCACATTCCGACCTATCTGACTTGAGCATCGGAGTGCCTTCGCCGGAGGAGGCACCGGCTTAGTTTACATGTGGTGTTGAGTGTAGGTTCTGAACTCAAAAGCTGCTTAAGCATCCAGCAGGAACTAAAGCAGTCTGACGTGGAGTGTTGGAGAACGGACACGTATCCAGACGAAAATACCCCACATCACAGGGGGTAATTTGCCTGTTTATTTTTAACATGGAGGTAAATTGCCAAATCCTCTTAGGTATTTTAAGTGTAATGTGCATTTTAAGGTGATTTCAGTTGCGTATGGGTAAAGTGTAGTATGTATCCTTAGGTTATTTAAGTTTAGTGTGTACTTTAGGTGTATTTTATATAGTTTGGGTGATTTACGTCTAATATGTATCTTATATTATAGCATATATATATATATATATATATATATATATATATATATATATATATATATATATATATTATTGGTGATTTACGTCTAGTATTAATTGTATTGTGTATTTTGTTGGGTGATTTACGTGTAATTTGTGTTGTTTTAGGTGATATACAACTAGTGTGCTTTATAAGTATAATGTTAGATTTTCAGGTGATTTACTCCGGTGTGTGTTTTAGATGTATAGTGTGAGTTTTTCAGACAATTTAGATGTAATGCATGTTGCTAGTTTTAGTGTATTTTTAAGTTGACTTGACAAGAGTGTGTGTTTTAGGTGCAATGTCTAACCTTTTGGTTTAGTTAAATGTGGTGTGCTTTAGATGCATTGTATAGAGTGTGTGTTTAACATGTAGGGTGGGGTTTTAGCGTAATGAATTTTTTAAGTGATTGCGCTGTTGTATGTATTTTAGATGTGGTATGTGTTTTTTTAGGATATTAGATCTAGTGTATTTTTTAGGTAGTTTAGGTGTACTATACGTTTTTAGGTCATTTACGTGTAGTCTGTCTTTTTAGGTGATTTAGGTGTAATTTATCTTTTTTAGGTGATTTACATGTAATGTGTCCTTTTTTGGTGATTAGGTACGGTGTTTCTTTTATGAGACTTTAGCCAACTGTCAATATTTTGAGATTTTGATTGCATATTGACTATATTAGACTGGTTGGTAAGGTGAGTAGGTGAGGTAAAATGGTTAAATTATTTGATTTTCATTTAATTCGATTTTAATTCATACCATGGATCTATGGTGGATCAAATATGTAATATTCTATCTCGGATTTGTGGCAGATCTATCACAAAGTTTCGTAATAATAAAGCACTACTTGGAAAGTTGGCCAGATTAAATTTAATTTGAAGATGTTAAATATCGAAGATGATAGATTCATTTTTGAATCGGAAACTGTATCGAACCAATTGCCACCACCATTAAGTTAAAATATCTGTCCTACCGTTGGATTTAAGTTGCGACTTTTTTGTTATTAAAGTCGAAGTGATATAATGAAAAAACAAGACTAATGAGGCTGCTCGTGACCGTACTAGCCCTCGTTTGGGCAAATTATTAAAGCCAAAAACAAAATAAAAGAAGAAAAGAAAAAACCCCTACTAGGCTGAGATAAAGTTGACGAGCAAACGAAATAACCCCTAAACCCCATAATGTTAGAGCCACTTCCCTAAACCCCATAATATTAGAACCATTTCCCATCACGAGCAAACGAAATATACCCGTCTTGATTGGTGTCAAAGAGAAAACCCCTACTAGGCTGAAAAGAAAAAACCGCTACTAGTCCAAACTAAATATACCCGGAATTGAATAAATGATCTGATGGCTGAGATTTGACACCAATCAAGACGGGTATATTTCGTTTGAGGATGTCGACAGATTAATATTATCGACTACTAGGCTGTCCGTTTCACATTAGTATTATCAGTCGTTCTCTTGTGGGAATATACGTGGTAGTTGAACTGTAATCTCCAAATGTTTGAACAAATTGGACTAAAGTTCACTAGTCTTTGTTTAGCATCAAATATTCCTTTCAGCTTCAGAGTCATTTTCATCTCTTTAATCACCCAATGCCATAATTAATTAGTTAACTTCTTAAATTCAGTTCGACAAAATTTTGAAAAAATTGACCAATTCTAGAGACTTCAAATCCATAAAATATTATCAATTGGGGAAGGGTTGGCTCAAATTATATTTAGATACTGCACATGATCTTCAAATATTTACAGTATAAAATTGGTTATCTTGCATTAACTGCACATGACAGCATTGTAATATTTCCATGAACTAAGTATACTGCACATGCCAACCAATAAAAGAATGAATGAAATCAACAGATTTCTGTTAAAAATTCAGCCATATATGTTCATGCTAAGCAACAGAGGATAGTAAAAAGCCCAGATTAAAATAGTTAAAACTACATTATCAGCAAATAATTCCTAAGTTGGCAATACTATTATGCCTCCCTTTAAAACCAGGTATTTCAAAAACAACAAAAATAAAAACAAAAACAAAAACAAAAGCTATACAATCACAACATCTCATCAGGATATCATCATTCCTAATGCTATACACAAACAAGATCTGTGGATTCTAAACCTAAGGTGTCTCTTTTTTGCATTTACCGAACATCATTTAACCGAAAAACTAACCAAAATACAAGGCTAAAGTTTCGATTGTCTCGTAAATTCCTATTACGCAACCAAGAAAGAAAATATTGGGTTCGATTGTATTTGTGCCGTCACCTGCAGTGTAGGTGCTGATCATCCTCAGTCTCAACTCCTAGCATGGCCAATGCAAAATAACTCTTCAGTTCGCTCTTTGTTCGCTGCAACTGAGGGTTGTTGTCCATCACCGCGGTACTATTACCTGTCAAGATAGCCTTCTTTCGGCTCAAGCCACTCGATTCTTTGCCTCTCAGTATCATGACAATCTCGCCCATATCAGGCCGCCTGGATTCCTCGTTGTTTATGCAAGCAGCGGCTGCTTTAATCATCCGGGAAATCTGATTTAAATTTCTTTGGGTGTACTTTAGCCGTGGGTCGAGCAGTTTTTCGATTCCTCCTTGAGTCAACAGTGGCTTAGCCTGAAAAACGAAGGATTTTCATATAAGACAACGAATACCAATAATATAATTTGTAACATCAACACAATAACCACTAATATTCTGTCACAGATGGGAGGTCTTCCAACATGATAATGCTGCCAAGTACATGCATACAACAGCAAAATGCATTATTTGATGAATAATGGTACAATTATTTATTCACTCAATCCTGATGAGATTCAATAATTAAAACAGACAGACATTCATGTGCAAGTCTAAGGGCCACATGGCTATATAAAATATTTGTCCAGAGGCTTTTGTTTCTATTCAAATGCAAATTTCAAGTTATTCAGACCTTCAAACACTTAACAAACATACAACAATTCAGGATTAAATGATGTGACTCAATCTTATAACTAATTCCATAGAAAATCTTATGCACGTTCGACTACTGGTAGTTGTTTATCATATTCAAATTCTTTGGAGAAGCATAATTTTCAAGAAAAAGTAAGCATAATCTGTCAAAGTCTCAGAGATTTTTGAAACTGTAAAATCAAGTTTCATCATTCAAATTGAAGAGTAGTGTGAATATGCATCTAATGTGGAGAGCCTGATAGCCCACAAGGAAACTGAAATCGTTGATTTATAATCACATATAGGTCACAATATCCAGGGCATTACGGCAGAAGTTAGAGCATTGACTTACCCACAAAACCAAATTTTCTTCTCCCGGTCCTCTTTTTGACTCGATTGGCTTCCTTCCAGTTATTAGTTCCAAGAGCACAACTCCGAAGGCATAAACGTCAGTTTTATCAGACACTTTTCCATGTTGAAAATATTCAGGTGCCAAGTACCTGTATGATTCAACAAAAGCAGGATAGATCAGTCTTACTGTATGAACTGGTTACTACCACTATGCTTCATGTATATGCACAGTTCAAAAATCATACCCAAATGTGCCTTTAACGGTCTTGCATAGGAATGGTACTGAAGGTGCAGGAGTCCATGTCGCCAAGCCAAAGTCACACAACTGCACAAATTATTAAACATATAAATAACTAAATATAACTCGAACACTGCATAAATATCTACACGATCAATGTATTTGCAGAAAGTTTATCAAAGTCCATAAGGTAATTCAAGAAAAGGGTATCCTTACCTTGGGTGCTTTTTTGGAGGTAATGAGTATGTTTGAGGGCTTAATGTCCCTATGAACAACACATCTTTCAGTTCCATTGTGTAAATACTCAATTGCCTCAGCAATTCCAACGGAAACCTTATACCTTGCAGTCCATGGAAGTGCAGGACCACCCCTCACACCCCTCTTCTTATCTGCACATAATAACACATATCGAATCAATATAAAGTTCATATAACACTAAAGCTCATCTTCGACAATACTTATTAACACCAAATATCAAACGAAATAATACCGTGAAGAAATCGCTCTAGGCTTCCACCAGAAACATATTTGTACACCAAAAACAAGCCCCCTTCAGTATCAATACAAAATCCCACCAGCGGAACGATGTGACGATTGTGCAGAGAACTCGCAATCATCAATTCCCTACAAAACGCCTTCGAGGATTCCTTGTCTTCCTTATCCAACCGCTTAATCGCCACACTAGTCCTCATCAATCCAACTCTTCCTCTAAACACACAGCTCAGTGCACCTCTACCCAAAACTCTACCTACTCATTGGAACATATATCGATTCAGATCACAAGAAAAGATTCACAAAAACAAAAACAGTACCCAAAAAAGAACACAACATCAAAAAACAAAATGCAACTAAATACCTTTCGAAAAATTTCTGGTGGCAGAGAGAATATCTGAGTAACTGAACCTAACCAAAGAGTGAGCCACCGGAGAAATACTCCGTTCCAACGACTCAATCCTCCTCCATTTCGAGTCCCTAGACTTTGAGTCACTCAACAAGCCATTGTCCAAATTCACCATCAACACAGTAGCAGAACACCCATTGTTCACAGCCATTGACTCAACCTCAACTTGAGAGCAGAAACTGAACCTGAAAGACGAGTGCACCGTGTTCGGTTCTTCTGCGCCGCAACCACCGGATTCCGCAAGCAACCAGGCCTTGTTGTGCTCCAAGTTATTACAACCACACTCCTTCTCCTCATCCTCGCCGGAGTTCCGGCGCCGGCTCCGGGGTATGACACAACCAAGACCAAAGTCCCAGATCATTTTGTGCAGTAAAGACTTGAACTTTACCTCGTAGTCATCATCAAGATCACATTTTTCGCACAAGTTGTCAGAGCCAGAGCATAAAGCTTGTGTCTTTGAGGAAAATGAGGGCTCCACAGAGGTGATGCAGCTATTTCTCGAGAACCCCATTACTGTAATGATGATAGTAGATCACAAAAAAGGCTTAACACTAAAACCCAGAACTTGAAAAAGCAAAAAAAAAAGAATAAAAAAAGGATGAAACAACTTTGCTTCAAAGGAGAGGATAGAATAAATAATAACAATAATAACCCTTTAACACAAAGGGTGAAAAAAGGTGAGAGCTTTGATGATAAATGAATGTGTTCTTAAAAGAAATACATACATATATATGTGTCTATGGAGATGTGTAATGTGGTGGGAATATTATAGTCATGGAGTTTATAAGGTGAGTGATGGTCCCAAGAATCAAAATAAGACCGACCCAGATTAATGAATTGATGATGACATAATAATAATAATTAATAGCAACATTATACACTAAGAACAAGAAGAGTGTGAAACTTATGAAGGGACATTTGAGTTTATGAGAGATTCTTGGTGTTAAGGGTGAAGAAGACAAGGACCAACCCCACAATTCATGCACAAAAACTGTCAACTAGAATTGGTAATAAGTAGGAGAATAAAGGGAAAAAAATAATATTAGATGGGATGGTTCTGGCTAAGTGATTGCTTGCAATTAATTGAATTCAAATAATTTGGACAATATTATTATAATTTTTGAAAAAAGAAAATCATAATGGGACCAATTAATGATTCCTTAAGGGGGTTTGGGTTTTAATAAGGAAAAAACAGTGCATGATTCAACAAGAATTAATTAATTATAATTAAGACTTAAAAATGTTAGTTTGGTGACCATCCTAATTGCCATTACTAGTTATCCCCCACCAACCATACTTGACAGAAGAGGTTGGATTTTTTTTGCTATTAGTTTAACTTCATTATTTTTCTTGGTCTGTGACTTATAACTTATATAAGTCGTTTGCCTAATATCATTAGTTGGAATTAAATTGTCTTAACTTGGTAAGTCGATTTTTTATGACCTTAACTAATACAAGTGAAAGGATTGTTTCACCATGATGTTCTTTGCGTGTTAATCATCTAACTCTATCCTGATAATTAACGGTGCCCACCAACAAATTGTTTTGTGACGCCATAGAAATTAAAGGAGAGGTGCATGAAAACGAAATACGGGTTACACTTTGTAACCAAAGGAAATGGCTTTTACATCACCATGCAATTAATTGTGCCCGAACAAATTTATCGGTTGAAGTCTGTCACTTTTCCATTCAAGTTTGTTCGGTAGAAACTCTCTCATTTATAGTCACCTCCCGGATTTCAATCCGAAGGTCACATAACCAGCTTTAAATTGGGTTTCGTCATGGATTACGAGTCTCATATTTGTTATGGACTCACTTTCTCAATTGTAAGATGTCCGATTCCCAAGGTTTTTTTTTTTTTTTTTTTTTTAAACTAAGTAATTTTCGTATGTGAGAAGTGTTTATATGTGATAGTTATAATTTTATATATATTTAGTAGAGAGGGGACATTTTTTTTATATACAGAAGTTTAAATCCATTTTCAAATAATGTGGAAAAATTAGTAACACATCCCCACGTGTGCAGCAAGAATCCGCATGGAGCCCATAATGAGAAATTATTAGGTGCAGCGGCTGTACGATGACGTGGTACAACATGTGGTGGAGATTAAATACTATTCCTAAATTATAGGGAAGTAACTTCTCCACACCTCATCCCAACCATGCATTTATATAAATAACCGACTTGCTACACCACCTCATCGTACAGCCGCTGCACCTAATAATCTCTCCATAATGAGGGTTATAGGCAAACCCGCCAATGGTTTTGAGTAGGTTGTAATTATGACAGAAATTAATATCCCCTTATTTCTTTTTAAAGGTCTTATATGTTAATTGAAAAGATAAGATCTTTTATTTAATAACATTGAGACAAAAAAAAAAAAAAAAAAAAAAATTATTGAAGGGA
The DNA here is from genome assembly GCA_946800315.1 of Misopates orontium. NCBI lineage: Eukaryota > Viridiplantae > Streptophyta > Magnoliopsida > Lamiales > Plantaginaceae > Misopates > Misopates orontium. Next base: position 16,995,271 of record OX326950.1, on the reverse strand, counting down.
TAATATTTGTTGGAAAGCACATGTCCATTCACCAAGTAATTACCTATCAAAACAAAATCAATTCGAGTTCTTCATAAAAGTTCCCGCTCCAGTGCATGGTATCTTTGCATGTTAGTTGAACTCTCGGTTCAGACAAAGAATTATCAATTTAGCAAGTTATCGTTGATAACTGATTATCGACTTGTTCTTGATAACTCGCTCTCAAACAAGACACACAAAACTAACTATGTTGTTTCCATCTAAGACCTTCTAAATCACAAGGTTTTGGAATTTTGGGCATGCGTGCAAATGACCATAAGTAAGGACTCGTGTAGAAATTAAGGACTTAGTTGAAAGAGTATAATTATAACCATTTGGAAATAGTTTCTTATAGTTCATTAAAATTGAAATTAAAATTGACTGGGTTTATTTGGATATTTAAGAAATAACAAAAGACTCCAATTCAAATAATTGAGCCCAAATGACAAGGTCAATTTTGGTGTTCAACTCTCCACGTGGATATAAGGACCTACTCATTCGAGAAATAAATTTGAATTCTAATATTCAACTTTCACATAGTCAATTAATCGATAATTCATAAGATGGTATATTTATAAATTATATTAATATGACAAGTGAGAATATAAAAGAAATATTGGATATGGTTCAAGAAAAAAGAGTTTTTGCTTGAAGGATGATTTCACGGAGTATATTTGCGTGAAGACTCTAGGACCTTAATTTTAAGTTCGTCAGTGTTAATAAAGTGATGTAAAACGGTGACTCTGAAGCTAGCAATTTTACCAGCGAACAAATCAGGCGGATTAATATTAATCCTAGAAATTCAATTGAACTGAATATTTTATAAAAATTAAAAAATTCAATAAATTGTTTACGTGTGATGATCATGGCCATAAATTCTCTGATATCTTATTTTGGTACTTTTGATGAGTTTGTGAAATTGATTAACTATGAGATGATTCGGCTTGATATCACATAAACCACTTTTTGACACTAATTTGAGGATTTGAGTTTTAATGATCCGTTTAGAACGATCTAAAGCTTGGTTATGGTTACTCGTTATTCCCCATTGTGGGGTAGAGAGGTTGAATAGTTGACATGTGCATAGTGTAATTTCGATCTAACACGAGAGAAGCTTTGAGTAGAAAATGATGTACCTTGACATTCCGAAGTAAAGTAATTTTTCTGAACCCACAATGGGTCTTGGTTGATGATAATGGTTTCAAGTCAAGTCTGTTGGGTCTAGGTTGGTTCGAGTAAGCTTGGTTGGAATCATGAAGTTATAAGACAAAGAAGAAATATAATTTGGAGTTGTCAATTTCAATAAACAGCCGATAGGTAGTATCTATACAAAGAGAGTTCCTACGGTTTAGGAAACTACCCAAATTGGATAACAATTACAAGGAAAGATATATCAATAATATCAGAAGAATATATTCACCAAATCAATGTGTAATACGCCCTAGAAAAGTGTTGTGCCATCAGCAATGGCAATTTTGGACCTCAAGAGTTGAAACTGAGAAAGATGAAGTGTTTAGTGAGCAAGTCCGCAAGTTGGTCTTAAGTGCTGATGTGTGAGACATCGATCAGACCTTAGGCAACAATTCCCGAACAAAATGAATGTTAATGGAAATATGTTTCATGGGAAAAGAAGCACGTGATGGAGAGAAAGGTGCGTGTCACCAATATTATCGCAAAACAGGACTCGCTTGCGGCGAAGGGAAAGAAACAACTCACTAAACGAATTTTGGATCCATCGAACTTTGGATGTTGTCGTGGCAAGCACGCGATATTCAACTTCCATGGACAAGTGAGCCATGACTCGCTGCTTTCAACTACTACAAGAGATAGTATTGGCATCGAGAAAAATGATAAAGGCGAAAGTATGTAGACGAACGACCGTTGGATGACCTCCCCAATCAGCATCCGAGAATTCACGCAAAGTAGAAAAATCGGTGCAATGAAAGAGAAGTCCACGTGTAATGGTGCTATTTAAATAGCACAACACTCGTTGAACCCAAAGCCAGTCAGCATCCGTGGGGTGAGAGACACATTGGGACGATTGGCGGCAAACGCAAGTTTTGGGCGGGTTAGAGCAAGATATTGGAATTCACCAATAGCTTATCGATAGCAGAAGCATCGCAAGGAGAAAAAGAAGAAGAGACCAAATCAGCGGTGGCCATGGGGTTGTCAATGGTTTGGCACCATCCATTGAATGACGAGCAAGAATGTCCCAAATATATTTATGATGAGTAAGAATAAGCCATCCTTACACCGAATAACTTCCACGGAAAGAACAAATGATAAAGGACCAAGATCATAAAGGACAAAAGTTGAATTGAGGTGGCTAATAATGGAAGAAATCCGAGCATCATCAGTATCGGTGATAACAATATCGTCAACGTAGAACAAAACATAAATGTGAGTCGTACCTTGCTGAAAAAGAAATAGTGACTTATCCAAAAGAGACGGCTTGAAGCCGAGAGCAGTGAGAGCATGATTGAGAGCACGAAACCATCCCCGTGGTGCCTGCTTGAGTCCTTAAAGTGACTTCTTGAGACGACAAATGTGAGAGGGGAAGGAGGCATCGACAAAGCCCGACGGTTGTTAAATGTACACTTCGGTTAAGGACCCATGAAGGAAAGCACTCGACACACCAAGTTGATGAATGGGCTAACCATGTGTGACAGCAATCGCGAGGACACTGCGGATGGTGACGGGCTCAACCACAGGGCTAAATGTCTTAGAATAATCAAGCTTCAAACGTTGGTAAAACCTTTGGCGACCAAGCGCGCCTTATATTTGTCGATGCTGCCGCCAACTTTTCATTTCAAACGGAAAATCTATTTACATCCCACAAAATTGAAAGTTTGAGAAAATAGTACTAAGTCCCACATACCATGTCAAGAGATATCATTAACTTCTTCGGCATAGCAACACGTTAATTTGGATCCTTAAGAGCTGAACTGACACATGTAGGCTCTACAGAAGAGGGAAGTGGATGCTTGGTGACAGTAGGCACGCTTGGGCTAATGAATATTATTCATAGCTTGAGTCGTCATAGTGCAAACCGAAGTTGGTTCCAGGTCGGAATAAGAGGGAGGAACCACAGCTGATGGTGGTAGTGGATAAGTCAGCAGAGAGAGAGGTGAGGTTAGTTGCGACAAAGATGGTGGTTGCATAATAGGAGAGGAGCAACGGTGTGATAAACCATTGAGCGATTGCGGTGGTGGACAAGAGCCTGAGAAATTATCCTCATGAAATTTAACATGGCGTGAGATAAACAAACGCCTGGATGCCGAGTCAAAGCCCTTGTAAGCGCTTTGAGAAAGCAAGTAGCCCAAGAAGATGCATGGTCTGGACAAAGGCTCAAGTTTGTGGCTGGAGTACGGCCGGAGCCACGGGAAGCAGAGGCAAACCAAACACGCAAAGCTTTGCATAGTTAGGTTGGTGACCAAATAAAGCCTCAAACGGACATCAGTCATTGAGAGAATCTGAGGGCAACCGATTGCAAATATAGGCGGCGGTTTCTAGAGCAAATGACCAAAAATCAGATGAGAGGTTGGCATGAGATAATAAAGTGCGACCAAGCGAGACAAGATGGAAATGTCGTCGCTTAGCCGTGCCATTTTGTTGTGGCGTGTGCAGCGCCATCGTGATCCATGATATACCATTAGTGGCAAAAAACTGTTGGAGTGCGAGAAATTTGTCCCCGTTATCCAAATAGAAATTACGAATTGTACTAGAATTGATTTTCCACCGAGGCTTTGAAAACCAGAAAGATAGTGGAAACTTGTGGCTTTTCCTATAGTGGATATAACCACGTATATTTTGTGAAATAGTCCACAATCAATAAATAATAGCAATGTCCATCAACATCAAGTGACAAAAATAATTTACAACCCCAAACATCGGTATACAAATATTCTAAAGCACAAGGACTATGTAAAAAGTCATAGCAAAAGGGACTTGTCGCCTTTTATTAAAATAGCAAGGAATACAAAATTGTTTAAAACAATTACGCGCCAAAATAGTGGCAAATTAAACTTTGAATTAGTGAATTGCACAAATCTAATCTAAGGTGCCCGAGTTGGTGATGCCAGCATTCACGAGAAATCTCATTTCCCAAGTGAGCGGTAGGGGGGATGCTGATCAGGAGGAAGTCGTAGCACATAAATTCCATTCTCATACTTGCCCCGACGTAGGTTCACCCCTGTTACCTGATCCTTAACAATAAATTGAAACGGATGGAATTGACGATAACATGGTTTACCTTAGCAAACTGGCAGACTGAGAGCAAGTTATTGAAAGTTTGCGGAACACAAAGAACAATAGTAAGATGCAAAGAGCGAGAAATGTAAGAAATAATAGAGGAACCAATGTGCGAAATAGATAGACTTCTACTATTGATGATACGAACGATATCGGGGCCAACACATTCCAAATGGATTGAGAGGTTGGATGAATTCGAGGTCAGGAAATGAGAAGCCCTTAAATCCATGAACCAAGGAGTCTCGTCAACTGAATAAGTGGGTGGTGGGAGGAGGTGGCATAAGCTTGGACTTGTCTACAATTACACGTCCGTGTCGTGTGTCCAGGCCAGGGATGTTTCAAAATTGAAAAACCACGAAGGGACGGCCAAGAACGCCATGTTGATTGTCCACTGGCCATTGTTGGGGTTGAGATGAACCATGCTAGCGACCCATGTCCCGATTGCGTTCGTTTTCTGACCGTCGTGATAAGAAGAGCAACCACATCCCCTGTAAGCACCTGGACATTGGCACGATGGTAGTGTTCGAGATTTTTGGTGAGAAGCGGCATTAGCCATAGCGACAAGAGTAGAGGAAGGCGCTTCTGATGCTTGAGGTATGTTTCTTGAGCCACAAGTATGTCGTATAGAGTGTGAAACAAAACAGTCGTTTCCCTAGCATGGACAACAGCGGCAAGGTCCCCATAATTTGGTCCAAGCCGTTGATAGACATAATGATGCATGTCATCATCCGATAAAGGGATTGTCTATTAATTTCGGCAAGCTCATCAGCTTGTGCTTTCACATTTTGAAGAAAGGCCGCAACAAATTGAGAGCCAAGTGTCACGGTGGAAAGGGATTCTTTCATGGTCATGACGCGAGTGCGAGAAGAGCTCGCGAAGCAACGACAAAGGCATGCGTAACCATAATGAGCCGTATGAAACCGATGCCACAATTGGAATGACATCAATGGAGAGGGAGCCAAGAAGTGCCGAGACAATGAGTTTGTCTTCCCCAAACTAGTGAGAGAAATTCGGTGATGGAGTGACGTAGGAAAGAAAAGGAGGGGCAGTGGTGGTACCATCAAGGTAACCGATAAGGTCATAGCCACTTAAAAGAGAGGTGACAAGAAGTTACCACGAAGAAAAATTGATCGTCTTAAGGAGAAGCGACAACTGTGAGTGAGCATTGATGGCGATAAGAGAGTCGCCAGGAGAGGCACCAGACAAGAAGTTCTTATTGACCGTGGATGGCAAAGCAGAATCGGGAGATGGAGCCATAGTAGGATCATCGGAGTTGTGAGACGAAGGATCTCTTGATACCATATAATACAAAGAAAAAATATAATTTCGAGGTGTTAATTTCAATAAACAACCGATAGGCAGTACATTTACAATGATTATAGTTTAGAAAACTACCAAAATTGGATAAACATTTAAAAGAAAAAAATATATCAACAATATCGAAAAAAGATGTTCACAAAATCAATCCGTGGAAGGGGAAGATTGCGTAATAGAAGTTTGGTTTTTGTCAAAAAAATGTTGAGGTATTGACCACAAGGCTGCGGTCCACCAATGACCAATCCACAGTTTCATACCTCCAAAGTCCATAACATTGAGATGGTGGGGTGTGGATTAGAGAGCTAAATTTCTATCAGCTTTTCATTATGATTTTTGGCAATTTCTACTGTCAAGTGTCATTCGCAGAAACACATATTAGGTTATTAGTGAATTTGTGCAAGATACAATAAAATGTTTTATTCTTGAATTGAAATTTCAGAAGCAAACACAAATACTTATTCTGTATCTTAGCAAATCATATTGAGATATATAGAAATATCTTTTACGTAAATACGCATATACAGAAGAAAATTTTATATTCATAATAAAATGACAATTTTTCTTATATTTTTTTACACTATTTGTAGACGGGTTATAATGCATGCACACGTTATCTAAAGGTTATTTTGTAATTAACTAAGAATCATTAAATTCAATTTAAACTACTAACAACCAATAACTTGAAAGAGTATATCAATTTAAACAAAAAAATAATCAAACTTTCTTGAAATGATGCAAGAGTATTATTTGAAACATTTTCTAACAACATCTACCAAGAAAACTTCTCGCGAATGTTGAACCAAACTTTGGGGCGCCTTTGAGTTTCGGACATATAAAATTAATTGACTTTTGGATGACACTCATTTTTTTCGTAATTCAAACTCAATAGAATTATTTTGACAGTCGTCCCCAACGCTGGTCAACCCCGCTCTTGTTTAATTTCTTAATTTATTTTATACGTATATTCTCAATGAAATTTTTGTTTTAATTCTCCAAAGATATGTTCCTTGATTTGACTTACTCCATTACTTAGTTTTACAACATTTATTAATTGATTGTCAAAGTACTCTTTCTAGGATTTTTGGCAAGCATCCTCTTATGTTATGGGAAATAAGCAAAGAAAACCCCGTCAAGAAATAATAGACAAAAGACTGTGCATTGCAAAAGTTGTATAAAAACATCCTCAAATTAATGGATAAAATGAGTTGAACCCTCCGCCCCACGTGTGTAGAATGGGGGTGGGGGGTATTTGCCCTTTTAATCCATCATAGGCAGGGAAGGAGCCAGAAATTTTGCTAAGGGACAGAATCAGGTGATTTTTTTTATATAACTACGAATATTTTTATTATTAATTATTTTAATAACTTTTTAAAATAAAAAAATCATCTAAGAAATATAAGAACCTTAGGTTATTACATAAGGAAAAATATTCCCACAAAACCTTAATTACTTATCATTTTTCATATTGGAAACTGTAAATAATTTGAGAATAAAAAATTACTAGTATTGTCTGTCAAAATATATATTTCACATGTATCTAATAGATACACATGCTACTGCGTTGCTAAAACAATTATTACCATGACAGATAAGAATTACATATTTAGCACGAATATTCCAATATTAGTACTTTACAAACATAATGGAGGAACTTAAGCTTATGTCAGTGAAATTTACAGAAACTCCCCTAAAATTTTAAAGACTTGATATCGAGATACACAAATATGATAATATGTGACGTATGTTTGTATCGCTTTAGAATAATATATATATATATATATATATATATATATATATATATATATATATATATATATATATATATATATATATATATATATATAGTTTTATAATTCTTAAAGCATAATCAAACTTTAAACTCACAGTAAGGAGCTTGATAAGCAGGTATGCAAATATTCTTTTGATCCTTCCTCGATAAAGTTTCTAGATTAGTTGGAAAAAAAAAAGAAAAAAAAAAGATTCACAACTTTCAAAAGTTCACTTGATATTTTAATTTTGATTTCTCAAAACAAAAGATCATCATATCATACATATGTCAAGATTTTGGAATTATTTTTTGCCGAATTTTACGATAAAGTGATCCATATGCGAACCATCATTATATTAAGTTAGTTTAGTGAAAATTTTAATTTAGAGGGTTACGAGGCTAGATGTTTATAGTCCGGAGACAAAGTGAGATTTTATCTAATAAATTATGTGTTCTTTATTTTAATTGGTCTTTTTGCCAATATTACAAAATTACGTGGCTTGTTTGCATTAAGAATATCTTGTATCCAACGGTTTGAAACTCAATATAGGAAAATTTCTACTCCTGAACAATTCCATATTAACGAACTGTCTTTTTTTTTTTAAACAATAAATAAAAAAATTAATTTTTCAGAAGAAGAGCCCCACGTGGAACAACGGTTAAGAGAGACAGGCGGATTTTGCATGACTTGCCGGTCGCCTAATTCGTGATAATCATTTATGAGTCGTGTTTGTTGTGATAGAGTATTCATTCATTAATTCATTGATTCATGATAGATGTGTGTTTGAGGTTGAGACAGGCATATCTTCTTTAATCAGAATCTTTGTTTGCTTAAGTGCTAGGTCACCTAATGACATTACAGCTATGCTATGTATATTACAATTCCATATCGTATATTTACATGTATACAGTGCAAATTGCGCAATTAACCCCTTAATATCTGCGTGGTGGCAAAATACTAGTCCTTACATTTTATATCCTACAATTATGATTATTACTATTCACTTGGTTGGCTATTTACAAAATTTTTTGTGTACGTAATGTTAGTTCATTTATCTAGGTGAATACATTTTAATATTTTATCCTTTTGAGTGAGCGCTTTCTTAACTTTCTCTCTTATCATTCTAGCTATATATAGAGGGATTTTTCGAAAATTAGTCCCCTAACTTTTCCCTTTTGCAAAAGTAGTCCTCTAATTATTTTAATAGCAAAACCCGTTCCTTAACTATGCACTCCTTGCAATTGTAGTCCTCCAACAACAGATATTCTAATATTCACCAGGAAACTTCACGTGACCAGCACATGCTATTTTAACAGGGGTATTTTAGACCTTACATACTAGTTCTCACGTGAGAGAATAAGCGTGGGTTGTAAAAAATGATTTTTAAAAAGTTAAACCCAAAAAATGAAAACAACACCTGAACATAACTCACCTACTTCAAAAAAATACAGCCGACGCTGTACTTCAAAATAAGAATTGTAAAAGAACTCAACCCCTCCAAATAAAAAAAGATGAACCCTAATCCTTAAGTCTTCAAACCCTATTCCCGAAAATCAACTTTATTGATAAATCCTCAAACCTAAGGCGTGAAACCACTCTTAATTTACCAAAAGTCGAATTCAATTGGGTATTTGGGTGTTTTTAGGTTAGGGTTCTTCAATTTGGGATCCTGCAAATGGGTCTTTAGTCGTCGAAGGACTACAATTGCAAGGGGTGTATAGTTAGAGGACGATTTTTGCTATTAAAATAGTTAAAGGACTAATTTTGCGAAAGGAAAAAGTTAGAGGACTAATTTTGCGAAAAACCCCTACCAATTACTATGCCATTTTCTTTTAAACCCTAAACCCCGAAACAAAAACAAAATAGCCCTTCGATTTTCCGTTTATTTAGGCATCCAATATTGTATGTATCTTCAAAATTCAAGTTGCAACAACTTGCAGTTGGCGTGCTATAATTGAGTTGAGACATAAAGGGTCAACTCAAATTCTCGCTGCTATTGGGCAAATTATAATAATAATCCTTTAGTTTAAAATGGTCATAAAAATATTCTTTTTGGTATTTTAACTTCATTTAGTTAACAATATATATCATCTCACTGCAACTAAGTCCTAATTTTACTGAAACACTTGAAAATCACTCCATTACTTTTATGCACTTGGAAATAACTTGTATAACGCTCTAATTGGTAGAGAGTCAAAATCAAAATCAATTTTGGTATGGTATTGATTTTGGTGTGCGGTAAGCGTATCGTTTTGATACCGAAATATATACACACACAGACATAGATAGGGAGATAAAGAGAACGAGTGGAACCAACAAAAAAAAAAAAAAAAAACAAGCAAAACTTAACTTTATGTCTCTAAACATTAAACTCTAAAATCCTTTGTCTCCGCTCAAATATGATGGTTTTGATAATTGACGAATGTATTTAAATGTTGATTGAATGATTGTATACTTCGATTATTATAAGACGGTTAAATGAGATGCAAATCATTTGAATGAATGATGTTTGAGTGTTTTGATTTTTAATTTTTGATATGTAATTGTATTGTTTGATCGTATACATATTTATATGATTTGTGATGTATATATATATATATGTATGTATATATTTATCTTTGGGATAAAAGCATTAAACCCCTTATACTATATCCCTTGTTGCACTTTGCCCCCTGTCCTTTTATTTTTTGCGACTTGCCCCCTGTACTATGGATAAATAAGCACTTTGCCCCCTGAGTCACTTTTTCACCATTGGATTTGAATACGTGTCAACATTTTTTGCCGTTGGATTTGGACTCAGGGGGCAAAGTGGTTATTTATCAATGGTATAGGGGGCAAGTTGCAAAAAATAAAAGGACATGGGGCAAAGTGCAACAGGGGGTATAGTATAGGGGGTTTAATGCTTTTATCCCTTTATCTTTTTGCAACTTTAAACTCAATTAATTAGACATTATATTACATTTTCCTCTCTACATACGAAAAATGTAAATCAAAAATCCAATCCGAATTGTACCAAATTGGTCTTAATTTGCACCAAACTGTACCAAGCACTACAATATGGTATGTGATGATGACGTATATTTTCTCACAAAAAATACAATAGCACAATGATTCAATAGGCGCCCCCTTTACAAACTAATATCGTTCATCACATGGCAAGATTATACGATAATTAGCCTTTTAGATAAATTACACTAACATATGACAAATTAATGACCAACACTTGGATCTTCATCACTCCGCCACCACAATTGTCTTCATCATTCCACCATCACTTGTTTCATCATTCGACCACCACTTGTCCTCGCCATCTCCCACACATGGCAATACCTCTCCGCCACTTGGCACCTCACTTCTGCCATTTGGCACTACCCTCCGACATTAGTGATACATGCAAGAAGGAGAACTCTTATAAAAGATAGAAACAGTCAGTCGCTAAGTAATATAGACAAGTCTTACTATACTTTCCACTACACCAACTAAGTCATTTTATCCTAAGTTACTACATTCTCAACTAACCCCCCTTACCTCTTCTTAGAGTTTCTATACACATACACTACACTTCAACTAAAAAAAATGAGCACATGAACTATGAATGGCTTGATTTCCTCGTGAGCTACATAGACATCTAAGACTCCGTCCAAGTCAAGCCAAAAAATAGATTGAACCCCTCCATGTTGCAGCAACTCCGCCCCAACTCAATCCTATCCCAACCCAGAAATAGCGTCCAAACATATACTTGTGAGTTGTGACATTTCAACCCAAATTCGTAGTGATAATCCTCACAATTATTTAGTGTATAGGTAAAATTGTTTCCGGTAAGAAGATATGTGGCTCACAATTTTAAGGTTATTTGGCCAATGAACACATACACTAGTGTTTAAGCAATTGTAGATCAATTGAGATAGGAAAAAAAATAAATTGAGGGATCAAATATAAATCTCGCTAGAAGGAGGGGTTGAACCTCCGACCTTGTGGTTAACAGCCACACGCTCTAACCAACTGAGCTATTCCAGCTTGTCAATGCTTGTTAGAAAATTTGGCTAATCGTAATATGTTTGTTTTTCAAGAGAATTGCTTGCAAAAGAGAACTCAATGTTAGTACGTCTCTCTCTACACATCATACTGAGTTACTACTAACAAATGAGGCAAAGTAACGAGCAACACAATTGGTACATTACGGGCAAGAGTCCCAAAGTAGAGCTGATTCGCGTAATGTTCTATTTAGGCCAGTGAGCAATTATTTATTTATTTTTTCAAAGGGATATGATATTGGTGAAAATTTAAATCAAAATAGTAAATTGAAGATTATTTTTATATAACAATTAACACCTATCAATATCATTTCTGCGATGTAAAATTGGCATTTCTACAAATTAGGAAAATAAATCGTATTTGTTTCATGGAGTGAATGAGGCCTCGAATATCGTCTTTTTATTGTGGCTAACAACTTGATATGTACAAAAAACAAAATATTTTGCCATAAGTTTGTTTGTACTTCAACGGGGAATATTATACAATAAATGTGTGGTATTTCTACTTGATGATTTTATGATCACCATGTGATGCAAAATGTGAAAAAACTTCATGATATTAAGTAGTGTTCTGAAAATTAATTCGATCCATATTCATCTGTGTGATATAGAATGGCATTCAAATAAATTCTGCAACAGATAAAAATGCGTGCCTAGCATGTACGATGAACTAGTTTCATATAGAATAAAATATTCTTATGAAGTTAAAGTTCATACATCTTCTCTTAAATCATATAAATAAATGTTTCCTTAATAAGAAGAAAATATTACATTAGCGGGCCTAGGGCCTAGAGGGTGGAGAGGGTTGTAGCTCGTCTAATATTTGGCCCAGACCATTACCTATTGTATAAAGTATATATTACGAAAAAGAAATGCCCGACTCATTGTTTTGAATTAAAAATCAACCTTTAATTGAATCCCATTAATAAAACTACAAGACCTAATCTAAGTCTCACCTCAAAGCCTAACAAGTAAACCCACCATGCACCAAAGAAAGTACTGTCAACCCAAAAGAGAAAAAAAAAAAAAGAGAATTCGTTGAAGCTTACAAAATTGCCCAAGAGAGGAACAAAATATAAAGTTCGTACGCACACAAAGCACGTAAAGATTTTGCGTGTACGAAGTTTTATTTATGTATACCGAATTTTCTGATTATATGGATGGTGATTATTAGATATTCCATAGGATAAAATTGGGAGGGGTTGGGGAACCCTCAGTATAAGATGGGCTTTGTCCTTAGTTTAAGTAGGCCAAGAATAGAAAACGGTAAGATTAACAAGAAAAGGAGTGTTCATGGTGTGAGCTAAATGGAATACCGAATATATGCTCATCAATCTTCACTAGCCAAAGATGATGGTTGTCGTAGTTTATAGGTCAGATATGAAATAAGCAATAAGACAACAAGAGGCACACAAGAGGCAGACAAGATTAAAAATTTCAGCGCTAGGTAGAGATAGGTTTTACATAACAAAGTCATTCAAACACGCGTAAATGTATGTAGTGGGAGGTCTATGATGAAGACGACAAATATAAGGCGAGACTCGTTGCTAAGAGTTTTCATCAGCGCCCTTGCATTGATTAGAAAGAAACTTTTATCCTAGTTGTCAAGCCAGTTACCATCCGTACGGTTCTCTCTCTGGTTGTCCTACACAATTGGTCCCTTTGGCAGCTTGACGTCAGCAATGCCTTCCTTTATGGCAATCTCACCAAAACTATCTATAGACGTCAGCCAACGGGCTTTGTTGAGAAGTCTCAATCCCATCATGTGTGTCGGCTACACAAATCAATTTATGGCCTTAAGCAAGCACCTCGAGCCTGGTACCTTGCATTAAACCCTGCTCTTGTAACTTTTGGTTTTGTTCAGATTAAGTCTGATACATCTATGTTTGTGTTCAGTCGTGACTCTGTTCGAATTTTTATACTTGTGTACGTGGATGATATTATTGTGGCTGGATCTTGTGCTACTGTGATATCTCCAGTCAATCTCATTTCGTAGTAGCCGTTTTGTTGTTAAAGACATGGATGAACTGTCTTACTTCCTAGGAATTGAAGTTTTTTGCTTTCGTGACGGGCTCTTTCTGTCGCAACACAATACATTTGTGATCTTCTAGCTCGTCATAAGATGGATGGCGCGAAACCCCTTAACACTCCAATGTCGTCGAACCCATCTTCCTCGGCTTCTATGAATGCCACATCTTATGATCAAATTATTGGTGGGCTGCAATATCTTACTCTTACACGGCATGATATTGCTTTTTCAGCCAGTCGATTAGCTGAACGGATGGCTTCCCCTGATGATTCGAATTGGAAAGATCTTAAGCGCATCCTGTGATATCTTAAGGGTTATGTCTCTCATGGTGTCTTGCTCCATCGCGATAGTCCTATGACTCTCTTCGCATTCAGTGACTCTGATTGGGCAGGTGACACGTTGCACGGTACTTCTACCTTGGCATACATTGTTTTTTCCTTGGAGCCAACCCCATATCCTGGTCCTCTCGTAAACAGAAGGCGATGTCTTGGTCTTCTACTAAGGCCGAGTATCATGCATTTGCTGTAACTCAGCTGAGGTTTGTTGGCTTCGGCACTTGTTTGGTGGCTTTCCATTGTCCTCTTCTCCAACCATTTATTGTGCCAACATGGGAGCTCTTCGATTGTCTCTTCATCTGGTGCAACACTCTCACATGAAGCACATCTCTGTCGATTTACAATTTGTGGATGACTTTGTTGCCAAAGGTCTCATCAAAGTTAGCTATATCAACACCTTGGATCAGCTAGCTGATATTTTTACCAAACCACTTATGAAGTCCCGTTTTGAGTTGCTTCGTTCCAAAATCTCCGCGGCCAATGGAATATCCATTTTGAGGAGGAGTATTAGATAGATATATTCTTTTGTATTTTGATATGATTGTTTCTCTTTATTGTAGATAGTTTACTTTTATGTAAATACTAGATTAGGTATATTCCCTTAATTTTGGGGATTTCTTTTTGATAGATTCTCTTGTATATATATTTCCTCAATATTCAATAATATTACTATGTGAAAATTATAGCCCTAAATCTCTTATAGTATGAACCTATACATTTTTTTCTTTTGATTCTAAGCAACTATAGTGGCTCTTATATCATATCCTTGTCTAGATATATTTTCTAGTGAAGATGGAAGGCGTATCCATTACCTTTTCATGATTAAAATGATTTCTTTACAGGCTTTATGGAAGTTGTTGCATTAGAATATAAGTTGCATGCCAAGATTGTCGTATTTTGCAAAAAATTACAGATGTCAGAAAAACAAAGATGTCCAACTGTCAAATAACATATAATTTGATATGAAAACACAATAAATATTGTTGTATCACGAAATATATGAACATCGACCATTAAACTTGGCTCATATAATAAAAACAATTCAAATATGACACTATGGTAGAGAGATTGACATGTTACACACATAGTGCTCAAATATATAATGATTTGTAAAGGTCTGATTATTCTTTTTATATGCCTCATATAAGATTTTTATTTTAAGAGCAATTGTCTTGTTAATCATGTTTTATAATGCAGACCTCTACCTCATGAATTTTTAGCAGCTCTAATAGTGTCAATATTATGTCATTCAAAGCAAAAGATAGTAAAAGCCTCCCATTTCTTTAAGTGGTGAAGCTCACCTAGCTAATTTATTGCAATGTCATAATGTCTGGGATTTAACTTCAGTGATCCATCAATAGAACCACCCATATGTTTGACATAATGAATAAAGACCATCAAATAGATGGTCAAATCTTTACATTTATAAAATACCTAAATAATATATCAACTACAATCTTAATATAAAATAAAAAATAATACATGGTATACACTCAATAGCGCCGACAACGTGCAAACGTATTGTGTTGCCGCCTCTTCCTAGCGAAAAGTCATATCCATTCTATTTTCATTATTAAATGATTACTTCGCAAACTTCAAAGAAGTTGTTTCTTTAGAATATAAGTTGTATGCCCAAATGGTAAGATTTTACAAAATAGATAGATTTAACAGAGCGAAAGGCATTTCAAATTTATAATCATACATACTTCCTTGTGGAAATGCAATAATAAGGGTTGTATCACGAAACAGTTTTTTTAAGGATATCGCCATTATACTAGGCTCATATAATAAAACATTATTTCAAGTATAATATGAAGCATAGAGGTTGGCATGTCTTACACATGATTATTAAGTATAGAATGATTTGTAAATATTTTATTATTCTTTTTATATGCATCATACCATGTTTTATTTTCAATTTTAAGGAAAAATATCTTCTTAAACATTTCTTATAATGCATAAGTATACGTCATGTGTTTTTAGCAGACCTGAGATTGTGAACGTTAGATCATTCACACAACATATACATAAAGTCTCGCATTTCTCTAAAGGGTGCAACTCACCTAATCAATTTATGGCAATTTCATAATGTTTGTGAATTTAACTTCATTGCTCCACTGAAAGAACATCCAACATAAGTTTGACTGAATGAATAATGACCATCAAATAAATGACCAAGTCTTTACATTTATAAATTACTTAAGAATGAAAATTAAATCTGCAATCTTAATAAAAATTGAAAAATAACACATGGTATACAATCGATAGCGCAAACAACGTGCATAGATGTTTTATAGTTGCCTCCTCCTAAAAAAAGTGATATATATTCTATTTTCTTGATTAACTGATTACTTTAGAAACTTCATAGAAGTGGTTGCATTAGAATATAAAGTCCATGCTTAAATGGTATGATTTTGCAAATTAAATATATTTCACATAGTAAAATGCATTCCAATTATCATATATGTTTAAGTTGATTTGAAAATGCAATAAATAAGTCTCTAACATGAAACAATACTTTTATGGATTCTGACTATTCAATTAGGCTCATATAATAAAAATATTTTGTCAATTGATACTAAACCACAAAGGTTGCCATGTTACACACATTGTGATGAAAAATATAATTATTTGTAAATGTTTGATTATTCGTTTTAAATGGATCATACAAGATTTTAATAAAATATATTTTAATCATATATTATAAATGCAAACCTCTTCCTAATGAGTTTTCAACACTTGTAAGACTTAGAGAATTTTAGCATTCACACACAACATACCAGAAGATCCAAATTCATTAAGTTGTGCAACCAACCTGGCCAATTTATTGCAATGTCATAATGTTCGTGATTTAACTTCACTGCTTCACCGATAGAATCTTCAGCATAAGTTTGACCGAATGAATAAAGACCATCTAATAAAATGTTCAAATCTTTACATTTTCAAACTACCAAAATAATGAAAATAAGAACTACAGTCTTAAATAAAATGAAAAATATTACATGGTATATACCCAATAGTAACATCAACGTGCAAACGTAACGTGTAGTTGTATCCTCCTAGAAAAAATTTGTATCCATTCTTTACTCATTATTAAATGGGTCATTCGCAAAAATTCAATGAAGTGGTTGCTTTAGAATACAATTGCATGCCTAAATTGTATGATTTTAGAATATAGATAGATCTCACACAACAAAATGCATTTCAACTTACAAATCATACATAATTCCACGTGGAAATGCATTAAAAAGGGTTTTATCATGAAATAATTTTTTTATGGATATCGACCATTAAACTAGGCTCATATAACAAAAAGTTTTTCAAATATGAACAAATCATTGAAGTTGGCATGTCATACACATGATTTTTAAATATATAATGATATGTAAAGATTTTATTATTCTTTTTATATGGATCATACAAGATTTATTTTCAATTTTAAGGTAAAATATCCTTTTAAACCTGTATTATAATGCATGCCTATATGTGAGGAGCTTTAGCAGCTCTAAGATTGCAAACTTTACAACATTCACGCAACAAATACCAAAACCTTCCGATTTCTCTAAATGGTGCAACTTACCTAACCAATTTATTGCAATGTCATAATGTTTATGATTTCACTTCAGCGATCCACTGATAGAACCTCCAGCATAAGTTTTCAATAAAGATCATCAAATTAATGACCAAGTATTTACATTTATAAATTACCTAAGAATGAATATAAAAACAACAATGTTAATAAAAAAAAAAGGAAAAATTAACACATGGTATATAATCGATAGCGCAAACAACATGCACCCATATTTTATAGCTGCGTCCTCCTAGCAAAAAGTCATATACATTTTCTTTTCTTGATTAACTAATTACTTAACAAACTTCATGGAAGTGGTTACATTAAAATATAAAATGCACACTTAAATGGTATGATTTTGCAAATTAGATACATTTCACATAGTGAAAGGCATTCAAATTATCATATATGTATAAGTTGATAAGAAAATGAAATAAAGAAATCTTTATCATGAAATAATACTTTTATAGATTCTAACTATTCAACTAGGCTCAGATAACAAAAAAGTTTTGTCAATTGATACTAAACCACAGAGGTTGCCAGTTACACACATACACACATGGTGATGAAAAATATAATTATTTGTAAATGTTTGAGTATTCGTTTTAAATGGCTCATACTAGATTCTAATAAAATATTTTTTTAATCCAGTATTATTATGCAAACCTCTTCCTAATTAGTTTTTAGCACTTGTAAGACTTAGAGAATTTTAGCATTCACACACAAGATACGAGAATCCTCCCATTTCTTTAAGTTGTGCAGCCCACCTGGCCAATTTATTGCAATGTCATAATGGTTGTCATTTAACTTCACTGCTCCACCGATAGAATCTCCGGCTTAAGTTTGACCGAATGAATAAAGACCATCTGATAAAATGTTCAAATCTTTACATTTTTAAACTACCTAAATAAGAAAATAACAACTACAGTCTTAAATAAAATAAAAAATATTATATGGTATATACCCAATAGTGTGCCAACAACGTGTAAACGTAATGTGTAGCCGTATCCTCCTAGAAAAAGGTCGTATCCATTCTTTTCTCATTATTAAATGGTTCTTTTGCAAAACTTCATGGATGTGGTTGCTTTAGAATACAATTGCATACCTAAATTGTATGATTTTAGAAAATGGATAGATCTCACACATTGAGATGCATTTCAACCTACAAATCATACATAATTCCATGCGGTAGTGCAATAAAAATGGTTGTATAATGAAACAATTTTCTTATGGATATCAATCATAAACTAGACTCAGATAATAAAAATTATTTCAAATATGAAAGAAGCATTGAGGTTGCCATGTCATACACATGATTTTTAAGTATATAATGATTTGTAAAAATTTTATTATTCTTTTTATGTGAATCATACAAGATTTTATTTTCAATTTTAAGGTAATATATCATTTTAAGCATGTATTATAATGCAGGCCTATACGTCACGAGCTTTTAGCAGCTCTAAGATTGCAAACTTTATAGCATTCACACAAAATATACTAAAACCCTTGAGTTTCTCTAAATGGTGCAACTTACCTAACCAATTTATTGCAATGTCATAATGTTTGGATTTCACTTCATCGCTCCCCCGGTAGAACATCCAGCATAAGTTCTGAATAAAGATAATGAAATCAATGATCAAGTCTTTACAATTATAAATTACCTAAGAATGAAAATAAAAACTGCAATCTTAATAAAAAATAAAAAATAACACATGGTATATAATATATAGCGGAAACAACATGCACCCGTATTTTATAGCTACCTCTTCCTAGCAAAAAGACATAGAAACTTTCGTTTCTTGATTAACTAACAACTTTCGAAACTTCATGGAAGTGGTTGCGTTTGAATATAAAATGCATGTTTAAATGGTATGATTTTGCAAATTAGATAGATTTCACATAGTGAAGGGCATTCCAATTAGCATATATGTATAAGTTGACACGAAAATGCGAGTTTCTATCATGAAGCAATATTTTTATGGATTCTGACTATCTAACTAGGCTCATATAATAAAAATGTTTTGTCAATAGATACTAAACCACAGAGGTTGCCATGTTACACACATGGTGATGAAAAATATAATTATTTGTAAATGATTGATTATTCGTTATAAATGGCTCATACAAGATTCTAATAACATATTTTTTGAATCTTGTATTATTATGCAAACCTCTTCCAAATTAGTTTATAGGACTTGTATGACTTACACAAATTTTAGCATTCACACACAAGATACCATAAGCCTCCCGGTTCTTTAAGTTATGCAGCTGCCCACCTGGCCAATTTACAGCAATGTCATAATGTTCGTGATTTAACTTCACTGCTCCACCAATAGAATCTCCGGCATAAGTTTGACAGAATGAATAAAGACCATCGAGCAAAATGTTCAAATCTTTACATTTTTAAACTACCTAAATAATGAAAATAAGAACTATAGTCTTAAATAAAATAAAAAATATTACATGGTATATACCCAATAGTGCCAACAACGTGCGAACGTAATGCGTAGCCATATCCTACTAGAAACGAGTCGTATCCATTCTTTGCTCATTATTAAATGGTTCTTTTGCAAAACTTCATGGAAGTGGTGTCTTTAGAATACAATTGCATACCTAAATTGTATGATTTCAGATAATAGATAGATCTCACACAATGAGATGCATTTCAACCTACAAATCATACATAATTCCATGTGGTAATGCAATAAAAAAACGGTTGTATTATGAAACAACTTTTTTATGGATGTCGACCATACACTAGACTCAGATAATAAAAATTATTTCAAATATGAACGAAGCATTGAGGTTGCCATGTCATACACGTGATTTTTAAGTATATAATGATTCGTAAATATTTTATTATTCTTTTTATATGGATCATACAAGATTTTGTTTTCAATTTTAAGGTAATATATACTTTTAAACATGTATTATAATGGAGGCCTATACGTCAGGAGCTTTTAGCAGCTCTAAGACTGCAAACTCTAAAGCATTCACACAACATATACCAGAAACCTCGAATTTCTCTAAATGGTGCAACTTACCTGACCAATTTATTGCGATGTCATAATGTTTGTGATTTCATTTCATCGCTCCACCAATAGAACATCCAGCATAAGTCCAGAATAAAGATCACCAAATCAATGATCAAGTCCTTACATTTATAAATTACCTAAGAATGAAAATAAAAAATTCAATTTTCATAAAAAATGAAAAATATCACATGGTATAAATACGATAGCGCAAACAACATGCACCCATATTTTATAGCTGCCTCCTCGTAGCAAAAACACATAACATTTTCTTTTCTTGATTAACTAATTACTTTAGAAACTTCATGGAAGTGTTGCATATGAATATAAAGTGCAAATTTAATAGGTATATTTTGCAAATTAGATAGCTTTCACATAGTGAAAGGCATTCCAGTTAGCATATATGTATAAGTTGACATGAAAATGCCATAAGAAGTTTCTATCATGAACAATTTTTTTATGGATTCTGACAATTTAACTAGGCTCATATAATAAAAATGTTATGTCAATTGATACTAAACCAGAGAGGTTGCCATGTTACACACACGGTGATGAAAAATATAATTATTTGTAAATGTTCAATTATTCGTTTTAAATGGCTCATACAAGATTCTAATAAAATATTTTTTGAATCCTGTATTATTAAGCAAACCTCTTCCAAATTAGTTTATAGCACTTGTATGACTTACAAAAATTTTAGCATTCACACACAAGATACCATAAGCCTCCCAATTCTTTAAGTTATGTAGCCACCCACCTGGCCAATTTACAGCAATATCATAATGTTTGTGATTTAACTTCACTGCTCCACCGATAGAATCTCCGGCATAAGTTTAAAAGAATGAATAAAGACCATCGAACAAAATGTTCAAATCTTTACATTTTAAACTACCTAAATAATGAAAATAAGAACTATAGTCTTAAATAAAATAAAAAATATTACATGGTATATACCCAATAGTGCCAACAACGTGCAAACGCAATGCGTAGCCATATCCTACTAGAAACAAGTTGTATCCATTTGTTTCTCATTATTAAATGGTTCTTTCGAAAAACTTCATGGAAGTGGTGTCTTTAGAATACAATTGCATACCTAAATTGTATGATTTCAGATAATAGATAGATCTCACACAATGAGATGCATTTCAACCTACAAATTATACATAATTCCATGTGGTAATGCAATACAAAACGGTTGTATCATGAAACAACTTTTTTATGGATATCGACAATACACTAGACTCAGATAATAAATATTATTTCAAATATGAACGAAGCATTGAGGTTGCCATGTCATACACATGATTTTTAAGTATATAACGATTTGTAAAGATTTTATTATTCTTTTCATATGGATCATACAAGGTTTTATTTTCAATTTTAAGGTAATATATCCTTTTAAACATGTATTATAATGGAGGCCTATACGTCATGAGCTTTTAGCAGCTCTAAGATTGCAAACTCTAAAGCATTCACACAACATATACCAGAACCCTTGAATTTCTCTAAATGGTGCAACTTACCTGACCAATTTATTGCGATGTCATAATGTTTGTGATTTCATTTCATCGCTCCATCGATAGAACATCCAGCATAAGTCCTGACTAAAGATCACCAAATCAATGATCAAGTCCTTACATTTATAAATTACCTAAGAATGAAAATAAAAAATGCAATTTTCATAAAAAATGAAAAATATCACATGGTATAAATACGATAGTGCAAACAACATGCACCCATATTTTATAGTTGTCTCCTCCTAGCAAAAAGACATAACATTTTCTTTTCTTGATTAACTAATTGCTTTGAAAACTTCATGGAAGTGTTGCATATGAAATATAAAGTGCAAGTTTAATTGGTATATTTTGCAAATTAGATAGCTTTCACAAGGGCATTGAAGTTAGCATATATGTATAAGTTGACATGAAAATGCCATAAGAAGTTTCTATCATGAAACAATATTTTTATGGACAATTTAACTAGGCTCGTATAATAAAAATGTTTTGTGAATTGATACCAAACCACAGAGGTTGCCATGCTACACACATGGTGATGAAAAATATAATTATTCTTAAATGTTCAATTATTCGTTTTAAATGGCTCATACAAGATTCTAATAAAATATTTTTTGAATCCTGTATAATTATGTAAACCTCTTCTAAATTAGTTTTTAGCACTTGTAAGACTTAGAAAATTTTTAGCATTCACACACAAGATACCAGAAGCCTCCTGATTCTTTAAGTTGTGCAGCCGACCTGGGCAATTTATTGCAATGTCACAATGTCTGTGATTTAACTTAACTGCTCCACCGATAGAATCTCTGGCATAAGTTTGACAGAATGAATAAAGACCATCTAATAAAATGTTAAAATCTTTTCATTTTTAAACTATCTAAATAATGAAAATAAGAACTACAGTCTTAAATAAAATAAAAAATATTACATGCTATATACCCAATAGTGCCAACAACGTGCAAACGTAATGTATAGCTGTATCCTCCTAGAAACAAGTCGTATCCATTCTTTGCTCATTATTAAATGGTTCTTTCGCAAAATTTCGTGGAAGTGGTTGCTTTAGAATACAATTGAATACCTAAATTGTATGAATTTAGAAATAAGATAGATCTCACACATTGAGATGCATTTCAACCAACAAATCATACATAATTCCATGTCGTAATGCAATAAAATCGGTTGTATCATGAAATAATTTCTTTATGGATATCGACCATTAATTAGGCTCAGATAATTAAAAAGTATTTTAAATAAGAACGAAGCATTAAGGTTGCCATGTCATACACGTGATTTTTAAGTATGTAATGATTTGTAAAGATTTTATTATTCTTTTTATATGGATCATACGAGATTTTATTTTGAATTTTAAGGTAAAATATCCTTTTAAGCATGTATTATAATGCAGGCATATACGCCAGGAGCTTCTAGCAGCTCTAAGATTGCAAACTTTATAGCATTCACACAACAGATACAAAAACCCTTCATATTCTCAAAATGGTGCAACTCATCTCGCCAATTTATTGCTATGTCTTAATGTTTGGGATTTCACTTTATCGTTCCACCGATAGAGCATCCAGCATAAGTTCTGAATAAAGATCATCAAATAAATGATCAAGTCTTTACATTTATAAATTACCTAAGAATGAAAATAAAAAATGCAATTTTAATAAAACATGAAATATATGACATGGTATATAATCGATAGCGCAAACAACATGCACCCATATTTTATAGCTACCTCTGCCTAGCAAAAAGACGTATAGATTCTCTTTTCTTGATAACTAATTACTTTAGAAACTTCATCCAAGTGGTTGCATTTGAATATAAAGTGCATGTTTAAATGATATGATTTTCGAATTATATAGATTTCACATAGTGAAGGGCATTCCATTTAGCATATATGTATAAGTTGACATGAAAATGCCATAAAGAAGTTTCTATCATGAAACATTATTTTTATGGATTCTGTCTATTTAACTAGTCTTATATAATAAAAAATGTTGTCAATTGATACTAAACCACAGAGGTTGCCATGTTACACACATGGTGATGAAAAATATAATTATTTGTAAATGTTTGATTATTCGTTTTAAATGGCTCATACAAGATTCTATTAAAATATTTTTTTAATCCTCTATTATTATGAAAACCTCTTCCTAATTACTTTTTAGCACATGTAAGACTTAGTAAATTTTAGAGTTCACACACAAGATACCAGAAGCCTCCAAATTCTTTAAGTTGTGCAGCCCACCTGGCCAATTTATCGCAATGTCATAATGTCCGTGATTTAAATTCACTGCTCCACTGATAGAATCTCCGGCATAAGTTTGACGGAATGAATAAAGACCATCTTATAAAATGTTCAAATCTTTACATTTTTAAACTACCTAAATAATGAAAATAATAACTACAGTTTTAAATACAATAAAAAATATTACCCGGTATATAACCAATAGTGCCAACAACGTGCAAACGTAATGTGTAGCTGTATCCTCCTATAAATAAGTTGTATCCATTCTTTTCTCATTATTAAATGATTCTTTGGCAAAACTTCATGGAAGTGGTTGCTTTAGAATACAATTGCATACCTAAATTGTGTGAATTTAGAAAATAGATAGATCTCACACATTGAGATGCATTTCAACCTACAAATCATACATAATTACATGTGGTAATGCTATAAAAAGGGTGGCATCATGAAATAATTTCTTTATGTATATCAACCATTAACTAGGCTCAGATAATAAAAAGTATTTCAAATATGAACGAAGCATTAAGGTTGCCATGTCATACATGATTTTTAAGTATGTAATGATTTGTAAAGATTTTATTATTCTTTTTATATGGATCATACAAGATTTTATTTTTAATTTTAAGGTAAAATATCCTTTTAAACTTGTATTATAAAAAATAGGCATATACGCCAGGAGGTTTTAGCAGCTCTAAGATTGCAAACTTTACAACATTCACACAACAGATACCAAAACCCTCCACTTTCTCTAAATGGTGCAACTTGTCTTGCCAATTTATTGCAAATTCTTAATGTTTGTGATTTCACTTCATCGGTCCATCGATAGAACATCTAACATAAGTTCCGAACAAAAATCATCAAATCAATGATCAAGTAATTACTGTAAAATCCCAAAATTTCGTAAAAATATTTTCTATTTACTTTTCCTTTTCCGTATGTTCTCACCGGAGTAAATCAATTTGATTTATTCAAAAATTTAAATTTGAACTTTCTCTTACTAGGAATCACTCCCGTGTTTCAAATTTTAATGATATTAGTATTTTGTTCTTTGTGGCTCTTTATATTGTTAGAATTTTAGTTGTGCTAGGAGAATTTCTTTTCGAAAATAAAAAATAAAATTGTATTAGATGTTCAGCCCTGATTATTGTGATTTAACGACTCCATATGTAAGGCCATTTATTTATTACGTTAATGCCTTATATTTTAGTAGAGCTAGGGTTTTCTTTTAGCTTTTTACTTTTTGAAGCCGCATTCGTTTTCTCATTTCTTTCCACGGCGCGCAGGTAATTCCCAATCCCAATTTGTACTTCATTTTCTTGTGTATTATACTGAATAGATTATAAGAAGCAAAGTTCTTTTGTGCATGTCTTGCTTAATTACTTATTAAAATACTTTTGACAGTGCATACAGTACATGGTTAATGCTTTGACATGATGTGTAGATTAGTAATTTATGCATGTTCACATATTTCCAAAATGCGTGCGTGAGTAGTGGTTAAACAATTTGATATTATATAGTTATTTGAGTATTCATCTTTGCATCGTTTTCATTAGGAGATTTAGAAACAGTAGGTATTATTGTGCTTGTGTCTTACATATATACATTGAATATATGCCTAAAAGCATGAAACTAGTGGCTTTATGAAATAAGATGTGATTTACTTATGGTTAAGTTATATTATGTTGTAAGTTTTGAAGCGGATGGCTTGTACGTTTGGCTGAACAATTGAAACCTTTGCATCTTATAATTCTAGCGCCAAGATCTATGTATTGATAGCTAAAATTATTTAAATATATGGCGCTCATGTACGGATGGAGATCAAGGCAAAAGATAATCTCCAAATATTCTGCTTTTAATTTAATTCGTTTTTAATTATTTTATAAAACTAAATGACCTTATTTAGAAATGAAAGTTTTTATTTGATAACTACTTTGTGTCAGTAACGTATCTGTGAAATTTCATATTATTTTGATAACTAGGTGATTTTATGAAAAAAGCATTTAAATGTACTACTAGAAAATCGACGGGAATTCATGGTAAAGTTTAAGGTGTTTCTTTTGGTAGGTTATTGTTGTTATTTTAATATAATAATTTTACTACACTTATATGAATGTGTTTCTAATGTGGAGTTAAATTTTCAGAGATATCTAATGGGCACTTAATTTTATAAATATCTTTGAGATAAACTGGATTTAGCTTTCATTATCATTGTACTGAAATTATATAATTTGAATAGGTTGTTTTAAGTATTCTGAGCTGTCATTTCCTTCATATATATATATATAAGCATGTCCTATTTACTGTGTCGTTTGCATTACATAAATGTTAGACTTGAGTTGTGGTAAGTTTCTTTCAAGCTTTGATTTGACTAGATTAGGAATTGATTATTTGAGTAGCATTTATATAAATGTTTTGCTTGGCTAATAGGTGGTTCGAATTAGCTTTTACGTTGCACATCTTATTTATAGTCGCAGTTCAGGTGAGTGTTCACAAACCTATACTTACTTTTGAAAAACCGGAAGGATGCATGTATATCTATGTACGACTGTAATATGTATGTATTAGTTACTCAACTGTTTTGTTAAAGCACGTGTCACGTTAAATTTTCTGAAAAGTATTTGCTTCACTTATAATTAATATTGTCCCGTCTGTCTTGTTCTGTTCCATTCTGTCCAGTTAATTGGATCCAACTTTGGCTTGGGTGTGCTTGGGGTAAGACCAGGCAGCAGAGGGCTTGCCGGTTGAGTCTCATGCCCCCATGGCCCATTCCCTCTCAGATACAACGGGATGTCGTTATTATCTTTGTTGAGTCGGTGGTTTTACACATGAACCATGACATGTGATTCTGTCTAATTGTAAGGTAGCTCCTTACACGAGGCGATAAGGCATGATTTTGGAAAGGGTTGTAAGGGTGGTCTGCTTCAGCAAATAAACTGGGACGCTCATCATCATAAGTGACTATAGTTTCTGTCAAAGTTATTTTAAGTTAAAATACCTACATCTTTCAGAGTTAATATGACTGCTTGCTATTTCTTGTTTTCATGTTTCAAATGTTTCCCAATAAACGTTTTATCAATGAAACCACGATTGGCACACACTCATGGACACTCACTGAGATTTTTATCTCATGCATTGTTTTTGTCATTTTTTTCTTCCTTTCAAATTTACGTGACTTTCGGGACAGGATCTCAGGACTATGGTGTGTGGGAGAGCCTAGATTAACATGCTAGAGTTAACACAGATCGAGTTATGGATTAGAGTATTGTATGCAAGATTCTTTTGTATTTGTAAGGTCGACTCTTAGATATCATGGAAACTATTCATTGTTTTAATAGTTTAGTTGTTCTTGTGTTGTTCAGTGTAGGCTTGAAATTTGGGGTTGTTACAGTTACATTTATAAATTACCTAAGAATGAAAATAAACTGCAATTTTAATAAAAAATGAAAAATATCACATGGTATATAATCGATAGCGCAAACAACATGAACCCATATTTTATAGTTGCCTCTTCCTAGCCAAAAGACGTATAGATTTTCTTTTCTTGATTAACTAATTACTTCAAGAACATCATCGAAGTGGTTGCATTTGAATATAAAGTGCAGGTTTAAATGGTATGATTTTGCAAATTAGATAGATTTCACATAGTGAAGGCCATTCCAATTAGCATATATGTATAAGTTGACATGAAAATGCCATTAAGAAGTTTCTATTACGAAACCATATTTTTATGGATTCTGACTATTTAACATGGCTCATATAATAAAAAAAATGTTGTCAATTGATACTAAACCAAAGAGGTTGCCATGTTATACACAGGGTGATGAAAAATATAATTATTTTTATAAGTTTGGTTATTTATTTTAAATGGCATATACAAGATTCTGTTAAAATATTATTTTTAATCCTGTGTTATTATGCAAACCTCTTCCTAATTGATTTTTAGCACTTGTAAGACTTAGAAAATTTTAGCATTCATACACAAGATACCAGAAGCCTCCCCATTCTTTAACTCGTGTAGCCCACCTAGCCAATTTATTGCAATGTCATAATGCCCGTGATTTAACATCACTGCTCCATCGATAGAATCTCCGGCATAAGTTGGAAAGAATGAATAAAGACCATCTAATAAAATGTTCAAATCTTTTCATTTTTAAACTACCTAAATAATGAAAATAAGAACTACAGTCTTAAATAAAATAAAAATATTACGTGGTATATACCCAATAGTGCCAACAACGTGCAAACGTAATGTGTAGCCGTATCCTCCTAGAAACAAGTCGTATCCATTCTTTTCTCATTATTAAATGGTTTTTTTG
Source organism: Misopates orontium (assembly GCA_946800315.1). NCBI lineage: Eukaryota > Viridiplantae > Streptophyta > Magnoliopsida > Lamiales > Plantaginaceae > Misopates > Misopates orontium. The sequence continues at coordinate 16,966,834 of OX326950.1, read as the reverse complement.
CAAATATTCATGGAAGTGGTTGCTTTAGAATACAATTGCATACCTAAATTGTATGATTTTAGAAAATAGATAGATCTCATACAATGAGCTGCATTTCAACCTACAAATTGTACATAATTCCATGTGTTAATGCAATAACAAGGGTGGTATCATGAAATAACTTTTTTTATGGATATCGACCATTAAATAGGCTCAGATAATAAAACGTATTTCAAATAAGAACGAAGCATTAAGGTTGCCATGTCATACACGTGATTTTTAAGTATGTAATGATTTGTAAAGATCTTTTTATTCTTTTTATATGGATCATAGAAGACTTTAATTTGAATTTTAAGGTCAAATATTCTTTTAAACATGTATTATAGTGCAGGCATATACGCCATGAGCTTTTAGCAGCTCTAAGATTGCAAACTTTACAACATTCACACAACAGATACCAAAACCCTCCAATTTCTCTAAATGGTGCAACTTATCTCGCCCAATTTATTGCAATGTCTTAATGTTTGTGATTTCACTTCATTGCTTCACCAATAGAACATCCAGCATATGTTCTGAATAAAGATCATCAAATCAATGATCAAGTCTTAACATTTATAAATTACCTAAGAATGAAAATAAAAACTACAATCTTAATTAAAAATGAAAAAGAACACATGGTATATAATCGATAGCGCAAAAAACATGCACCCATTTTTTATAGCTGCCTCCTCCAAGCAAAAAGAAATATACATTTCTTTTCTTGATTAACTAATTATTGTAGAAACTTCAAGGAAGGTTGCATATGAATATAAAGTGCATGTTCAAATGGTATGATTTTGCAAATTAGATAGATTTCATATAATGAAGGGAATTCCAATTAGCATATATGTATAAGTTGACATGAAAATGCCATAAAGAAGTTTCTATCATGAAATAATATTTTTATGAATTCTGACTATTTAACTAGGCTCATATAATAAAAATGTTTTGTCAATTGATACTAAACCACCGAGGTTGACATGTTACACACATGGTGATGAAAAATATAACTATTTATAAATGTTTGATTATTCTTCTTAAATGGCTCATACAAGATTCCAATAAAATAATTTTTTAATCATGTATTATTATGCAAACCTCTTCCTAATTAGTTTTTAGCACTTGCCAGACTAAGAAAATTTTAGCATTCACACACAAGATACTAGAGGCCTCCCAATTCTTTAAGTTGTGTAGCCCACCTGGCCAATTTATTGCAATGTCGTAATGTTTGTGATTACACTTCATCGCTCCACTGATAGAACTTCCAGCATAAGTTCTGAATAAAGATCAACAAATCAATGATCAAGTCTTTACATTTATAAATTACCTAAGAATGAAAATAAAAACTGCAATCTTAGTTAAAAATAAAAAATAACACATGGTATATAATCCATAGCGCAAACAACAGGGATCCATATTTTATAGCTGCCTTGTGAGGACCGCGCCCCACGAGTCACAATCCGATCCGAGTTGGTCCGGTGTTGGCCACCTAACAAACCCAACTCAGACCGAACTGTATCTCATAGGAAGGGGTCTCACTGACCAGGATCAAAACCTTAGCATTATAATAAAATAATTTCACTTTAAATACATCGAAAGTCTTTGAAATACAAATACATTTTACAATTTTAAAATGATGTAAATACAAAATCAAACACTTAACAATTTTTGCAAAGTTTTCAAAAGCGGACTTGTCGATCATTCGTTCTATCTGTGCTGCTATACCAATCTTACTCTGAGAAAGGGACATATAGAACAAAAGAGGAGTAAGTCTTTAATGACTTAACGAGATTCTTAGAACATGACAATAATCAAAACAGTAAATCAGAGCAAAAAGAACAAGAATGACCAGAATAGTTACATCTGCATCATTGAGCTGAAATTATCGGTTTTAACGATAATTCTGAAATTTTTGATTAACGTCGATAATTGCAGAACCTTAAATAAATCAAAAAGATGTAATCAATTGTTTGCTCATAAATTTAAAACAATAAATATATGCTTTCAATGTTTATCATATTTAAAGAAGTTCAATTAAATATCTAATTATTGTTAATTTGGGAATAAATTCCACATTTACCTATTTTATCTTTAACTATGACGTAAAATATAAATAATGAGATTTACCGTTTCAAAGTAACAGGTTGAAGACTAAATCGACGTACAAAATTATTATTAAAGTATCTGATGTGGGGTATTTTCGTCTGGATACGTGTCCGCTCTCCAACACTCCACGTCAGACTGCTTCAGTACCTACTGGATGCTTAAGCAGCTTTTGAGTTCGGAACCTGCACTCAACACCACACGTAAACTAAGCCGGTGCCTCCTCCGGCGAAGGCACTCCGACGCTCAAGTCAGATAGGTCAGAATTTGAGGTATTGTCGTCTGAGACAATAGCTCGAAATTATAGCTCGAAAATAGGTCGAATATATAGGTCGAAATAAGCCAAATAGGTCGAATTAGCACACCTCGAAATGGTATTAAGAACCGTGATGAGAAAACCCGAATAGATCGAATTACTCTCAAATAGCTCGAAATACACTCTATATAGATCGAACAAGAGCTATTGCAATATAGCTCGAATTATTGCTCTATAGCTCGAATTCGATGTATATAGCTCGAAATTAAATGCTAGAAAATAAAAACGTACCTTAGAATGAGGCATGGGACCCCCTTATATAGTAATAAGAGTCCTTATTCGTCTAAAAGTGCAATCCAAGTAGAACTATGACTCAAAATAGGTCGAATTAGAGCTATTTTGAAATAGCTCGAATTGGGCCTTCAAATAGGTCGAATTGGGCCTCAAATAGGTCGAATTTGAGCCCATATAGCTCTTACTTGACTCCTGGGCCTCAAATAGATCGAATTTGGGCTCATATAGCTCGAATTTGGCTTTTGGGCCTCAAATAGATCGAATTTGAGCCCATATAGCTCGGATTGGGCTTGATATAGCTCAAATCGGGCCTTTTCGAGCCCAAATAGGTCTCGCTTGGGCTCTATTTGGGCCTACTTGGGCCGATTTCCGCGTGTTGCCTTGAATTGTAATTTTGCATTAAAAAATAATGGTGCTGACGTGGCATAATATGTCCCAAAATACGTTCGTGTACTGTATCGGATATTATGACGTGGCGGTACCGAAATATGGTACATCATGGAGTCCCCCAGTTCGTAAGAGTAATGTGTACTAACATTGATCATACGAACTATAAAGAAGTCACATAACAGAGAATCGTGCAACGAGATCGGCGTCGTAATAAAAAACCAAAAATGTGACCAAAAATATAAAAATTCGAAAATAAGTCGAATTTACTATGTTTGGTAGCTCGAATTGGTATAGGTCGAATTTATCTTGGGAAAAGATAACTCGAAGTCCATAAAAATTTTTCCGTAAAATAGCTCGAATTTGCCTGAAAATAGCTCGAATTTGCCTGAAAATAGCTCGAAATCTATATTGGTCGAATTGAACCTCCAAAAATATACATCGAAATTTTCAGAAAATTTTTCTGAAAATAGCTCGAAATTAGAAATAGCTCGAATTTAAGGGCATTTTGGTAATTCCCGCATCATTTCTCCTATAAATACCCCACTCCCAGCTTCATTTCCTCATTTCGCACCTAAGAATCATTTCAGAGCTCTCAAAAAATAGCTCGAAATAATAGCTCGAAATTACCAAAAATAGAAAGTTGACTGAAAATAGCTCGAAAAGACCTCCAAGTTTAGTAAGTGTGAGAAAATAGCTCGAAAGCCTCAATATAGCTCGAAATTTACCCTTAATAGATCGAAATTTTCGTGAATAACTCGAAAAACTCTTCTGCTACTTATCTCCTTGGGTGAGTGTTGAATAGCTCGAAAATATAACTCGAATTTCATGGTGAAATTCGAGCTATAGTACTTAGAGAAATTTTGAATTTTTTGAAAAATTCTGAAAATATTTGAAAAATGCTAATAAATCACTTTTGCAGATTCATTCACAACGGCGCGACTCCGACGTAACCGTTCTCCACGTCGTCCATCACCACCACGATCACACCAACGAGCCTATTATAACGCTCGCAATCCGTCACGAGAGTCATCATATCGAGCTCCTCGTGAATCAAACACACGACGTCCATCATCTCCAAATCGTCCTCGTCAACCAGAACCTGCACGAATCCGATTACCAGGCGCTCCGAAACTCTTTGCCCCTGCACAGAGGTCCTACGAGCAAATTCACCCAAACGAAGAAGTTTCAGTAGATCTAGATCCTCGTGCCGGTAAACTCTCCACCTAACCTTCTTTATGACGCGAGTTATTGACCTTGAATCTTCCAGTAGTAGTAGTAGGGAAGATAGTAGTGAGTCATCTAAGGTATCTAAAGCTAGAGAGAATGCGTCGACTAGCGATAGTAGTAACGACTCGAGTGACGATAGCTCATCTAGTAATGAGAGAAACAGCAAGGATAGGGTGTCTGATATGGAAGTAGACGTAGACATCTTAGGAGATGACGAGGCTGAATCGAACCCTCTCCCCATAGTGCCTTATTTACCGTCGTCTGAGAACGTTCCCATTCCTTCCTCTAACTCTCCCGAACAACTTGCTCCGCCTAATTTGATCAATTTTGATCAGTTCCCTTCCTCGTTACCTCATGACATAGATTATTACCGCGATACGTTTGACATTCCCGACACTTATGAAATTATCGTTCCTGGGCCAGACGATAGGATGAACAACCCACCAGAGGGGTGTCTTACTATCTTTAGTGGTTATCTGCAGTGTGGTTTACGTTTTCCTATTTTCCCAATTGTCTCAGAAATCATGTCCTCTCTCAACTCTTGTCCTTCACATTTTACCCCTAATGCATACACTCAAATGTATGCTTATGCGATGCTAACCCGCATCTTTGACTTGCCTTGCTCTGTTGCCGGTTTCTGGCAACTGTTTATAGTGAAGTTCCGCAACAGAGGTGTAGACGCCGGGTTCTATTATCTGAGCTCACGAAAGAAGCAATGCTTCTTATCTGATTTGCAAACGAGTTTCGGGGCCCACTGGAAGAAGCAGTGGTTTTATATAAAAGAATCCAAGCCGCAGGAATTTCGATTCAAGCGGCTTTGGACTGATGCCCGTCCTTCACCGAGACGCCCCGATCCTCCAGTCTACACCTTGGCGGTCGTAAAAAACTTGAAAGAGCACGAATTTGATGCCTTTGAGTTGACCACTACCCCAGTGTTGCGGGCCGGCGGTTATACTTATCATGCAGGCGTTGAGCCTTCTGTCTTTGGTATAATATTATGCATGTTTTCATTCTTTTTACGCATTTATTTTATCGTTCTTTGTTGTCTTCTAACCTCTGCGTTGTTCATGATTTTCAGAACGAATTGTGATGGACAAGACAAAGAAAAGGCTGGCCGCGATGAAGCGTGGCGCCAACGCTCCTCAATCCTCAGTGCCCATTCCTGAGAAGACCAGTCGTCGGGGTGCGAAGACGGCTGGTACCAGTTCAAGAAGCGGTAATGCTTCTACTGCCTCGACACGAGGAGCGGGGCGTGGTAGAGGCGCCGCTCCTGTCCCTGTTCCTACTCCAGCACCAGTGCCTGAGACTGTTCCTTCTCAGTCGACTGCTGACACTGCTCCCGCTTCACCCCCTGGCGGTTCTGAGCCCATCCTTCCGGACGTTTCTCCTTCATCTGCACCTTCATCTGGAAGAGTGCATCTTCCCTCAGTTGCTGAAGCGGCTCGTCGCTTCAATGAAGCCAACCCTGAAGCAGCAACGAGGAAGAGGTCTGCTGCTACTGCTGAGGAGATCCGACGTGGTAAACGCGTCGCGCAGGAAAGAGCATATGATGCTGATGACGTCGATATTGACGTGGAGGAGATCGTCCGAGCTTCAGTCGAGTCGGGGCAGTTCACTTTGAAAGACACTACTGCCCTTCGACTCGTCAAGGGATTCATGCCGGACTTTGATCGTCAGGCCTATTATCAGGCGATGGGCCACGAGAAGCTGGTCAGTCGCACTGCCTTGGCTTTGTGTGAGGTATGTGGTTTTAGAGCTTTCACTTATCTTTGTTTTATGTTCATACTTGACTATCACTAACGTTTTTTCTTTCTTGTAGTTCTTCGTCAATGTCCAGACCATGGCTGAGAACTTCAACATGGTCATGACGACTCAGGATCAGCAAAGGGCCTTGATGGATAGGCACCACTCTTCGGCCTTGCAAGCCCAACGGCTGGAGAAACAGGCCAAGGAAGCGAAGGCTGAGGTGGAGAAACATCTGGTCGCTGCCGTTGATGAGCTGAAGGCAGTACAGGCGGAGCTTGAAGCCTTGAAGACAGCGAAAGCCGCCGTCGATCGAGAGCTTGCTGAGGAAAGGCGCCTATCCAGTCAGCTCACCACCGACTGCCAGCATGCCACTGCCCTTGTCGACGATCATGTCGACACCATCCGGACGATGAAGGATGCTGCTGCTGCTGCTGAGGCCGAACGTCTGAGACTTGAGGCTGAGCTGGCTGATGCACAAGCTCGCCTAGCGACTGCTGAGGAGGATGGCTACAACAGGGCCATGACTGAGGTATTCATTTGAAACTTGATTTTATTTCTTTTTCCTTGAAATTTGCATATTACACTCTTACATTTCCTCTACTTGTTTCGTAGGAGCTCCCTGATGAGGACAAAGTGATGGTGGCCATCGAATTCTTCCGCTCAGCCACCTGGGAGCAGATTTCCATGGAGCGGGGTGGTTTTGATACGACCAAGGGCTACAACATGGCCCTTGATGACATCATTGCCCGCGGTGCTCTCGCCCCTGGGTTCAAGAGGGAGGACTTCAATGTCCTCAATTGCCTGAACGAGGACGACACTGAAGTCGGCGAGTCCTCTAGTGCCGCTGCTGCAGATCCTGCTCTGGCCGATCCTCCTTCTGGCGAACCTGCAGCGACTGTGGTTGACGAAGAGCCGAAGCATGACCCCTTCACCTCCTTTTATCCTCTGCGGCAGGTATGGCTCTCCGACTTTGCCGACGAGCTTCCCTCTACGTCCACTGTTGCTGCTGCTTCTGGTGCTGCTCTAGACGATCCTCCGGAGGAGGGTGAGATGGGGTTCGATCCACAGATCTTGGATCAGCCTGCTGATAGCGATCAGCCTATGCCTGACGCCCCTGCTGCCGCTGCTGCTCCTCGTCAGATCTCTCCTCTCGATGATACTGGGCCCTTGAACGAGTCTTTCGCCGATATCCAGGAGCAGAGTGAGGGTGCGGTGAAGGCTCTTGGGTTGAATTTGCTGCCTTGATCTTTAGAGTGGCCTGCGTGCCCTTATCTTTGGCATTTGTGCCTTGTTTTCAATATTTTTAGAACATTTTTACTTTCCGTATATACATTTAGTTCTAGCACATTCTTTCCGTACAGTATTTGTTGCTAACGTTTGCGCGATTTTAGCGCTCTTGACAATTGCTTAGTACAGTTTTGACTTGCAAAATCTTTTGAATGTCTTTGTTTTGTCTTGTTACATCTTCACTCATATGTGTCTACTCTTTAAGTTTAAATGTAATACTTGTTAAAACACTTAAGTTTTATAAACAAGTGTCTATGAGAGTACGAGAACTTGTGCTCGACTCCACGAGGCTTGTGCTCGTTATGCGAAGCTAATGTTCGCACTAGCGAAGCTATGTTCGCGGGAATACGAAAACTTGTGCTCGATTCCACGAGGCTTGTGCTCGTTGTGCAAAGCTATGTTTGCGCTTGCAAAACTATGTTCGCGGGAGTACGAGGACTTGAGCTCAACTCCACGAGGCTTGTGCTCGTTGTGCAAAGCTATGTTCGCGGGAGTACAAGGACTTGTGCTTGTCTCCACGAGGCTAGTGCTCGTAATACGAAGCTAATGTTCGTTTTGATTAAGTTTTTAAACTTAAAATTAGTAGACAATTTGAGTTCATCCTCATGTTTCTTGATAGATTGTAATCATGCGGATAAATAGTAGGCATCAGCTGAACTAGAATAAAATAAGAGATTTTATTAGTTTTGGGACTGAGCTCGAGTAACTTCCGAGTTGCCTACGTATCCCGCCGTATATAGGTTGGCTAGGAATCAAGTCCTCGTAGTTCGCTGCTAACTATTACAATGAGAATCCACGTAGAGGGACTCGTAATTCGTAAAAGAATAAGCGAATGAAGTACTGTAACTATGATCCTATTGTGCCACAAGGCCATTAGAAAACTAGTGTTCTAACTATAAAACCTTCGTAAGTTCTTGACGTTCCAGGGGCGTGACAAAGTCCTTCCACCCAATTCTTGTAAGTAATAATATCCTTTTGAGCTTGCTTTCTCCACTCTGTAAGGTCCTTCCCAGTTTGGCTTCAGTTTTCCAACATGCTTATTAGCTTCAACTTTCCTGAGTACCAAGTCCCCCACTTGAAAGTTCCTGAAACGGACTTTGTTATCATATGCTTTCGCCATCATAGATTTGTACGCTTGAGTACGTTGGTATGCTGCTTCCCTAGTTGCTCCGATCAATTCCAAATCCATTTGTCTTGCCCTCAATGCTTGCTCCTCATCATAAGTAACAATTCGATAAGTTGGCATTCCAATCTCAGCGGGTATCACTGCTTCAGATCCATATGTCAATAAGTATGGGGTTTCTCCTGTTGAGGTACGAGGAGTTGTGCGATATGCCCATAATATCCCTGGCAACTCATCCGCCCAGTTTCCTCCTTCTCCCTCCAGCCTTTTCTCCAAACTCTTCACTAATGTATTGTTAGTGGCCTCCACTTGTCCATTTGCTTCTGGATGCGTAACAGATGTAAAACGTTGCTCAATCTTCATGTCCCTACACCAGTCTTGAATCTTAAAACCTTGGAATTGCCTTCCGTTGTCGGAAATTAAGACTCTTGGTATTCCAAATCGACAAACGATGTTCTTCCAAATGAATTGTTTCACATTAGCCTCTGTAATGTTTACAAGTGCTTCAGCTTCAACCCACTTCGTATAGTACTCGACAGCCACCAATAACCATTTTCTACCTCCTGTAGCCTTAGGCATTGGTCCAACTATATCTATTCCCCATTGATCAAACGGACATCCATAACTCACTGTTGTCATAGGTTGAGCAGGTGTATGAATGATCTTCGCATGCAGTTGACAACTTCTACACTTCCTTGAGTAATCCATAGCATCTCTCATAACAGTTGGCCAGAAATATCCTTGTCGGAGTATTTTCTGGGCCAAAGATCGTCCTCCTGAATGATTTCCGCAACTCCCTTCATGAATTTCGCGCAAGACTTGTTTGGCCTGTGTGGGAGATAGGCATCTCAAGAGTGGTCCCTCGAATGACCGTTTGTACAGTTCGCCATTGAACATAGTAAATCTTGCAGATTTATACTTGAGCCTTCTGATCGCTTGAGGATCATTAGGTAAGTTCCCGTTCTGAAGATAATCGATTATCTCATCCTTCCAACAAGCCTCTATGTCTACTGGCAGAACGTAATCCAATGCTTGCGCCTGTTTTGACTCAACTACCTTGCCTATAGAGGGCTGTTCTGAAGCCAAAAGAGTTACCCGCCTTTCAATAAACACTTCGGCGGTACTAGCAAATCGAGACAAGGAGTCAGCGCGTTCATTCTCTGATCGAGGAATCTGCGAAATAGAGAAAGTATCGAAATTTGATGTCACTTCCTTCAGTTTTTCGAGATACTTTACTATTGCAGCATCTTTCGCCTCATATCTTCCTTCAAATTGATTAGCAATCAGCTGTGAATCCGTGAATGCCACAAGGTTCGTTATACCCAACGATTTTGCCATTTGTATGCCAGCAAGCATAGCCTCATACTCCGCTTGATTGTTGGTCACTTGAAAATTTAGCCTTATTGCATAGTCGAATTCTCTACCATCTGCCGATTTTAAGTAAATTCCTGCACCTCCAGCGTCATTTGTGGACGACCCATCCACATGCAGAGTCCAAGTTCCCTTTGTAACTATAGGTTTGTCACTTTTGACCTCTTCAGTCACCATTGCTACATCAAGCGCTTGCTCCGCCTCTGAGATAGTTTCAGCCACGAAGTCCGCTAGTCTTTGTGCTTTGATCGCTGTTTTTGGCATATACTCCAAGCCATATTCTCCTAACTCGATCGCCCACTTCACTAATCTCCCAGATGTCTCCGGTTTTGCCATAACTTGTTTCAGTGGTTGACTAGTTAAGACAGTAACCGGATGTGATTGAAAATATGGTCTTAACTTTCGTGCGGTTATCACAAGTGCGTATGCTAACTTCTCGATCTCCAAGTAATTCACCTCTGCTCCATTCAGCACTTTGCTAACATAGTAGATAGGCAAATGTTTCTTGTCTTCCTCGCGCACCAATACTGTGCTTAATGAATTCTTCGTTATGGCCAAGTAGAGATACAACATCTCATTGTCCTTGGGCTTAGATAGTAATGGTGGTGTCGTAAGGTACACCTTCAATTGGCGAAAAGCCTCTTCACAATCATCAGTCCAAACGAACTTAGGTGTCTTGCGTAACTTCTTGAAAAAAGGTAAACTCTTTTCAGCAGAGTGCGATATGAATCGACTAAGTGCTGTAATCCTCCCCACCAATCGTTGCACCTCTCGAACGGATTTGGGGGATGGTAAATCCATTATAGCCTTAATTTTGTCCGGGTTAGCTTCGATTCCTCTCTCATTGACCATGAACCCCAGAAATTTTCCGGCCTTAACACCAAATGTGCACTTCTTAGGATTTAGTTTCATCCCATATTGTTTCATGATACCAAAAGCCTCTTCCAAATGTTCCACGTGATCTTCTGCCTTCAGGCTCTTGATGAGCATGTCGTCAATATAAACTTCCATTGTCTTGCCGATTTGATGATAAAACATCTTGGCAACTAACCTCTGAAAGGTCGCTCCCGCATTCTTTAGACCAAACGGCATCACTTTGTAACAGTATATCCCCCTGTCAGTGATGAAGGCCGTTTTATGTTGATCCTTTACTGCCATTAGTATTTGGTGGAAACCGCTCTGTGCATCACAAAGACTTAGCAAGGCACAGCCTGCTGTAGAGTCAACTACGAGATCAATCCTGGGTAACGGGAAAGGATCTCGCGGGCAATGTTTGTTCAGGTCGGTGTAGTCCACGCACATCCTCCACACGGTCGGCTTCTTCGGGACAAGCACAACGTTGCTTAGCCATTCAGAGTATCGAACTTCAAATATATGGCCTGCAGCAAGCTTTGTTTGTACTTCCAACTCCGCAGCCTTGTTCTTTTCATCGCTAAAGTGTCTTTTCTTTTGTCGGATGGGTTTAGCATTTGGGTTAACATTCAGATGATGTACCGCAACTCGAAGATCTATTCCCTTCAAGTCCGAGTCCGTCCATGCGAATACATCAAAGTTTCTTCGCAAGCATTCCAATAATGCCATCTCAACCTCCGAAGTCAACTCGCTACCAATTTTAATTATCTTGTCAGGCTCATCTTTTGACAAAATCACCTCCTTAAACTCTCCTGAAGGTTTCAGACGCTCCATTTCCATCTTCTTTTTGTATCGCAATGTCGTCTTGTCTTCTTTTTCTTCATCCAGTTTCTTCGAAGAGTCCTCTATATTGGAGGGAGTATGATCCTCCTGCATCATCTCTTGGTCCACTTGCGCAGCAAGCACCATCTCAGTATCAACTTGTTTCCCTATTTCAGACGTCTCCTTTGGATGTATGTCAACTATCGCGACATTTAGATCCGTTTTTGCCTTGATAGGTTTAGTCGATGTAACGTAACAACTCCACGAATCACGATAGTTTGTAGTGAGTTCTGCAATTCCACCAGGCGTTGGAAATTTGACCTTCTGATGAATCGTTGAAATGATCATAGCAAATGTCGTTATTCCGGGCCTTCCAATCAGTACGTTATATGCGAACGGTATATCAACGATGAGATATTCCACGTTCAGTGTTCTCCTTTTCGGATTTACGCCAAAGGATGTGGGCAACAAGATCCTTCCTATGGGTTTTACTTCACTTCCACCAAATCCCACTAGTGGTGAATTAACATCCGTGATCTCATATTGCCCAAGTTTCATTTGTTGCAAAGCATCCATGAAGATTATGTTGGACGAACATCCATTATCAATCATTATCCTCTTTACCCCGTGATTTGCAATCACCGCGGAAACCACCATAGGGCAATTCAAGTATTGCGCTTCCTTAGCTTGTGGAGACAAGCTTTCGAAATCGCTATCATCGAATGTGATTCTTGTATCCAACTTATCCACCGCAAAGACAAGATCTATCTCAGGACGTTTCAGTCGTTCATTGTATATGTCTCGTGAAATGCGTTTTCTACTTTTGACCGAGTCTGCACCAGTAGGTCCGCCAGCAATCACGTTGATTCCATTCTCGATTTCATCATTCCCATTCCCCCGTTTACGCTTTGGTTCATCCTTCTTTTCATTTGGGGATCTATCCCGCTTGCGTCCAGCTGACGCCTTTTCTTCTCGTGACTCTCTATTCTCAAGGATGTACTCGATGAGTTTCCCCCCTTGAATGAGTCGTTCGATCTCGTTCCTTAGAGCCTTGCATTCGTTGGTAAAATGCCCATTCTGCCTGTGGAACTTACAATATTTCTTCGATCCTTTAGTCTCTTCAGTCTCTCGAAACGGTTTTGGAGTTCTCAGCAATCCGCTATCTTTCTCTATGGCGTAGATTTCACCAATTTGTTTCCTCAGAGGAGTATAGTTCTCAAACTTCTTGAAAGGTTGTCGATTGCGATCTCGATCTTTTCCCCTTTGCTCCTTCCTCCAATCTCTATCCTTATTCTCTTTGCCTCCATGAATTCTTGGCGAGTCCATTAATCCTTGATTCATGGTTGCCTCCTCTACTTCAATGACCTTACTAGCTAGGTCCATTACTTGCTCAATGGAATCAGGAGTGTTCCATGTTATCACTTCTATAAGCTTTTTACTCCGGCAACGATGCTCCAATACAGATATGACCAGGTCGACAGTGGGAGCATTCACTCTACCGATCTCCAGATTCAAACGCTCAATATACCTCCCCAAAGGTTCATCAGGTCCTCTATAGATATTAAACAGCGTGCTCGGAGATTTCTTCTTTACGCGATAAGTAGCAAACTTTTTTACGAACATGGTCCTAAACTGTTCAGATGATTCGATTGATCCCGAACGCAAGTTTTTGAACCATTCCTTTGCTGGACCTCTCAGACTGAGCGAAATAAGTTTCGCCCTCATATTCTCTCCATACCCCAAAACCTGCAAATCTCCATCTAATTCATCATAGTGTGCAACTGGATCAGTATTTCCATCATACTTCTTCAGAACAGGAAGATTAGTTCCTTCCTTCAACGTCAAGTTACTGATCGCCTCACAAAAGGGGTTTGACCTCTCCCTTAGTGGAATGTGTTCTGCTACAACAGGTTCCAATCTTGGTGCGACTCTCTCAGGCAAGTCCCTATCTCTTCCGGCAGTTCGACTTGCTGCAGGTCGATGATCAGGAACCCTTTGCCTAGAATTCACCTCTGCATCCCTTCCTTCTCTATCTCGACCAGTTGCCCGACTGGGAGCTCGGTTAGCATTGGTCCTCACTGAACGAGGATTCCTCCTTTCAGGCGAGGGAGATGGATCCCTTGGCCTTGTCATCCTAGTTTGCGTATACTGCCTCGAATCACGACGCTGGGTCGGATGAGTCCTTCCTTGCTGCGGTAGCGCAGGCTGTGTTGCTGGTTGTTGTGCTATTGGAGCTTGAACATTCTGTAAAACAGAAGTGTTAGCCAATTGCTGCACAATCATTGGGACCATAGTCCTTTGGAATGCCGCCATTATTTGATCCAACTGAGCGGAATTCAATAGCTGTTGTTCCGTGGGGGGAACTTCAGGTTGATTCGCTGTTTGAGTTGGAGGATCAAGGGGAGTGCTAGGTGCTGCCACTGATGTTCGCTCAGAAGCATCATGTGCCCGATTATCATCCTCCCTCTGTGATCTAGTCCTTCCTGCCATTCCATTCTTCTCTGTTGCCCTCCGTTGAGCCATTTGAGTGTCAGTGTTTGTTACTAAGTGCGTATAGAGGTTCCCACAGACGGCGCCACTGATGTGGGGTATTTTCGTCTGGATACGTGTCCGCTCTCCAACACTCCACGTCAGACTGCTTCAGTACCTACTGGATGCTTAAGCAGCTTTTGAGTTCGGAACCTGCACTCAACACCACACGTAAACTAAGCCGGTGCCTCCTCCGGCGAAGGCACTCCGACGCTCAAGTCAGATAGGTCAGAATTTGAGGTATTGTCGTCTGAGACAATAGCTCGAAATTATAGCTCGAAAATAGGTCGAATATATAGGTCGAATATATAGGTCGAAATAAGCCAAATAGGTCGAATTAGCACACCTCGAAATGGTATTAAGAACCGTGATGAGAAAACCCGAATAGATCGAATTACTCTCAAATAGCTCGAAATACACTCTATATAGATCGAACAAGAGCTATTGCAATATAGCTCGAATTATTGCTCTATAGCTCGAATTCGATGTATATAGCTCGAAATTAAATGCTAGAAAATAAAAACGTACCTTAGAATGAGGCATGGGACCCCCTTATATAGTAATAAGAGTCCTTATTCGTCTAAAAGTGCAATCCAAGTAGAACTATGACTCAAAATAGGTCGAATTAGAGCTATTTTGAAATAGCTCGAATTGGGCCTTCAAATAGGTCGAATTGGGCCTCAAATAGGTCGAATTTGAGCCCATATAGCTCTTACTTGACTCCTGGGCCTCAAATAGATCGAATTTGGGCTCATATAGCTCGAATTTGGCTTTTGGGCCTCAAATAGATCGAATTTGAGCCCATATAGCTCGGATTGGGCTTGATATAGCTCAAATCGGGCCTTTTCGGGCCCAAATAGGTCTCGCTTGGGCTCTATTTGGGCCTACTTGGGCCGATTTCCGCGTGTTGCCTTGAATTGTAATTTTGCATTAAAAAATAATGGTGCTGACGTGGCATAATATGTCCCGAAATACGTTCGTGTACTGTATCGGATATTATGACGTGGCGGTACCGAAATATGGTACATCAGTATCCATTTCTAATTTATTAATTACATATTCCATATTAACAAACATATATATTTTCAATGCATATTTACCTTTTTAAAACAATTTTTCTTAACCAAATTCTAGTAAATTAATTATTACATAATAATCTCAAATCAATAGTTTTACCATGATCTTAACATTGAGCAAATACTTAGTAAGTCCTTGAATAAAATCATATCATATATATAACTTTGGTAAAAACTATTTTTCTTATAATTACTAGTATTAAATAACATAATATTGCATATCACTAATAACAATTAAAATAAATTGTAAACATATAGATCGAATTAAAATTAATGTTTACAGAATAATTATGATGCTAATAAACTATATTAGATGGTTAGATCACAAGATAAACACAATAATTTACTTAAAGTTAAAGAAATTGAAAGATCAACCGTAAAATAAACTACATGTCATCTTAATGTTGCAAAATCCATGAAAAATATTAAACACGATTCTAAATTATGATCAACTGATCTAAGATCATTATTAGTATGTAATGAGTCCGTATTAATGATCAATTTCATGATTTGGATAGCTTTTGCAACATATACTAGTTAAACAAAAGGTTAATGCAAATCTGAGGTTAAAACTGTAGTAGTCTCGGATTCACCTTTAATCGGACTTTCAAACGACATGATAATATAAAATCGGTTGAAGGGCTCAATCTTCAACATCATGGAGAGTATTTATTTTCAAAATCTGATCAAGAGGACAAAGTTTGGTATTTTAAATAAATCATGAAAGCTAGGAGCTGTTTCCGGATTTTCTGGACAGTGGTACGTATTTCTCATTTTTAGACCCCTCAAACGACTTCAGTTGAAGAAGGTTTCTGAACATGAAAGTTTTCTTACACAATAAGAAGTATGTGGTAAAATGTCAGAGAAAGATTCAAAGTTTTGATATGGTTTTTAGACTTTCTAAGGTTCTATACCAAAACTGGGAGTTTTGACAAAACTTGATTTGGAGGATGTTTAAGGACTATAAAGAAGGCTTAAAGGACTGAGACAATTTTTTTAGAAATCTAAACATCAAGAGGAAGTACTTGGCAGAAGAAAAGAAGAGAAGATTCGGAGAAGAGAGGTGTGTGAAATTTTTTTAAGAGAGCCTCCCTTTTATAGGTGAAAATGGGAGACAAAGTATTAATTACCATACCCTACTCATTTTTATTTTAATCCAAGCTAGGTCACCCTAATTATGAAGATATTTCCAGAAATTTTATCTCTTATCTTTGACTTAATTTTTATAATATTAAATATAAGAAATATCTACTATTATTAAATAAATGAAGACAAAATCAAAGTTACTTTTCCAAATGTAAATGTAAATATGTGAAGATTTACCATTGTAAATGAATCTTTGGATATTTTGAAATTACAAGGGACCACTTAGGAATTTTTAATAACTCATTTGGTCTTAAAGAAAATATTTGTGGTCAATCATAAATTTTTCAAAAGGGGAAGGACTAAATTGTAACTTTTCAAATCTTTTGGGGTCAAAATCGTATTTTCAAAAAGTTCAAGGACTAAATTTAAAATTCAAAAATACTTTTATTTTCTTCCTATTTCAGGGGCGTTACAATCCTCCCTCCTGAAAAGAATCTGGTCCCCAGATTCATACCTGAATTATTTTGACGGGAACATGAGAAATGCTTCCACACGTATTCCGAGTTCACTTGTAATATCCTCAAACTTGTGATCCACTTAAAATATATATTCATAATCGAAATATTTTGATTTTCAACTCTCTAAATCATTGATCAATAACATCTTAATATCTAATGAAACCCTAAAATATCACTTTCACCTTCAAACTTACTACTAATTCGATCCCAATATGATCAATTTTCATCTCATCCCAAAATAATCAATTTTCTTCTCAAATGATTCAAACCTAAGAACCCCAAATAAAACACAATATCTTATGCAGTTTCGTAAAACTATTTTCTCGAAGCTCGTAAAACATTCTTCAATCATCGTTATCATCCTTGTTCTTTTAACATTCATTCCACTAATACAAATATCCATAATTTGCTTAAATACTAAATCCCAAATATATCGACATGTCAGGGAATGGAGTGACCCAAATTTTAGAGCATTATTCTAAAGCCCAAAGTCTTTTATCAAATTTCTTTTCCCGAAATTCTAATCCTCATATTTGTTTCTAAAACCCAATTATATCTTAAATGTCTTTTCTCAAATTCAAACCCAATATCAACTTCTTAAACCTAATAACCTTTATATGAGGTTGAATAGTTCATCGTGATCCTATATGACTATCTCTTTGTAATCAACACCTAAAATCGATCTTTTGAGCCTAATCAAAACTCACGTGTCCAAGAGAAATATTTCCGACTACACCCTCAAATAAATTTCATCCGTCAAGATCAATACTTAAGTAAGGTCGTATAGCCCTTTCGTTGGAAGAAGAAAAATAATACTTTTAACTGTTTGAAGAAAACATATGCAAATGAAAACGTGATTGACATCATGAGTACAAAGCATAATATTTCAATAGATGTTGAGCTTGTTGGAGTCGAACCTTTCAATTTTTAAACACGAAAATAACAAAAAATACAAACGTAATTTAAAATAAGACCATTGTTATTCAAAATGCAATATTACAACTTTATCTAAAGAATTGCCAAATTCAATGGGAGAACGAAAAGTAGAATGGGTGTTACAAATCCCGTAAACACAATAGCAACCACGTTTGGTGTTTCTTCATCGTTTAGCAAAAAAATAAAATTACAAATAACTAAAATTACAACAATTAATAGAAAAACAAGAGAAGATATCATTATTTTCGGTAGAGAGGGATAAGAAAAGATGAATCTGAGTTTTGAGGAGTAAAATTTTCAATTTAAAGAAGAGTGTTTGGCTAATATAGCCGTTGGAAGTGGGAAAAAAATTTAAATTTTGATTTTTTTTTTTTTTTTTTTTTTTTACGGTATGGTGAACCGAAAAAATGCAATTTTAATGAGAAAATTATCTATTCATGTACGAAAGCATTTATCTTATGAAAATGCAATTTCTTGTTTCAAATAATATTATGACTTGAATAGGTAAGGAAATCTATTTTTTATTCAAAGCTTTGAAATAATCAAGAGACGGTTTCAGACTTTCTACTAAGGAGTTTGCACCATTGAATGGTTACAATGACTTTTAAATTCAATAGTTGAATCAATGGTATAAATTTTTGAAGCTATAAAACCGAGATGGAAAACATGCGATTATGATTATACATTTTCATTTGAAGATCCTTTTGAAAATAAAATATGAAGAATAATCATATAAGCGAAGATTTCCACTATTTCATTTCTTGATTAAATAATTTTGGAATATTATGCACAATATTTGCAAAAGGAATTTATGAATCTAGACATAAACTTTATTTATCAAAGTTTAAGATGGTTATTACATGATCAAATAAAAATGATGTGAATCATTTCCTTTAGTTCAGAAAATAAGATTCAAACACGAAATATCTGCAATACATAAAACTCCAAGCATAAAAGATAGTTTGCTGAAGAAGCCATTTAAAAAAAATTATTAATTTAAAAGAAAATCTTCTTTCTAAAACTTTCTCGGTACGCTAGCTTCCTCGACACGCTTACTTAAATTTCTTATAAATATCATTTACATACCAACAAGATCATAACAAAACACAAGCACAAACACATACAATATTAAGAGGAAGAAAAGAAATCAAGATGGAGAAATCATCAACCCGGAAATTTCAGACCATTTGTGTTTTTGGTGGTTCAAGTTTTGGAAAAGATCCAGAGTTTATAAGGGAAGCGTGCAATCTTGGAATTTTTTGGCTACAAAGAAAATCAAGCTAGTGTATGGAGAAAAATTAGGATTAATGGAGTGTGTGGTGAAGAGTGCACTCTCGATTGAAGGTAAGGTCTTAGGAATCATCCCAAAGAATTTAGCTGACATGAATCCAAGAGGTCTAATTTTAAGTGATGAAAATAAGGTACCTAGCATGCATGAGCAAATGGCAGCTATGTTTTACAATGCCGATGCTTTCATAGAACTACCTGGAGGTTTATAAACACTTGAAGGAATATTTTCCGCAAGTTCATGGGCTCAATTAAACATGCATCAGAAACCCCTTGGATTGTTAAGCGTAAACGGTTTTTATAATAAGCTATTCATATTCTTACATGATTGTTGTACTCATGGATTTGTCAAGCCGATGTCTTGTGCACTAATATTTGCAGATAAAAGGGCTAAAGAGTTAATAGACAAAATGGAAGCTTATGTACCTTTCTCAGATTCGACATCAACAAAGCAAGAAGGTGGTGCTAGCAGTAGTAAGAAACGTGGAATTGATACGACACTCAAGTTGTAACTCTTTAATTTTAGAAATAAATCGTCAATCGAAAATCCCTTTATGTAATAAATTGCTTGTTTATCAATAAAGTGATTTAGTAAAAATCTTTTCTTTTGTAAAGATTTATTTTAATTTTAAGCCCAAAGCTCTGATACCATACTATGAGGACCGCGCCCCACGAGTCACAATCCGATCCGAGTTGGTCCGGTGTTGGCCACCTAACAAACCCAACTCAGACCGAACTGTATCTCATAAGAAGGGGTCTCACTGACCAGGATCACAACCATAGCATTATAATAAAATAATTTCACTTTAAATACAGCGGAAGTCTTTGGAATACAAATACATTTTACAATTTTAAAATGATGTAAATACAAAATCAAACACTTAACAATTTTTGCAAAGTTTTCAAAAGCGGACTTGTTGATCATTCGTTCTATCCGTGCTGCTATACCAATCTTACTCTGAGAAAGGGACATATAGAACAAAAGAAGAGTAAGTCTTTAATGACTTAACGAGATTCTTAGAACATGACAATAATCAAAACAGTAAATCAGAGAAAAAAGAAAAAGAATGACCAGAATAGTTACATCTGCATCATTGAACTGAAATTATCGGTTTTAACGATAATTCTGAAATATTCAGAAGAACGAGAAGATGAACTTGTGCAATTACATATAACAGATCCAACCTTAACTTCTGAAATTCAACCGTATACCTCCCTACGAGGAGCGACCACGCAACAGAACAAAAGACATGCTCGAGTACATGCCAATTTAACACATGGGTCACAGACAACTCCTGACTGCAAGCGGCGCTTAGACAGAATGGGTATCAAGTTAAAATACTTAAACTGACAGCCCTCTGCTGCCCAGCAGTAAATCTTCTCAATCCCTGGGCCCAACTTCTCAAAGGCATCCCAATGGGTGAAACATAATTATCAGATGAGCTAGTAAGCCGAACAATATCTGTTGCTCGTTTTTGAGCTACATAGGCCGAACATAGTTCGTTGCTCGTTGCACATTTCAAGAATTGATTGGGTGATCATGATATCAGGTTAATTATGGTTATGAATAAAAGTGTGATTATGAATCAAATGATAGGTTTAATTTAACAATAGGTAAGAAAGTTGTTTTTCTAAAGAATTAACGAATATGAATATAAAAGCATTAAAATGGCAATGGAATGATGTTTCTCGTGATTTACCGTATGGGAAATTTTTGATTAACGTCGATAATTGCAGAACCTTAAATAAATCAAAAAGATGTAATCAATTGTTTGCTCATAAATTTAAAACAATAAATATATGCGTTCAATGTTTCTCATATTTAAAGAAGTTCAATTAAATATCTAATTATTGTTGATTTGGGATAAATTCCACATTTACCTATTTTATCTTTAACTATGACGTAAAATATAAATAATGAGATTTACCGTTTCAAAGTAACAGGTTGAAGACTAAATGAATTTATAAAATTATTATTAAAGTCTCCATTTCTAATTTATTAATTACATATTCCATATTAACAAACATATATATTCTCAATGCATATTTACCTTTTTAAACAATTCTTCTTAACCAAATTATAGTAAATTACTTATTACATAATAATCTCAAATCAAAAGTTTTACCATGATCTTAACATTGAGCAAATACTCAGTAAGTCCTTGAATAAAATCATATCATATATATAACTTTGGTAAAAACTATTTTTCTTATAACTACTAGTATTAAATAACATAATATTGTATATCACTCATAACAAGTAAAATAAATTGTAAACATGTAGATCTAATTAAAATTAATGTTTACAGAATAATTATGATGCTAATAAACTATATTAGATGGTTAGATCACAAGATAAACATAATACTTGACTTAAAGTTAAAGAAATTGAAAGATCAACCGTAAAATAAACTACATGTCATCTTAATGTTGCAAAATCCATAAAAAATATTAAACACGATTCTAAATTATGATCAACTGATCTAACATCATTATTAGTATGTAATGAGTCCGTATTAATGATCAATTTCATGATTTGGATAGCTTTTGCAACATATATTAGTTAAACAAAAGGTTAATGCAAATCTGAGGTTAAAACTGTAGCAGTCTCGGATTCTCCTTTAATCGGACTTTCAAACGACATGATAATCTGAAAATGGTTGAGGGGTTCAATCTTAAACATCATAGAGAGTATGTATTTTTAAAATCAGATCAAAAGGACAACGTTTGGTATTTTAAATAAATCATGAAAGCTAGGAGCTGTTTCTGGATTTTCTGGACAGTGGTACGTATTTCTCATTTTTAGACCTCTCAAACGACTTCAGTTGAAGAATGTTTCTCAACATTCAAGTTTGCTTACACAATAACCAGTATGTGGTAAAACGTTCCAAGAAAGATTCGACGTTTTGATATGGTTTTCGGACTTCCCAAGGTTCTGTACCAAAACTTGTAGTTTTGACAAAACTTGATTTTGAGGATTTTTAAGGACTATAAAAAAGGCTTAAAGGACTAAAACAATTTATCTAGAAATCTAAACATCAAGAGGAAGAACTTTGCAGAAGAAAAGAAGAGAAGATTCGGAGAAGAGAGGTGTGTAAATATTGTTGAAGAGAGCCTCCCTTTTATAGGTGAAAATGGGAGACAAAGTATTAATTACCATAACCTACTCATTTTTATTTTAATCCAAGCTAGGCCACCCTAATTATGAAGATATTTCGAGAAATCTTATCTCTTATCTTTATAATATTAAATATAAGAAATATCTACTATTATTAAATAAATGAAGACAAAATCAAAGTTACTTTTTCCAAATGTAAATGTAAATGTAAATATGTGAAGATTTACCATTGTAAATGAATCTTTGGATATTTTGAAATTACAAGGGACCACTTATGAAGTTTTGATAACTCATTTGGTCTTAAAGAAAATATTTGTGGTCAATCATAAATTTTTCAAAAGGGGAAGGACTAAATTATAACTTTTCAAATCTTTTGGGGTCAAAATCGTATTTTCAAAAAGTTTAAGGACTATATTGAAAATTCAAAAATACTTTTATTTTCTTAGTATTTCAGGGGCGTTACATGCCTCCTCCTAGCAAACAGACATATATTTTCTTTTCTTGATTAACTAATTACTTTAAAAACTCCATGGAAGTGGTTACATATGAATATAAAGTGCATATTTAAATGGTATAGTTTTGCAAATTAGATAGATTTCACATAGTGAAGGGCATTCCACTCAGTATATATGTATAAGTTGACATGGAAAAGCCATTAAGAAGTTTCTATCATGAAACAATACTTTTATGTATTGTGACTATTTAACAAGGCTCATATAATAAAAATGCTTTATCAATCAAAACCATAGAGGTTGCCATTACACACATGGTGATGAAAAATACAATTATTTGTAAATGTTTGATTATTCGTTTTAAATGGCTCATACAAGATTCTAATAAAATATTTTTTTAATCTTGTATTATTATGCAAACCTCTTCTTTATTAGTTTTTAGCACTTGTAAGACTTTTAAAATTGTGGCATTCACACACAAGATACCAGAAAGCCTCCCAATTCTTTAAGTTATGCAACCCACCTGGCCAATTTATTGCAATGTCATAATGTCCGTAATTTAACTTCACTGCTCCACCGATAGAATCTCTGGCATAAGTTAGACAGAATAAACAAAGACCATCTAATAAAATGTTCAAATCTTTACATTTATAAACTACCTAAATAATGAAAATAAGAACTACATTCTTAAATAAAATAAATAATATTACATGGTATATACCCAATAGTGCCAACAACGTGCAAACGTAATGTGTAGCCGTATCCTTCTAGAAACAAGTCGTATCCATTATTTTCTCATTATTAAATGGTACTTTCGCAAAAGTTCATGGATGTGGTTGCTTTAGAATACAATTGCATACCTAAATCGTATGATTTTAGAAAATAGATAGATCTCACACAATGAAATGCATTTCAACCTACAAATCATACATAATTCCATGTGGAAATGCAATAAAAAGGGTTGTATCATGAAACAATTTTTGTATGGATATCGACCATTAAACTAGGCTCAGATAATAAAAAGTATTTCAAATATGAACGAAGCTTTGAGGTTTCTATGTCATACACATGATTTTTAAGTACATAACTTTTATTATTCTTTTTATATTGATCATACAAGATTTTATTTTCAATTTTAAGGTAACATATCCTTTTAAACATGTATTATTATGCAGGCCTATACGTGCGGAGCTTTTAGCAGCTCTAGGATTGCAAACTTTACAACATTCACACAACAGATACCAAAACCTTCCAACTTCTCTAAATGGTGCAACTTACCTAACCAATTTATTGCAATGTCATAATGTTTATAATTTCACTTCATCGCTCCACCGATAGAACCTCCAGCATAAGTGTTGAATAAAGATCATCAAATCATGATCAAGTATTTACATTTATAAATTACCTAGAAATGAAAATAAAACTGCAACCTTAATAAAAAATAAAAAAATAATACATGTATATAATCGATAACGCATACAACGTGAACGCGTATTTTATAGCAGCCTCTTCCTACCAAAAATTCATATACATTCTCTTTTCTTGAGTAACTTATTACTTTAGAAACTTCATGGAAGTGGTTGCATTTGAATATAAAGTGCATGCTTAAATGGTATGATTTTGCAAACTAGATAGATTTCACATAGTGAAAAGCATTCCAATTATCAAATATGTATAAGTTGATTTGAAAATGCAATAAAGAAGTTTCTATCATGAAACAATATTTTTATTGATTCTGACTATTTAAAAAGGCTTATATAATAAAAACGTTTTGTCAATTGATACTAAACCACAGAGGTTGCCATGTTACACACATGGTGATGAAAAATATAATTATTTGTAGATGTTTGATTAATCATTTTAAATGGCACATACAAGATTTTAATAAAATATCTTTTAATCATGTATTATTATTCAAACCTCTTCCTAATGAATTTTTAGCACTTGTAAGACTTCGAAAATTTTAGCATTCACACACAAGATACCAGAAGCCTCCCAATTCCCTAAGTTGTGCAGCCCACCTAGCTAATTTATTGCAATGTCATAATGTCCGTGATTTAACTTCACTGCTCCACTGATAGAATCCCCGTCATAAGTTTGACATAATGAATAGAGACCATCTAATAAAATCTTCAAATCTTTATATTTTTAAACTTCCTAACTAATGAAAATAAGAACTCCAGTCTTAAATATAATAAAAAATAATACATATTATATACCCAAGAGCGCCAACAACGTGCAAAAGTAATGTGTAGCCGCATCCTTCTAGCAAAAATTCTTATCCTATGTTTTCTCATTATTAAATGATTCCTTCGCAAAACTTCATGAAAGTGGTTGCTTTACAACATAAATTGCATGGCTAAATTGTATGATTTTAAAAAATAGATAGATTTCACACAAGAAAGACAATTCAACTTTCCAATCATACATAATTCCACGTGGAAATGTAATAAGTTGTATCATAAAACAAAATTTTATGGATGTCGAGCATTAAACTACGGCCATATAATAAAATTATTTCAAATATGATATGAAGCATTGAGGTTTCCATGTCATACACATGATTATTAAGTATATAATAAATTGGAAAAATCTTATTATTCTTTTTATATGAGTCATACAAGATTTTATTTCACTTTTAAGGTAAAATGTCTTTTTAAACATGTATCATAGTGCAGATCTATACGTTCTGAGTTTTTAGCAGCTCCAAGGCTGCCAACGTTACATTATTCACACAAAAGATATTGAAACCTCCGATTTCTCTAAATGGAGCAACTCATCTTTCCAATTTATGGTAATGTCATAATGTCCATTACTCAACTTCATCGTTCCACTGATAGAACCTCTAGCATAAGTTTGTCTGAATGAATAAACTATCAAATAAATTATCTGTTCTTTACATTTATTAAATAGCTAATAATGAAAATAAACACATCAGTCTTAGTATAAATAATAAATAACACATTGTATATAATCGATAGCACCAACAACATGCAAACATATTTTGTAGCTGCCTCCTCCTTGCAAAGAGTTATATACATTATCTTTCCATGATTAATGATTGCATTTTAAACTTCATTCAAGTGGTTGCATTAGAATATAAATTTCATACTTAAATGGTATGATGTTGCAAAATAGATAGATTCTACACAACAAAAGACGTTCCAGCTATCAAATCACGTACAAGTTCATATAGAAGTGCAATAAAGAAGTTTCTATCATGAAACAAACTTTTTATGGATTCTGCTTATTTAACTAGGCTCATATGATAAAAACGTTTCATAAATTGATAGTAAACCACATAGGTTGGCATGTCATACTATCAGTCATACCCATGGTGATAAAATGTATAATGATTTCTAAGATTCTTTTCACATGGCTCATACTAGACTTCAATAAAATCTATTTTAAGGGTGGTGCTTATCTCACAGCCGGACTGTGAGATTTGATCTTACAGCCGGTCTAATTGCTCTTAATAAGTTCAAATCTTAATAAGTTTATCCAATCCAATATATATATTCCTACAATGATTCGGCGAAAGTAACTTCCTTAATAAACTTGATTTTTTTTATTCGTGCGTTTCAAACTTATGAATATGAGATACCATAACATTATTTTAATTGATTGGAAACACGTTAATATACTTTATTTATACAAGAAGAAATGCTTCTAATAAACATTCTTTTAACGCCAGGGTAAAAATTAGTGTCACTCCCAATTAGTAGCATCAAAGAAATAATATCTTATTGTCTATAAAATTATACTGAGGTAAAATTATTATTCAAGAATTTATCTTCTTTCTAATAAATCGCAAAGGTAAAAAAAAGTTTCAAACCTCGAAGCAGAGGTTACTTTAAAAATATTAGACAAGAAAAAATCGCAATGGATCCCACCCTAATTCACGATATAAGTCTAGATAATCAAATGCGCACATATAATATTCACGTGTGATTCAAAAAGCTTTTGAGATTAAGTTTAATGCAGGGATAAGTTTTTGTTCAGATCGATTGTGTTAAAGTGATAAGGATATAATTAAGTGGATATTTATCTTAATTAATTTTATTAAGCATGTATGACTAGCAACCTGATACCCAGGTTGCCGGTTTCATCACATTTTTTTTTAAGTGTAAATATAGCCTGTAAGCATACAGGCCTGTAAGGAAATCATTTTCCATATTTTAATCATGTATTATTATGCAAACCTCTTCCTAATGAGTTTTTAGCACTTGTAAGACTACGAACGTTATAGCAATCACACAACAGATAATACTAGAAACCTCTCATTTCTTTAAGTGGTTCACCTGGCCAATTTATTGCTATGTCATTATGTCTATGATTTAATTTCACCACTCCACCGATATAACCTTCAGCGTAAGTTTGATGTAATGAATAAAGACCATCAAATAAATGTTCAAATTTTTACATTCATAAAATACCTAAGAATGAAAATAAAAACTACAGTCCTAATATAAAATATAAAATAATACACGGTCTATACCCCATAGCGCCAACAACGTGCAAACATATTGTGTAGCTTTTTAGTCCCAGCAAAAGAAGTGTCATATTGCAACATATATTGTACCGAGCAGGAATCGACTTTGAAACTTGGATGTGTTGCAGTAAATCATAATGTGTAAGTAGAGATGAGTCATCCACATTCTACACAACTTCATCAGGTGACCTAGCCTATAACAATAATTTTTGACCTTTGAATCATATAAGGTAAAGAATTGCCACCCATATTAAAAGTACCTAGATTGAAATGACATAATGAAAATGACGCAACACAATATAATTCATAATTGATGTAGTAATTTTACTTTAACATTGTTTTGGAAGTACCATGAAATGCACAATAACATGAATTGAATGCTACTATGGTGCATCGACATGCGCCATGAAAATTTTATGATATGGATTGTAAGCATTTGCATATTTAATTAAAAAATGACCAATTGTTACAATACATCTTGATCTAATATGGGGACTAATCTTGCATTCTTATTGTTTATTTTTGGCATGGTAGTTGTGATGATCTAGAGTTGTGTTAGTTAAATGGTTTTCTTAGCAATCTATCTTGATTGTATCAAAGAATCTTTCGAGGTCTACAAATATGTTTTGTGGAAGAGGAATTTGTTTGGATGAATGAAGAAGTAAGTGTACTTACTTGATGTATTTGTGTTTTTAGAGATGAAGATGAGAGACTATTAGTTAGAAGAATATTAGATAGTAGATAGTAGGACGACAAAACTTTATTTTTTTGATAGAGTGTTAATGTTTTAGCTAGTTAGTTTGGTTACAACAACACTCATAGGGTCTACTTATAGTTAGAAGAGGAACTCTCTAGAATTGTACAAATTTCTATAGATAGTTCTTAGGTTAGATTCTTCATTTCTAGATTACTCTCTTAAATATTTTCGTAAGCACTTTCTAGATAGATTCTTGAATACTCTAGCAATGGCACTTTCTCATCTTAGAAAGAACATTATTTTAACACTCCTCCTTAATATTCTTTCTTACAATTTCAATCATTTCTCATGGATGCTCAAACTTCTCCCTTGACAAAGATTTGGTGAAAATATCGGCTCGCTGCTTTTCACTTTTGTAATATGTTAGTTGAATTTCTCCAAGAGCTTTTTACTCACATACTTGAGTATCCGATTATATCAATTTCCTTCTACATTGCTTTCACCCAAAGTTGTTGTTTGGATACTTTTTCGAGATTCACCTACTCCAGAGTTGTATGATTGCAGGATTCATACATATTTGTTAGCCACATCATTTTGTACATGGTTCTCCTTCTACAATTTGTTGGGCAACTTGTGTGGTTGTCGGTGTTGTGTCACATTCTTCGTGTTCTTCATCATTATATACTCTTACGTTTCTTTCTTCGACATAGTACGCCTTGAATTATGTAATGTTTCTTGAATTTTTTTAAAAATTGTTAAATTTTAAAATATATATAATTTAAATTTTGAAAGAGGTTTAAATGTTTAAAAGCTTGAAACTAAAATATCAAAATAATAATTGAAAAAATCTATTGTATGTGTGGATTCAGTAAAGTTATTTTAGTGATAATTTTTTTGAAAGGTCTTTTAGTTTTATCTAGAGACATTAAATAATTTCTACAAACTTATATAGCATTGGTTGTACGTCCCTCAAAACTTAATAAACATATCAGTTATACCCTATGTTATAATACGTTACATATATTTACAACTTGAAGTTCGATATAATACCAATGGCCATTAGTTTTATAGGGGATGTCATTGTATATTTTCAAAACCTCGAGAGAAGTTTTTGTATTTACTTTAAACTTCAAGGGTGTAACCGTAGTTATCTCTAAAATAAAATTTTCCAACTTCACATAGCGAAAGGTCATAGGCTACTTTGGGTTCAACTACATACCTACGAATTCTATCCTTTATCAAATGGAAAATTTGAAGTATCAAAATATTAGTGGTGTTCTTTTTAAGTTTGATCTCCCCCAGAAAAAAGTAACTATTGTTCTAGTTACATTTTTAAATCCATAGTGTTCAATAGGTTCTTATTTAAATTTTTTTGCCATGGAAAGTAAAATAATCAGAAGCCTTCTCAAAAGTCGTTGATTAAGTTTTGGAATTCCGTCTAATAATTACAAATAAAATAGCACATATTGTTTTCTAAAGTTTTGTAACGACTTTGGCAAAATTGAACGGAAAGCAAGGAAAAATAAAGAAATTGTATGCATCATGAATAAGGAAAGAGTTGGAGAGCGGATCGCATTGAGTGAAGTATCTGCACCAGTGTAGCTTTTTTATTTATTTTACAATAAAGTTAATGCTCTTATACAAAACTCCATAATTTGTCAATATATTGGATCGGTTCTTTAAGTTGCTTTCGCTATCGTGCCAAAAGGTCATTATCAAAATTTTAATATATTTCAAAAATCGCTTTTCTAACGACTTGAAATTTATCTTTTCTTCAACTTTCAAGTCTAACTTAGGTAACAATATTTGTGCATATTTTTCCATTTTAACATCTTTGATGCATACAGTTCTGTGTTCTCAAAAGCGGCCCGGACCGGCCGGTCGAGCCGGTTCGGCCGCAAATCGGAGCTGACACCGGGCGGCGGTAAGCGGTGAGAAGCGGCTTAGAACCGGACGAGTTGCAGCCCGGCCGGCCGCTCGAAAGCGCCGGTTCATTATTGTTGCACAGTGTAACAACAAATTTCGAGTCCTTAAAAATAAAAGACAAGAAAGATTAGTACAAATAAACTTTATATAAATTTGAATAAGTTCGAATTACAATCTCTATTTTATCCTCTGATTCAATCATTCATGAAGTTGACTTGAACTTGAAAAAACATTAATTCGAGGGCGTGAGAGCTTGATCTCGAATCAAAGAGAGAATTTCTTTGATCTTCGCGACGAACAATTTGAATCTTTGGACATGATGAACTTGGGAGAGAGGATTTGAAGAACTTCTTTACTCCAAGAATGTTTGAGTTTTTGTTGTTTTTGTTGTGATTTTTCTTCTTGATGAAGACCTCTATTTATAGTTTTAGGAGAAGAATCTTCTGATGAGATGAATGGTTGAAATCGTTTCTACAATATGGAAGACATAATTGAGGGAATTATTCTTTCCATGATGAAATATTTCCTTCTTTTGAGATTTGATGACTAGACCTTCCATCATTTGAGGTTTTGATGACTAGACTTTCCATCTTTTGAGATTTGATGAGTAGACTTTCCATCTCTTGAGATTTTGATGAGTAGACTTTCCATCTTTTGAGATTTTGATGAATAGACTTTCCATCTTTTGAAATTTTGATGAATAGACTTTCCATCTTTTGAGATTTTGATGAATATACTTTCCATCTTTTGAGATTTGGTGAATATATATTTCCATCCATAGAATATTGGAATTTTATGGAATATTTATTTTCTCAAATTGTACACATTTAATTATTTAATAAAATAAATGTGTCTACAAATTGCCCCTCGAGACTTGTTCACAAAAGTGTTGAAGACGCGACATTTATTGACTAAGTCTCAATCATTTTTCTTTTCCATTTGATCAGGCATGAGTCAATTATTTTGAGCTTGAAACAATAGTTTGTGGGCTCGTCTCAAAATGCATGGCATGTGTGCTTCAACTTTCAGGCGTGTCAACTTTTAGGAGATATTTCTTTTTTCAAAGACATGCCCGAGTTTAGAATTGACTTCCAGCAGCCATGAGTAATTTGCAGTTTAGACTCATGCATCAAGGAGCATTTGATTTGAAAACTTGTAGACCTTTTGACTTGTGTCCAAGAGACTTGAAGACTTGAGAATTTGTAGACATTTTTAACTCGTGTCTACGAGATTTGATGATTTGAAGAATTTGTTGAACAGTTTCAACTCTTGTCAAGGAGCCTTGATTTGATTTGATTTTGAATTTGTAAACAGTTTATACTCGTGTTAAGAAGTCCATGACTTGAATATTTGTAGACAGTTTTATCTCTTGTCAAGGAGTCTTGATTTGATTTTGGATTTGTAAACAGTTTAGACTCGTGTTAAGGAGTTCATGACTTGAATATTTGTAGACAGTTTTATCTCTTGTCAAGGAGTTTTAATTTGATTTTGAATTTGGAAACAGTTTATACTCGTGTTAAGGAGTTCATGACTTGAATATTTGTAGACAGTTTTATCTCTTGTCAAGGAGTCTTGATTTGATTTTGAATTTGAATTTGTAAACAGTTTAGACTCGTGTTAAGGAGTTCATTGACAGTTTATTCTCTTATCAAGGAAGGCATAAAAAGATCTTAATTTGAAGACTCTAGACAGTTTAAGCTCGTATCTGGGAGCACATCAATTGTGGTGAAATATGAAACTTCATCTTCATTTTGATCTTTATTTTGATCTTCATTGTTGTCTTCGGTATCAGAGGTTGAAGAATCACGGGCATGGGACATATACTCTTCATCATCAGAGTTAATACTCATCTCAACGGCATGCGCTCGAGTTGCTAATTCTTCAAAGTTCTTTGGCTTGATTCCTTAAAGAATATATAGGAAATGTTCCAGTGCATCCCTTGAGTGCATATTTGGATGGCTGAAGTTTCAGAGAGCCCCTCTTTGCAACTTAGAGATAAATTTCTCCATCTATTGATGTACTCAACAACAGGCTCATCTTCTTGTTGATATGAGTTAGCAAGTTCAATCATGCTGACAGTGCGGCGAGTGCTGTAAAAGCGATTGAAGAACTTGATTTGAAAATCTTTCCAGTTGTCAATTGAATTTGGCTCGAGGTCGGTGTACCAGTCGAAAGCAAAACCTTCTAAGGACCGGACAAATTGTTTGACAAGAAGATCTCCATCTGTTCCAGCACTATTGCACGTCTCGATGAAGTGAGCAACATGTTGTCTTGGATCTCCGCTACCATCAAATCTTTGGAACTTTGGAGGTTGATAGTTTTCTGGCATTTGCAAGTGCTCGATCCTTTGAGTGTATGGCTTGATGTAAGATTTGAAGGTTGAAGGTTGAGCTTTATAATTTTCTGCAACCGCTTCAATGAAATCTTTTAGTTGATTGGCAGAGATGAGACTTTGAGCAATGACTTGAATTTCTTGTCTTGAGGCTTTAGAAATTTCTCCAACTTCAAATTTTTGATGGCATGGATCATGAATTGAGCGTTGTTCTTCAGGAGACTTTGGTGCATGGATCATAAATTGATCGTTGTTTTTCAGGAGTTCTGACTTTTGGGGATGGCATGAGACTTGAACTTCTTGGATTGATGAATGTTCTGCAATCTGAACTTTGCCAATGATTGCTTCAGCGTCTTGATCAACACTTGTTTTGGCCTCCATCTTTTCGAAAAGATAATTTAGACGCCCTTCACGTTTGTGGACTTGTATGGTGAAGTTTTCAACGGCTTTGGTCAGTGCATCAATTTGCTTTTGCAATGAAGATGATTGAGTCTCATGTTTTGCCCCCGTTGGCTTCTCCATTGTTGAGCAAAAGTTGGCTTCTTGAGACTTCAAATTTGGGACTTGAAGGAAAGAGATAAGAGGTAGAGATTGTCCCACTGGGCGTGCCAAATTTGTAACAACAAATTTCGAGTCCTTAAAAATAAAAGACAAGAAATATTAGTACAAATAAACTTTATATAAATTTGAATAAGTTCGAATTACAATCTCTATTTTATCCTCTGATTCAATCCTTCATGAAGTTGACTTGAACTTGAAAAACTTTAATTCGAGGGCGTGAGAGCTTGATCTCGAATCAAAGAGAGAATTTCTTTGATCTTCGCGACGAACAATTTGAATCTTTGGATGAACGCCTTTGAAGATGATGAACTTGGGAGAGAGGATTTGAAGAACTTCTTTACTCCAAGAATGTTTGAGTTTTTGTTGTTTTTGTTGTGATTTTTCTTCTTGATGAAGACCTCTATTTATAGTGTTAGGATAAGAATCTTCTGATGAGATGAATGGTTGAAATTGTTTCTCCAATATGGAAGACATAATTTGAGGAAATTATTCTTTCCATGATGAAATATTTCCTTCTTTTGAGATTTGATGACTAGACCTTCCATCATTTGAGGTTTTGATGACTAGACTTTCCATCTTTTGAGATTTGATGAGTAGACTTTCCATCTCTTGAGATTTTGATGAGTAGACTTTCCATCTTTTGAGATTTTGATGAATAGACTTTTCATCTTTTGAGATTTTGATGAATAGACTTTCTATCTTTTGAAATTTGATGAATAGACTTTCCATCTTTTGAGATTTTGATGAATAGACTTTCCATCTTTTGAGATTTGGTGAATATATATTTCCATCCATAGAATATTGGAATTTTATGAAATATTTATTTTCTCAAATTGTACACATTTAATTATTTAATAAAATAAATGTGTCTACAAACAGATCTGAAATCTTCTTCTTCTCCGCCAAGTTTTCAGGTGCCGTTTCCCGGAGTTTGCCCTCCGTTCTGGTCACAGACTGCTCCTCGAAATTAGGGTGATTTTGGGAGAAGAATCGGGCAAATTTAATTTGGATTTGAGGTTCAGAATAGATTGAAATTCAGAATCGGGCAAACTTTAAAACTCGAAATAAAACTTGAAATAGTAACTTAACAAATAAACAAAAATGAAAAATGAGATTGTTTGAGATCTAATCCTTTTCATATTTTTTTTCTTTTTGGGTTGTTTTAAGTTTTAACGTCTTAATATTTTAATATTTTTTGTTATTTTCAATCAATACTTGCTTCTTACTAAGTTCATGTTTATTTAATTTAATTTCTTCATTTCTTTTTGTAATTAAAGGAAATTAGCAAGGAAAAGTAATTTTGCAACACCTATATCATCACCATTGCACAATCGAAATAAGCAAGATAATATTAACTTTTATTATTTTGTATAGATTTTTATTAAAGTTTTTAGATCTATTTACTAGTTTAACATTTTTTATGATTTCCTATGTTATTATTTTGTAGTAGTAAGTACAAAATGACTTTTATTTGACATTATTTTTTGAGAATTAATTAATGTTTATTAGTTTTTTGATAATACTGAATTTGGTGTATAACTTGAAATATGATGAATACAAAAACTTTTTGATGTTATGTAAGTATTATATATTTATTGTTAAATGATCTAGACCGGTTGAACCGGTTGGACCAATAAAACCAGTAACTAGTTAGGCTACCACTTGAACTTCCGGCCCGATTTTGAAAACATAGATACAGTTACACAAAACATATAAGTGTAGGGATTATGAGTCAAAGCGTATTTAACTATTTTTTTCATTATTCTCTCTGGTCGGCCCTAACTTAATCAAACGCATCTATAAGCATATATGGATTTTGAGTCAGAAAGTTAACATTTTACCATGAAAATTTCTTATTGCTATATATTATGCTATTTAAAAGTGCTAAGAATAAAAAAGTATTGAATCTCCGACAATGGACTTTTAAAACTCGTTAGTGAAAGCAAAAGAAAAAGGGGATATTTGTGATGTGAGGCAACTTCGTAGGTGACTTGAACACTTCCCGTGAGACCAAAAGAAGATTTGTCCACGTTCTGACTGTAAACAAGTTCGATTTGTCCTGAAAATATCCATTTGCTCAGCAATTTCTACATTTTTTATTCCTTGTCTTTAAATTCAAATTTGAGATCTAAAATAACACTGCAGTAGTTTTCTCTTTTTTCTTCAGTGATTATTACTGTAGATTGTAGTGGAGCTTATCGTAAGTCAATGCTGATAAAGGTCTTTGTGCTAAAGTGTTTCTTTCTTGGGATACTTACGGTAACACTCCCTGAGGTTTGGTGTAGTTAGAGAAATCAGCTCTGTGGTTTGAGAAACTATAGAGACCAACTCTGAAGTTTAAAACTTACAGAAACCTCCTCTCTACAACTTAATAGTTGATAGGGTGTCATTTATAGGCAAAAATGCAAAATTTGCCCACTAAGTTTGTTCATTTTTCACTTTTGCCCAGTAATTTTTCGGGCCGCGATTTTGCCCTGTAGATTTCAGTTTTTGCTGTGAAATATGCCCATTCGGGCTGTAAACGGGCTTTTTGCCTACGTGGCATTCTAGCTGTTAAAACGCTATCTCACGTGTAAAATCGCGACGCAGCCTGTATTTTTTTCACAACAAAACACGTTTTTAGTTTTTACCAAAAGTTATTGGGCATTTTTCGTAATTTTGCTTAGAAAATTTAAATAAATTCAAAAAATTCATATTTTTAATTAAAAAATTAATTTACACATGATTTAATAATTTTTGAGGATATAAAATCCCAAAAAAAACTTTAAAATCATTTAGGTTAACGTATTCAATTGTATCAATTAAATTTCATGGACCTAATTAACATTATAATTTTTAATTCTTATGTCAAATTAATGTGAAATAAAGTAAATGCTAAATTTGTTTTAACAGAATTTTTCAATTTCAAAAATTAAATAATAACTGAAGAAGAAAATAAAATAAAAATTAAAACAAAAAAAAAGAAAATAAAATCGGGGAGACGAGTCGTCTTCCCCGATTCATTTATAGGCAAAAATGCAAAATTTGCCCACTAGGTTTGTCCATTTTTCACTTTTGCCTAGTAACTTTTCGGGCCGCGATTTTGCCCCGTAGATTTTAGTTTTTGCTATGAAATATGCCCATTCGGGCTGTAAACGGGCTTTTTGCCTACGTGGCATTCTAGGTGTTAAAACGCTATCTCACGTGTAAAATCGCGACGCAGCCTGTAATTCTTTTCACAGCAAAACACGTTTTTAGTTTTTACCAAAAGTTATTGGGCATTTTTCGTAATTTTGCTTAGAAAATTTAAATAAATTCAAAAAATTCATATTTTTAATTAAAAAATTAATTTACACATGATTTAATAATTTTTGAGGATATAAAATCCCAAAAAAAACTTTAAAATCATTTAGGTTAACGTATTCAATTGTATCAATTAAATTTCATGGACCTAATTAACATTATAATTTTTAATTCTTATGTCAAATTAATGTGAAATAAAGTAAATGTTAAATTTGTTTTAACAGAATTTTTCAATTTCAAAAATTAAATAATAACTGAAGAAGAAAATAAAATAAAAATTAAAACAAAAAAAAAAGAAAATAAAATCGGGGAGACGAGTCGTCTTCCCCGATTCATTTATAGGCAAAAATGCATAATTTGCCCACTAAGTTTGTCCATTTTTCACTTTTGCCCAGTAACTTTTCGGGCCGCGATTTTGCCCTGTAGATTTCAGTTTTTGCTGTGAAATATGCCCATTCGGGCTGTAAACGGGCTTTTTGCCTACGTGGCATTCTAGCTGTTAAAACGCTATCTCACGTGTAAAATCGCGACGCAGCCTGTAATTTTTTTCACAGCAAAACACGTTTTTAGTTTTTACCAAAAGTTATTGGGCATTTTTCGTAATTTTGCTTAGAAAATTTAAATAAATTCAAAAAATTCATATTTTTAATTAAAAAATTAATTTACACATGATTTAATAATTTTTGAGGATATAAAATCCCAAAAAAAACTTTAAAATCATTTAGGTTAACGTATTCAATTGTATCAATTAAATTTCATGGACCTAATTAACATTATAATTTTTAATTCTTATGTCAAATTAATGTGAAATAAAGTAAATGTTAAATTTGTTTTAACAGAATTTTTCAATTTCAAAAATTAAATAATAACTGAAGAAGAAAATAAAACATAAATTAAAACAAAAAAAAAAAAGAAAATAAAATCGGGGAGACGAGTCGTCTTCCCCGATTCAACCCCTCCCCCTCCCCCCCCATTAAACCCCTCTTGACCTCAAACACCAGTCGTCTATTATGTACCCAACATTAAAAATCTCACATAACTTGAACGTGTCTTCCTCAGATCTATGTTCAAAGTAAAAGACTATTATTAACCTGCGTCTTCACCATATTGTCACGTCCCGTGAGTCCACGAACTAAAGTGCCGGCATAAGACGGATCAATGTGCAAGTTGTTGTGTATAAGAGGTGCACAATAGGCCATTGTGGGGAGGATCCAGAAGGTAAGCCACTGGCGAGCCTCCGTGCAACGAAATGTGCGGAGTGGACTTAAGTGGGTGCAGCCTGGGCGCAGGGCTGGGCGCACCGTGCTGCCAGGACATGCAGGCACGGGTGTGCCAGCCTAGCACAATGGGCAGCCAGATGTGCAGGCCATGGGCGTGCCAACGTGCAAGGTGTGGCACGGTAGAGGGGCAGCCCATGGGCGAGCCAGTGGGCGAGCCAAGGTCGGCCAGAGGTCCGGTGAGGTGGACCGGAGGACCGGCGAGGTTGGCCGGTGGTCGGCCGGAGTGACGGCGGAGGTCGGCCGGATGAGTGGCACCGGAGCAGCATGTGTGTGTGCCACCAGACGACCGTGATGCGCACTGTTGAGCAGCAAGTGTGCGTACCACCGGGCGATGTGGAGTGAGCCGGTGTGCAGCAGGGGAGTGTGCCACCGGGTGATGGATGTGCGAGCCGGTGGGCAGAAGGCGGGTGTGCCAGCGAGCTAGCAGGAGTAGGCAGGTAGGCGTACAGCAGATGTGGGCGCTCCAGCAGGCGGGCTGGGTGCCCCACTGTGCGGCAGAGTGGGCGCACCAGCAGGTGGGCTGGGCGCACCACGTGCGATAAGAGTGGTGCCAGTGGGCGTGCCGGCGTGGGCGATGGGCAGGCCAGTGGGTAACAAGATGGGGGCGACAATGCGGACTGATGGGACGCCGGGCTGCATGGTGGGTGCACAGAGAAGATATGCGGGTGGCCTAGGGTGCAGGAGTATCCAGTGGCGTCAACAGCCTAAATCTTTTGAAGTATACTATAGGGGAGGCATAGTTGGTGAGCAACAGCCAGTTTCCCTCGTGCTTGGCATGGGCGCCGAGTACAAAGTGTGCA
This sequence comes from Misopates orontium, assembly GCA_946800315.1. Classification (NCBI taxonomy): domain Eukaryota; kingdom Viridiplantae; phylum Streptophyta; class Magnoliopsida; order Lamiales; family Plantaginaceae; genus Misopates; species Misopates orontium. The sequence goes on along the minus strand of OX326950.1, from coordinate 16,928,973 downwards.
CATTCCTTAGTCGAAGTTCCGTTACCGACAGGGTGTCGGGCGACAATGTGGTGCCAGGGGGCACACATTGGGCGCAGTTGTGCCCACGGTGGCTCCTGTATGGAACGACGTTAGCCTACGTGCTTCGTCTATCTTTGATGGCTACTGTTGGGTCGATTAAGCTCTCGAGGTTCCCATGAGACCTCGTTAGCTACTCGTGGCATTGGCTAAGGTTCAAGCCTTGTCATGGGGGTCCGAAAGCTAAGACAAGCGGTGCTTGGGGCACACCGCTAATGTGGGCTAAGATAGTGTCACGTGCAAGACACATATGGGACGATGGCACTTAGTGTGGGCTTGAGGATCATGTTCCTACTCGGGCAAGATTATTAGTGAACGACACGAGGGACTACGGGTGACGCCGAATGTCGGGAACGAACGTTGAGCACGAGATTACGTTCTGGAACGGGTGATGTTCCTTAACGTTCGGGTGAAGCTGAGAGGGCTTCTTTGCCATCGAGAGTGGGATCCAGTGAGACCCGAGACGGAAGGGTCATGATGTTGGTGCTCGAAGTGGCACGGCGTAGCACATGTTTTATGGGGGACATGTGTAGCCACACGGGTCAGTAATATTCCGTTGCGTAACAAGAGAGTCGACCCGTGACAAATGGTATCGATGCGGAAGACGTCGAGTGGTGTAGTTGGGTTGGAAGGCTGACTTACTGGGCACAAAGGGGTGTTAGTAAGGCCGCGCGTCCTAATTATCGGTGGGCTAAAATTTTAGGCCGTGACAATATGCTTTCAAACAAAAAGTTGTACGGATCTCCAAAGTAAGTTTAGAATATCTTCATATGCAGACTCACGTATGAGGTCAGGAGGGGTTTGGTGGTAGGTGGTGCGGCGGCGGTGAATCGGGGAAGATGACTCGTCTCCTCGATTTTATTTTATTTTATTTTTTGTTTTAATTATTATTTTATTTTATTTTTCAGTTATTATTTAATTTTTTAAAATTGAAAAATTCTGTTAAAACCAAATTTAACATTTACTTTATTTCACATTAATTTGAAATAAGAATTAAAAATTATAATGTTAATTAAGTCCATGAAATTTAATTGATACAATACAATACGTTAACCTAAATGATTTTAATTTTTTTTTTTTTTTGCGATTTTATATCCTCAAAAATTATTAAATCATATGCAAATTAATTTTTTAAATAAAAATATGAATTTTTTGAATTTATTTAAATTTTCTAATCAAAGTTACAAAAAATCCCCAATAACTTTTGGTAAAAACGTGTTTTGCTGTGAAAAAATACAGGTGGCGTCGCGATTTCACACGTGGGATAGCGTTTTAACAGCTGGAATGCCACGTAGGCAGAAAGCCTGTTTACAGTCCGAATGGGCATATTTTGCAGCGAAAACTGAAATCTACGGGGCAAAATCGTGGCCCGAAAAGTTAGTGGGCAAAAGTGGAAAATGAAGAAACGTAATGGGAAAATTTTGCATTTCTGCCTTTATAATATTATTAAGATTATTGTCCTTGCATCCATGAAATTTAGTCTAAGTCTTTGATTTTTGAAAATGTGAGAATAAAGGAGTACTACAAATAATTTTAGACGCTACTGTATTATTAACTAAAATTATAGATAGAATTTAAATTTTAAAATTTAGTTTTAAAATTCAATGCAAAATATATTTTTGAATCAAAACATTTGTCCTTAATTTTTTTCTTTTAATTTTTCAGGAAAATCTTCGTACAAACTCAACTAACTAATTATCTTTATGTCATTCTCGTTGCAATTATAACCTAACAATTATTTTAGCAATAGAAGAAGATAAAACACTGAAAATTAGTTTCAAAAATTTGGAAGAAGAAGAATACTCCAAAAAATTGGAAGTTGAGGCAATGCATTTAGCTTTCTTACATTGTTATAAAATTCAACAAAACTTACTTTCTAAAACTAGTGATCAGGTCCAATCCAAGGTTGTTTTGCTCGTAAATTCGTCATCACTCTTTGTTTCATAAAATGGACTGTCAATATCTTTATTAATTATATGATTTAGTAAATTTTTGTTGAGAAGGAGAATTTTCGGAACTGAGTTTTCTATTTCTTGTCATTTTTTTTTTTTCTGGGATTGCTTGGAGATGTTCTTCTTTTACCAAATGCTGCTTTCTTTGCTGTGATAAGCTGAAAACCTTGTGGTCACGATAGTAATAGAATTTTATATGAAATTGTGATGTAATTCATATGACTATTAAAAGGAAAATTAAAATGAAAAATTAAAGTAATAAACAAAATAAGAAATTAAGTATTTTAATGAAATAAAAAAATTCGATTAAGTTTTAAAAAATTAAGTTTAAATATTTTTTTATATATTTAGTTAGTAATATAGTAGTTTAAATCTACTTTGAGTATTTTTTATTTATCAAACATCTTTTGATTGTTTTTACAATTATAGCAAAGCTTTTGAGGCGTAAGTGTAGCAAGAATAATAATATTATATATGACTACCAAACAGCCCTTAAGTTGTAGATAGAGGTTTCTATAAATATTCAAACATCATGGGTGCTCTCTGTAATTTCTCGAACCAGAGGGGTGGTCTCCAATTACACCAAACCTCAGAGGGTGTTATTGTAATTATCCCTTTTTTCTTTTTGCAATATACTGAGTTACTGACGACTTTAACGAGCTCCATTGCGTGTTGATGACGCTGTGGATACACGCCAATGCGGCTTACAGGGGGAGAGTTGGGGCTGCACTTAAGTGTGGTGCAGCCAAGCTTGATAATTTCTTTGTTTTCCTACAACTAAAGCCTCTAATTTTATCTTTCCCTACAATTGAGGCCTCGTAGTTTTAAACTAATATTCTAACTGTATTGTTTTTTCAACACCTCAATTTATAAATTAATGTGTATTTTTAAACAAAAAGTAATTCTAAATTTGTTTTATTTTTTAAGAAAAAGTTAGCGAACGGCCATATATTTAAGGACTTTTTTGAAATATCCCACTCAAATATCATGTTAGGAGATCTAGTATAAGTTATCCTGATTTTATTCATCAAACTCAGGAAATTTTATATATATATATATATATATATATATATATATATATATATATATATATATACGGGCCTTGATAGTAGGAAAAGAGAAAAAATTTCCTGAGAAGATGAGGATAGTAAAATTAGAGAAGATAAATACATGGGCCTTGATAGTAGGAAAAGTGAAAAAATTATTTGTATCAAACTTTTACTTTTCGTAAATATATGGATGTTTGATAGCTTTTTTAAGAACCTGCTAACTTATTTGTTAAGAAAGTACTAGGCTACTAGCCAACATAAAATAAAGTATGGGGTCTTAATTATAGGAAAAGATAAAATCATGGGTCTTAATTGTAGGTTAAAAAAAAATTACCAAGCTTGGCTGCACCACACTTAAGTGTAGCCCCGACTCTCCTGCTTACGGGTGTCCGCGATAATAGGCTGGAGTCAATAGCGACAAAACTTACTTTGTCAAGACCAATTACGTTTAGAATAAAAGTTAGTTCTATTATCATATGTTTTTCATACACTTCAAATTATGTATTCATAATTCATATTTATCTTTGTGATTAAATTTAAAGTGTGCTCTGTATTTTGTTGTCTTAGACTGTTAATCAATAAAAACAATATGATATCAATGCTTATTGTTATTATTTCTCTTTGGTCTCCATCTTCATCATTTCTTTTTCATCTCTTACAAGCTTCATTTTATAATAATATTGATTCTAGAAATTTATCACGACTTATGTTCGCGCATTAGCTTTTATTTTTATTTTTATTCAATTTTTGTACATTTAGATGGTTTATGTTATGAATTCATACTTAATCTCACATTTGTATCAATTTATATGGAATTATTTAAATTATTTTATAACCTATATAACCATCTGATATGTTCACTTAACTTAATGTATAAATTCTGGAAATAAATTATTTTGATTAGGTCCACATATTTATAATTCATTAATGATTAATTATAAGTTACATATGCAATGGAATGTAATTTTAGTTAATAAATAGGCATAAAACGATTTTTGCAAAAGTATACATGTGATATGATGTTATTTCATGCGTTGACGAAATATTTATTCGATGTTATGATTATTGAGAACTGTGAAATGACCTAAATAGTTAAGAATGAATTTTACATGAATATTGTTACAAAAGATACACTTTCAAAATGTTTAAGCGAGCACCACAAAAAGAAATATAGATAAGTTAATATAAAATATTCTTGTAATTTAAATTTTCAATTGACTTGCTTACTCGGCAAATGAGTAATTCGAAGTTTTATGAAATTAGATATACTTTATTTACTTAAGATGGATTTTATAATACTAATATGTGTTAAAAATAAATGGTTGTTAATATTTAAAATATCTAACTTATCTTCACAACCTCACTCTTTTTCCTATTTAATTTATATAATGTTAAAATTAATATTTGTGATGTTTATAAAAAAATAAGGGTCAATTGCGATCACCCCCTTAACGTATAGGGCATTTTGCAAAATGCCCCCTAACATTTGATTAAATGTGCGAAATGCCCCATCGACCGTTGACCGACGGAATATTCCGCCGAAGATGCCAAAACGTGCCCAGCACGTGCCCGGTGGAAGGGCATTATCGTCCGACCACTTTTGGCGGGAACCCCCTAACCTTTTGCACCAACTTTTCCCCCTTAATGTTTGTGTGTGGGAATGCCCCTTAACGTTTATAAAAATGAGTACCATGCCCCCTAACGTTTGGCTAAATTAAGCAGATTACCCCCTAACGTTTGGCTAACTTAAGCAGAGTGCCCCCTAACGTTTGTCAAGTTTGAGCAGTGTCCCCCCTAACGTTTGCGAAACTTGAGCATCATGCCCCCTATCGTTTGTGAAGTTTGAGCAGTTTGCCCCCTTACGTTTGTCTTTTTTTGGTTACTTGTCCCCTTACGTTTTAAACATAATTACCCATACTTGTTTATACTTTTTGCTTTCGACATCAGTTTGTATGCAACATAACTAACAAACTCATCACATTTAACAAACTCATCACATTAATAAAATCACATAATCCACAAAATATATTAACAACAATTACAGCATACTAATGTGTTTTGGACTTGACAACAAAACACTATCAACGAGATAAAAAGTTCCAGATTTCATGAGCAACACGCCAAAATAACATAATTTCAATTACACTTAACCCCGTTTCTGTCCTTGGTTTTTGCCCCTCTCTTTTGCAGTTTCTTTTTTCTTGGCGGCTTCTTTTTTCTTTGCTGCTTCTAGCTTTGCACGCAAGTTTCTCTATGCAGCTGCTTCCTTCTTTGCTTGTTCTATTTTTTCTTGTGCTTCCTTCGCTGCAATTTCTGCAGCATTCGCTTTCTTTCTTTCTACAGCCTTGTGCCACTCATGCATCCCATACTGCTCAGATAACGATTGGCCACCCACACCATCCACTGGAAGAAATCCTGCACTTGCACTGGTCAACTTGTAGCCCCTCCTCTCACGCCTTTCAGGCTCAAGATCAGGCTCAAAATCAGGCTCTGAGTCAGATTCAGGCTTTGGCAATTCAGGCTCCTGCACTTGAGCCTCTATGACTTTTTCCTTTCCCCTTCCAGTCTGTTCCACATTCTTCAACTGCATTACAAATCATGCATCAAAACCAAAATTCATGAGCAAACAGAATAATATCTCAATGCAATACACTTACAGTCTGCATATCAGGTTCTTTTTTTTGATGTAATGCCCCTCTCTCAACACCAGCCATGGTCTCCTTTCCCTTTGCTTTTTGTTCCTTCTGTTTCTCTTCCTTTCTGACAATGTCTTTAAGCTGCAACATTCACATAACATTAGTGCCAACCTTATAGTATTGAACAACAAACAAGTTTGACAAAAATCAATCAACAATACCACATTTAGAGTTGCTTCTGCTATGGCTTCTTTAGTATTCAACACCTCCTTCTTCTTTTTTGCTGGTTTTTTGCCAGAAATGTCCTCCAACAACCTTGCAACCCTCTTCCTTGGCCTAAGTCCTGCCACAACTCCCTCACTTTCCACATTCTGTTGAGCCACCTCCTTCTTCTTGCCCTTAGCATCTACTTCTTTCTTTTTGGCAACAACGGCATCTCCCTTCAGGTCACCATTGTCTTTCCTCTTCCCAAACACTTTCCTCCTTGTTTGGATACCCTTACCCTCTAACGCGTTCACATCTTCTGTAATGCCCTGGCTGCTACCCTCATCAACAAGCTTATGCATCTTCCTCCTAGTCACTACTCCTTTGACATCATTATCACCAGCTGCAACATTCTTGTTCTTCTTACCCTTTGGAGACAATTTAGGTTTCTCCACAGGTGAAGGGTAATGATAAAACCCTTCACTCTCCCCAACCACTCCACCTTCATTAATTCTTATTCCAACACTAGATCTACCTTTTCTGGCCTGACACATCCAAAATGCATAAACAGTTAACTCATGCTCTAACTAATGCAACTAAAAATATATTGAAATTGTCCACACTCCATTACATAAACTTCACATTGTACCTCAGTTGGCTTTTTCATCTTTCCTTTCTTCTGTGAGGCAATTTCCACCTCTACTGGCACACTTGAGCACCCTTCACCACTTGGATTCACTTGACTCTGAATTTTAGTCACCTTCTTCTGTCACCCACCCCTTGTTTTCTTTGGTTGCTTCTTGTTCTGCACCTGTATCATAAAAGGGTTAGTGCATTGAAAATTAAGTTGAAACTCACCATCCATTGCAGAAATTTATCACCTGTGATTCTTCTCCTTCTGCTACATGAGGGGGCACCTCCATCCTATCTTCTTCACCACCACCTTGCAATGCTTTCTTTTTAGGACATGATCTTTTGTTATGTCCTGGTTCACCACAAAACCTGCATCTCATAATCATGCCCTTCCTGTTCATCTCCTGGGTTTCACCAGATGCAGCCTTCTTTTTCAATGCCTCCAATTCTTCTGGTGTCTTCTTCCTATTGTTTTTCTTTGGTCTACCAGGCAGCTTCTCTGGAATTGGAGGTTCAGGTGGTATCAGATTGAAATGAGGCCATTCTGAAGGACTATGGAATATGTGCATCATGTGAGTGTAACTCTTCATGTAAGTTGTAGTCCTATAGCACTGATCCACATAATCTTCAGCCTTGTGCCCCATAAACAACATGGCTGCAACAGCATGTTCACATGGTATGCCATTCAGTTGCCATTTTCTGCAACTACAAGTCATTTGATCCAGATTTACAGCCCTGCTCCCACCTGGGTATGAAACTTCAAACTCATGCAACCCATTCCACTATGGGGACACCCCAACACCCTTCTTCCTCACCTCATCCACCATCTTCTCAATATTTGGGCAAAGATCCTTCCATTTCTTGGCTTGATCCCTCTTCACATACACTCTCTTCATTAAAATCAATCTGATATGTTCCAACATATCAATAATTGGCTTGGTTCTGGCCTCAACAATCAAGGCATTGAAACTTTCACTAAGATTATTGAGTAGAATGTCACATTTTGGTCTAGGATTGAAGTATGCCCTAGACCAATGTGCAGCAGGCCTCTTAGCTAGCCATTTGAATGCCTCCAGGTCCTTCTTCTTCAATTCAACCATTGTCTTCTCAAACTCAGCAATTGTTGTGGCCTTGGCTGCTCTCCACAACATGCATTTCAGAGCAAGGCCCTTGTGTGCCTGTTTGAAATTGCTGTACAGGTGCATCACACAGAACCTATGATCACTATAAGGCATAAGATTATGTGTTGCATCCACTAGACCCTTCTGCTTGTCACTCATCACTGTCCAAGCCCCACTACCATCCTCTGTTATCCCCAAATCAGCTATCAACAAATTTAGAAACCATCTCCAGGTTTCTCCTTTCTCTTTCTCAACAACAGCATAGCAAAATGGATACATGCTGTTGTTGGCATCTATACCTACAGCTGTAAGTAGAATGCCTCCACAATAAGCTTTCAGGTGACACCCATCCAAGCATATCACTAGCCTACACCCCTCCAGGAATTCCTTCTTCAAACTGCCCCAACACACATAAAATCTATTGAAGACAGGCCCTTTTTCTCCTCTCTTGGTCTTGATCCTCACAGTATTCTCCCTGTCACTCGTCACTATCTCTGCTGCATACCTCCATAGCAGCTTGTATTGTTCATGTTCATTCTCCATACTCATGCTTTTCACCTTAGACTTTGCCCTATACATCTGAAATCTTGAAAACAACAAGTTTGTATCATGCTGAGCAGTCCTCAGCATGGAATCAACCTTCCAATCAGCATATGTCTTGATTGTTATCTCATACTTGCTGGCCAACCAAGTTGAAGTTGCAGCACACACCCTCTCTGACCTGCAGCATTCATGCTTACTGATGTACCATATTTCGATACCGACACGTCATAATATCCGATACAATACACGAACGTATTTCGGAACATATTATGCCACGTCAGCACCATTATTTTTTAATGCAAAATTACAATTCAAGGCAAAACTCGGAAATCGGCCCAAGTAGGCCCAAATTGAGCCCAAGCGAGATCTATTTGGGCTCGAAAAGGCTCGATTCGAGCTATACAAGCCCAATCCGAGCTATATGGGCTCAAATAAGATCTATTTGAAGGCCCAAAAGCCCAATTCGAGCTATATGGGCTAAAATCCGATCTATTTGAGGCCCAGGAGTCTAGTTTGAGCTATATGGGCCCAAATTCGACCTATTTGAGGCCCAATTCGACCTATTTGAAGGACCAATTCGAGCTATTTCAAAATAGCTCTAATTCGACCTATTTTGAGTCATAGTTCTACTTGGATTGCACTTTTAGACGAATAAGGACTCTTATTACTATATAAGGGGGTCTCATGCCTCATTCTAAAGGACGTTTTTATTTTCTAGCATTTAATTTCGAGCTATATACATCGAATTCGAGCCATAGAGCAATAATTCGAGCTATATTGCAATAGCTCTTGTTCGATCTATATAGAGTGTATTTCGAGCTATTTGAGGGTAATTCGATCTATTCGGGTTTCCTCATCACGATTCTCAATACCATTTCGAGGTGTGCTAATTCGACCTATAGAGCTCAAATTTGACCTATTTGAGTAATTTCGACCTATAATTTCGAGCTATTGTCTCTAACGACAATACCTCAAATTCCGACCTATCTGACTTGAGCGTCGGAGTGCCTTCGCCGGAGGTGGCACCGGCTTAGTTTACGTGTGGTGTTGAGTGCAGGTTCTGAACTCAAAAGCTGCTTAAGCATCCAGCAGGAACTAAAGCAGTCTGACGTGGAGTGTTGGAGAGCGGACACGTATCAAGACAAAAATACCCCACATCAGTGGCGCCGTCTGTAAGAACCTCTATACGCACTTAGTAACAAACACTAACACTCAATGGCTCAACGGAGAGCAACGGAGAAGAATGGAATGGCAGGAAGGACTAGATCACAGAGGGAGGATGATAATCGGGCACCTGATGCTTCTGAGCGAACATCAGTGGCAGCACCCAGCACTCCCCTTGATCCTCCAACTCACATAGCAAATCAACCTAAATTTCCTCCCACGGAACAACAGCTATTGAATTCCGCTCAGTTGGATCAAATCATGGCAGCATTCCAAAGGACTATGGTTCCAATGATTGTGCAGCAATTGGCTAACACTTCTGTTCTACAGAATGTTCAGGCTCCAATAGCACAACAACCAGCAACACAGCCTGCGGCACCGCAGCAAGGAAGGACTCATCCGACCCAGCGTCGTTATGGTTCAAGGCATTATACGCAAACTAGGATGACAAGGCCAAGGGATCCATCTCCCTCGCTTGAAAGGAGGAATCCTCGTTCAGTGAGGACTAATGCTAACAGAGCTCCCAGTCGAGCAAGTGGTCGAGATAGAGAAGTAAGGGATGGAGAGGTGAATTCTAGGTAGAGAGTTCCTGATCATCGACCTGCAGCAAGTCGAACTGCCGGAAGAAATAGGGACTTGCCTGAGAGAGTTGCACCAAGATTGGAACCTGTTGTTGCAGAACATATTCCACTAAGGGAGAGGCCAAACCCCTTTTGTGAGGCGATCAGTAATTTGACGTTGAAGGAAGGAACTTATTTTCCTGTTTTGAAGAAGTATGATGGAAATACCGATCCAGTAGCACATTATGATGAGTTAGATGGAGATTTGCAGGTCTTGGGGTATGCAGAGAATATGAGGGCGAAACTTATTTCGCTCAGTCTGAGAGGTCCAGCAAAGGAATGGTTCAAAAACTTGCGCTCGCGTTTGATTGAATCATCTGAACAATTTAGGACCATGTTCGTAAAGAAGTTTGCTACTTATCGGATAAAGAAGAAATCTCCAAGCACGCTGTTTAATATCTATAGAGGACCTGATGAACCTTTGGGAAGGTATATCGAGCGTTTGAATATGGAGATTGGTAGAGTGAATGCTCCCAATGTTGACTTGGTCATCTCTATATTGGAGCATCGTTGCCGGAGCAAGAAGCTGATTGAAGTAATAACATGGAACACACCTGATTCCATTGAGCAAGTGATGGACCTCGCTAGTAAGGTCATTGAAGTTGAGGAGGCAACCATGAATCAAGGGTTGATGGACTCGCCAAGAATTCATGGGGGCAAGGAGAATAAGGATAGAGATTGGAGGAAGGAGTTAAGGGGCAAAGATCGTGATCGCAATAGACAACCCTTTAAGAAATTTGACAATTATACTCCACTGAGGAAACAAATTGTTGAAATTACGCCATTGAGAAAGATAGCGGGTTGTTGAGAACCCCAAAACCGTTCTGAGAAACGGAGGAGACCAAGGTGTCGAAGAAATATTGCAAGTTCCACAGGCAGAATGGGCATTTTACTAACGAATGCAAGGCCCTAAAGAACGAGATTGAACGACTCATTCAAGAGGGAAACTCATTGAGTACATCCTTGAGAATAGAGAGTCACGTCAAGAGAAGGCGTCATCTGGACGCAAGCGGGATAGATCTCCACATGAGAAGAAGGATGAACCAAAGCGTAAAAGGGGTAATGGGAACGATGATATCGAGAATGGAGTCAATGTGATTGCTGGCGGACCTACTGGCGCGGACTCGGCCAAAAGTAGAAAACGCATCTCACGAGACATATACAAAGAACGGCTGAAGCGTTCTGAGATAGATCTTGTCTTTGCAGTGGACAAGTTGGATACAAGAATCACATTCGACGATAGTGATTTTGACAGCTTGTCTTCACAAGCTAAGGAAGCACAATACCTGAATTGCCCTATGGTGGTTTCCGCGGTGATTGCAAATCACGGGGTAAAGAGGATAATGATTGACAATGGATGCTCGTCCAACATCATCTTCATGGATGCTTTACAACAAATGAAGCTTGGACAATATGAGATCACCGATGTTAACTCACCACTAGTGGGATTTGGTGGAAGTGAAGTTAAACCCATTGGAAGGATCATGTTGCCAACATCTTTTGGCGTGAATCCGAAGAGGAGAACACTGAATGTGGAATATCTTATCATTGACATACCTTTTGCATATAACGTGCTGATTGGAAGGCCTGGGATAACGGCATTTGCTATGATCATCTCTATGGTGTATCAAAAGGTCAAATTCCCAACGCCTGGCGGAGTTGCTGAACTCACTACAAACTATCGTGATTCTTGGAATTGTTATGTTATATTGACTAAACCTATCAAGGCAAAAACGGATCCAAATGTTGCGATGATTGACATACATCCAGTGTAGACGCCTGAAATAGGAAAACAAGTTGATACGGAGATGGTACTTGCAACGCAAGTGGACCAAGAGATGATGCAGGAGGATCATACTCCTCCCAGTATTGAGGATTCCTCGGAGAAGGTGGAGGAAGAAAAAGAAGACAAAACGACGTTGCGCTATAAGAAGAAGATGGAGATGGAGCGTTTGAAACCTTCTGGAGAGTTTAAGGAGGTGATTCTGTCGAATGATGAGCCTGACAAGGTCATTAACATTGGAAGCGAGTTGACTCCGGAGATTGAGAAGGCACTAATGGAATGCCTGCAAAGAAACTTTGATGTATTCGCATGGACGAACTCGGACTTGAAGGGGATAGATCCTCGAGTTGCGATACATCACCTGAATGTTAACCCAAATGCTAAACCCATCCGACAGAAGAAGAGACACTTTAGTGATGAAAAGAACAAGGCTGCGGAGTTGGAAGTACAAACAAAGCTTGCTGCAGGCCATATATTTGAAGTACGATACTCTGAATGGCTAAGCAATGTTGTACTTGTTCCAAAGAAGCCGACCGTATGGAGGATGTGCGTGGACTACACCGACTTGAACAAATATTGCCCACGAGATCCTTTCCCTTTGCCCAGGATTGATCTCGTAGTTGACTCCACAGCAGGGTGTGCGCTGCTAAGTCTTTGTGATGAGCAGAGCGGTTTCCACCAAATACTAATGGCAGTAAAGGATCAACATAAAACGGCTTTTATCACTGACAGAGGGATATACTAATACAAGGTGATGCCATTCGATTTGAAGAACGCAGGAGCAACCTTTCAGAGGTTGGTTGCCAAGATGTTTTACCATCAAATCGGCAAGACTATGGAGGTTTACATTGATGACATGCTTATCAAAAGCCTAAAGGCGGAAGATCACGTAAAACATTTGGAAGAGGCTTTTGGTATCATGAAACAATACGGGATGAAGCTAAATCCCAATAAGTGCACTTTTGGTGTTAAGGCTGGAAAATTTCTGGAATACATGGTCAATGAGAGAGGAATTGAAGCTAACCCTGACAAGATTAAAGCTATAATGGATCTACCGTCACCCAAGTCTGTTCGAGAGGTGCAACGCTTGGTGGGGAGGATCACGGCACTTAGTCGATTTATATCGCATTCTGCAGAAAAGAGTTTACCTTTTTTCAAGAAGTTACGTAAGACACCTAAGTTTGTCTGGACTGATGATTGTGAAGAGGCTTTTCGCCAATTGAAGGTGTACCTTACGACACCACCATTACTATCTAAGCCCAAAGACAATGAGATGCTATATCTTTACTTGGCCATAACGAAGAATTCACTAAGCACAGTACTGGTGCGCGAGGAAGACAAGAAACATTTGCCTATCTATTACGTTAGCAAAGTGTTGAATGGGGCAGAGGTGAATTACCTGGAGATCGAAAAGCTAGCATACGCACTTGTGATAACTGCACGAAAGTTAAGACCATACTTTCAATCACATCCGGTTACTGTCTTAACTAATCAACCACTGAAACAAGTTACGGCGAAACCGGAGACATCTGGGAGACTGGTAAAGTGGGCGATCGAGTTAGGAGAATATGGCTTGGAGTATATGCCGAAAACAGCGATCAAAGCACAAAGACTAGCGGACTTTGTGGCTGAAACTATCTCAGAAGCGGAGCAAGCGCTTGATGTAGCAATGGTAACGGAAGAGGTCAAAAGTGACAAACATGTAGTTGCAAGGGGAACTTGGACTTTACATGTAGATGGATCGTCCACAAACGACGCTGGTGGTGCAGGAATTTACCTAAAATCGGTGGAAGGTAGAGAATTTGACTATGCAATAAGGCTAAATTTTCAAGTGACGAACAATCAAGCGGAATATGAGGCTATGCTAGCTGGCATCCAAATGGCAAAATCGTTGGGTATAACGAACCTTGTTGCATTCACGGATTCACAATTGATTGCTAATCAATTTGAAGGAAGATATGAGGCAAAGGAGGCTGCAATAGTAAAGTATCTCGAAAAATTGAAGGAGGCAACATCAAACTTCGACACTTTCTCTATTTCGCAGATCCCACGAACGGAGAATGAACGTGCTGACTCTTTGTCACGATTTGCAAGTACCGCCGAAGTGTTTGTTGAAAGGCGAGTGACTCTATTGGCTTCAGAGCAGCCCTCTATCGGCAAAGGAGTTGAATCAAAACCAACGCAAGCATTGGACTACGCTCTGCCAGTAGAGATAGATGCATGTTGAAAGGATGAGATTATTGATTATCTTCAGAACGGGAACTTACCTAATGATCCTCAAGCGATCAGAAGGCTCAAGTACAAATCTGCAAGATTTACTATGTTCAATGGCGAACTGTACAAACGGTCTTTCGAGGGACCACCTTAAGATGCCTATCTCCGTCACAGGCAAAACAAGTTTTACGAGAAATTCATGAAGGAAGTTGCGGAAATCCCTCAGGAGGACGATCTTTGGCCCAGAAAATACTCCGACAAGGATATTTCTGGCCAACTATTATGAGAGATGCTATTGATTACTCTAGGAAGTGTAGAAGCTGTCAATTGCATGCGAAGATCATTCATACACCTGCACAACCTATGACAGCAGTGAGTTATGGATGTCCGTTTGATCAATGGGGAATAGATATTGTTGGACCAATGCCTAAGGCTACGGGAGGTAGAAAATGGTTATTGGTGCCAGTCGAGTACTATACGAAGTGGGTTGAAGCTGAAGCACTTGTAAACATTACTGAGGCTAATGTGAAACAATTCATCTGGAAGAACATCGTTTGTCGATTTGGAATCCCAAGGGTCTTAATTTCCGATAATGGAAGGCAGTTCCAAGGTTTTAAGATTCAGGACTGGTGCAGAGACATGAAAATTGAGCAACGTTTTACATCCGTTACGCATCCTGAAGCAAATGGGCAAGTGGAGGCCACTAACAACACATTAGTGAAGAGTTTGGAGAAAAAGGCTGGAAGGAGAATGAGGAAACTGGGCGGACGAGCTACCAAGAATATTATAGGCATATCGCACAACTCCTCGTACCTCTACAGGAGAAACTCCATACTTATTAACATATGGATCTGAAGCAGTGATACCCGCTGAGATTGGAATGCCAACGTATCGTATTGTTACATATGATGAGGCGCAGGCATTGAGGGCAAGACAAATGGATTTGGAGTTGATCGGAGCAACAAGGGAAGCAGCATACCAACGTACTCAAGCGTATAAATCTATGATGGCGAAAGCATATGACAACAAAGTTCGTTTCAGGAACTTTCAAGTGGGGGACTTGGTACTTAGAAAAGTTGAAGCTACCAAGCATGTTGGAAAGTTGAAGCCGAACAGGGAAGGACCTTACAGAGTGGAGAAAGCAAGCTCAAAAGGATATTATTACTTACAAGAATTGGGTGGCAGGACTTTGTCACGCCCCTGGAACGTCAAGAACTTACGAAGGTTTTATAGTTAGAACACTAGTTTTCTAATGGCCTTATGGCACGATAGGACCGTAATTTCAATACTTCATTCGCTTATTCTTTTACGAATTACGAGTCCCTCTACGTGGATTCTCATTGTAATAGTTAGCAGCGAACTACGGGGACTTGATTCCTAGCCAACCTATATACGGCGGGATACGTAGGCAACTCGAAAGTTACTCGAGCTCAGTCCCAAAACTAATAAAATCTCTTATTTTATTCAAGTTTAGCCGTTGCCTACTATTTACCCGCAAGATTACAATCTATCAGGATACATGAAGTTAAACTCATACTGTCTACAAACTTTAAGTTTAAAAACTTAATCAAAACAAACTTAGCTTCGTACAACAAGCACTAGCCTCGTGGAGTCAAGCACTAGTCCTTGCACTCCCGCGAACATAGCTTCGCAAGCGCAAACATAGCTTTGCACAACGAGCACTAGCCTCGTGGAGTCAAGCACAAGTCCTTGCACTCCCGCGAACATAGCTTCGCAAGCGCAAACATAGCTTTGCACAACGAGCACAAGCCTCGTGGAGTCGAGCACAAGTCCTCGTACTCCCGCGAACATATCTTCGCAAGCGTAAACATAGCTTTGCACAACGAGCACAAGCCTCGTGGCATCGAGCACAAGTTCTCGTATTCCCGCGAACTTAGCTTCGCAAGCGCGAACATTAGCTTCGCACAACGAGCACAAGCCTCGTAGAGTACGAGCACAAGTTCTCGCACTCTCACATATACTTGTTTTTAAAACTTAAGTGTTTTAGCAAGTGACAAATTTAAACTTCAAAAGTAGACACATATGAGTGAAGATTAAACGAGACAAAGTAAAGACATTCAAAAGATTTCTCAAGTCAAAACTGTACTAGCAAGGGATAAGCGCTAAAATCGCGCAAATGTTAAACAAAATATACTGTACGGAAGGAATGTACTACTATGAATAAACTGTACAGAATGAAAAGATGTTCAAAAATACTAAAGATACGGCACAGACGCCAAAGAATAAGGGCACGCAGGCCAATCTAAGCTATCAGGGTAGCAAATTCAGCCCAAGAGATTGCACCGCACCCTCGCTCTGCTCTTGGATATCTGCAAACGACTCGTTCAGGGGCCCAGTGTCATCAACAGGAGAAATCTGACGAGGAGCAGGAGCAGCTATAGTAGCATCAGGCATAGGCTGATCACCCTCAGCAGGCTGATCCAAGACCTGAGGGTCGAAACCCATCTCACCCCCCTCCAAGGGCTCATCCGGAGCAGCAACAGCAACAGCAGCGGCACTGAACGTGGATGGCTGCTCGTCGACAAAGTCAGAAAGCCATACCTGCCGGAGAGGATAGAAGGAGGTGAAGGGATCATGCTTCGGCTCGTCACCGTCCACAGTAGCAGCAGACTCAGCAGGAGGCGGATCGGCAAGAGTAGGATCAGCAGCAGCACCTGGGAATTCACCGACCTCTGTGTCATCCTCATTCAGGCAGTTGAGGACATTGAAATCCTCCCTCTTGAACCCAGGAGCGAGGGCACCTTGGGCGACGATGTCATCAAGGGCCATGTTGTAGCCCTTGGTCGTATCAAAACCGATCCTCTCCATAGCAATCTGCTCCCATGTAGCCGAGCGGAAGAACTCAATGGCTACCATCACCTTGTCTTCATCGGGGAGCTCCTACGAACCAAGTAGAGGAAAAAGTAAATACGTAACACAAAACCTCAAGGACAATGAAATAAAGTCAAGTACAATAGGAATACCTCGGTCATGGCCCTGTTGTAGCCATCATCTTCAGCAGTCGCGAGACGAGCTTGGGCATCAGCTAGCTCAGCCTCGAGCCTCAAACGTTCTGCCTCAGCAGCAGCAGCGGCATCCTTCATCGTCCGGATAGTGTCAACGTGATCGTCAACAAGGGCCGTGGCATGCTGGCAGTCGGTGGTGAGCTGGCTGGACAGTCGCTTCTCCTCGGCGAGCTCCTTGTCAACGGCAAATTTAGCTGCTTTCAGGGCTTCCAGCTCGGCCTGCACTGCCTTCAGTTCGTCAACGGCGGCGACAAGATGCTTCTCAACTTCAGCCTTCGCCTCCTTGGCTTGTTTCTCCAGTCGTTGAGCTTGCAAGGCTGAAGAGAGGTGCCTGTCCATCAGCGCCCTCTGCTGATCTTGAGTCGTCATGACCATGTTGAAATTCTCTGCCATGGTCTGAAAATTGACGAAGAACTACAAAAGATGGAAAAAGTCAGTGATATTCAAATACAAGTACGAAACGGAAAGATTATAAATACACAAACCTCGCACAGAGACAAGGCAGTGCGGCTAACTAGCTTCTCATGGCCCATCGCCTGGTAGTAAAGCTGACGGTCGAAGTCAGGCATAAATCCCTTGATGAGTCGAAGGGCAGTAGTGTCCTTCAGTGTGAACTGCCCTGATTCGACCGAAGCTCGCACGATCTCCTCAACGTCGATGTCGAGATCGTCACCATCATAAGCTCTGTCTTGCGCGACGCGCTTACCCCGTCGAATCTCCTCAGCAGTAGCAGACCTCTTTCTGGTTGCTAACTCAGGGTTAGCCTCATTGAAACGACGAGCCGCTTCATCAACAGAGGGCAGATGCACTCTTCCAGTCGAAGGTGCTGGTGAAGGAGAAAGCTCCGGAAGGATCGGCTCAGAACCGCCAGGTGGTGATCCAGGAGCAGCCTCAGCAGTCGACTGCGACGGAACAGTAGAAGGCACAGGAGCTGGAGAAGGCACAGGGGCAGGAGCAGAACCCCTATCACGTCCCGACCCTCGAGTCGAGACAGCAGCGGTGGAAGGCGTAGAAGCACTGCCACCCCTCGAACTGGTGCCAGCCGTCTTCGCACCACGGCGACTGGTCTTCTCAGGGATGGGCACTGAGAATTGAGGAGCGTTTGCGCCACGCTTCATAGCGGCCAGCCTCTTCTTCGTCTTGTCCATAACGATGCGCTCTGAAAATCGCAAACAATGCAAAGGCTAGAAGACAACACAGGAAGACGTAAAATCAACAGGTAAAAAGAACAAAAATATGCATAATGTTATACCAAAGACAGAAGGCTCAACGCCTGCACGATAAGTATAACCGCCGGCCCGCAACACTGGGGTTGTCGCCAACTCAAAAGCATCAAATTGATGCTCTTTCAAGTTTTTAACCACCGTCAGGGTGTAGATAGGAGGATCGGGGCGTCTCGGCGATGGACGGGCGTCTGTCCAAAGCCGCTTGAATCGGAATTCCTGAGACTTGGATTCCTTGACAAAAAACCACTGTTTCTTCCAGTGAACCCCGAAGCATTGCTTCTTTTGCGAGCTCAAATAATAGAACCCGGCGTCTACACCTCTGTTACGGAATTTCATTATGAATAATTGCCAAAAACCGGCTACAGAGCACGGGAGGTCAAAGACGCGGGTCAACATTGCATAAGCATACATCTGTGTGTATGCGTTGGGAGTAAAATGTGAAGGAGAAGAATTGAGAGAGGTCATGATTTCAGAGACAACAGGGAAAATGGGAAAACGTAAACCACAGTGGAGATAGCTACTAAATATAGTGAGACATCCTTCTGGCGGGTTGTTTATCCTATCATCTGGCCCAGGCAAGATAATCTCATAAGTATCAGGAATGTCATAAGTATCACGATAATAAGCTATGTCGTGAGGAAGGGAAGAAGGAAACTGATCAAAATTAATCAAGTTTGGCGGAGCAAGTTGTTCAGGAGAGTTTGCGGCAGGCATGGGAACATTGTCAGCATGAGGTAAATAAGGCACGATGGGGAGAGGGTTCGATTCAGCCTCGTCATCTCCTAGGATGTCTACGTCTACCTCCATATCAGACGCCCTATCATTGCTATTTTTCTCATTGCTAGATGAGGTCTCGTCACTTGAGTCGTTACTACTACCGCTAGTCGACACATTTTCTTTAGCCTTAGACGACTTAGACGACTCACTACCACTTTCCCTACTACTACTGGAAGACTCAAGATCAATAACTCGCGTCATAAAGAGGTTTAGGTTGAAAGATTACCGGCACGAGGGTCTAGATCTACAGAAACTTCTTCGTTGGGGTGGATTTGCTCGTAGGACCTCTGCGCAGGTGCAAATAGCTTTGGAGCGCCAGGTAATCGGACTGGGGCAGGTTCTGGTTGCCGAGGTCGAATTGGGGATGATGGACGCCTTGTGTTTAATTCACGAGGATTCCGATATGAAGAATCTTGTGATGGATTACGTGCGTTATAGTAGGCCCGTTGGTGAGATCGTGGTGGTGATGGACGACGTGGTGACCGGTTACGTCGAAGTCGCGCCGTCGTGAACAAATCTGCGCAAAAAATTTAAATTTTAGCATTTTCAAAAAATTTTCAAAAACTGAAAAATTTTCTAAGTGTTATAGCTCAAATTTCCTCGAGCTATATTTTCGAGCTATCAGAAACTCACCAAAGGATATAGCTGGTAGTGGATTTTCGAGCTATTCAAGACAAATTCGATCTATTTTAGCGGTTTTTCGAGCTATATGGAGGTTTTTCGATCTATAATGCTAAACTTACTATTTTGGGATCAATTTCGAGCTATCACAACACACTTACTATATTTAGTAATTTCGACCTAATAATTCGAGCTATTTTTGGAGAGCTCTGGAGGAATGCTTAGGCGCGAAATGAAGAAATGAAGCTGGGAGTGGAGTATTTATAGGCGAAATGATGCGGAAATTATCAAAATGCCCTCAAATTCGACCTATTTTCAGAAAAATTTTACGGAAAATTCGAGCTATCTTTTGGAGGGCAATTTCGACCAATATGTAATTCGAGCTATTTTACGTAAAATTCGAGCTATTTTACGTAAAATTCGAGCTATTTTATGGGAAATTTTTCTGGAATTCGAGTTATCTTTTTCGATGGTAAATTCGACCTATACTGATTCGAGTTACCAAAAATAGTAAATTCGACCTATTTTTGAATTTTGATATTTTTGGTCAAATTCTTGGTTTTTTACGTCGACGCCGATCTCGTTGCACGATTCTCGGTTATGTGACTTCTTTTTAGTTCGTATGACCAATGTTTGTACACATTACTCTTACGAACTGGGGGACTCCATGATGTACCATATTTCGGTACCGACAAGTCATAATATCCGATACAATACACGAACGTATTTCGGGACATATTATGCCACGTCAGCACCATTATTTTTTAATGCAAAATTACAATTCAAGGCAAAACTCGGAAATTGGCCCAAGTAGGCCCAAATTGAGCCCAAGCGAGATCTATTTGGGCCCGAAAAGGCCCAATTCGAGCTATACAAGCCCAATCCGAGCTATATGGGCTCAAATAAGATCTATTTGAAGGCCCAAAAGCCCAATTCGAGCTATATGGGCTAAAATCCGATCTATTTGAGGCCCAGGAGTCCAGTTTGAGCTATATGGGCCCAAATTCGACCTATTTGAGGCCCAATTCGACCTATTTGAAGGACCAATTCGAGCTATTTCAAAATAGCTCTAATTCGACCTATTTTGAGTCATAGTTCTACTTGGATTGCACTTTTAGACGAATAAGGACTCTTATTACTATATAAGGGGGTCTCATGCCTCATTCTAAGGGACGTCTTTATTTTCTAGCATTTAATTTCGAGCTATATACATCGAATTCGAGCCATAGAGCAATAATTCGAGCTATATTGCAATAGCTCTTGTTCGATCTATATAGAGTGTATTTCGAGCTATTTGAGAGTAATTCGATCTATTCGGGTTTCCTCATCACGGTTCTCAATACCATTTCGAGGTGTGCTAATTCGACCTATAGAGAGCTAATTCGACCTATTTGAGTAATTTCGACCTATAATTTTGAGCTATTGTCTCTGACGACAATACCTCAAATTCTGACCTATCTGACTTGAGCGTCGGAGTGCCTTCGCCGGAGGAGGCACCGGCTTAGTTTACGTGTGGTGTTGAGTGCAGGTTCTGAACTCAAAAGCTGCTTAAGCATCCAGCAGGAACTAAAGCAGTCTGACGTGGAGTGTTGGAGAGCGGACACGTATCCAGACGAAAATACCCCACATCACTTACCATTATAAGTCTTCACTTGAAAGGTCTTCTCCATCCCACTTTCTGATGCAAATATCTTCCATGGACAGCCCTCCTGTTTGCACTTCACCAAAACCCTATCTTTATCATTCTTCACAAACTTAATATCCCTTCCACTCTTGATTGAATGCCCTCTCACAGCCTTTCTGAAGGTCTTCACATCATCAAAGCAGAGTCCAGTAAAGAACTCTGGTTTTTCTAAGTCAACCTTGGGATTGAACACCTTGTACCCATCATACACATAACCACTTCTTCTTGAACTGGAGGATCCAGAAGGCTCTGTGGCACTCACATCCTTGAACTGTTCTTGAACCACATGCTCCCTCACAACATACTCTAGCTCATCATCAGTGTGATCACATTCACTGTCTACAAAAATGTCAGAGTGCTCTGAGTCACTGCCTACAGAGTTTTTGTCTTCCAAATCATCCTCTTCTGGATCAACAATAAATGCATCTTATGTCTCTTCCTCCTCTTCCTCCTCTTCAGCAACATTTTCATCTTCTTGCTCATCCTCTTCTAATTCTGACACTCCCCCCTGCTGCCCCATAAATGCCAACCCTTCAACAACTTCTGGCAAGTTAACATTCTCAGCACCACCTTCACTCTCCTTATCATATTCATCACTGTTTGTTTCTCCAAAAACAGTCACAACCCTATCCTCATCCATGTAAATCCCTAACTTCATTGCATCTACATCAGTAAGCAACAAATCTGGGCTTAAGTTTTCCAAGTCCCCCCCAACATTTGCAAACAACTCATAAGTATGCTATCTCAAGCCTACTTCCTTAGCCATTTCTCTCAACTCCCTCATGGAAAGCTTATCATCACTACAGTAATCAAAGTAGACAGATGTACCCCCCACCCAAGTGCACTTGACCACAGTATCAAAGTGGCCACCATAGTAAAACTTTATCGAAAAATATTCACTATTAGCACCTGCATGCATACAAAAAAAGAAGCTAAGTGTGATATATATGTTATGAAAACTATCATGGAACATAACTTTTACAAAATCACAAGCAAACATTAACAACCAATTCATACAATTTAAAATATTGTGGCTTTCGAAAGCAACAGTGTAAAATACACACTTCACACAATAAAATACACACTGCATTGAACAAAGGGGCCTTTTTTTCAATAAAAGGGACATCGACACCAACAAATGTCTCCACACAACCAACAAGCACAGTAAAACATGGTCACATTTTGTTTCTTCCGAAAATAAGCATAAACTATGGTCCCCAAGTGTGGTCCAAACCCTCAGAATCAGTAAAGTATGCATTATCACACAATAAAATACAAAAATCAGTACAATATAGCATGGAATAAACATATTTTAACTTAAATCCACCATGCAATAAGCCAAAAGTGTGTAATACGAGGAGGAGACAAAAAAACGTACTGTAATCGGGTGTGTTTCGCCCTAGGGGTATCTCTTCGTTGCTGGTTCTCATCCTCCAATCCATTGTATGTGTTTTACGCAACAAATTTCAAGCAAAAATGGGCGAAATCGAACAAATTTGTAAACCCTAATTTTTTCCCCAAATGCTCATACGTACGAAAATGTGTGAAAAATACCCCTTAATCTATTCAACTTCACACCTCATCAATGTTAAGGGCGGGAGATGTGAAATTACAAAACACCACTTCGCCAATTTCACGTGCAAGTCACGTGGGAGAATCTCCGGGGGAATATTCGCTTTTAAGTTGCCGGTCAACGTCCAAGGGGGTATTTCGCACATTTCATGAAACGTTAAGGGGCACTTCGATCTTTTTGAAAGGTCAGGGGAACATTGCAAAACGCCCCATACGTTAAGGGGGTGATCGCAATTGACCCAAAGAATAATAACAACTAGCATTTTACTACAGTGTTTTTGGTTTCCAAAAATACCATTATTAAGAAAAGCTATATTTATTACATAAACTATACTTGTTTAATTTATTGGCATATTTTCAATGTATTTAAGGTTTGTCAAACTTATTGAGTTTAATCAAGATTCTTCGTTCTGAAAAATGTGACGATTGAGTTCAATATTTGTTCAAGTCTTATTTGACACATCACCTTGAGGAATATGAACAAAATACTCGTGATTCTTTACATTCAAATCAAGAACAACATTTAGTTTGTCACTTTTCCTACTTGATATTGCATATCCATTATTTCATTATATATTTCAATTTCTTACCTATTGTTAGATTAAATTCGATCATAATTTGTTATCATAAAATGATTTATAATCATGTTATTATTTTATGATAACTCGTACAATGGGCGATGGATTATGTTTACAATTATAACTCAAAAGAGTAAAGAGTATTATCTGGTTACTAGCTCACCTGAAAGTCTTGTTCTACCATTGTGACTTCTTTTGGAATTTGAGCTAAAAAATTGAGACAATTGACTAAGGGACAACAAGGGTTGTCAATATATAAAACTTTGCTTGCCATCCATCAATCTATGTATCGCTTGCCGTTAAGAATTATTAGTTGTATTCTTGCATTTTAGAGGGACTTGATCTCAAGTCTCGTTTGTGAGGACACTCTTTGTTGGAAGTTATAAGGCTATTGACGGTCACAGTGTTATATTTGTTTTTGATAGAGCATGAAAAAGATTGCCCTTCTTCTAATGCCTCAATATCAAGTGTTTTAACTAATTGCCTTTATGTAGGGGTGCTTGCAAGAGCTTATAGAAGCTGCTTGTTCTTAACTTTTACTTAAAGTTATTTAAAACTCCTTTTGACTATAAGTTGGTAGCGTTTGCAATTTAAAAAAAAAAAAAAGTTAGTTAAACTAGACTAAATTATAATTAAGGTGTTTGCAATAGTTAGTGAAAAGCGGCTTTTGAATGTTAATTAAAGTATTGTAAGACACAATATTCTTCATTTAAAACATACAAATATTCATAATTTGTCAAGACATATGATCTTATCCACAAAAACCAATACAAAAAGAAAAGGTTATGATACATAAAAAGAAAGCTTGGTAGTCAAAATATTTGTTCTTGCTCTAATAAAATAAAAATAACCTTGTATCGGTTCTTGTAAGGTTTGCATGGTTCAATTGATATATTTTTAAACTGGTCGAATATATTTTATCATTTAAATATTAGTTCTTTTCTCGGTTGTTTATAATATTTTAATTTTAAGTAGTACTGTAGATATTTTAAGTAGTGCTGTTGAGACGGATACGAGCAAGAGATTTTATAAAAATGAGACATTTGTAGTGTATCCACGGTATATTCTTTACAATACTTCAATTAATATTATGTAACTCTCTATTTACATATTCTAATATTTTTGTGCAAGGAAAGGTAATTTGGTTTTGTACGTGGAATCCCAAAAAGTCTCCTTGATTTGAGCATAGAGAAGAAATGTTGGAATTTCTTTCTGTTTGGTTGAGGGGAAAATTGGATTAGAGGCCCAAAATCATGTTTTATAATTCTTGAAACGGGTCCTTCTAAAAGAACCTCACATCCAGTTTGTGGAGCTTGTCCTTGTTTTGACCCATCTTTAAAATAAAAATAGGCACAAGCGTCAATTGTAAACACTAGTTAAGTGCATTTCAGTTGAAAAAAGCCTCAAGCAGCTTATAAAAGCTATTGCGAGCAACCCCTAGTATTGCAAATGAGATCATTATAAAATTTCTTATTTGTTGTTATCTCTCACTTCTTGAAATATTTACGATTATAAAGAATTTCACTAAGTCAAAGAGTTTGATTGAGGTGAATGATTGTCGAATCGAGATTTTTCATTGAAGGACGATTCCTATAAAAGAGCTGAAGTGCAATTGTCGAGTTTGCATTTTTGGGAAAATTACAAAATTGTGAATAGTAATAATAATAATATCATAAGGAAGTGTTTGGTTGGGGGTATGATGATAGATTAAATTTTTAGTCACTCCTCATCTAGTGCACACTTGGAGTGATATTTCGCGTGGGCTTTTCGCCAAACGCGAGCTAGCCCGGTCCTGTAGCAGACTAATCCCCCTTTTTTAATCTCACCACCCCCCCCCCCCCCCAGATTATTTAATCTCGGTTTTGTAGCAATTGGGTCCCCTGTGTGAAAAAACAATTTTACCCCTCATTTACACGTGCAAAAAACGTAATGAGCAAATGGAATCGCGATTTTGGACTTCAAACATCACGTTTTTTCAGATCTGAATCTATACAAAAAAAAAAAAAAAAAAATCCCCTTTCTTCTTCTCTTCGATTGCAGAACTAGGGTTTGGCGAATTTAGGGTTCCTCTCTTCGACTGATTACACATTCTTCATCGTAAGAATTTCGTAATTATTTCGCAACTCTCCTAAAAAATCGTTTGGGCGCCACTAACCTTTTGTTAATGTAGGTAAATCGCTTCGCAATTGAGTTGGACGTCAGGTTTGGGTGAAGATTGTACGAAGATTTCGACGAGTATATAGGTGCGTCCAAAATCAGTACTTACTTTTTGTGTTATTTTATTCGTTTAGGGTTTCTATTACATCGATTTTAACAGTTGTGCTTTTGATAGGAAAAATCGTTCGTGTTTCAGGGAGGATTCAAATTTTTCAGAATAGTTTCTCAACTCTTTACTGCTGAAAAAGGTAAAGTTTTCAAAAACAATCGAAACTATTATTCTAAATGAAGTTGTGAGTATTATGTGTGTTTGAATGGAGTCTATACTAAATGCCATGTCATGTTATGAAAGTGTTGGTGAAATCTGTGTGTTTCAATGAATTTATGAGCTTCATTTGTTTACCTATGTACGTACTCAAGTTTGTTTTTTCGACTGATGGTGCATTGATGTTAAAGTGTGGATAAATTGTTGTACTACAAATACATGTTTCAGGGAAGTACCATTATTTTAGGAGAAAATAGTAGGAAGAACTTCAAGAATATCTTGTTTAAAGAGTGGGATTTAGTTGTTAGGATCCCCTTTCATAAGAATTTTTATACTAGAGTCGAAACATCAAACTAAAGTTTATAAAATTATGCTAAATGTCACTTGTATGAGATAAATGTTAGTTTTATACTCTCATGAAGATGATCCATGGGTAAGAGAGCAAGATAACTAATTGTAGATGGTAACTCGAGGTCATAAAGAGTTGTGTTAAGCTAAGTTGAAAAGCTTAATATTATGCAGATGTGAGTTAAATTTTGTACCAAAGCTTCTTGATTTGAGTTGGCAAATATAAACTTGTCATCAGCACCTCAATTACATGGTTTGTCATGGTTTTGCACATAGTGCTATACATTACATAAGTATGTTGTGACCCTTATATTTTGATACAAACATATTTGTTGTGTGCCAGATGGATCAGCGGCAGAAAACACTCATTTTAGTACTTTTGCACTTAATTTTGTTGAGGGCAAGAATTTTTATGTTTATGATGTTGTTTCACAATCACCAAAGGCAAATGAGGAATAATGGAAGACGTAGGGCAATTAGATATAGTCTAATTTCTAAGATGGGGGCTATAAGTAGGCACATGGACAGATTGACGGGTTTGAACGATGTCCACTGCTTAAGTCAACTTAGAATGGACAGATATTGTTTTAATAAACTGTGTTGGGTTCTAAAAGTGGTTGGTGGGTTGAAAGATGAAAAATACGTAAGCATCCGTGAACAAGTATCTCTCTTCTTAATGATATTGGCCCACCACACCACAAATCGAACCATTGGCTTCTGCTGGCGAAGATCCGGCCAAACCGTTAGTCGTTATTTTCAGAAGGCGCTACACGCTCTCCTCAAGTGCAACCAACTTATGCTGGAGACTCCTAAGCCTGTGTCGGAGGAGAACGGAAACGATGCAGAACCTTGGAAGTACTTCAAGGTAACCAACTTAAGATCTAGATTATTGATTATGCAATGTTTAATTATCTTTATTGGCACTACAAACCTAAATTGTACTTATGTGCAGGGCTGTCTGGGTGCACTTGATGGTACCCATATCGATGTAACTGCTCCTACGGTTGACCACCCTCGTTACCGCTCTCGGATGAGAAGGATTTCAGTTAATGTTCTTGGTGTATGTGACATCAACATGCAATTTGTTTACCTTCTGTGTGGTTGGGAGGGGTCGGCGGCAGATGGTCGAGTGCTACGAGATGCTGTCTTCCGCCCGGCACCTCATGGTCTGCGAGTTCCACAAGGTTTGGTACATTTGTTTGTAACGTATCTTATTACGCTTCAATATTGGTTTTGTTTGTCTAATCTAGAACCAACCTAATGAAACAGGTAATTACTACCTTGTGGATGCCGGATATGCAAATTGTGAAGGTTACTTGGCACCGTACAGAGGACGTCGATATCACTTGAAGGAGTGGGAAGAAAGACGGGCTGCCCCGCAGGACCATGAAGAATTCTTCAATATGAAGCACAGCCGCGCACGCTGCATTATCGAGAGGGCTTTTGGTAGACTTAAAAAGAGGTGGAAGATTCTGAAATCGTCGTCGGAGTACCCCCTTAAAATTCAGAATAGGATCATTATGGGTTGTGCACTACTGCACAACTTCATAAAGAAAAACATGGCGGACGATACGATTCTCACATCGTCGGATGACTCTGACTCCGACTCCGACTCCGACGATCCACCAATAGAATATATAGAGGGTCTTGACAATTTCCCTGCCTGGACCAACTTCAGGGATACTTTAGCCATGGAAATGTGGAACGAGTGGCGTGCTAACCGTCATTAAAGGACGCGAGAGTGTTTGTGTGATTGTTTTTTCCGAACTATACGTGTTTGTGTTTGAAATTCAACTTATTTTTATGTACTTTTATATAAATGTTGATGACAGAGAACTATTTTTGATTGGTTTGGTTTTAGTGGTTATGAATTGTTTGCGATTGTTTATGCTAGTGTGTTGTTTGATTTGAGTATATTGGTGAAATGTGTTGTGAACAGTTTGCAATGTGTATGGCTCTCTCTTGCTAACCTGTCGATTCTCTTGCGATTGGTCTATGATAAACGTGTTTACATGGATTGTTTTCAACTAACACTTTTATGATTTGTTACGTCGTAGTATTCATGGAGGCATCTAGTTGCAGTTCCAACCCACCTAAAGGAAAAGGGAAAGCAAACAAGAGTGGCAAATGCAGGCGTGTGTGGACCCGGGCAGAGGAGCAGGCACTAATTGTTGCACTGAAGGAGCTGAAGGCTAAGGGGCTGAAGGTGGATAATGCGTTCAGGGCTGGATACTTGTTGCAGTTAGAAGCCTCGATACAGAAGGCATTACCAGGGACTGATATACGTGGTGATCCCCAAGTCCGGTCAAAGTTGACCGTTTGGAAGAAGACATATTCTCACATGTACACCATGTTCGACGGATCTGGCGACGGAGCAAAGTTCAATGACAAGACCCAGATGATTGACTTGGTGTCCGAGGACTGGTGGACAGAATACATAAGAGTAAGACCATTATTTTGGTTTAGACATTATCACTTGTGTAAACTGTATAGTCGTTATACCCCCATCAATAACGAAATGATTTCATTAACTAATGGTGCAGGTTCATCCTTATGTGGCGGGGTATCGCATGAAGAGGTTTCCTTACTTCGAGGATTGGGTGGAAGTGTTTGGGAAGGACAGGGCTACTGGCGGTGGGGCGGAGGACATTTCGGCGGCTGTCCAAGAGGTCCTTAACAGCCATCCATCAGCGAGCAATGGTGCCGGGCCGTCTAGCGGTCCGAACTTCAGCAATAACTCAGAACAACACCCTGTTGATATGGATGATTACGACTACGTTGGGGATAATGATGTGCCGATACCGGACCCTCTCAAGATTGACCCCAAGCTCATATACAAGAAAATCAAGAAGGAGAAAGGTGTTAAAAAAAGGAAGACGCCGAGTACTTCGGAGAATGATGCGCCTGAAGTCCCGCCTTACATGGACCAGTTCATGAAGGAGTGTAAGGACTCTATTGGGCGCATAGCTGATTTGGTGGTAGACCCACCGGCACGAGAGGACCCGGCGTCGACACAGCGTAAGGCTCTCTACTCTACACTTTAAGCAATTCCGGAATTTGATGAAGACCAGAAAATGGTCCTTGCGCACGAACTAGCTCACTCACCCGAAGACTTGGACATTTTCTTCACTATGCCCGAGGAGTCCCGACCCAAGTATTTGAAGATGCTATTGCGCAAGAAGTCCATGAAGTGAGGAAGTTGCATTGGTACAGATTATGGTTGTTAAATGGTTATGAACCATTTCTTTTGGCTAGTAATTAAATTATTACACTATGGATTGTTTATTTTGCGGGCGTGCATGGTTGGGGGTATGATTAAAATTCAGTTTATGTTTCGGACGCAGTATGCCAATAGTAGGATGCAAATGTGGTAGATCATGCTTTACTTTTTAGGACAGCTTTAGGCTGCGTATTTTGACTATGTGTGGAACAGGTGGGTTGGGTGTGCAAACTGTGCTTTAAGCATTCCAATTTCGCACATTTTTTGTGGCTAGTACCAAATGTAAGGAACGCAAATGCAGCATTTATTTAACTTTTCGTTGTTTGCTTGTATGTTTTATGTTTTTAGTGTGTATACTGCTCGTTGAAAAATAGAAATAGGATTGAGCTAGACATGGAAATACGCAACTAAACATGATTAATAATAATTAAAGATACTAACCATTACAGTACCAATTAAAACGACGTAAATAAAGGCAGCAGTGAGTAGCATTACATAACAGAAAGATACATATTAAAAGTGGAATTGACTACATCAGAACTCATACGACCTAGCGAAGCACGAGGCTTGGGAGCTATGAGCGGCTGCATTTGCTTTGGAAGCGTCTTCGGGTACAACGCGCCTAACACCGTCGGTGTTCGACATCCGGTCACACACCACATCGTCGCCATTGCGCGGGTTACATGGCTCCCCCTTCGACCTACCTATTAAAAGATTATAGAACATAATAAACGTGAGACTATTAAATATAAAATTTGGACAAAGAATATATTAAAAGTCGTGTTTGTGCGATGCAAAAAACAAAAAAAAAAATTTACGTGCAAGTTCGATTATTTCTGTGCTTGTTCGGCGCGGCGGTTTCTTGAACACCCTAGCATTTATTGGTGTTTTGTCGAAGAGCTTGGTTAAGTCCTTCCATGCAAACTCTCCATTTTCCTTATATGCCTCTGCCTCGGAATCATGCTTCAAAGATAATTAAGTTTATGAAATACATGAGGGTGCTTTAGTATATAATTCAACAATGCGACTACGGAATTGTGTATAAAAAAAATATTAGAAATTACCTTAATAAAAGTCTCCCATAGCTCGTCGCTTCCATTAATAACATTGTTAGTGAAGTCCCAAATAACCTCATGGTGGCTTAGTATCATCCTAAAACATTGGTGCCTAGCCGCTAAGTTTTCAAATCGGGTTAGTATATCTTTAGTTGTGAACTTGGTTTCATGGGTTAAATTGACATAATCCGTTGCGTTGTTCACAATCATGTCAAGAAAACGAGAATTGTGCAAGGGAACACAACCGTAGTCCGAATAGCATTGCTCCTTCAAGTTTTTTATTAGCGACGCATCGTATTCCGCCGACCAATGTGAGCCGTAGAAGAAAATTTTTTGGGTTTCATTGGCAGATGACATTCTGTATTGGTGGAGGAGTGTTTTGGAATGATGAAGTTGGGTTGTATGCTATACTAGGCAGAATTCCCCCGTGTGGGTTTTATAGTGGTACATACCATCATTTGCATTGTAGTCTTTTTAACAAAGTTGCATTGCTTTTTTTTCATTTTAGTCCCTAAAACCTGTCTTGCATTCTGTACCCTATACACCTACAGAATCAAACTGAGAATATATTCTTCAAACATTCACTAAACTACAAAACTTAAATCAACTTTTTTTGACATCACATTTTGACAACTCAATGCAGCCCTAGACTACACCCTCATCTGAAATAATATGTTGTAGATTAACATCAAATATTAAAGCATAAAACTGTGTCGTACACATTAATTAACTGCACGAATGGAGATTAATATAATACGGTTGCGAAGTTCTAATTATTCTTAGATTGTAATTACAAAATTTGAACCCAAACAGTAAGGATTCGAAGCCAAAATGATTGCTGGTTACCAGCCTAGTTAAGAAAAATTAAAAATATGCATATTAACATACACCACTACTTTGTCCAAATATGCACAATGCTAAGCAAATAAAATATTGTCCTAATAAAACACTACTCACGCCTGTGTAATCGTTCCATCATCGTCGGAACCAACCACCCCAACAGATACACCTCCACCATTATCGTCACTGACATCGACGTCACCACCAGCATCTGGAACATCATCGTCACTATCCACCAAAGTCAGGGAGTGCTGCATCGAGCCTATTATCTCCTCGGGTAGTAGTGCTGCACGATGGTCGTCAAACACCATACGGTGCATCTCGTAGTCTGGGAATCCATACAGACGAAAGTATGTCTCCAGAATATTCTCCTAGCAACATACAAAGAAAATAAACATGAAAACAATATAAACTACTTTTAAAGTCTACACCATTACACTAACAACTAACCCAATATACTCAAATCTTAGCACATTTTCAAACATGTTAATACTATCCCATATCACCACGCAACCAATGTTATTATTCAGTGCTAGTTAACCATTATCTATACATGTTAATAAACAGGAAAAACTACAAACAAAAATTATGTTTTTATAGCAAATATTGCAATATATGCATATTACACATGTCATATTATGATAGTTGTTACTTTTCATAGCATATATAAGGATTGAGTTTGTTATCACACTTTTATAATATGACAACGGGAGGTTTTAATGTAAAAGTCCATTACCGTACGACGATGTGGATTGTATTCTGGACCAATACGCACAATTGCGTGTGTGTAGTGGTTGAATTGAACACTCGGCAATGTGATGAAACGGCGAAACAGTCGATATCGGCACCTTAGTGCAATTACTTTCTCCCTGATTAGTTGGAGTGAGTAGCGGTGAACTCCTCTGTTCACGTATCGCCTGTGCACCTCAACTAATGCATCTTCCATCACATTTGCAGCTGAAAGGTCGTGAGTAGCACCGTAGTTGAGCAACACATGCAAGACATAAAAACCACCAATATTCCCAAAATCTGGTGCATGGAAGTTCTTGTGTAGCCATTGCTTTCTTGTCGTAGGCATTTTCAAACACACTATTATAAAGAGAACATAGATGAGAGCTAGTTTAATATGTCATACACATAACATTTTATAACTCATCAAAACTGTCTCATATGGCTGTAAATAATCAACATCAAATTAAAAATGAAATCACAAATGTATTAAGCAAAAAACAAGGTTTACATTATATAGTTTACATACACCACTAGTGATACCACTTAGAATAACATAAGTCATTACATTTCAAGGCTATTTAGATACCGTAATGATGGCCATTGCCATGAATGCTACCATACAAACGAACAACATACACCATGACATACAGCAGCAAGCAAGAGCTAATTTTGCTACCATCCTATCATCAATTGGACCAAGAAGTGGTGCAGCCACATCTTTCTTGTGTTCTTCATTGGGGTGGGTGGTTGAGAGTGGCGTCCCTCGCCGAATCATGGACGGTGGGTTCAGGGGTGTGTTGGCATTGGATGAATGAGTATCTGGAGGAATGGAGTCTGGAGTATTATGGTTAGGCATTGTTTTGCCACATGATGTAGAAGCCCCAATGTTTGAATTAGTTGGAGTCTTGCTAATATGGTCATATTTGTGGTGGGTTACTTGATCTGCCCAAATAAACCAATCAACGTGTTTCATGCGAAGAGGACAAATGTTATAATAACGGCCGGGGAACTTGGCATTGAGACCTGCTTGGAGGTAAGTCATGTTCCCGTGACGACACGAACAAGTAATCGTAAATGGGGCTTCCATCTACAACACATTTAAGAACCACATATCTTTGTGCATCAAACTATGAGAATAATTTTTGGATTCCTACAATACATCGCACTTTAATGTATTTTATGGGGTGCAAACAAGCTCAAAATCAATGAAGCTCCAACGTAATAGCAATACAGCCTTTCTACTCCAATCTACTTTAACCTAGAGTCATATTATGGAGCACCTAATAGAGACAAATAACATCCCATACAACATTCTCAAGCAAAATAACTAAAACTAATCGTTATTTTTAAATAAACTCCCATATGATTATCATTTTGGCATATAATGAAACACACAGCCATACAAGCGCACCATACAATTTGTAATTTTTGCAAAAAAAATTCAAACATGATAAAAAAACAACAAGTTAGTGAAGGTACGAGAACACGGACCTTGATTACGAAGCGGTGCGAATCTCCAATGCCCAAAAGTGCTATTCACCGCAACTGTTACCTACGAAAATATCATAAAAAACAACAAGTTAGTGAAGGATCGTGTAAATCGGGACATAAATTTCAAACATTTTAAAAAATTTCAAAGAAAACCATCAAGAATCGACCTACGCAAGTTTTTGATTTCGAAGACCAGACGACCTAGGGCTTGAGTGATTTCGCGATTTGGGGGGAAAATGCAATCTGATTTCGTTTGAGGAAGGGGTGTATCTGAAAAGTCGTGCAGGGGTATATTTGTCCATGTACTACCATGAATTACGCGAACTACTCAACCAAACACGTTTTTAGAAACATGGATTATTTAATCAACGAATTTAACGGTTCAATCAAACGCAACTCATAAAACGTGGATTAAACCAATAACAGTTTTAATGTATGTTTTTATCAATCTAAAGATTGCGCTGACTACCCAACCAAACACTTCCTAAATAGATTATCTTCAGAATTATAGTATTGTTATTATCCCTAAGACTTGTGATGCAAGACAAGTAAAAAATATTGTTTTATCATAATCAGTGTTCTGAGAACTGGACCGGTCACTGAACCGACAGTCTTACTGGTTACTGGTTTTACAGGTCGAACCAGTCTAACCATTGGTCGAACCGGTATTGATAGTCAACAACCTACTAATATATTCAACACATATATCTTGTACTATATTTTCTTAACATTTTTAAACTATTCACAATTTAATACTAAAAAAATACATATGTCATCACAATTCACAACAATCTAATATGAACAATCTCAATCGTATTGCTTATCGCATTCCCAGTAAAAAAACAAAATTCAGCACCAAAATATGTCAAAGAAGAAATAAACACTACAATTCTTTAATCTTAAATAGAGTTCCTGTAATTGCTTGATGAAAAAAAATGACTCACGCATGATGAGTGATTACATTTAATCACTAGAAGACAAAAGCTGACAACTAATGCACGTGATATGGCTTGTGCAACACTCTAAAGATACCAAAACCGTTTTTGACATAAACGTAAAACAACTCAAAGCAACTTAACAAAATATCAAAATACGATAGTGAAACGTGGATGCCTGTTATGCACTCCCAAGCTTCAGCTTAAAACGTCGTCGTTCTTCAAGACATAAGAGTCACCCCTTAGTCATTTTCAGCACTTCACGTACGAAGTTTGCAGATCTTTCCATTTCTCTTCAACCCTAATTCCAATTTGTTCTCCAATTTCGCGGTAACCAGCGCGTGCGGGGTGGGGCAGGACAGAGGAGTGCGGAGCGATGGAATTAAAAGGGCTAGGGTTTTCTTTCATCTTTTCCAGTGATGAGAATTGAATAAACTTGTGTTTTTTTTTTTGGAGCAGAATCGACATTTCACTTTTTTTTTAAATGGAGCCTGGTTTGGACGGCCCAAAACTGGCTACCGGTTTTGGACGGTTCATACAGTGCCAGTTCGCAACTGGTTTAAATTGCCTAACCGGACCGAAAGAGAGGCAGGTCAGCGGTTGAACCGATTCGACCGGCCGGTCCGGTCCGATTTTGAGAACACTGATCATAACACGTACAGTTTTGATTTTGATCTTGAACAGTGAGACCTCTTTCTAAGGATAATGCTTCATTTTGAATTGTGTATAAAGTATTTTCTGTTTTCTTTTTTGATAAAAGGGCCTTCATATATGGATGAAAGGTATACATCAATAAGTGGAGTCGACCAACCGATACTCACCATCACAAAGACAATTTATATGCAAAACGTCAAAAGGGACGATTATCGACCATCTATGGAAAGTCTCTCATGCAACAAGATTATCGGTTGCAGTTCCCTTATTTCTACAATTATAAAGGGAATTTTCATTTTGGCCAAAGGGCGAGTAAAGACAAATTTAGAAAAGGAAGCTCTTAGCGCTCCGAATCAAGAAAATCACGTATCTTTTTAATCATGTTCACAATGTCCATGTTATCCTTGTTAGCATATTATTATTTAGTATATTTGTATACTATTTAGTTAAGGAGTCTTTTGTCTTTTTAGTCTTCTAGTTGTCCTATTGTAGATATCATCTTTCTCTTTGTAAAACCCTACATAGTTTTGGATATTCATTCTTGGTAATCTTCTCATACCTTTGATTATTTTCCTTGAATGTCATATTTCATCAATCTTAACATTCCTTACATGCATAGTTAACATATGTCACTACCTAAGGCTCTTGCCTCCGCCATGGGCCTATGACGAGATTAAGGCATGAGAAAAGATCGGCTCCCGCTCCAGTGACATAATCTAAGTCCCGGAATAGGAAGCTTGAGGCTGTAATGAGAGGGTGGAAGGCTGTAAGAACATTCATTTTCATCCAACCTTGTTTTGGATTTTAGCCATCGGGGTTCTTTGGAAGTAGTATCGTTACGCGTTTAAGGATTTGTCCTCGGGTGTGATCCTTTGAGTATTTATGAATTTTGAGAATTAGATCTTCAAGGGAGAACTCCTCGACTCCATCAACAACTTTATTCCGTATACTTCAGATGTGATGCATGGCCACTGCACAAAATTGAAGGAGTTCTAATTTGTCACCTTCTATATCAAGTAAATTGGAGCTGCATTCCACTCTATAATAAGGGAGAACCAATCAAAGCAAGAAAGAAAAGTGAATGGATCCAAGCGAAAATTCCACTTAGATCCATACCAGATCCTGCAAGAGACTTTGCGACGAATAAAAAGATGTTCAATGCTCTCTACTTCACCATAACACAGAGAACACATAAGGTCATTAATTTTGAAGATCTAATGCAATTTAGACATTGCCAGAAGAGCATTTGAAATACATTTCCACCATAACTGAAACGCTCGTCGTCGTTCGTCAGACACGACACTCACAAATAATAACTGTACACCATAAATACATACAATTTTTCTAAAATTCTTTATCTACAATTTCATCCATGTGGAAAAAGTGGGATAAACTTTAATGTTCGATTTATTTATATCATTATTACTTATACATACATCATTATTATTATTATGATTATTTTCTAAAAGAAAACACAAAGACCACCAATTCCCAAAAAGTCTCCAAAACAATACATAAATAAAAAGTGTGCTTAGTGCTCTGCAGTAAAACATGACCAGCCATTGACTCGACAAACAAACAAAACAAACACCTCTCTCTCTCTCTCAGACCATCTACCTTCTCCATCGCCATAACACAAAAATCAAACTGAAACACTTCTCCATTTTCTTCACTCAGCTCTCAATTCTTCAAAGTTGCAGAAAAAAATCGAAAACAGTGTGAATTGAATTTGAAATTGAATTTGATTTTTTCAAATTGAAAAAAAAAAATGAGTGAAGAAGAAGAAGTTTGTTGCATGGAGGTTGATCCTCCATCAAAGCAGAATGCGGCGACCAATGAGGACTGGCGGAGGACGCTGGACAGAGTTGTCCCCGCCGTCGTCGTCCTCCGCACCACCGCTTGTCGAGCCTTCGATACGGAGTCCGCCGGAGCTTTCTCCGCCACCGGATTCGTCGTCGATAAGCGCCGAGGAATCATCCTCACTAATCGCCACGTAGTACAGCCTGGTTAGAGTTTGATCTCTTTTTCAACTAGCTATTTGATTGATTGATTGATTGATGAAACATTTTTAGAATGATTTGTTGTTGTTGTTGTTTGATTATAGGTCCGGTGGTCGCAGAAGCTACGTTCGTTAACCGCGAAGAGGTTCCGGTGTATCCAGTCTATAGAGACCCTGTTAGTTCTATAAAAGCTGATGTTTCGTTTAGTTATTGAGTGATCATTTCAGAGTTCGAATTTATTGGTTATCCTCCTTGTTTTTGATGATTTTGGGCCAAACTTAAAGCTTACATGATTTATTTTTCATTGTGATTTGGGGCCTTGATTACGTTTTAACTCTTTTTTGTAGAAAATGTGTCAATGTTTTAGTTTTAATCAACTAAAAGAATT
Source organism: Misopates orontium (assembly GCA_946800315.1). Taxonomy (NCBI): domain Eukaryota; kingdom Viridiplantae; phylum Streptophyta; class Magnoliopsida; order Lamiales; family Plantaginaceae; genus Misopates; species Misopates orontium. The sequence goes on along the minus strand of OX326950.1, from coordinate 16,891,428 downwards.
ATGTATCGCCGTATATCTTTTGCTTATGTTAAACGATGTTCTAAGACGCTATTGCTCTTAAAGATTTTTGATTTTGATGTTTTTGCTTGATAGTAGAGCAAACGAAGTTGATTTGCCTGCTTGCATGACTCAATTTGAATGGTATTGATTTTTAGATTCTGTTTCGGGGCTATTTGTCGAATGCTTACTCTGTTCTTGAGAGGGTATAGTCCTTGGAGATGGATGTAATGTCTAAAAGTGCATTGCTTCTCAGAATTTAATTTGTTTACATTTGAATGCAGTTGGCATGTTATTTTGCCATATTTGTTAAGCATGAGAGATACTGAATTTTGATTACCTGTCTGACAGTGGTGTTTCTTTCTTTCTATAGGTTCACGATTTTGGTTTCTTTCGTTTTGACCCTTCTGCTATAAAATTCCTGAGCTATGAGGAGATTCCTCTTGCTCCTGAGGCTGCTTGTGTGGGTCGTGAGATTAGGGTTGTCGGCAATGATAGTGGAGAAAAGGTAAGCATAGGTTTATTGCAAGATTCGTAGCTTATGCAGTAATCTGAGAATGAGAATTTTTTTAGAATTGTTAATGTCATGCCTTCTATGCTATGAATCTAATTGTCCGTGTTTTTTGCTTATAATGCTCTGTTTTATGTTTCCTAAACTGCAGTTTAATGTGTACTTTTATTGGTTTGCAGAAGTTTAACCATTATTGCAATTCCGTTGCAAATTTAAAAGTAACGTGACAGATTTAATGTGTACATGTATTGGACACAGAAGATTTATCATAATTATGTATAGGTTCTTGCTTGTATTTGTTTTTCCTTTCCATCACAAATTTAAAAGCAAAGCGAAAGATCTACATCACATGTATTTTCTTCCTTTTTTAATTTGCAGGTCTCTATCTTAGCTGGCACCGTTGCTCGTTTGGATAGAGAAGCGCCACGCTACAGAAAGTATGTTTCCATGTTCTATGACATTGTATTGATCACTCACTTGGCGACATATGATTGTTAGGAAAGAATGTTTTCCGTAACGCTTTTTAACATCATGCGGCCGAGCCCAAAGTTTTGGCTTTCTATTTTAGATCTAGATGTTAGTTGAACTTTATGCTTAAATACCTTTTGACTTAAAATTATTGCCACAATATACCTTTCTGGACAGCGAATTAATATTTGGATTATATGGGGAGAATTTTGATCTACAGTCAAAACGGCTTTAGCCAAACAGATTGACATGCTTCTTAACCCATACACTTGTCAAAATTGGGATGTAAATATACGGTATAAATCACATTTAACTTTTCTTCCAGTCTACACCCTGTAACATACGTAAAATTTGAGGTGGGCCATGACTATTTGTTAGCAATTGAAGATAAAGACAATTTTTGGTACTATTTTGTGATCTTTCACACATCTTGATCAAGTAGCTATGAGCCTATGACTAAATAAAGTCCATAACCGTTAGGATATTATTATATTAGCAAAATTCGTGACGTGATGAACATTAAGCCCTTGCATTGGTCTCACAGTTTAACTTCCTTTCTAACTGTAACTATCATATATGTTTTGTGGATCATCTCTTGAGTGATACATACTTATGGTCCATTGCCTGTTCTTATCACATATTTACGATGAAATAAATATTCATGCAGGGATGGGTATAATGACTTCAACACATTCTACATGCAAGTAAGCATTTTAATGAGATGCTTCCCTTCTCAGATTAATATTGTTTATTAACTTTGACTTTAGTTACTCAAGTCTGATTCAGTCTTCATTCAAGTTCGATGACGTTATTACGTATACATGAATATGATTGTTTTATGCTGCTGTGACTAATTTCTTTAATGGTCTATTACCAGTCTATTGTACTTTACTGCCGCTCATGATTGTTTGAGAGGAATATTTGGAAAGTAATGCAAGAATATTTTTTTTCCCAAAAGGTGTAATATATCGTAAACAGAGGAAAATGCATGAAAGCATCTAGGGCCTTAACTACTTATGAAACAATAGAAAGAAAAGGCCAAAGCATGAAGCTCAAGAAAAGAAAACAAAATGAAGAAAAAGAGAACAGAAATAAAACAAAGGAAAGAAGAAAAAACAAACTAAAGGTGGAAAGTGGTATAACTGTGCTTATTTTAAGGACTTGCGGAAGCTTATATTCATATTAAAGATAACACTTATTCGCAATTTACTGAACCAGGCCAGAGAAATGCGTATCTTAGGCTGATGTTTATAAATGACAACAAGATTATTTGGTTGGAAAGTCACTGAAATATGATATTAGTCTGATGTCGTTAATATTCCGAGTTTTCTGGGGTTTAGGGTACGCTGGTGGTGTCGCTGTTCTTGGAGCAACTTTCCCATGTGTTAGTATGTTCATGGACTATAAAGTCTGGTTCTCTTGTTCTCGACAAGTGTTTTTGCTTCATCCAGTCCTTATCGTCTTCTGTACTTCAGTGATTGCATCTCTGTTCATTCTTTTTGCGTTTTTCTTCTTTCTGTAACACAGGCAGCTTCTGGAACAAAAGGTGGCTCAAGTGGCTCCCCTGTGATTGACTGCCAAGGTAGAGCTATTGCCTTGAATTCCGGGGGCAATAGAACATCCAGTGCATCGGCATTTTTCTTGCCTCTAGAAAGAGTAAGTACATGCTTAAATCTTAAATAATATTTAGTACTTGGGAATTTCCCTGAGCTTTAACCATTTTGGCACAAACTTCTCTTTTCCATTTGCGGCGGCATTATGACGCAGCATTTTATTTACTTCACACCAGCTCTTATGCTATAGTTTGTCTTCTCTATTGTTCTTTTACTTCTTGGTTTATGGGGTTCAAAGTTTCAGCTATTCCATTTACGCTACTAGTGATTATTACATTTGCTTTCCTGATAGTATAGATGATAAGGCTGTTGGAAAAACTTGACGTAACAAGTCAAAACTCAAAACTCAACACTCTTAACACACACACACAAAGAGTGGAGGAGGAGTTTCTATCAGTCAACTCTAAATGACTTGTTATAAATTAACTAGATTACATTAGTATTTTATAGAATTTTCCTATCATGAACCTAGCCTAGTTCATGTATCATAACTTAATTGCATATATTTCACCTATCTAAGTACATGAATATCACCAAAAGGCAAATACATACTTATCTAATGTATGTACTACATTATTCTAGATACTTATAATTATTCATGTATTTGTTTAATCAATGAGTCAAGTTTGTTATCCAACAAAGGCAGGCTTCTTATCCAGCAAGAATCAAGAAAGATTTTATTTTCCATATTAATTTGGTTGAGAGAAGCTGTATAACTATTCCATGTTCAGGATCCTACTTCCAAGAACTCATGGACCATCATGACCCTAATAATACCTTGAATTGGATGTGACTAGAGTTCTGGTCGTAATTCCAAGGATTGGACATTATTCTTCAAACATTTCTCTTTCTACAAAGATTTAGTTTAACTTTACAGACAATTGGAACACTTTGAATCATCTTTTGATTGTAATTGCAGATAATTCGACATTATTCATTCAATAATTATTTATTTTTGATTTACAGACTATAGTAATCTGAATCTCATATGGTACTTTGTTGTTTGCTGGACTGATGTTCGAAAGAGTAATTCTTATATGGACCCTCTCAAAACCTTTTTAATCTGGGGGCCAACCTTGGATTTCTATATCCAGCTATGTGTGATCTTATGTGACTTGTGAACTTTTGGATGTGTCATGTATGTGCTGTTCATTGACTTATAGTAACCTGAGATTAAAGATTGTACTCTTTCCTAATGCACTGTTCTTATGCTATGTATAATCTAAGTTAAATCCATGTTAGGGAATTAAAATTACTCAGTTATGCAGCCTCACTTCAGATTTTGAGTGTATATAAGACTCTGCATGTAAGAGCTACATTGATTTCAATTTCAGGTTGTGCGGGCCTTACGGCTCTTGCAGAAAGGGAATGAGTCTAGTATAAATAAATGGGAGGCTGTCACCATTCCTCGTGGTACACTTCAGGTTTGTTTATTCTTTCTTATAGGATTTTGTTTTATTCATTCACTTCTGTTATAGGTTGAATTGCTTTGCATTTGAACGGGTAGCTGCTTGAATCTTGAAGATTATTGACTCAAAACTTTGGACGTCGTTGATTCACATATATAAATGAAACAAAGTTTTTTTGTATTGATTTCATATAGTTGTGTCCATAAAAAAGAAGGAAAAGATTCACGATTAAGGAGATTTTACATGCCTTGGAACAAATTCAGAGATAAACTCGTCGTACCTGATTTTATTTTGTGATCAAATTAATTTAAAAACAACTTGGCTCACTTTTTATCTTATAGAAACTGACCAACATCAAATGTAATGATGATAAGAAGGAAAACAAAAAATACGAGGAAATCATTTTCCATAAAAATGGTGGGAAACCCCCAATGATGGTTGAACTATTCTTCCATCCCCAGCTCTTTAGCAGAATGACTCATATCTAACTCTTAAATTGATTTCCTTTTAAATTTATAGTACGAGCATGTGCTCATTTCTATCTTCACCAGTCACTACTATAATTATGCCTCAGGTTCAGCTTCCTTAACCTATCTCATAATCATTGTGATAGAGATTGAAGAACTACTCTAAGGAGGATTAGAGATATAGACAATGGAAGAGAAAGAAGAGGGGAAGAATTGGAAGGATTGGAGATAATAAGATGATAGGATGCAGGAGAAGGAGGAGTTAGAAGAGAAGTAGACAAGATAAAATTTACGTGGAAAATACTGTTGGCAGTCAATATTCTATCCATGTCAACAGTCTAATAACAAAGCATTAGCCTTACATTTATAAGCTATTATATAGAACTGGAAACCCATAAATCCCAACTTATATAGAAAAAAGTAGATGTGTGTGAATTAAGAATATATTTTAAAAAGGTGACAATTTATTAGAAACCTAAAGAAACTAGGATTTAATTCCTAGCTAACATAGTTCTTCCTAGTTCATTTTTTTGTGGTCCCTCTTTACTGGAAGATGACTGTTGTCCGAATTCATGGCTGTGATTCTGGAATTACTAGGCCTGACTTAACCCTATCAGTACATTTGGAGAGCTAGAATCCAGCGTGTTTGGAAATAAGGAGTTCGGCCTTAAACCTACATGTATTTCATGTTTATTGCTATCTTTCTTTAGTTTTTTAAGAGATTTACTTTATATGTTAAGAGAAAGCCTGTTTGGAACCTCAGATCCTTTAATGCCAGGGTCAAGCGGTAGTGCCTTCCACAATTAAGCTTTCTTCCCCTTTTTTGACATTGTTGCCGATCAAATGTTTCTACTATCCCCTTCTTGCTCTCGTCAGCGTCATTTTACACCTTGATTCATAATTTTCCACATGATCTTTTATCTGTTATAGTACAAGAAGTTTTCTGTGCTTATTTTATTTGTCCTTTTTCCTTTTCGGTTGTTTTCTCTCTTTCGTGCATGTTATGATCTCTTGAAACAATTTCGTTTGATTTGGATTCATATTTGTGACATAGGCTACATTTCTCCACAAAGGATTTGATGAGACACGTCGGCTTGGCCTAAGAAGTGAAACAGAAGAGGTAAGCATTCTCCACTGCTCATTTCATCTGAATTAAAATTTTCTCCACTCTGGTTTTATTATGGATTTTCTTCAGTAGTTTCTTGAACCTCTCGTCTTTTCCTTTTTTCTCTTTGCCCAATCAATCAGTTAGTACGCCGTGCCTCTCCACCTGAGGAAACTGGAATGCTTGTTGTTGATTCTGTGGTGAGTATAGTGTTGTGAATGTCTATATTCGTGTATTTGTGATTTCTTTGTGTTATGGCTGTGCTATCAAAAAGTAATGCTCTCTTAGATTATGGTTTTGTATAAATTTGATTATGCTCTTGCGTTTGTTTCAGGTGCCAGATGGCCCAGCCCATAATCATTTGCAGCCAGGCGACGTGCTTATTCGTTTGAATGGAGAGGTACTTTTGTATCTATGGTTTTGGTCTTTCAATTTTATTAATATGATAATTTCGCTAAATGTTAGATATGCTAACTATGGAATTGCTGAATTTGCTTTCTCTAGACTGAATTCACCATATAAGTGTAATCAGAGGTGAGAGATAAAGACCAATTGTATGATTAATTTTGCGCTTTTCCTTTGATTTTCCAAGCATGTGAATGGCGCACTTAGGACATTTATGGGACTTTATTTTGATTTTGTAGTATCTTACTCTGTCCAAAGGATCCCATAGTGAGAGTGCATATATTCCCCCTCCTAAAACCTGAAAAGGTGGTAACTATAATGTAGTTCCAGGTTGTTGCAATGACTTTAGATGTAGAGATGATGAAAATGGCATATCTGATGGAGCAACTATTTTGGCTTTTGTTAAATTGTTCCACAAGGTTAGGACATAAAATCTGGACTGCTCTATGTAAATCTCACTGCTTAATAAGGCTTTTTAAGAGGAACACTGAAGGGACTCTAAAAGTACTGCTTGGTATTAGAGATTGCCCAAGACCAATGATGGGTTTGTGACCTACACACATGACGTTAGGAAGAAGCTTAATACCGACACACATGAGGGAGCATGTTGATCTATCCTACACGGCGTGAGGAATAATTTGTCCCACTTTATGTAAACAAGTTTCCCATGCTCCCTTAAGAATGTCTTCTCAATGGAGAAATAAAGGGTGTTCTAAACTTTTCATTTTACACAAATTATCTAAGTTCCATAATATATTTTCTGTGAGTCTTACATACATTCTAAATATTGTAAAACTATTTGAGAACTACAAGAAGAATATAAGGTAAAATATTAATCACACAACCAAAAGAAAATACACAAAAATGATATCTATTATACAAAAACACACACACACACACATATAAATAACTATAAGTTCATGAACAAGAGAGACGGAACAGTGAACAATCATATTTAAAAATTCTAAGAAGAAAAGAAAATACCTTTCAATGTAGTGGTTAGTGTGATACCAAAGTTAAAGAATTTATGAATAGAGATATGACAGAAGAATAAAAAAAAAGATGTAAAAGTAACTATATTTTCTTTTTCCACCTTTTACGCCCTGAAATTACGTCCTGTGTGCGCCTTTGCCTACCAGGATTTACGCCCGAAATCACAGGACCCAGGAATGCCTCTGTGCGTTTGTTAGCATGAATTCATCCCGAGTGCACCACTGGGAATGTTTTTTAAACTTCGGTAATGATAAATTGTAAGTTTGAAAAAACTGAAGTGGTTATAAAGTTTAAATGGCCTCTCCTCCTAATTCTTTTAAAATACTATTATGTTCAAAAGCACTTTAAACCCAACTTCTCTGGCTTATGCTCACTGTTCTCAAAGCATTGATAAAATGCCTCTTCAATAAAGAAAAGTCGATAAGTTGCTTCTAAAAGCATTTGCAAAAGCCTCAGTGTTTATATTGCAAGATTTCCATGCCACAGTACTTTTTATTATTGTTGAACCATTAGTTGCTAAAAAGCTTGTAAGATAACATTGAAAATTACAGATGTTTTATGTTAATCTCACGTGTGTGAAGAATCATCTCTTTTAGTCTTCATGAAATAAATTTGATTTTCAGAACACTGGTGCAGGTAACTACCCAATTTCTGAAGATGGAGGATGTACTTGACGACAGTGTCAACCATAAAATTGAACTCGAGGTTGAAAGAGGAGGGAAAACTTTAACTGTGGATTTGACGGTGAGATATGAACTTGCTAGGACTTTCTATGATTTCATGAGTGTTATTTCATTATGATATGATGTTTATGAAGTGATATGTCAATATGAAATGGTATATCATATAATGTACCCCGTCATTTGGAGAAGATTTGATTTCTTCGCATTCATCTCTTGGATTTCGCACCACATTTACTAACTTGAGCAGCAATCACGTCTTACTTTGATTTCATTTTCTTTTGTATTGATTATGATTGTGTGTGTTTGAAAGTACTCAAATAGACAACACTTTCTTGTTATCACACTTCTGTTATTCTTGCTGGTGGTAGACTGGTTCGCTGATGAATGAATATCTTTACATAAGTATACAGTAATGTGTTGATGCTTCATTCAAGTGTACGGATAAGCTTCATCATGATTTTGTCCGACCACCATAACTATAAGCTACTTCTTCTTGTGGTCGGGTAATGAGCTCAGTTCTCAACGGTGATTCTCTTTTTTCCTTTTTCTTTCTCCGGAACTGTTTCAGGTACAGGATTTACACTCGGTCACTCCTGATTACTTCCTTGAAGTTAGCGGTGCTGTTATTCATCCACTTTCTTACCAACAGGTTGGTTTGTTACATATTACTTGTAAACAGTTTGAATTTTATACCTGTTATGATTACTATGGTGTTTGAATTCTCTGTAGCAACTTTAAGGAAGTTCATGTAATTCACAGATATCAATTTCCTTTTTCACTTAAATATCTGTTCTGTTTAAAAATCTCCCTTTGGATGGAGACACTTAACCGACTTAATTAAATGTGAATTGTCAAGTTAACCCCTCTTATAAAATTTTGGTGCATGGTCTTTTGATAACAGGAGGTTTGGTGGAGGTTATTGATAAGAGGGTTCGGTGCAGTTTTTTAGTTAGAGAAGAGTGGTTTGATACAGGTTTCAGAAAACATATAGGAGTGTTAAGCATTTTTCTATGTGGGTGCTTTAGTCAACTTATCAGGTATAAAAGTTTAAAGACGAAAACATGTCTCATTTGTCGCGATTGTAATGCACACTCAGCCGCAACTGCATAATATCTTTTTGTTTCACATCACGTCTTTTAGAGGTCCTATTTACTATAGAATGGGGTGTAAAAATAGATTCTTGAATACCCCATAATTATACACTTGAAAAAAAAAAACATGTACAATTGGGATAAGGATCGGTTTTACGATGTGGAGAGAGCAGAAATTGAGGTTATAATTGTTATAAAATAAACCTGGATTAGAGCGTAAGCACGGCTAATAATTTGAAACGAGAATATAAATAACTCACAGATTTAGGTGGAAAACCCCAAATTACTTTGAGGTAAAAAACCACGGGCAAGGTAGAAGAACTTCACTATGAGGTAAATATAGGAATTACAACTCTTGGATTTTTACCGTAGTAAAATCCTCAAACTCTCTATTTTTTACTCTCACACTAATCACTCACTTAAACACTCTAAATATACAAGAAAGCTTAAGAGAGAAATATTTGTTTTGGGACGATGAAAACAATGAGATTTGATCTCTATTTATAGGAAGTCTTTAGTGGAGGAAAAACATATTTCCCAAAAGTTGAGGCCCCTAGATGCAAAATCCCTATAGGTTTGCCCATCCTCACTTTAACTGCAATTTGACCCCTACAAATCTGATCCATTCCAGCTCTCATGAATCGGTCTTCTTCAGACCCCTACAAACTTTGAAGACAAAGCATTCAACACCCATGTGAAGCTAATCTCATCATTATTGCATTGGTTGACCATTCAAGAATGGTTGGCCAACATTCTCCCACTTGAAGATTTGATTAGTGATTAATCATATCTTCACACCATTCTTCTATCTCGCCATTTCATGTTGCTTACGTTTCTCCGAGGCCACACGAGGATCGACACTTGATGAACTTATCAACATCAACACTCTTTGTCATGAAATCAGCTATGTTATCCTTAGTGTGAATCTTCTGCATATCCACCGTACCTTCTTCGACCTTTTCTCGAACAAAGTGATACTGAACTCGAATATGTTTCGACTTTGAATGAAACGCTGGATTTCTTGCTAGATGCAACGCACTCTGATTGTCACAAAATAGAGATATTGCCTCTAGATTGTGCCCGAGTTCCTCCAGAATCATCTTCAACCAAATCGCCTCTTTACTGGCTTGCGTAGCTGCCACGTATTCAGCCTCCGTTGTTGATGTAGCAACAACTGACTGTAACTTTGAAACCCAGCTTACTGCCCCTTCAGCAAGAGTGAACACATATCCTGTTGTGGACTTGCTTTTGTCAAGATCACCTGCATAGTCAGAATCAACATATCCAATAACTGTAAAATCCGATCCTTCGTAACATAATGCAACATCACAGGTTCCCTTGATGTATCTGAGAACCCTCTTCACTGCACTCCAATGCTCTTTTCCAGGAATCACTCCCACTGCATGTGCAATGTCTGGTCTTGTACATATCATAGCGAACATTAAGCTTCCCACTGCCGATGCATACGGTACTCGAGACATTTCCTTCCTCTCTGCTTCACTGCTAGGACACATACTTGAGGATAATTTGAAACTAACAGAAAGAGGGATAGAGATTGACTTACAATCTTGCATATTGAAGCGCCGCAAGATCTTTGACAGGTAGTTCTTTTGAGAAAGCCAAATCTTCCTGCTGTTTCTGTCTCGGTAAATCTGCATCCCTAGAATCTTGTTTGCTGGTCCCAAGTCCTTCATTTCAAATTCCCTAGCCAGTTGAGCCTTCAATTCTTGAATGCGAGCTTTGTTGGGGCCTGACACCAACATGTCGTCAACGTACAGCAACAAGATAACAAAGTCATCTTCACCAGATCTCTTGTAATAGGCACACGGATCTGCATTGAGTCTGCTATATCCAAGGCTCATTATGAATGAATCAAATCTCCTGTACCAACACCTTGGCGCCTGTTTTAGACCGTACAGTGATTTGGTCAACCTGCAAACTAAGTTCTCTTTTCCTTCTTCTTTGAATCCTTCTGGTTGGAGCATATAAATTTCTTCATCAAGTTCTCCATGAAGAAATGCTGTCTTTACATCTAATTGTTCAAGATATAAATCGAATGTAGCACACATAGCCAGAACTACTCTAACAGTTGTTAGTCGTACCACTGGAGAAAATATTTCATTTAAAATCAATACCTTCCTTTTGAGCATATCCTTTCACCACCAATCTTGCACGATACCTTTCCACTTGGTCATCACTATTTCGCTTGATCTTGAACACCCATTTGTTGCCAATGGGTTTCCGGCCTTGTGGTAGAGACACAAGTTCCCATGTCTTATTCTTATGAAGAGCTTCCATTTCCTCCTGCATTGCTGCCATCCACTGAGCCGCATATGAGCTATTCATAGCCTCTTGAAGAGTTGATGGCTCTCCATCCTCGGTTAGACGACAATATGCAACATTGTTCTCCATAATATAGTCTGAGTGCCAGCCTGGTTGTCTCCCGACACGCATTGATTGTTGCGTTTCAGAGACTTCAGGCTCCGTTGTCTCCTCAGGTTCGTGCTCTGGTTCAGAAGGACTACCCTGCTCAGAATCCTTCTTGACAGGTACTGTTGTAGTTTCTGAACTTTCCTTTAAACTGCTATCATCCTCTTTCTTATCTTCTGCGAAGATAACATCCCTGCTTATCACAATCTTGTGGGCAGTGGGGTCCCACAAGCGATACCCCTTCACTCCTTCAACATACCCTAAGAACAAACACTTTCTGGATTTTGGGTCCAGCTTCATTGTCTCTTGAGTATTAAACATAACATAAGCGGGACTTCTGAATATATGGAGATTAGAATAATCAACTGGTTTACCTGTCCACATCTCCATCGGTGTCTTCGAGTCCAGTGCTGTTGAGGGAGATCGATTCAACACATAACAGGCAATACTGACTGCTTCCGCCCAGAACGACTTGTCTAGACCCGCAGTTTGTAACATCGCTCTTGTTTTATCCAACAAGGTTCTGTTCATCCGCTCTGCAACTCCATTCTGCTGAGGAGTGTACGTCGTGGTAAACTATCTCTTGATCCCAACCTGCTTACAGAAGTCATCGAATTCTGTGCCAGTATACTCTCCTCCATTATCCGACCTTAAACACTTGATCTTCTTTCCAGATTCAAGTTCGACTCGCGCTTTGAAAATTTTAAACTCTGAAAATACATCTGCCTTCCTCTTGATCGCGTACACCCAACATCTCCTGGAATAGTCATCTATAAAAGACACAAAATACAGTGCACCTCCCAGGGATCGAACCGGTGCTTGCCACACGTCAGAGTGAATTAATTCTAGAATAGCTTTACTTATAGAATTTGAACTGCTAAACTTTAAACGATGTTGTTTGCTAAAAACACAGTGCTCACAGAAAGATAATGATACCTTCGTGAGACCAGGGAGTAGTTTCTTTTCAGCAAGAACCCTCATGCCTTGTTCCGACATATGTCCGAGTCGCTGGTGCCAAATCATTGATGATTTCTCAGCTGACTCTGGCGAAGCTACTGATGCTTCTCCTTCTTGCAAAGTCTCCACCTGTAGTACGTACAGATTTCCAGCAGTTTTGTCGCCTTTCATATGTACAAGCGCGCCTGTAATAATTTTCATGATCTTGCCTTGCGACTCCATTTTGTAGCCAAGATCAGCCAGTTGTCCAAAAGACAACAGATTTTTCCGCAAGCCCTCCACGTGTCGAACCTCTTCAATGGTTTGAACAATCCCGTCATGCATCTTCAGTTTGATTGTACCGATGCCAATAACCTTCAAGGCATGATCACTGCAGCTCTACACAGATCCTCCAGAGACAAGTGTATAATGGTGAAACCATTCCCTCCTGTGAGTCATGTGATAGCTAGCTCCTGAATCAATAAGCCATATATCATCAAAGCCTTTCATACCTCGAAGTGCTGTTGCAGCTTCACAGCACATAGCATTCCCATCATCTGAAGCGCTAGCGGCGTTTGCCTGAGGTTCAAAATCTTTCTTCTTAAGATCCCAACAGTCCCTCTTTTTATGGCCCCTTCTTACCACATTGCCAGCAACTGCCGTTGATCCTTGAGTTGGATCTACCTTTCTTCTGACTCCCACTTGCACCACGTTCTGTTGATCTTCCCCTTGTCACCGCCAAGGCACTTGCTTGTTGAGAGCCTGCCTCCCTATCCTCTTTGTTCTTGCGCCGATTTTCTTCTTCAAGAACTGCGGCTACAATTTCCTCAAAGACCAAATAATCCATAAGAATATTATTTGTTAAATTGATGACAAGTTGATCATATGAATCTGGCAAACTCTGTAGTAGGATTTCAGCACGTTCTGCAGACTCTATTTTATGACCCATAGAAGTGAATTGCAAAAATAAAGTATTCAAAACGTTAATATGATCCGTTACCGAGGTTGATTCCGACATCCTCAACATGTACAGTTTCCTTTTAAGGAAAATCTTGTTGTGGAGTGACTTGGATTCGTACATTTTGTTGAGATGATCCCAGATCTCCTTCGCCGTCTTTTTTTCCTCTATGCTTGACAACACTCCATCCGCCAACGCCAGGTGGAGATTTGCAATAGCATTCCCATCCATATCATTCCATTTCGCATCATCTGTGAGTTCCACCGGTCTTTCACCGATCGCAGCGAGACAACCATCTTTTCTCAAGATGGCTTTGATTTTCAATTTCCAAAGCGAGAAATTGCTCCCGTTGAATTTCTCTATCTCAAATTTTGCCGTCATTGCTTCTATCACGAACCACCGTTACTGCAAATAATTTCAGCACGATACCTCCAAAATAATATTTCAGGCCCCGGAAGTGAACCGAGGCTCTGATACCACTTGTTATAAAATAAACCTGGATTAGAGCGTAAGCACGGCTAATAATTTGAACCGAGAATATAAATAACTCACAGATTTACGTGGAAAATCCCAAATTACTTGGATGTAAAAAACCACGGGCAAGGTAGAAGAACTTCACTATGAGGTAAATATAGGAATTACAACTCTTGGATTTTTACCGTAGTAAAATCCTCAAACTCTCTATTTTTTACTCTCACACTAATCACTCACTTAAACACTCTAAATATACAAGAAAGCTTAAGAGAGAAATATTTGTTTTGGGATGATGAAAACAATGAGATTTGATCTCTATTTATAGGAAGTCTTTAGTGGAGGAAAAACATATTTCCCAAAAGTTGAGGCCCCTAGATGCAAAATCCCTATAGGTTTGCCCATCCTCACTTTAACTGCAATTTGACCCCTACAAATCTGATCCATTCCAGCTCTCATGAATCGGTCTTCTTCAGGCCCCTACAAACTTTGAAGACAAAGCATTCAACACCCATGTGAAGCTAATCTCATCATTATTGCATTGGTTGACCATTCAAGAATGGTTGGCCAACAATAATAAACGGAGATGGGGTTTCATGCAGGGTATCTGAATATAGGAGGAATTTTCTGCAAAAGAAATAACATGAGAGCGTGTTGTGCAGGTTTTCGGAAACACATGGGGATTCTATGCATTTTTCCCAACTATACTACTTTCTAACTTTTTCGTTTTAAAATAAACTCTTCCTATATTCTATCTTATCTAAGGTTGGTATTTGAGATTATAGAATCATGTGTCATACAAGTCATTTGAGAACCTTTTTGAAGTTATTAAATTCATTAGTGATAAATTTCTTGCAAGATAAATAATTATTGTGGTTTCTTTATAAGATTCTAATGCCCCCCACCCCATGTTCCCCCTGCAAGGCCTTATAATGGGAAGAGGGAGAGATTCTTATATATAGAAGCCGAAGTTCATTTCCAGGTAATGTGGGTAGATTTCAACACACCCCCTCATGTAGGCGGGAATGAGTATCATATCGTAACATGTTGGTAGTAGGCAAGCCCATTATCAACTTCGGTAGGCTTTTATACCATGTAAAAAATCAGAACGCCCTTAGTTTCCCTCTGTACCATGTTTAATTGTTGTCTCTCTGAAAGTTCAGAGAGGATTGACATTTATTATTTATATATAATCTCCAAAATGCCCCCTCACGTACACGCTGTAAATTTTTTTATTACGCCCGACACATTACCTTTTTTTTTTGATTAGCGGGTGACGTTTGGATTATCCCAAGACCTCTTCTTTGGCCTAAGCTCTAATACCATGATAGATGTTGAAGTTCCTTTATTTCTTTCGTTAAAAAGCCTTATTAAAGGGAGATGGAATTTCTCTTATATACAATAGCACTGGTTCTTCGCCAAGTAGTGTGGGACACTCTCAATACACCTCCTCATGTGTGGGCCAATGTTAATTTTTGACCCACAGGGCCATCACAAGGGTAGGTGGCAAGCCCAAAATATGTGTAGGGTAGGCTCTCATACCATATTAGAGTTTAGAACCCCCTCAGGTTCTCCCTAAAAGGCCTTATTAGGGGGGAAACTGAGAAATCATTAATATACAGAAGCTCAAGTTCATTCCAAGCAATGTGGGATGGATTTCAACGATAATGACAAGCTTATTTTGTCCTTACTTCTACATCTTTTTTTTGGTTCAGGCCAGAAACTTCCGTTTCCCGTGTGGTCTTGTTTATGTCGCCGAAAAAGGGTATGTCCATAGTTTATTTTTGATCTGCTGAAAGGTCTTGTTTAAAATCTCTCTTTGGCGTGACTGTTAAAATTGGTTCCCACTTATTTCAGTGTCTGGTTTTCCTTAAGTTGAACGATACCAAAAATGTAGGGTCTTCACTTGATTTACCATCTAGAGAACCATTGTTTACTTTAATATTTGACTACTTTGTTCTTATTAATTGTAGGTACATGCTTATCAAAGCTGGAGTTCCTCGCCGTGCTATTATTATGAAGTTTGGAGGCCAAGACATATCAAGACTCGAAGACTTTATTTCTGTTTTATCTAAGTTGACCAGGGGAGCAAGAGTACCATTGGAGTATATAACCCATATGGATCGTCACCGGAGAAAGGTACTTCTTATACCTTGGATAATATGCTTAGGATTGGTGGTTCTTATAAATGTTATCATATGATAAGTGAATTGTGATACCTGTCACTCACTTCCTTCCACGCGTGTTGCCGAACTCATTTAAAGCTTCAGAATTGATTGTGGTGAAACGATTTCTTTATTTTTCCTTGACATTTTTAAGACTCTCAGGCAAAATATTGCTAGATTAATCAACTGCTTTTTGTGTGTGCTCAAGGTCCTTTTAAAATTGTGCTGTGATGCCTCTTGTGACACATCTTCCATTTGGCAGCAAATTCTGTAGAATCAAGTTATTGTCTGATAAATGATTTTATTCCATGATTCATTGAATAAAACTTTAGAACAGCGTGAATGTTTGGTGTTCAATATTCCTTGGGAAATGAAAAAGCATTTAATTTCAGAAAGTAAGTCAATAGTTGATGTTGAATATTCTCAGTCTTGCAGTTCTTTTCTTGCAGCAAGGGAAGTGCCACTTTGGAGTCATCTCCAATTGGCTGAGTGTCTGTGATCAGGCTATTGCCTGTTAAATGTGTTTATATCTCTTGAATCTTTAGATGCGACATACATTAGAATGAAATTGTGCTGAATATTCTTTTGGGAACTGGAAAATTATTTTCGTTGCTGAAAGTTATAGTCATAGTCAGTTCTTTTTGCCATTGTATTTGATTTCTGTTTGGACTTTATAATTCATAGTCATGCAGTGCTTATCCGACAAGAAGAATAATGTATCTTGTACCAAATAGCACTTTATTCCAGTACTATCATGATCCGACCCAGAAGCTCGCTCGACTGTTTTTATGCTTTGTCTCTATAAAGAGCGTGCTTGTCTTGAGATGATTGCCATGTGTTTCCTGGTGCCACTTGTTTGTGTCACTGAGGCCACATTTAGTAAGTCGTGTAGATTCTAAAGATTGTACACTGTGCTTGAGCAAATATTTCATTTGTTGGTTAAGATAGATTGATTTCATAAAAAGTGCTTTTACATGCTTACTGTCCATTTCCCTGCAGATATCATTTACTCCTTACTTTCACGTTTTTAGATTATAATACTTGCATGTTATTTTTATTGAGAGAGATCTTTGGATGCTTTTCTTTTTCTTCCTAGAAAATGTTGGAAACTTGGGGGAATTCTGATTCTATTTTTCTTGATGCAGTCTGCCCTTGTCACAGTCGATCGCCATGAGTGGTACGCCCCACCACAGATATATACTCGTGATGATGGTTCTGGTTTGTGGACGGTTAAACCAGTTTTGCCTCTGGAATCTCCTCTTTTATCATCACGAGTGAATCTCACTGAACAAGATCATGGAAGTGACGTAGTTCCATCATGTAGTGCTGAGGTTAGCACAGTGGAACAAGCATATCAATGTATTGGTCAAGAAACTATGGATAGTGCAACTACTACGGAAACTAGCTTTGAACAAGACGGAGCACAACATTCTCTGGACCAATCTGATCCTGGAACCAAAAATGAGCTGGTTGAGGAGGATTTATCAGCTGACAGTGTTTCATTAAGTAATCATTCGTTGCATGAACCTAGGGAAGAAAATTTGGAGGATTTGACAGCCGAAACTGAGACAGTTTCCAGAGATTATCAAGGTGAAGCAGATAATGCTTCAGTTGCGGAGCGTGTGATTGAGCCGACCCTCGTGATGTTTGAGGTAACATAGTAACATAAAGTTGATTCTCATTGTATAAGCAAAATTTAGTTTCATTTGTTTCTTATTTGTTCCTTTTTTTTCCCCCCCATTAAATTACTGCTTTGTGAAGCCAATTGTTTCTTCTTGTATCTATGGATTACATTTTGTTGGAGATTACTTTTGGCCACGGATTAGTTTAGTGCTGAATAGATTTACTTGAAAAAGGAATATGGGAGTATGGAGGCTTATGCTAATAGGGAGGGGTCCCGTCGGATGAAGTAGAAGTTGACAATGACTTCATTGTGATAGAATCAATCAGTGTCCTTTTTCTATGCCGTGTATAAATCATTCATCTAAAGATCAAATCAAAGCTAGGTTTTGAGAATTAAGAAATGATTGGTGATATGATTGACATTAAAGAGATTTGATGTTTATCAATCTAAATCAGTTTTTCCTCATACATATCTTATCTAGGTGCAGTTTGTTTTTCATCAAGTAGTAGTAATGCTAAGTATGTTTTCCTTTTTTGTTTTAGCCCTGCATAATGCTTCATATGCCCGCATAATTTTCCTGCATTAGCTGTGGAAATTTATTCTTTATACCTTAGGAAAAATGGAGAAGCTGAAAAAGGGAAGAGACAGAGCTTCTAGTCTATACTACTTGCATACCTTCTTCTATGCTACAATTTATTTTAACAGTTCCAAAATAATTTACCATTTCCTAAAGTAGGAACTTTTTGCCCCAAAAATAACTGTCCCCCTTTATGGTCTTGCTTTAAGTAGTTGTGTGACAACACTCATTCCCAATGTCCTTTTAATAATTACTCAAAAGTTTGGAGACATCATCCAAATCTACTTTTAAGGACAGAAGTTAAAAAGCCTCTTTTTCAACTCTCATCTGAAACTCTGTGCTGAAAGTAAATATCAGTTCAAAAGGGAAACTCTAGTGATTTCCAGTTTTCGTCCATTTGAGTTATCTAAGAAGTTTTCTGCTTTTCCTAAATTTGGCAGGTTCATGTGCCATCCACTTGTATGGTTGATGGTGTGCACTCACAACGTTTCATCGGAACCGGTGTTGTCATACATCACTCTGAAACATTGGGATTAATTGTGGTTGATAGAAACACTGTTGCAATATCTGCCTCTGACGTTATGCTGTCTTTTGCTGCTTATCCAATTGAAATTCCCGGCGAGGTAATTACGTTACTGTTTGAAAAATTAAAGGGGTTACCATTTCTTTATGTTAAGCAGCATACTTATCTTCTACAGGTTGTTTTTCTCCACCCTGTACATAATTTTGCATTTGTTGCGTATGACCCTTGTGCACTTGGAGCAGGTGCCTCTCTAGTTCGATCTGCTGAACTTCTTCCTGGTAGGGCGTCTAATTATTCAATCCAGTTAGATTCACTTTACCATAGATACTTCTGCCATGCATTTGACATCCTCTTTTTTTTTTTTTTTTTTTTTTTTTTTTTTTGTTGTTGTTGTAACATCTATAATTTACTCAAGTTATCACCCTAAAGTTGAAAATCAAGGTACATAATTGACCCTTCTGCACTAGGAAGTCCACTTCCATTTTTTCCTTTTACACGATTAACTTATCCTAAAAGTCACAGATTGATTAGAATTCAGCGACCAATTGTAATTGGCCGGAGGACCAAAACCAGATGAAATCGCACATTGCAGGACCAGAAAATTGGAAAAGTGCACATCACATACCCAAAATCGATACCGTGCATCATTAGCGCAAAACTTGAAATTTTCTCTAAAAAGTTCCAAGAAATATCTATATTACTGTATATTGAAATTTAACTTTTTTTCTTAAAACTAATAACATTATCCTCAAAAGGAAAGTTGAAGTTCGTGAACAGCAAATTCATATATGCAATTTTTGATCACATCATGCACATAAATTTTCACAATTATGAAAGAATAAGTATATCACAACCAGTTTTCAAAATAATCATCAGAATCACTTGGTTCATGCAAGAATCCAAACGCAAAAGTTTTATGAGAATTTAGGTGATTTTACAGACATTACCAACTTTTAATTTGAAAACATGTACATATATCGTTAATGGTGTACCCGTTGTAGAGTTTTGCATCTCAGGGCGACATTAAATGATCCTAGCTGATCATTCAAATCGTGCTAAGTTTTGTCATTTACATTATGGTTCTGCATTGTCTGTGAGGTTGTCTAGCAAGAATGTGAGGTTGTCTAGCATTCTTGCTGAAGAAACTTGTCCCACGGGTAGTTTGAAAAGGTTAAATCAGCTTTCTGCACAAGTTCTTTACCCTGGTAAATGTTTGTACAACTTCTCCAGTTCATGCCCTTAAATGCAGCATCTCTCTCTCTCTCACTCTCGCACGCGCACACACACACACACACACTCACACTCTTTTGTGAACGTCATTTGATTATTCTTATGCTTCAGAACCTGCCCTGCGTCGTGGAGAATCTGTGTTCCTTGTGGGATTAAATAGTAGTCTACAAGCTACTTCAAGGAAATCATTTGTAACTAATCCATATGGTGCTCTGGATATCAGCTCGGCCGACTTCCCAAGATACAGAGCAACCAATATGGAAGTCATTGAGCTTGATACTGGTGATCTTTTAAATCTTTGCATTATTGAATTTGTTTTGGTTACTTTTTGTGTTCTTTTCGCGCCTTCTGCCCTCTGGGTCAAATAATTGGTGCTAACTCTTCTTCAACCATGTTTAGATTTTGGTAGTAGGGTTTATGGTGCTCTTACTGATAAGCTTGGAAGAGTTCGAGCTATCTGGGGAAGCTTTTCAGCTCAGGTCTTTTTTTCATTTCCGCTTCTCACATTTGTCTGAGTTGCTTCCTGGAACATGCTATATGGCTCTCAATATGCTCTAATGGATATCTATTTTTTAATCTTCCAGATCAAATTTGGCTCTGACACAGAAGACCATCAATTGGTTCGCGGTATCCCAATATTCACCATAAGCCAGATCCTTGACAAGATTGTTTCTGGTGCTGATGGTCCTAGGCTTCTCATAAATGGAATCAAAAGACCTATGCCACTTGTAAGAATACTAGAGGTTGAGCTTTATCCCACTCTGCTCTCGAAAGCTCGTAGTTTTGGCCTAAGCGATGCTTGGATCCAGGTAATTTGGTCTTTATGCAGTTTGCTTTTACTCCTTACAAGAGTTGGGATTCCATTTGCCATGATTTGTCCGGCAATATTCTGAACCTTGCTTATTCCGAAAGGAGAACAAATTATCAAGTGGAGAATCTATTTTCTGAACATTTTAGTGTCATTTATTAGAGTAAAGTAAGTCTTATGCTCCCATATTATATTTGCTTAGTGAACTTCGGTTCACAAGTACTCTTATTGAATAGTTCACTCAGCTGTTATAACCACATGTCAGTTGTGATGTTATAACTTATACCAACCTCAAGAATAGCAGTATGCTACAGTTGGACTAACGGTTCAGAAGG
This sequence comes from Misopates orontium, assembly GCA_946800315.1. Classification (NCBI taxonomy): domain Eukaryota; kingdom Viridiplantae; phylum Streptophyta; class Magnoliopsida; order Lamiales; family Plantaginaceae; genus Misopates; species Misopates orontium. Next base: position 16,870,629 of record OX326950.1, on the reverse strand, counting down.
TTCAATGTACTCTCGATGTTTAGAAGAAAACTGTTACGTCTAAGACCTTGTGACTAAGATTTTGCCGCATCATTCAAATAGCTATGATATCAATTGTATGGCATAATTATAGCCCCAAGTTATAATACGTGAGGATTTGTGTCCATGAGGTCTATGGTAGACCTATTAGCCACAAGTTTTAGTATGTGAGGAATTGTGTCTGCAGGGTCTATAGTTGACCTGGTCTAGTATGTATTTGGTGGGTCCAGAATGGAATTAATCTTGGCATCGAAATATCAATCGCTGGTTTCTTGATTACAGGCACTGGTGCAAAAAGATCCTATTAGGCGTCAAGTATTACGGGTTAAAGGCTGCTTAGCAGGGTCAAAGGCCAAAAATATACTGGAACAGGGTGACATGGTTTTGGCAATCAATAAAGAACCAGTCACATGCTTTCATGACATTGAACATGCTTGCCAAAAACTAGACCCATGCAACGAAGAAGAAAATGCGAAACTCTTGCTAACGATCTTTCGCCAGGTTTATTATGGAGCAATTCATCTATCTTGTTTTTTCACATACTTTACCAAAATAAGTTGTGAACAAGAATATAGTTAACTTAAGACTGTATTGTAATATTTGTTCAGCTCGAGTCGACTTTTATATTATGTTCTTTTTCTTTATTTTCATGTCTTGTTGATATTCTCTTCTAGGGTCGTGAAGTGGATTTTCTGGTTGGAACGGACGTCAGGGATGGAAATGGAACAACTCGTGTTATTCATTGGTGTGGCTGTGTAGTGCAGGATCCGCATCCAGCTGTGCGTGCTCTTGGTTTTCTGCCTGAAGAGGGGCATGGCGTATATGTGACCTGGTAATACTTTTACACTGAAGTTTTCTAGTGGACGTGATGTGGAGAGCTACTACAATAAAGACTAATCAGTTAATTACTTATGCTTGAGAAGTTACTTAGTATTTTCAATTAGTCTAGGAAGTGTAAATTGTATACCCTTTTCAAATTGGTCAAGTGGGAACTGAATTTCTTACTACTAAGAGATGGAACAAAAGTTTTTAACGGATTTTCCTAGTTCCCATCATTCACTAACAGACCTCAGGCCATAATTCGATTTCGAAAATTCCTCTTTAGTTAATTTGGACCTGAAAATTTAACTCTAAATCTTTACTTCTCTTTAGTTTATTACAGCAGTCAAGTTCCTTTAAATTATTTTGCAAATAAAATATTTCAGGATGTGTCATGGGAGTCCAGTACATCAATATGGATTATATTCTCGTCAATGGATTGTTGAAGTAAACGGAAGACCAACTCCCGATTTAGATGCTTTCGCTGCTGTGACTAAGGTAGGCCTCCTATTCTTCCCAGGAAAACCAATCCAGAACAAGTTCATAAAATGGTTGTTTACCCTAACATCTCTGCTTTTTAACCATATAAAAGAAACACAGTAATCTTAATAATTCTCTCTTATTTCTTTTGGCATTGAAATCAACTTTTTACTCATTTGTGAAGAGATAAATGATATCATACTCAGTTCCTTAATACAAGTGTTCAAGATTTTTAATCACTTAGTAGTGTCATTCTAATAGGGTATAGAACACGGGGAGTTTGTTCGCGTCAGAGTAATTTACTTGAATGCGAAGCAGAAAGTACTGACCCTCAAGCAAGATTTGCACTACTGGCCTACATGGGAGTTGTCATTTGATCCTGAGACTGCAACATGGCGTCGAAGGACAATCAAAGCACTAGAACGTGCTGCTGTATGATTACTGTATGATATGTATGCTGCTGGACGAATGCTTGATTCGTATACACAGAAACAAGGATACAAAGAACGGTAATAAGTCTCGAAACTCGACCCTGTCAATGATATCCGTCGAATTGTTACTGTCGTATAGAAGCTATAGCTGCAATTGTTGTCAAGATAAAGGGGAGTATATACAAATTTAAGTTCAGCAGTTATTGTTGTTGTCTGTGACTGTTATAAAAGAACATGAGTGGAACTCTGGATATACTTGTATACCAAAAAAGGGAATAAAAAAAATAGAATACAAATTAAATGTTTAAAAACAAATAAAGTTTTTTTTCTTTTACTATTATGTAGAATATCTACCGTGTGATTTACAATTTATCCATCTTAATGAGTTCTCTCGTACTTCTCAACTATTAAGTGGATTGTTCCGGACACAAACTTTAGTTATAACGGATCGTTCCTGGGACGTGCAATTTGAGCTCAGGCCAGTCACGCTCAATTCACGTGCAAATTTTGAACCTTTTTGACCAAAGAGGACTAAAATTGAATTCATTGTTTGTTTTCTGTGACTGTTATAAGAGAAAGTTAGTGGAACTCTGGATATGCTTGTATACCAAAAAAGGGAAGAAGAAAAAAAAAAAGACTGAAAATTTAAATGTTTAAAGAAAAATGAATTTCTTTTTCTTTCTTTTACTATTGTGTTGAATATGTACTGAGTAATTTACAGTTTATCCATCTTGATGCGTTCTTTTGTACTTCTCAACTATTAAGTGGGTTGTGCCGGGTGCATCTTGGTTATTTCTAATGTCAGAACCACATTCCCTCACATGTGTGTGGCCCCTACATATGTGGGACTCGTACACATATGTCTGGTGTGGTTCTACCTTTACGAGTAGCCAAGATGCCCCCATTGTTCCGATAGTAAAATTCAATTATAACGCATCGTTGAGGGACTTGCAATTTGAGCTCAGGCAGTTATGCACAATTCACGTGCAAATTTTGAGTTTTTTTTTACCGAAAAGTAGTAAAATTGAATTTTTTACACATTAAGGAACCAAAATTCACCATTTGTTCATTGGAGGACCAAGATTGTAACCGTTACATTCGAGGACCTATTTTAAAAACTTCCCTTGTGATCGCCAAGAAACATAGCAGTTGTCCTTATACCCTAAAATTGCATGTTCCACTTACCTGTCTTTTAGAGAATTAATTCACTTTTTTCAAATTGACTAGGTTTCGACCTATGTGCACCAAGATAAATGTGAGGAGGATGGACGTTATTATATTAAGGCTTTGACTGGTTCACGGAAAATGGGAGAAAGAAAAAAAAAATAGCGAAAAAAATAGAGTTTTTAGGAAAATTTCTATGGAAAATAATATTTTGCACTCTTTTCTTTGCGATTGGCATTAATTTAATTTTAATATTAAACTTAGTTTGCTTATTTATCATTTTCTGAACATTGTGAAAAGTGCTTTAATACTTAAGTTATATGGTAAAATCATCTAAAGAGTTATTTTCTATGAAATGTATTAATATTCTTTATTTTTTCTGGAAAATAAATTTGCAACTTTTAGGAGAAAAAATATCTTAAGTTAAGAATTGTTACGGTAACTTAATTTAATATATATTAAAATTTTAAAGTCGTATTAATACATTAGAAACGAAAGAACACATAGAACTTCAAATGGAATTAGAGATTAAATTAAAATAAGATGATAAATAACTAGAATAAATATAAAAATATGGATGAAATTAAAGGTGGTACCTCAAAATTTAAGAAGATGTGCAAAACGATAAATGTTTATATAGTTTCTGAATTAGTGAGAATTTGCAAAGTTTGAGAATTAAAATATTTTTTACAGAGTAATGAATTTTTCTACCTTTATGGAGGTGAAATCCTAAAGTTTCCAATATAATATTCTTTGGTTAGACTCGCTAATAATTCACATGTACGATTTTCCCGAAAGTGAATAAGCGCTGGAGTTTTTGTTAAATGTGGGAATATAATTGTAAAAAGTTTGGTTATGAAAGCAAATTTCAAAATGGTCCCTGGAAGCTGTCAAAAAGTGCATTAGTTGTTGCAAATGGGCCATAGTTGTGGTATGATACAGAACTCATACACACCGTTTAAGCCTCAATGTTGTTGAAGAAGAAGCGTTAACAAATATATGGCACAAAATACACAAACACATAAGTGAGAAGGTCTTGGCAACACTAACTAAGAAGTATGTTATCACTCTCTCCAAGGGTGCAACATCATATCCCTCCGAACACTGTCTGTTCAGGAAACAACTAGAGTTTCTTTCGGTTCAACTACAAAGCAAAGAGTTACTGAGCTTTATTCACTCTAATGTGAGTAGATCTATTGAAGAAGAATCTCTTGGCAGAAGAAAATATTTTGTGACATTTATTGATGATTCTTCATGAAAAGTATGGCCTACTGTTTAAGATCAAAAGATCAAGTTTTATATTGCTTCAAAAAATCTCATGTATGGTGGAAAGACACACAAGAAAGAAGTTGAAGTGTCTTCAATCAGAGAACAGAGGTGAATATACATCTCAAGAATTTTCAGCTTATTGTACTCAACATACCATTAGGCACGAAAAGCAGGTGCCTAGGACCCTATAGCATAATGATGTAGCAGAGCTAATGAATCACACCATTGTTGAGAAAGTTTGGTGTATGCTTAGTATGGATAAATTGCGTGGAGCTGTCCTAATAACTTATTATCTGATAATTAGGTCATCGTCGATTCCATTGAATTTTGAAGTTCGAGAAACGTTATGGACCAGAAAGGATATCTAATATTCTGACTTAAAGGTGTTTGGGTGTAAGGCGTTTGCCCACGTGTTCAACGAGCTAAGACAGAAGCTTGATCCCAAGTCAAATCCATGCATCTTTATTAACTATGGTGATAAAGAATTTGGCTACAGATTATGGGACCCAGAGTTGAAGAAAATCATTCGCAGCAGAGATGTGATGTTCTATGAGAATCAATTTGACGAATTTACTCCAGCAGTTTGTGATGATCAACATATTAGTGCTCTAGAAGAAATCTCTGCACCATCAGAAACTCTATTAAAAATTAGGATTTACAAGATAATACAAATGGAGATACAAAAGAACCTAATAATAGCGATGGCGATGGAGAAGGTGTAGAGTAGGGGGAGCTCTCACCTCCTCTACAAGAAGGCGGTGAAAAGTCTTATTCATTTGAACCTCGATGATCTATACGAGTTCCTATACCATCAATAAGGGTTCAACATCATAATATATTCTTCTAACCACTAAGGGAGAGCCAACAAGTTTCAAAGAAGGTCTCATGGTAACAAATAAAGTTGGAGACAAGCCATTGAAGAAGAAATAAATTATTTGCAAAATAATTAGACTTATATGAGCTTGTGAAACTTTTTAAGAAAAAGAAAATACTGAAAAATAAGTGGGTTTTCAAACTAAAGAAATATGGCATTGAAAATATTGTCGTCAAAAGATTCAATAAAAGAAATGTATCGACTTTGACGAGATCTTCTCACCAATACTGAAGATGATGTCTAATTGAGTTATACTCGGACTAATTTCTAGTTTAGATCTTCAACTTGATTGATAGACGTAAAAACCGCATTCCTTCGCGATGATCTAGAAGCAGAAACATACATGGAGCAACTAGAAGATATTCATGTCAAAGATAACGAGTGAGGCTTACGCTAAAAAACAAGAATTGTTTTATGTATCTATTTATAATTTTCATTCTTATCATGAGTAAAAAATAATAGTCTTTACAAATTACAAGTATAGTGAGAGATATTTGATATTCCTAGTAGATACTCAATAAATTTGAAATTCATATTTTTCTTTTTTATAGGTTTAATCTTAGAAATTAAATTTACGATGATTTTTTTGTAGGTTTCTCCTTTTAGTTATTTACTTAGTATTTTATTATTCAACTTCTATAGTTATCATTTAATTTTATCGTATGTAGAATATATTAAGATCTATGGTATGTTTATGTAACTTCTATAATATGTAAAGTGAATTATATTCAATTTCTTTTGGGTTTTTAAAACTTAATAAATTGACACAAATATTTCATTATCATTTATTTCATGAATATCTTAGTTTTTTACTTTTATTTTTGTTTTTATTTTATCACAAATGTATATTTTAAACACTAAACATTTAAAATTTCTGGGCCTACATCCCATCCCTCAGGGCTTATGTCTCGCCTCTAGCCCATAAAATGTCTTGCCTCACGCCCAACGCTTTTTAGAACACTAGTTGCACTTTGCCTCCTATCCTTTTTTTTTGTTTCTTGCCCACTGTACTATCAATAAGTAAGCACTTTGCCCCCTGAGTTGTTGATCCACCGTTAGATTTGGACACGTATCAACATTTTTTGTCATTACATTTGGCCTCGGGGGCCAAAGTGTTTATTTTTTCATAGTACATGTGGCAAGTTGGCAAAAAAAAAAAAAAAAAAAAACAAAGATAGGGGGCAAAGTGCAATGGGGGCCATAATTCAGTGGATTTGAGGCTTTTATCCCATATTTTTGAACAGTGTGAATGTTATATATACACCCAATCTCGGGGACGTTGATATAATTATCTCTAATATTTGTCAGTGAAAAAAAATCTAATTAAAGTAGAAGTGTATATGCTTTTATCTAAAACATCTCGGATAATAATTCGTACTTAAATAAAGGAATCTGTAGGTACCTTTGCAAATTTGATTTGAGTAAGAGCGAACTAAAACAACTTTCTCAGACTCACCTACACTCTTCACTCAAACTAAGCAACTCTTCATCTCGTACCATCGTACGTGCTCTTAATTAGTTCTTTTACTTTCTCAGATATTTGGTATTTAAGATCATTAAGAATGGATAAAGACAATCAAAAAGTATATATTTATGCTTTAGTATTACTTATATATTCAGTTTATGTTCTCAGTTGTCTACTTTTATGTTCATGTCAGCACTCAGCAACAACAACGACGTGATGCGAATAACATTGTGTTTCTACTTCAAACCTCCGGATGTTTGTAACTTTTGAAACGTGGCAGGGTATGGGAGTTTTGCCAAACACAGAGGATGTCGATCAAAGCTTCTTACATAAATAACTCTTGATTTGAATCTAAATGTGATTTTCTTTGTCCTCAGTTAGGAGTATAATATTAAATGCAACAAGCAGGAATTGTTTTTTATTGACAAGAAATTAAATGCATTAAGATTACAACAAATAGTTGTGGTAAATAATAAACTTTAACCGAAAATTCGTAAAGAAACATGGAAGTCAGGACATGATTCTTTAAAAAAGATTCACGCTCTACGTGATGCTTAAGATATTGTGAGGGTCTGTCTTTCTTTATACAACGACAACGAACAATTTTGGTTGCACGTACAATTTATTTGGTTATGCTTGCCTTATGCATGATGCTGATCAGTAGTGTACTATAACTGTTTAATTTTATTTTTTTTTCTGTTTTTGAAACTAGTTAGCAGTTAAAAAACGAAAGAAGGAAGCATAAAAGCCTTGCACTACAAAATTTTAGAAACAAGAAAGTGATTCCTTAAGTTAATGGAAAGCAAATAACAGAAGGGATCATCATATTCATATGGATCCCAAAATTAAATGGCTAAACATCCCAGTTACAAACATATGTTCAATAAATGAACCATTTGTGCTGTTTTTGATTTACACTAATTTCAGTCACCAATACACTAGCACTTGAAATGTTGCGTACAGGATCAAAATCAGTACTGCCGCCTCAAGAGCAGAATGTGCGGCGTTAGAGTAGACTTGCAAATTGAATGGATTTGCCGGGTTCAGCTTCCCTGGGGACCCCGACATATACACAAACCTCGGTGGTGGTGGTGGCGGCTTTAGCCCTGTCACGTATACAAACCTCGGTGGCGGTGGTGGTGGTGGTGAAAGTGATGGTTGGTCACAATTCTGCGTTGGTGGTGGCGGTGAGGGAGGAGGTGGTGATGGTGGAGGGGGCGAGGGAGTAGGTAGCTGCTGGCTACATGGATTCTCACAAGGGCATTCTCCACACTTAATTATTGGATCAACTACTTCAAAATCAACCTTGGTGGAAAATGTGACATGACTACAAGTGATCAAAACTAAGAAGTGAAAAATAACAAGCATAAGTAGTAAAGTTTGAGCACTTTTATGCATAAATACACTCATTTGAGTTTCAGAAAATTGGCCTTGAGTTAGATGGGGCAAGAATGATGAGACAAAAAAATTGAGTGAATAGAAATGCAGCGTTTTCGAGAGATGGCATTTGTGTGTGATGAATGCAATTTGCAATAGGGCTTTAGAGGCTGTTTTGGTTAGGTAGATTTTTTGGCCTAGTTTAGGGGATGGAGACTTGGTATTGCATCAGTTGACAGCCTCTTTGTATGGTTATATGAAGAAGGCTCGTGCAAGGGAATTGCATATGTGTGGTGCAAGTATATAGGACTTATTCCAAAAAGCTTTTGAAGATTGCATGAATAAAAAGTGGAGCTAAAGTTTGGAGAATAAGTTCCATTACTTATGTAGTGATGGCAGCGCAACTTCCACGTAATGTTTTCTCATAGCTAATTCAAAAAACACCAAACGGTGCATTTTAGTCACTAAGGTACTCCGCAATGTTTTTAAAATCATTTCGCATAGGTAAGATAGAGTTGAACGTATACGTAGTAAATTGTGCAGGCATCATATTGCGATTCTTAATAATTCAAGCTCTAAGAAGAGTTTTCGCTATTAAACCAAAATTTATGAGGTTATATAATTAATATTCCCTATTTTTTTAAGTACACTCTTGTAAGGATGTATTGTTTGAAATTGAATGTCTAGAGTGGTAAAAATAACTTTAGATGCACTAAAGCACGATTGATCAAAATATAGGAAGCAGCTAGAAATAGTCCACTTTTTGTAAGTTATGATGAGGTTATCGGCATTTTGCCTTTTCACAGGCTGGTGTAGCATAGTTGGAAAAATTCCTTGAGGGATGGATGTGAAGCAATTCGTGGACATCAAAACTTCTTTAACACAAATTATATAAGAGGAATCAGAATACTGGAACAAAGGGTGTAGTTTCCTCTTTCCAAAGCCAAGAATCCTCTTTTCGCTTTTAATGCCTTTGTTCTTTTGGTATACATTATGTAGCTATATACACTCAAAATAATATTATGGCTCAAACTATACATTATGGCATCAATGATCGTAACGAGTAAATTAATATCATGGTATTGACTCTCTTCATCCACAGTCTCTAGTGTGAGAATTTTTCTTTCACCACCCGTACATTGAATTGAATGTTTGTCAACAGCTAAAGTATATATGGTGCAAGTGTCACTTTATTTATAAAGAAGGGTAAAATAAATTATAGATCAGTTAGATGCAGTAAACCAGCAAGACAAATAATTAAAAGTTCTATATTGTACTAATATGCAATACTAGTACTATATGACATATTTATTATGAATGTGTCATATTTGTTTACACATATTTAAATTTATTACAATAAGCACAAATCATGAACATATACGCTAAAAAGACACAAGAGAAACTTGTCGTTCAACCCAAGGAGAAAAAAATAATAAATATATGAGTGGTATGTACTTCCACAATATTAATTTTCCCACCCGATATAATTTACACAAAGGCCATCGCTATATTATAGAAATATATATATATATCCTGGAATGGTAAAATATTGACCACTTTGGTTAAATAACTATTGATTTATTTTTGGAGTTCACCCCAAAATGGAACCTATGAGCCTCTCATTAAGGTATTTCAACAAACACTATAAAAACAGTGAATGAACCTTTACAGTTCTTTTACACCCGCATACCATGTCTTTCGAATACAGAAACTCGTGAGTAATTACATCCATCCAAATTGTTAACAGTAAGAACCCTCAAAATTAACAAAGAGATTAAAACACCAAATCAACAACTTTAACATTAAACAAGAAGAAGGTGTATAGAATCAGAATGTGAATGGGAAAAGAAAACAAAACAGACGCAAAAATGAAAAATTGCAGAGAATGTGAACAGACACTAATTTAATTTTTAATTGCAGAGAGGGTGATGAAACATTGGGGAAGATGAGATGGTAGGTTTAATTTGCATTAATTTTTAATAGTTATTAATTAAGGTTAGTTCGACTTTGGTTAAGTTAAGTTGTGTATAATTAGAAAGTGGGACATGGAATGGGACAACTAATGGGACAGAGGATCCTCACCCCTCTTTAAGCGGCTCAGACAACCTTTCTCGTTCACTGTGGTACACCCACATTGGCTAGAGCTTGGATCTGGTACCATTTATTAGAAATATACGTCTCAATAATGGTATGAGAGATATACACCTCGTTGGTGGTGGTTGGACTAAGTCTTTACGGACTTATTTTTGGACTTTAATCCAACAGACATTATATACCACTAGGGATATTACTTATCCTTAAAAATATAGTAATTCACTTCATCGAACATGATAAGAAATTACAAAAAAAATATACATAATAAGAAATGACAAAAAAATATTGTATCTTTAAAACAACTAAATTGTCAAAATAATACTTTCGAACTTCCCAATCTATCATTCCTCAACAGACAAGCCACGTCGTATCATCTCATAAAATATTGTACTATTGTGCATTTTGACATCGTAAGATATTCATACTAACAAAAATGATAATAAATGGAGGATAACACAAGTTCTCAGTCATACTTGAGAACATAATGTAAGCATTAATTTTGAGTGAGAAGAAATAAGAATATCACCTTTTATAATACAGAGAATTTTTGATTAATGTCGATACTTGTCAAATCTTGAATAAATTAAAAATTGTTAACTAATTGATTAATCATAATTTTATAACAGTACACTTATATTTCATTGATTTCAATATTTATCAAATTAACATATAACTATTATTAATTAGTTAGGAAAAATATCATAATTACTTATGTTGAATTTAAACATGACATAAAAATTTAAACTAAGAAAACTATCATGAGAGAGATCAAAGACTAAATTAGATCATTTATTGTTATTAAGGTCTCAATTTCTAATTCGGTAACAACATATTTGATATTTAATAAATATTTATTTTTAAATGAATGCTTAAATTCTTTTAATTTATATATTTCTTAAGAAAGTTAATGTACATTACTTATTAAATAATGATCTCAGTACAAAGTTTTGCAATTGTCATAATTACAATAACTCACTTAAAGTTGAAGTAATTGAAAGATGAAGCATGAAAACATACTATATAGTAATTTAAATGTTGTAATATCTATGCATAATGTTATACACGTTTTTTGATAATAACAAATTACCCAAACACCACTATTATCAGGTGACGAGTCTATATGATTGATCACTTCCTAGATTCAGATAGATTCTTCAACTGAAATCGGTGAAACAAAAAGTATAGGAATAATTAAAGCTACACCCTCTGAAGCTTGGGGTAGTTAAAGAAATCACCCTTGAGGCCAAATAAGTAGGTTGACATGTCCAAAGGTCTAAAATGACTGGGTTGATGCTACTACAAGAATCTAACTCAATCTAATTCTATTTAAAAATTTAAGTACACCTAGTGTCAATTCAATTCACAATAAGTGCAAATAAAACACTCATTGGAATCTATAAATTTGACTGATTAGGTCAACATGGCTGTTAGTATCGACATATCTTTTCTACGTCCATATATGATACAAAATTTCTTTCGTATATATTTAGGAAACTTGACATTCATAACAATTAACCATAAGGTACAAAATGAAAATGGTTATTAGTTGCCCATCATCATCCACATCCGCAAGTTTATTATCATGAACTTAATCTCAAAATCAAAAAATCCATAAAGTTGTTGGAGAGACTTATCTCAAACTCTACCAACCTTAAAACTCACACTCAATTATGTATTGATGTACATTTATCATGTAAAATCAAAAAAAATACATGTTAGAATAAAATACGTGTTAGGGGAATAGCATGCACTGTTGACATAAATTGATTAAACATAATTATTTTTTTAAACAGGCTACTATAATAAGAAGACAATGTAGAAGATGGTAATATGACGAAGTCGCGATGATCATATTCCTGTATACAAATACTTATCTTCTAAAAATAAACTCCGACATGGAATCTTAATCGTACCACTTATGGCTTTAGATCCTGAATTCAATTGAAGCTAACTAAGTATGGAAATAGATTTCTCACGAGAATCTATAAGGCTTTCCAATGACCATATAGAACTACAAGCTTTCAAGCTCATGTATTTTTTAAAAGATCTCAAAGTGCTTCATGACGACAAAGTTAATTTAAGCTAGTGTATGTACATCTTTAAAATAGTTCTCAAACCAAATTAAAGTCCTTTTCGACCATTTAAAGAAAGTATAATGACACTCAAAATCATAAATCAACATTTCATGCCTAATTTTGTACCAAGTTTAAAAATTTAATTTTTCATAATTTAAAAAATCAATTATGGCTTACATTAATGTTCATAAATTTCCGCTAGGCCCAAGTGCCTTAAGGAGAATTTTCAGAGTCTACAAGAAAATATTTAAGATTTTTACTTATTTAAAAATATTTTCCTTCATATTTCATTATAAAGATAATTTACAAGTAGGAAATTATTTGATCACTCTAAAAAAGAAATCTTAACTTAATGACCATTGAATCAAAAGTTTAATTATGAGAAGAATGGCACGGATGTCGTGAATATCGGGCAACCGTAAAGCTTACCCGCACTAAAATACATAGAAGGGTATGACACATGCCGCACTAGAGGTGCTACAATTGTCACGTAGGAACTAGGTAGCAACTGAATTTCATCAGCCAATGTATCATCTGGCTTAATCTGGTGGAAGAAATAGAAATGGCTAGGAGTCAGCCCCGTGTCGCAATAAGGTGCACACTCTTCCCTCATTTCTAATGCGACACATGTCATGCAATGAGTTTGCACCACTTGTCGCCCTTGTTGATCGTTTTCTAATTCCCACGTGTCACAACCAGGATCCTCCAATTGTCAGGATAGTATGAATAGCCTCCAACAATTTCTCAGAAAATCTTCTTTATCTATCTAAAATTCATATGGCCATAACTTCTTTAATTCTTGGCCAAATTTCATATTCTTTATATGGTTGGAAATGTGTTGACGAGTAATTTCTAATCATACATGATGAGGACTAATCACCCAAAACTATATAAAAATTTATCACCGCAAGTGTATGTGTCACAAGTACTAAGGAAAGTAGAATTACGACCCAAGAATGTCGATCCCACAAGGACTATCTAACGAGTAATTATTGACGCAAACTACTTTTAATCTACTTGCATAAATTGAATAACAAACAGGGGGATTTTGAATTTTGAATTTTCAATTAATAAACTAACAAACTATAAATAAATAATAAACAACACGAAATAATGATATTAAAAACCTATGATTTTGTAATTCACCATAATCATCTATAGTTGACCTCGATTGCTATCTAATTGATTTCATGAAAATACATAATTGAATTCAAGTAAATCTTTCTAATTGTGATAGGTAGTAGTTCATGGATCCTCTCACCTAAATATTAGAATGGTACACGTCGACTCTTTTTCTCTAGATGCATTTATCTATATTACTTTCGAAAAACATCATTACATCATGTGATAGGTTGTCAATCTTCACGTACAATGCAATGTTTATATATCTTATGAGATCTAAACACGTGACTTCTTCGGCCGAGTCTATCAAAGTTCATCTAAACAATTATGCGTTCGCAATGCACATAAAACATTAAGAACAAGATATATAAATCAACTAAACACTCAATCAATCCATCAATCATGAAGCAAGAGTTCAACATAGCGTAATTAGGCTACATCCTAGTCCTAGAGAAATAAACTGAACACAATAAAAATAAGGAAAATAAAAAAATCTTAATCTAATGACTTTTCTCTCTAGAGTGGCTGCTAAAAGCATGCACTTTCGTACCCTAATGACTTGTATTTATAGGTGGAATTGTTGGGGATACTTTGAGTTTGATTAGGAAACAAAATCAGCTGAAAACCCACATTTTTGGGTCTATATATGATCGCATAAAAGTTGAGTGCGATTGCATAGGAGGCGCCTGAAATTAGGGCATTATTCTGCCCAACATTCACGACCAGTCGCGATTGCATAGAAGTGTTGTTCAGCGACAACTTGTCATCTTCTTTATATCTTTTGCTACAGACATTTGATTTCACTTCTGTTCATTGCGTTAAACTTATTTTAATCCCTTTGTTAGGACCATGACTCGGCCCGTCAATATTTGAACTACAAAGTTGTTTTATATTTTTCAAACTATCATTTTTGTTATAGTTCAAGATTTGTGTTAATCTCACAAACACGCTTGTGAAATTACTTATCTTGTCAATCACGTCAGTATCTTTCATTGTTCAGTTAGTATCTCTTTTGAATGTATTTAGGATAGATAATATACTCGTAAGCTTTTGTTTATGGAAGATTAGGTTGTTTAAGATTCTGTTAAGGTTGCTTTTATATTGTCCTTACCGTAAATAAATAGGATTAGATTTATTTCCATATCATCTATCTTAGGAGATATATTTCTCATATTTTTTGTTAGAGTTTATTTATTCTTGGGATCTTATTGACTAGGTATTTTACTAAGGCAGAATAAACTTTACACATTTTATTAGGTTTTATATTTATGGAAATTATATTCTGTAAATTAACCTGATTAAAATTATCTTAGATATATATATATTGTGGCTTATTTAATCTTATCTTTGTCTATCTTAGATTATATCAATTTTGTAGAGAACATATTGTGATTATCAATTGAAGATCGATCATATCCGAAGCCATGGAAACTAGTATAAAAACTAGTATAAATAGGAGTCATAGTTTAGGTTTCAAGGCGTCGAGATAGTTTTTATTATTTCGATATTGTACAAGTTCTTTTGTGCTTCATTGTGATAAAAGTATATCTGCTTAAGAGTTAAGTTCAAACTGGGTGAGAAGATTCCAGTAAGATCGAAGGGCGAACAACACGGGACATCTTCACTCAAACGAAGTAGAAGTAGCAAAGCTATAGCTTATAGGTGTTGACTATAGAAGGGATTCGGTGAGTTAATGTTAAGTCTTTTAAGTGCAAATTCTTTGATACTTTGAAAGAGGCCTGTTTTAAGTAGGCGAAAGCCTCGTGGGCTAGGACAGTTGTCCAAATTACGTAAAAACACAAATGTCATTTTCTTATCGTACTTAATTTGTTGCAACTGCGATATTTACTATTTGAACAACTAAGTATTCATTATTTTAACTTGGATAATCTGCAAGTAAGATCTAACAATATATATATATATATATATATATATATTGATGTACCATATTTCGTTACTGCCACGTCATAATATTCGATATAATATATGAGCATATTTCGGGATTATTATGCCACGTCAGCACCATTATTTTTTAATGTAAAATTACAATTCAAGGCAAAACTCAAAATTAGGCCCGTGCAGGCCCAATTTAGAGTTATTCAGGGCCAATTCAACTTATAATTCTACTTGGAATGGACTTATAGCTAAGGAAGGACTCTAAGTAGTATATAAAGGGGTCACCTTCCTCATTCCAAGGGAGGAGAACTTATAATCCTACTTGGAATGAACTTATAGCTAAGGAAGGACTCTAAGCAGTATATAAAGGAGTCACATTTATCATTCCAAAAAGAGGGAAGTTTTGGAGAGTGAATCCCAAGCTGCATTTTGACTAGTAAATTCGAACTATCAATTCAACTCCGAATTCAATGAATTGTATATTCCTGGAAAGTGTCTCAAGTCTAGTTTCCAAATCAAAAAGCGGATCTAGATTCCGAAGTCTAGAGAAGGAGATATAACAAAAACGGTGAGACTGCGCAAAGCTGAAAAATAAGTCGGAATTCGACCTATTTGGCCAATTTCGAGCTATTTGGCCTAGTTCTACCTATTTTGAAGCCCAATTCGAGCTATTTTAAAATAGGTCTAATTCGACCTATTTTGAATCATAGTTCTACTTTGAGTGCATTTCTAGCTGAATAAGGACTCTTATTACTATATAAGGGGGTCCCATGCCTCATTCTGAGGTACGTTTTTTATATTTCAAGCATTCATTTCGATCTATATAAGTCGAATTTGAGTTATCAAGCCTAATTCGAGCTATTTGAGGCCCATTTTGAGCTATTTGAGGCCCATTTTGACCTATTTGGGCCCAAATTCGACCTATTTAGGCCCAAATTCGACCTATTTGGGCTTATTTCGACCTATAAATTCGAGCTATTGTCTCACGACAATACCTCGCATTCCGACCCATCTGACTTGAGCGTCGGAGTGCCTTCGCCGGAGAATGCACCGGCTTAGTTTAAGTGTGGTGTTGAGTACAGGTTCCAAACTCAAAAGCTGCTTAAGCATCCAGAAGGAACTAAAGCAGTCTGACGTGGAGTGTTGGAGAGTGGACACGTATCCAGACGAAAAATACCCCACATCATATATATATATATATATAATATATATATATATATACTATTATATAAGAGAACCCTGTTTTTACTCACAAATGGAGAGTTGAGGAGTTGTGATACCAAATTTGGTGTTTCCAAAAATACCCCTTTAATTTGTGCTTTAAAAACGTAATATCAAGGTCTAAATTGTAATTTCTTTTCTAACAAAACCAACATGTTCCCGGTTTTCCCTCTCCCAAGTGGTAGTTTCTTATTTTTCCATTAAAATTAATACTGGTATTTATTGATTTTAAATTTAAATAAGGATATGTTTCATCCTAAAAAGTAGGGGTTTTTCACTTTCGCACTTTCTTTAAAACGCACTCTAAATGGTAGTTTCTTATTTATCGGTTAAAAATGCTGGAATTTAATGATTTTAAATTAAATATGAATATGTCTCATCCTAAAAAATAGAGGTATTCGGGTAGTTTCATATTTATGCTATGGAGTTTTTTATTTTTTATTTAAACAATCATATGATTCATCCTATAAAATAGGGATCTTTTCAATTTTATTTTCTTTTTCCTACATTCTTTGAGACCACACCCAAACCGCTGCACATCTTCACGATTTTTTAAACTTTCTCCATAAATTCAATGAAAAAGCACTAGCAAAAATGAAAAGATGGTGATAAAGTAAAACATGGGATTATTACAAGAATACGAGGTAATTATTATTTATGATCAAATGGAGTGAAAAGTTAGTTTATTTATTTTTGTTGTTTTTAATCTATCTTATTATGTAAATTTTTGCTATTTTATGATCTACATTTACACAATGGTGACTACTTTGATCCTTTTTTTTCTTCTTCTTTTGTCGCAATAATTCCTAATTGCTTTGCTTCTTGCAGTATTTCTCCTATCTCAGACTCGCCAAAGACATAATTTTTGTGTATGTGAGATAAAAGGTAAACAGGTATGTCATCTCTTCCGCTCTTCAAAATTCACATGACGAATACAACAATTACTTTTTAAAATTTTAACTATCTTTCTTTTGTCTTTCAGTTTCAGAGTTCTCCCACCAATGACAAAATATTTCATAAAAGGTCATTTAGGGAGATTTTCGATCATATATGGAGAACTTCTGCTTTTTGCCATTACTCCCACGTTATATTGATCCATGTGAGCAACCTAAAATTAACTATATGTTTTAGGAAAGAAGACTTTATTCCTCTAGAATTTTAGATGCAAAATAATGCCTTCATATATATATCTTATGTACTATATAGTTTGAAGTGAGCCCTCAAAAATGCTATTTAAATTAGAAGTGACCGCTCATCATGTACACTAAAACAAGATTCATAAGCTGCTTATTCTCTTTGTTTATTTTTTTTTTTAAATACACATAATTATTATTCGTATCTCAAAATAACTTAAACTATACAACTTTATTTTTGTGCCCGAATAAAATATGAAAAAGAGCAACGGATCATAATAATCATTTTAACACTAGGAATAAATTTGCACGCGGTCCCGCGTGTGTAGGCTTGCTAGTATATTGATGTACCATATTTCGGTACCGCCACGTCATAATATCCGATACAGTACACGAACGTATTTCGGGACATATTATGCCACGTCAGCACCATTATTTTTTAATGCAAAATTACAATTCAAGGCAAAACGCGGAAATCGGCCCAAGTAGGCCCAAATAGAGCCCAAGCGAGACCTATTTGGGCCCGAAAAGGCCCGATTTGAGCTATATCAAGCCCAATCCGAGCTATATGGGCTCAAATTCGATCTATTTGAGGCCCAAAAGCCAAATTCGAGCTATATGGGCCCAAATTCGATCTATTTGAGGCCCAGGAGTCAAGTAAGAGCTATATGGGTCCAAATTCGACCTATTTGAGGCCCAATTCGACCTATTTGAAGGTCCAATTCGACCTATTTGAAGGTCCAATTCGAGCTATTTCAAAATAGCTCTAATTCGACCTATTTTGAGTCATAGTTCTACTTGGATTGCACTTTTAGATGAATAAGGACTCTTATTACTATATAAGGGGGTCCCATGCCTCATTCTAAGGTACGTTTTTATTTTTCTAGCATTTAATTTCGAGCTATATACATCGAATTCGAGCTATAGAGCAATAATTCGAGCTATATTGCAATAGCTCTTGTTCGATCTATATAGAGTGTATTTTGAGCTATTTGAGAGTAATTCGATCTATTCGGGTTTTCTCATCACGGTTCTCAATACCATTTCGAGGTGTGCTAATTCGACCTATAGGGCCTAAATTCGACCTATTTGGGCTTATTTCGACCTATATATTCGACCTATTTTCGAGCTATAATTTCGAGTTATTGTCTCAGACGACAATACCTCAAATTCCGACCTATCTGACTTGAGCGTCGGAGTGCCTTCGCCGGAGGAGGCACCGGCTTAGTTTACGTGTGGTGTTGAGTGCAGGTTCCGAACTCAAAAGCTGCTTAAGCATCCAGTAGGAACTGAAGCAGTCTGACGTGGAGTATTGGAGAGCGGACACGTATCCAGACGAAAATACCCCACATCAGTGGCGCCGTCTGTGGGAACCTCTATACGCACTTAGTAACAAACACTGACACTCAATGGCTCAACGGAGGGCAACGGAGAAGAATGGAATGGCAGGAAGGACTAGATCACAGAGGGAGGATGATAATCGGGCACATGATGCTTCTGAGCGAACATCAGTGGCAGCGCCTAGCACTCCCCTTGATCCTCCAACTCAAACAGCGAATCAACCTGAAGTTCCTCCCTCGGAACAACAGCTATTGAATTCCGCTCAATTGGATCAAATCATGGCGGCATTCCAAAGGACTATGGTCCCAATGATTGTGCAGCAATTGGCTAACACTTCTGTTTTACAGAATGTTCAAGCTCCAATAGCACAACAACCAGCAACACAGCCTGCAGCACCGCAGCAAGGAAGGACTCATCCGACCCAGCGTCGTGATTCGAGGCAGTATACGCAAACTAGGATGACAAGGCCAAGGGATCCATCTCCCTCGCCTGAAAGGAGGAATCCTCGTTCAGTGAGAACCAATGCTAACCGAGCTCCCAGTCGGGCAACTGGTCGAGATAGAGAAGGAAGGGATGGAGAGGTGAATTCTAGGCAAAGAGTTCCTGACCATCGACCTGCAGCAAGTCGAACTGCCGGAAGAGATAGGGACTTGCCTGAGAGAATCGCACCAAGATTGGAACCTGTTGTAGCAGAACACATTCCACTAAGGGAGAGGTCAAACCCCTTTTGTGAAGCGATCAGTAACTTGACGTTGAAGGAAGGAACTAATCTTCCTGTTCTGAAGAAGTATGATGGAAATACTGATCCAGTTGCACACTATGATGAATTAGATGGAGATTTGCAGGTTTTGGGGTATGGAGAGAATATGAGGGCGAAACTTATTTCGCTCAATCTGAGAGGTCCAGCAAAGGAATGGTTCAAAAACTTACGTTCGGGATCAATCGAGTCATCTGAACAGTTTAGGACCATGTTCGTAAAGAAGTTTGCTACTTATCGCGTAAAGAAGAAATCTCCGAGCACGTTGTTTAATATCTATAGAGGACCTGATGAACCTTTGGGGAGGTATATTGAGCGTTTGAATCTGGAGATCGGTAGAGTGAATGCTCCCACTGTCGACCTGGTCATATCTGTATTGGAGCATCGTTGCCGGAGTAAAAAGCTTATAGAAGTGATAACATGGAACACTCCTGATTCCATTGAGCAAGTAATGGACCTAGCTAGTAAGGTCATTGAAGTTGAGGAGGCAACCATGAATCAAGGATTAATGGACTCGCCAAGAATTCATGGAGGCAAAGAGAATAAAGATAGAGATTGGAGGAAGGAGCAAAGGGGAAAAGATCGAGATCGCAATCGACAACCTTTTAAGAAGTTTGAGAATTATACTCCTCTGAGGAAACAAATTGGTGAAATCTACGCTATAGAGAAAGATAGCGGATTGCTAAGAACTCCAAAACCATTCCGAGAGACTGAAGAGACTAAAGGATCGAAGAAATATTGTAAGTTCCACAGGCAGAATGGGCATTTTACCAACGAATGCAAGGCTCTAAAGAACGAGATCGAACGACTCATTCAAGGGGGGAAACTCATCGAATACATCCTTGAGAATAGAGAGTCACGAGAAGAAAAGGCGTCAGCTGGACGCAAGCGGGATAGATCCCCAAATGAGAAAAAGGATGAACCAAAGCGTAAACGGGGAAATGAGAACGATGAAATCGAGAATGGAATAAATGTGATAGCAGGCGGACCTACTGGCGCAGACTCAGCCAAAAGTAGAAAACGCATCTCACGAGACATATACAATGAACGACTGAAGCGTCCTGAAATAGATCTTGTCTTTGCGGTGGACAAATTGGATACAAGAATCACATTCGATGATAGCGATTTCGACAGCTTGTCCCCACAAGCTAAGGAAGCGCAATACTTGAATTGCCCTATGGTGGTTTCCGCGGTGATTGCAAATCACGGGGTAAAGAGGATAATGATTGATAATGGATGTTCGTCCAACATAATCTTCATGGATGCTTTGCAACAAATGAAACTTGGACAATATGAGATCACGGATGTTAACTCACCACTAGTGGGATTTGGTGGAAGTGAAGTAAAACCCATTGGAAGGATCTTGTTGCCCACGTCCTTTGGCGTAAATCCGAAGAGGAGAACACTGAACGTAGAATATCTTATCGTTGATATACCATTCGCATACAACGTATTGATTGGAAGGCCAGGAATAACGGCATTTGCTATGATCATCTCAACGGTTCATCAGAAGGTCAAATTTCCAACGCCTGGTGGAATTGCAGAACTCACTACAAACTATCGTGATTCGTGGAGTTGTTATGTTACATCGACTAAACCTATCAAGGCAAAAACGGATCTAAATGTCGCGATAGTTGGCATACATCCAAAGGAGACGTCTGAAATAGGGAAACAAGTTGATACTGAAATAGTGCTTGCTGCGCAAGTAGACCAAGAGATGATGCAGGAGGATCATACTCCTTCCAATATTGAGGACTCTTCGAAGAAACTGGATGAAATAAAAGAAGACAAGACGACAATGCGCTACAAAAAGAAGATGGAAATGGAGCGTCTGAAACCTTCGGGAGAGTTTAAGGAGGTGATTTTGTCAGAAGATGAGCCTGACAAAATAATTAAAATTGGTAGCGAGTTGACTTCGGAGGTTGAGAAGGCATTGTTGGAATGCTTGCGAAGAAACTTTGATGTATTCGCATGGACGGACTCGGACTTGAAGGGAATAGATCCTCGAGTTGCGGTACATCACTTGAATGTTAACCCAAATGCTAAACCCATCCGACAAAAGAAGAGACACTTTAGCGATGAAAAGAACAAGGCTGCGGAGTTGGAAGTACAAACAAAGCTTGCTGCAGGCCATATATTTGAAGTTCGATACTCTGAATGGCTAAGCAACGTTGTGCTTGTCCCAAAGAAGCCGACCGTGTGGAGGATGTGCGTGGACTACACCGATCTGAACAAACATTGCCCGCGAGATCCTTTCCCGTTACCCAGGATCGATCTCGTAGTTGACTCCACAGCAGGCTGTGCGTTGTTAAGTCTTTGTGATGCACAGAGCGGTTTCCACCAAATACTAATGGCAGTAAAGGATCAACATCAAACGGCCTTCATCACTGACAGGGGGATATACTGTTACAAAGTGATGCCGTTTGGTTTAAAGAATGCAGGAGCAACCTTTCAGAGGTTAGTTGCCAAGATGTTTTATCATCAAATCGGCAAGACAATGGAAGTTTATATTGACGACATGCTCATCAAGAGCCTGAAGGCGGAAGATCACGTGAAACATTTGGAAGAGGCTTTTGGTATCATGAAACAATATGGGATGAAACTAAATCCTAAGAAGTGCACATTTGGTGTTAAGGCCGGAAAATTTCTGGGGTTCATGGTCAATGAGAGAGGAATCGAAGCTAACCCGGACAAAATTAAAGCTATAATGGATTTACCATCCCCCAAATCCGTTCGAGAGGTGCAACGATTGGTGGGGAGGATTACGGCACTTAGTCGATTCATATCGCATTCTGCTGAAAAGAGTTTACCTTTTTTCAAGAAGTTACGCAAGACACCTAAGTTCGTATGGACTGATGATTGTGAAGAGGCTTTTCGCCAATTGAAGGTGTACCTTACGACACCACCACTACTATCTAAGCCCAAGGACAATGAGATGCTGTATCTCTACTTGGCCATAACGAAGAATTCATTAAGCACAGTATTGGTGCGCGAGGAAGACAAGAAACATTTGCCTATCTACTATGTTAGCAAAGTGCTGAATGGAGCAGAGGTGAATTACCTGGAGATCGAGAAGTTAGCATACGCACTTGTGATAACCGCACGAAAGTTAAGACCATATTTTCAATCACATCCGGTTACTGTCTTAACTAGTCAACCACTGAAACAAGTTATGGCAAAACCGGAGACATCTGGGAGATTAGTGAAATGGGCGATCGAGTTAGGAGAATATGGCTTGGAGTATATGCCAAAAACAGCGATCAAAGCACAAAGACTAGCGGACTTCGTGGCTGAAACTATCTCAGAGGCGGAACAAGCGCTTGATGTAGCAATGGTGACTGAAGAGGTCAAAAGTGACAAACCTATAGTTACAAAGGGAACTTGGACTCTGCATGTGGATGGGTCGTCCACAAATGACGCTGGAGGTGCAGGAATTTACCTAAAATCGGCGGATGGTAGAGAATTCGACTATGCAATAAGGCTAAATTTTCAAGTGACCAACAATCAAGCGGAGTATGAGGCTATGCTTGCTGGCATACAAATGGCAAAATCGTTGGGTATAACGAACCTTGTGGCATTCACGGATTCACAGCTAATCAATTTGAAGGAAGATATGAGGCGAAAGATGCTGCAATAGTAAAGTATCTCGAAAAACTGAAGGAAGTGACATCAAATTTCGATACTTTCTCTATTTCGCAGATCCCTCGATCAGAGAATGAACGCGCTGACTCCTTGTCTCGATTTGCTAGTACCGCCGAAGTGTTTGTGGAAAGGCGGGTAACTCTTTTGGCTTCAGAACAGCCCTCTATCGGCAAGGTATTCGAGTCAACACCAACGCAAGCATTGGATTACGTTCTGCCAGTAGACATAGAGGCGTGTTGGAAAGATGAGATTATCGATTATCTTCAGAACGGGAACTTACCTAATGATCCTCAAGCGATCAGAAGGCTCAAGTATAAATCTGCAAGATTTACTATGTTCAATGGTGAACTGTACAAACGGTCATTCGAGGGACCACTCCTGAGATGCCTATCTCCCACTCAGGCAAAACAAGTCTTGCGCGAAATTCATGAAGGGAGTTGCGGAAATCATTCAGGAGGACGGTCTTTGGCCCAGAAAATACTCCGACAAGGATATTTCTGGCCAACTGTTATGAGAGATGCTATGGATTACTCAAGGAAGTGTAGAAGTTGTCAACTGCATGCGAAGATCATTCATACACCTGCACAACCTATGACAACAGTGAGTTATGGATGTCCGTTTGATCAATGGGGAATAGATATAGTCGGACCGATGCCTAAGGCTACAGAGGGTAGAAAATGGTTATTGGTGGCTGTCGAGTACTATACGAAGTGGGTTGAAGCTGAAGCACTTGTAAACATTACAGAGGCTAATGTGAAACAATTCATTTGGAAGAACATCGTTTGTCGATTTGGAATACCAAGAGTCTTAATTTCCGACAACGGAAGGCAATTCCAAGGTTTTAAGATTCAAGACTGGTGTAGAGACATGAAGATTGAGCAACGTTTTACATCTGTTACGCATCCTGAAGCAAATGGACAAGTGGAGGCCACTAACAATACATTAGTGAAGAGTTTGGAGAAAAGGCTGGAGGGAGAAGGAGGAAACTGGGCGGATGAGTTACCAGGGATATTATGGGCATATCGCACAACTCCTCGTACCTCTACAGGAGAAACTCCATACTTATTAACATATGGATCTGAAGCAGTGATAACCGCTGAGATTGGAATGCCAACTTATCGAATCGTTACTTATGATGAAGAGCAAGCATTAAGGGCAAGACAAATGGATTTGGAATTGATCGGAGCAACTAGGGAAGCAGCATACCAACGTACTCAAGCGTACAAATCCATGATGGCGAAAGCATATGATAACAAAGTCCGTTTCAGGAACTTTCAAGTGGGGGACTTGGTACTCAGGAAAGTGGAAGCTACTAAGCATGTTGGTAAATTGAAGCCGAACTGGGAAGGACCTTACAGAGTGGAGAAAGCAAGCTCAAAAGGATATTATTACTTACAAGAATTGGGTGGAAGGACTTTGTCGCGCCCCTGGAACGTCAAGAACTTACGAAGGTTTTATAGTTAGAACACTAGTTTTCTAATGGCCTTGTGGCACAATAGGATCGTAGTTTCAGTACTTCATTCGCTTATTCTTTTACGAATTACGAGTCCCTCTACGTGGATTCTCATTGTAATAGTTAGCAGCGAACTACGAGGACTTGATTCCTAGCCAACCTATATACGGCGGGATACGTAGGCAACTCGGAAGTTACTTGAGCTCAGTCCCAAAACTAATAAAATCTCTTATTTTATTCTAGTTCAGATGTTGCCTACTATTTATCCGTATGATTACAATCCATCAAGAAACATGAAGATGAACTCAAACTGTCTACTAATTTTAAGTTTAGAAACTTAATCAAAACGAACATTAGCTTCGTATAACGAGCACTAGCCTCGTGGAGTCAAGCACAAGTCCTTGCACTCCCGCGAATAAAGCTTCGCAAGCGCAAACACAGCTTTGCACAACGAGCACAAGCCTCGTGGAGTTGAGCTCAAGTCCTCGTACTCCCGCGAACATAGTTTCGCAAGCGCAAACATAGCTTTGCACAACGAGCACAAGCCTCGTGGAATTGAGCACAAGTTCTCGTATTCCCGCGAACATAGCTTTGCCAGCGCGGACATTAGCTTCGCACAACGAGCACAAGCCTCGTAGAGTCGAGCACAAGTTCTCGTGCTCTCATAGACACTGGTTTATAAAACTTAAGTGTTTTAACAAATACAAAATGTAAACTTAAAAAGTAGACACATATGAGTGAAGATGTAACAAGACAAAACAAAGACATACAAAAGATGTTGCAAGTCAAAACTGTACTAAGCAAATTGTTAGAGCGCTAAAATCGCGCGAACGTTAGCAACAAATACTGTACGGAAAGAATGTACTAGGACTAAAATGTATATACGAAAAGTAAAAATGTTCAAGAACAAGGCACAAATGCCAAAGATAAAGGCACGCAGGCCATTGTAGAGGATCAAGGCTGCAGGTTCAACCCAAGAGCCTTCACCGCACCCTCGCTCTGCTCTTGGATATCGGCAAAAGACTCGTTCAGAGGCCCAGTGTCATCAAGAGGGGAAATCTGACGAGGAGCAGCAGCAGCGACAGGAGCATCAGGCATAGGCTGATCGCTATCAGCAGGCTGATCCAAGACCTGTGGATCAAAACCCAATTCACCCTCCTCCGGAAGTTCATCTGGAGCAGCGTCAGTAGCAGCAGCGGCAGTGGACGTAGAGGGAAGCTCGTCAGCAAAGTCGGAGAGCCACACCTGCCGAAGAGGATAAAAGGAGGTGAAGGGGTCATGCTTCGGCTCTTCGTTGACCATAGTCGCTGCAGGTTCGCCAGAAGGAGGATCGGCCGGAGTAGGATCCGCAGCAGCAGCACTAGAGGACTCGCCGACTTCAGTGTCATCCTCGTTCAGGCAATTGAGGACATTGAAGTCCTCCCTCTTGAACCCAGGGGCGAGAGCACCGCGGGCAATGATGTCATCAAGGGCCATGTTGTAGCCCGTGGTCGTATCAAAACCACCCCGCTCCATGGAAATCTGCTCCCAGGTGGCTGAGCGGAAGAATTCGATGGCCACCATCACTTTGTCCTCATCAGGGAGCTCCTACGAAACAAGTAGAGGAAATGTAAGAGTGTAATATGCAAATTTCAAAGAAAAAGAAATAAAATCAAGTTTCAAATGAATACCTCAGTCAGGGCCCTGTTGTAGCCATCCTCCTCAGCAGTCGCTATGCGAGCTTGTGCATCAGCCAGCTCAGCCTCAAGTCTCAGACGTTCGGCCTCAGCAGCAGCAGCAACATCCTTCATCGTCCGGATGGTGTCGACATGATCGTCGACAAGGGCAGTGGCATGCTGGCAGTCGGTAGTGAGCTGGCTGGATAGGCGCCTTTCCTCGGCAAGCTCCCGATCAACGGCGGCTTTCGCCGTCTTCAAGGCTTCAAGCTCCGCCTGTACTGCCTTCAGCTCATCAACGGCAGCGACCAGATGTTTCTCCACTTCAGCCTTCGCCTCCTTGGCCTGTTTCTCCAGCCGTTGGGCCTGCAAGGCCGAAGAATGATGCCTATCCATCAAGGCCCTTTGCTGGTCCTGAGTCGTCATGACCATGTTGAAGTTCTCAGCCATGGTCTGGACATTGACGAAGAACTACAAGAAAGAAAAAACATTAGTGATAGTCAAGCATGTACATAAAACGAAGACAAGTGAAAGCCCTAAATCCACAAACCTCGCACAGAGACAGAGCAGTACGACTGACGAGTTTCTCGTGGCCCATCGCCTGATAATAGGCCTGACGATCGAAGTCCGGCATGAATCCCTTGACGAGTCGAAGGGCGGTAGTGTCTTTCAAAGTGAACTGCCCCGACTCGACTGAAGCTCGGACGATCTCCTCCACGTCAATATCGACGTCATCAGCATCATATGCTCGCTCCTGCACGACGCGTTTACCCCGTCGGATCTCCTCAGCAGTAGCAGCAGACCTCTTCCTCGTTGCTGCTTCAGGGTTGGCTTCATTGAAGCGACGTGCCGCTTCAGCAACTGAGGGAAGATGCACTCTTCCAGATGAAGGTGCAGATGAAGGAGAAAGATCCGGGAGGATCGGCTCAGAACCGCCAGGGGGTGAAGCGGGAGCAATATCAGCAGCCGACTGAGAAGGAACAGTCTCAGGCACTGGAGCTGGAGCATGAACAGGGACAGGAGCGGCACCTCTACCACGCCCCGCTCCTCGTGTCGAGGCAGTAGAAGCATTACCGCTTCTTGAACTGGTACCAGCCGTCTTCGCACCTCGACGACTGGTCTTCTCAGGAATGGGCACTGAGGATTGAGGAGCGTTGGCGCCACGCTTCATCGCGGCCAGCCTTTTCTTTGTCTTGTCCATCACAATTCGTTCTGAAAATCATGAACAACGCAGAGGTTAGAAGACAACAAAGAACGATAAAATAAATGAGTAAAAAGAATGAAAACATGCATAATATTATACCAAAGACAGAAGGCTCAACGCCCGCATGATAAGTATAACCGCCGGCCCGCAACACTGGGGTAGTGGTCAACTCAAAGGCATCAAATTCGTGCTCTTTCAAGTTTTTTACGACCGCCAAGGTGTAGACTGGAGGATCGGGGCGTCTCGGTGAAGGACGGGCATCAGTCCAAAGCCGCTTGAATCGAAATTCCTGCGGCTTGGATTCTTTTATATAAAACCACTGCTTCTTCCAGTGGGCCCCGAAACTCGTTTCAAATCAGATAAGAAGCATTGCTTCTTTCGCGAGCTCAGATAATAGAACCCGGCGTCTACACCTCTGTTGCGGAACTTCACTATAAACAGTTGCCAGAAACCGGCAACAGAGCAAGGCAAGTCAAAGATGCGGGTTAGCATCGCATAAGCATACATTTGAGTGTATGCATTAGGGGTAAAATGTGAAGGACAAGAGTTGAGAGAGGACATGATCTCTGAGACAATTGGGAAAATAGGAAAACGTAAACCACACTGCAGATAACCACTAAAGATAGTAAGACACCCCTCTGGTGGGTTGTTCATCCTATCGTCTGGCCCAGGAACGATAATTTCATAAGTGTCGGGAATGTCAAACGTATCGCGGTAATAATCTATGTCATGAGGTAACGAGGAAGGGAACTGATCAAAATTGATCAAATTAGGCGGAGCAAGTTGTTCGGGAGAGTTAGAGGAAGGAATGGGAACGTTCTCAGACGACGGTAAATAAGGCACTATGGGGAGAGGGTTCGATTCAGCCTCGTCATCTCCTAGGATGTCTACGTCTACTTCCATATCAGACACCCTATCCTTGCTGTTTCTCTCATTACTAGATGAGCTATCGTCACTCGAGTCGTTACTACTATCGCTAGTCGACGCATTCTCTCTAGCTTTAGATGCCTTAGATGACTCACTACTATCTTCCCTACTACTACTACTGGAAGATTCAAGGTCAATAACTCGCGTCATAAAGAAGGTTAGGTGGAGAGTTTACCGGCACGAGGATCTAGATCTACTGAAACTTCTTCGTTTGGGTGAATTTGCTCGTAGGACCTCTGTGCAGGGGCAAAGAGTTTCGGAGCGCCCGGTAATCGGATTCGTGCAGGTTCTGGTTGACGAGGACGATTTGGGGATGATGGACGTCGTGTATTTGATTCACGAGCAGGCCGATATGATGACTCTCGTGACGGATTGCGAGCGTTATAATAGGCTCGTTGGTGTGATCGTGGTGGTGATGGACGACGTGGAGAACGGTTACGTCGGAGTCGCGCCGTTGTGAATGAATCTGCGAAAAAGATTTGAGTATTAGCATTTTTTCAAAATTTTTTTAGAATTTTTCAAAAAATTCAGAATTTTTCTAAGTACTATAGCTCGAATTTCCCCATCAAATTCGAGCTATACGTTCGAGCTATATGAAAATTACCCAAGGAAATAAATCGCAGGATTGTTTTTCGAGCTATTGCAGTCCAAATTCAATCTATTTGAGGTCAATTTCGAGCTATAAGGAGTATTTTCGAGCTATTTTGCAACACTTTCTAAATCTGGACAATTTTCGAGCTATTCACGTGAGATTACTAAAAATAGTAATTTCGAGCTATTATTTCGAGCTATTTCTCGAGAGCTCTGGAGTGATTCTAAGGTGCGAAATGAGGAAATGAAGCTGGGAGTGGGGTATTTATAGGAGAAATGATGCGGGAATTACAAAAATGCCCCTAAATTCGAGTTATTTGAAATTTCGACCTATTTTTCAAAAAATTTTGCGGCTATTTCGATGTATCCTTTTGAAGGCTAATTTCGACCAATATGGAATTCGAGCTATTTTCAGGCAATTTCGAGCTATTTTCAGGCAATTTCGAGCTATTTTACGGAAATTTTTTTATGGACTTTGAGTTATCTTTTCCGAGATAAATTCGACCTATACCAATTCGAGTTACCAAAAATAGTAAATTCGATCTATTTTCGAATTTTGATATTTTTGGTCATATTTTTGGTTTTTTATTACGACGCCGATCTCGTTGCACGATTCTCGGTTATGTGACTTCTTTATAGTTCGTATGACCAATGTTAGTACACATTACTCTTACGAACTGGGGGACTCCATGATGTACCATATTTCGGTACCACCACGTCATAATATCCGATACAGTACACGAACGTATTTCGGGACATATTATGCCACGTCAGCACCATTATTTTTTAATGCAAAATTACAATTCAAGGCAAAACGCGGAAATCGGCCCAAGTAGGCCCAAATAGAGCCCAAGCGAGACCTATTTGGGCCCGAAAAGGCCCGATTTGAGCTATATCAAGCCCAATCCGAGCTATATGGGCTCAAATTCGATCTATTTGAGGCCCAAAAGCCAAATTCGAGCTATATGGGCCCAAATTCGATCTATTTGAGGCCCAGGAGTCAAGTAAGAGCTATATGGGTCCAAATTCGACCTATTTGAGGCCCAATTCGACCTATTTGAAGGTCCAATTCGACCTATTTGAAGGTCCAATTCAAGCTATTTCAAAATAGCTCTAATTCGACCTATTTTGAGTCATAGTTCTACTTGGATTGCACTTTTAGATGAATAAGGACTCTTATTACTATATAAGGGGGTCCCATGCCTCATTCTAAGGTACGTTTTTATTTTTCTAGCATTTAATTTCGAGCTATATACATCGAATTCGAGCTATAGAGCAATAATTCGAGCTATATTGCAATAGCTCTTGTTCGATCTATATAGAGTGTATTTCGAGCTATTTGAGAGTAATTCGATCTATTCGGGTTTTCTCATCACGGTTCTCAATATCATTTCGAGGTGTGCTAATTCGACCTATAGGGCCTAAATTCGACCTATTTGAGCTTATTTCGACCTATATATTCGACCTATTTTCGAGCTATAATTTCGAGTTATTGTCTCAGACGACAATACCTCAAATTCCGACCTATCTGACTTGAGCGTCGGAGTGCCTTCGCCGGAGGAGGCACCGGCTTAGTTTACGTGTGGTGTTGAGTGCAGGTTCCGAACTCAAAAGCTGCTTAAGCATCCAGTAGGAACTGAAGCAGTCTGACGTGGAGTATTGGAGAGCGGACACGTATCCAGACGAAAATACCCCACATCATATATATATATATATATATATATATATATATATATATATATATATATATATATATAAAGTATGATAATGTGTCGATGGCATGAATTTATTAATTCCATTATTTGTAATTATTGCGTAGATAGATCTAAAAAATGACATGCATTTGTAAGAGGATGGGCATCTATGTCATTATATATATGAGAAGTGATTTGGTCCAACAATTTAATTAGTTCCTAAGCATGCCTTTAAATTCTAGCATATATCTTAAGTGGTCGAAAATGATAAGAATAGTTTTGTAAATGACTTCAAATAATTAACTATTCTTAAGAGTGAGAAGGTAAACAAATAAGAGTCAAATGATGTTATTCTTGAGATGTTATTGTGATGATTTATTAGGCAATATTTGAGTAAAACGTAAAAACTAAACAGTTCATCAAATTTTAAAAAAGTTTCCATGCGGACTCGCGTATGCCCAAACCCTAGTAATCTAAAATAATTATTGTTCAGCTGTGGATTTGCGATGATATACAAGTCTAATCATGTGAACTCAAGTACTGAGAAGAAAGATAGCTCTGACCAATCACATCATGTTCGGTGTGTTAAAATTTAAGAAAATCGGTGATTCTTATATTATGCAATGAGTAAACTTTGAATTTCATTTCACTGACGATAGGCTCAACCAAACTGGCACATCTAACATGATGAAGTTGATTGAGGCATGCAAGCTTTCTCACAGATCCGCGATTTTTCGATTACTTTAATTAATAGTTTTTAGTGATTTAACATTAATAATAGTAGTAGCTGCTGTTTGATATCGTCATATATACATATATCATATATGTGTATATGTATGTATATGATTAGTTCCAAAACACATATTGCAATTCTCATTTAAGGGAAAAACAAGACAAAAAAAAAAAAAAAAAAAACATAAACAAAAACAAAAACTAACTGTTATAACTAGAAATTTGCACTCGTTTCAATAACACCGTTATCTATAGATCTCAAAACTAATAGATTGCCCATCAGTGGGCATGCTTCCTGATTCCCACTGCTTAGCTCGACATGCGTCGAGTCATCACTACAAAAAAAGCTGTTTTTCCCGGCACTTTTTTTGGCCTTTCCCGGCGCTTTTTTATGCCGGTACAGATATAACCGGCAATTCAAAAAGGGCCGGTAAAACCGCCGGCTAAGCCACCGCCGCTATAGGTCCCGGCAATTATAAAAGAGCCGGCATAGGGAACCTTCCTGGCATTTATAAAGCGCCGGCAAATTTGATAAAAGCGCCGGTAATGAGTAGCAAGTACTGCATCTTTCCTACTATAAAATATGAAAAATAAATATAATAAAGTAAAATAAATAAAATGAATTTCATATATAAAAAATAAAAACTGGAAGCTAATAAGAAACCTAACATGTAATAAACTAAAAAAATGAGAAATAAACAGAAAATCAAAACGAAAAAGAATGGTATACTTTAAAAAGAAAAATTATATATAAGAAATATAAAATGATAAAGCATGTTAATTATAGAACAAATATGAAAATCTAAAAAAAATAAAAAAATTAAGAAAGTACAAATCTAAATGTAGAGAATGACGAAAAACTAATTTAAAAGGTTAAAAATGAAAACAATGATAAAAGAAATCTGTAAAACTAAAACATCATAGGATGCATTATATCTGTAATACAGATTAAAAAAACCTAAAATATTATCAAAAACCAATAAAATAGTTCCAAAATGCAAAATTGATATGAAAATATTAAAAGAAAATAAATCAAGAGAATAAATCAAATAAAGAGTTGCCTAACTAATAATAAAACAAATGGAGAAACTTAATTAATCTTCAAAAAAACCAATTACAAGATAAATTGCAAAAGTTACTAAAAATCTGAAAAACGAAAAAAAATTGAATAAACCTATTAAGCAGAATAAAGGAAAACTCAACATAAAAAATTTTGAAACTAAAATTAGAAAAAACCGATCAATGAGTAAATTTATAAATAGAGTAAACAAAAACCAATGTAAAAAGGGTCAGAAAAGTGAAAATCTCATAAGAAATATGAAAAATGATAAAACTCAAGCTATATCTAAAAAATACAAAATGAAGTGAAAACTAATCTGGAGATTAAAACAAAAAAAAACTGAAAAATGAGAAAAATCAAAGTAAAAACAATGTTAAAAAAAATTAAAAAAAGAAAGGCCAATATATATGTCTTCGAATACATACGCCTCACCTTCAACTACAACTTTTATGCTGTGAACTCTAGCTCCAGTAGTCGTGTTCAATGGCTCAGCAAAATCTTACAAACATTTATTCAGGCATTGAAACTGACAAAAACTTCACCACATATATACATATGTCAAAAGTTCAAGCACTAACCTGAACAAAGAGCATAGGGGCAATCACCAAATATCGAGTATCAAACAGCTGCAGCAAACATTTAAGTTAAGTGAGGTCTAACTAACCAGTTAAATGTTCAAATTCATTTTACAGCCTATCAGTATTACGTAAAGATATGAGACAACAGTATAAATTATTCAAGATTATCATGATAACCTTGATAAGCTTAAAGGAATTATCAGGCGAATCAAAATACAACTAGGTCCTGATTCACAACATAACATGCAAAACAAAAGGCGTAGTATCTGCCATGGCAGTAGCTTTGGTGCAAAACATGCACAAACATCTAACAAACATATGCACGCGGCTCAAAACTCGCTTCACTTCTACAGTTCTCATCTATAAAAAAAAAAAAAAAACATCACAATCACTACAATATCTCAAACGAAAACAAAATTTCAAATTGAATTCATCAGCTAAAAGCTAAATTCACGCGGCTCAAATCTGCATCTTCAAACGCCGATTTGTAGAACTGAACGTCATTAGCCTTTGAAGAGATAGAGAATTCGAAGAACTATCGGGCGATTTTGGCGAGGAGAGGAGAGAGAAAGTAGATCTAAATTAATGTGGTAATATAATAATTTTTTTAAAGGGAAAGTCCTTATCTGCAATATTGTTCAATTCAATTTGGAGCCGAAAAATCCGCTTAGTGACTCATTTCTCCCCTTTTGCTTGTAGTGCATGAGTACTGGTTCGTGCGATGATTTTATATTATAATAATTTTGTAATTACTAACAGGAGCGAAGCTAGAAACTTAATTTAGAGGGCGAGATAATAGTGATTTTTTATTATTTTTATTTTTTTTGCGTTAGCCTGTGCAATTTTATAATTTATTTGTCATAATTTACTGTAAAATTTAGAATTCGTTATGAAGATATGATAGCCTGAAAAAAGGATAACACATAGCTTCCAGAATAATTTAAAAGAGAAAGAAGACGGCACCCATCCCCTTTTCGAATAAAATGTTTATTTTTTTATATTTCTCTTTACGGATTTTGTTTGCTTATTACATATTAACACATTGGGGAGAGGGGTTTGGCCTATTCTTTCACATGCGTTTTCTAAATTAATACTTATATCACATGCCTGTCATCGTCCAATTCTTAGACATTCTTCATAGTGTAGCAAGACATGATAATATTGAATTCATATTATATTTCATGTAACTTATTTTTTTAACTATATGACTAATGCAATCCGTAAGAATTTATTTATCTGTTTTAGTTTATTTTTATGTCAAAGCCAACTCTTTAATCTAAAAATACATGCTCGAACGTTGAAAAGATCATAAAAAGATAAAATAATCATTCTATTCAAAATGAAAAAAGACACGTAAATATTATTAGCTAAATGATTAACTTTTGTTCTATTTATCATATTTAAAGCATATAGGAATATAAAACTTTTAAAGTAGTATGGTATATCATTACAAAATATGGTAAGTGAAATAAAGTTCAAAATAGTAGAAAAATTAATTATAAGTTTCAGATTTACAAAAATATAACTAAAGTTTATAATTATATACAAGTATATATCATATATATAATTGAAATTTATTATATATAATTATACATACAATTATATAATTAAAATTTATAATTTTATCTAATTATATAACGTATACATATAATTCTAAAATATATAACTTATTATACATATTAAGGAAGAGGGGGTGAGGTCCCCCCCCCCCCCCCCCCCCCCCCCCCCCGCCATTGCCTTTTGCCGTCAAGGTACGTAAATATTGATTTCCCAGCTTCAACACTTTCCCCTAATAATATATCTACACCTGTCTAATAACCACATACTCTCCCGTTAAACACTCAAAACTTGAAGTTTATTAGATCATTTGTCTCATGTGGTAAGATTACACAATTACTCATTCACTTATAACCGTATTGCAATAAATTATACAATTAATTACCACACTCAGTCTCTAATTAATTAATCTAGCCGCATGTGTTTCAATTTTGTTGGAACTAGGACTCTCGTTCATTTAATTGTGAATCATAAATTTCACTTTGTAATTGTTGTTTATAGTTACTCTATAATAGTCTATATCACTCTTTTAAAAGTTAGAGTGAACGTACGTAATTAGCCAAACAATTTCAATAAATGTAACTTTTCTAATCCTAGCTAATTGTAACTCGAGCACATGCTCGTCGCTGGCAAAACTAGAATTACCTTCAAAAGACAAGCTTAAGTTCTAAAATAAAATAAAATGTGAGAACACAATTTATGAAAATTTCTAACTTTTTTCTTGGGAAAGAATGTATTGTAACGTTTCATCTTCAGCCCTATAAATACACACACAAAATTAGTGTCAAGCAGCTGAATTTCAAGTTTTACACATAAACTAAATTTCAATTCTAGCCATGAATGAAGTTCAAGTAGTGTCAAGCAGCTGGCTCTCCCCCATATTTGTTTTCTGCATTTTAAACCTAACAATCGCCATCGTTTTCATCCTCTACCTTCATAGGAATGATCAACAAAAACACGAACGCAACCCGCAACTTATCCGTATGCCATCCATCTTCGAGCGGATCAAGTCTTTCAACCTCTCAACGTATCAACCCGACCCCGTCCATCACACAATAACACCAGAAACGCAACTAAAGCCGGAAGAGATTAGTCACGTGTCTAATGCGGAGACACGTGCCGTTGGGAAGAAAATGACCGCGTCTAACGGAGGAGAAGATGAAGCGGTTGATTCAAAGGCGGATGATTTCATCAACAGGTTTAGGCAGCAGTTGAAGTTGCAGAGGTTAAATTCCATTTTGAGGTATAAGGAAATGTTGAAGAGAGGGATGGGAAAGTCTTGATTGACAGATATTTCTTTGTTTAATTTGATGGTTTTTGCCATAGAGCTAGGTTTGCTTCGACATTTTACATTATAATTTGTTTACTTATTCTTTTTATCGTGACATTTATAGTCTTTTTTATAGAATTTGTTATATAAATTGCAAGAAAAACTATGAATGTCTATATAAGTTTCACAATGTCGTAGTATTAACTACATGAAAAATCGTTTAAGTGATTTGTTATTTTTGTACCATGTTAAATTTAGGATATATATTGTATCTAATGCGCTGTGAAATCTTGATGAATGGCAGCTCAATATAAGAATGATTTTGAAACAATTGAAGTCCTAAAATGGTCAAGACATATCACTAAAAGAAAAAAGCCCAGCAAAAACGGTTATTACAAACGGGGCTCCCGTTTGTAATAACTACATATTTTTACAAACGGGCAACCCGTTTCTAGTAATAGGAAGATTGGGCTTTAGAAACGGGCGGCCCGTTTCTAAAGCCCGATTAGTTAATTATCGGATTTTGGGGCCCAAGGGCTTTAGAAACGGGCCTGCCCCGTTTCTAAAGCCCGTTTATTACTAGAAATGGGCGACCCGTTTCTAGTAATTATTAGAAACGGGCCGCCCGTTTCTAATAGGGTTTTTTAGAAACGGCCCGCCCTTTTCTAATAAACCGCATATAAAACGGGCAGGCCCATTTCTACTCGCCAATTTTGGCGATTTCAAGCTTCTTCTCTCTAAACATCTCCCTTCTCTCTCTAGAAATCTCGGCCCTCTTCCGTAGAAATCGTACGGTACGTGTTTTTCACCGATTAAATTATGTTATTTACGTTTTTTATCGCTTTTAGCATGTATTTATCGTGTTTTTGTGTTATTTCATCGGTTAATCAGGGCTTTACCTCGTTTTTTGTTGTAATTTATGGTTTAGATTGTGATTTACGTTGGGTATGCTAGTTTTTACCGATTATATTACGTTATTTACGTTTTTATTTAGTCTAGCATGTAATTATCGAGTTTTTGTGATATTTCACCGGTTAATTAGGGTACTTAACATTAATTATTTGTAATTTATGGTTTAGATTGTAATTTACGTTGGGTATGTTTGTTTTCACCGTTTAGATTACGTTAATTACGGTTTTATGGCTTTTAGCATGTCTTTATTGAGTTTTCGTGATATTTCATCGGTTGATTAGGCTCGTCAATACGTTAATTATTTTTAATTAAATATCGTTTAGATTGTGTTATATCTATTGTTAATTATTGTATGGCCGATATATCTATCTATCTATCTATATATATATATATATATATATATATATATATATATATATATATATATATATATATATATATATATATATATATATATATATATTGTAATGTAATTAGTCGATTGGTTTGACGATTGAACGATTTTCGGTTAGAATTTGTGAAGTGGCGTTTGTTTGTATATAATTTAGTGTTATGAGTTACGTATACGATTTGTTGGAACTTGTGCTTGTGCTCGTAATTGATGTTTGGTATATGACGTTTGCAGATGGCAGATGAACAGAGACTTGTTGATTCTCGTGTTGGGTCGACGAAGCGTAGAGCTGTGACCCGTAGATTCTGACCTGACAGTGATGGCCATGATGATGCACCGGCCGTTCAGGGTGGCCCGCGGACCAGACGATCAGCTCCAGCACCACCTACCCACGTGCACCCCCAGTTGCCAGTGCCCCGAGGCCGAGCGTTCAGCGTGGCCCACGTACTCGAGGAGCAGCGCCGCCACCACCACCACTTAGTCATGTGTCGCGTGTTGCTGATCAGGGCACCGACTCGGCCTCATCAGGGGCTACCTCTCGATACCGGACGCCGACCGGGTCTACACCTCCACCTCTTGCGATACCCGATTTGAATACGGGGCATCCCAGTACTGCAGCGTTTGGGAGAGGGGCCCCCCCAGGCCGCGGAGTTCTGGTGTCCCATCCCCTGTTGGCTCGCTTGGCGGATCTATCGGGACACCTATAGGTTCTTGTATATCTCACGGGCAGCAGGGACCGCCACTAGTAGCACCGGGAGCAGACGCGGTCCACGCAGGTTCGATAGCTCAGTCAGGGCGAGGTGCAACGGCCCCCGATCGCGCAGGCCCGTCCGCTCGCGTCCGCCCCGAGGATGTAACTGGGCCTAGTAGAGCTGTACGTGGTATGACCGTTGCTGATCAGCCCGCCGCTCGGCCAGAGGGCCGGATTTGGATATGGAGGGATGAGCTGGAGAATTAGAGCGAGCAGAAGCGGATCGTACGCACTATCAGTAGGACGGTGAAGACGGGATTGACGTTACCGTGGGCCACGTACAATGAGATTCCCGAGGCCATTAGATGGGAGTTTTGGAGGCGTTTTGAGGTATGTTATTCTTTGTGTTTCATATAGTAATACGAATACAAGTCTTAGAAATTTTTGTGGATATCTAATTCTTGTAATCACTGTTCTTTATGCAGTCCATTTATCAGTGGGATCTGGTGCAGACGGATATGATCTACGAGGGGTTTAAGTGGTGGGCGACCCGCCGGATGTTTGCCGAGATCTCACGGGCGAAGTCCTGTTACTTCAACAGAAAGGAAGATCCGAAATAGAGGGATAACCCATGTTGGATTCCCGAGCGCCTTCTTCGACACTACATTCACCTTTGGGATCAGGAGGAGCACAAGAGGAAGTGTGCCCGAAATAAGGCCAACAAGTTGAAGGGGCAGAAATACAACTATCGGGGGGGGGGGGGGGTCCATCAGCACGCAGGACCATCATGCCAGGAAGGTAATTAGTTTGGAAATTTAGTTGTCAAATAGTAATTTGGTGCTTTTTAAGTCGATTTGGTTAAATATTTTGACATGTGTTCAATTTCCAGAAAGCTGAGGACCCGACGAAGGAAGTGTCGTACCTCGAGACGTGGCTCGACACGAGGACCACGACGTTGCCTGATGAGACTAGGCAGTTCATCAACGACGACAACATGGTTATATTTGTGAGTTTTCTTTTTGTAGTTTTTAACTTCGATAGTCTTAATTTAATTGTATATGCTGACTCTAACTTTCGTTAACACAGGAGAGGTACGTCGAGGATTGTACCAACATCTACGGTGCTGACCGCACCAAATGGCCACCGTTCGACTACCCGACATGGGCGAAAGCAGTTGGTGGGCCCTATAAGGGCAGACTCAAGGGCATAGGGAACTCCTTGAATTTGGATGCTATAGGGGTCCGGTCCATGCGACAGTCGAGGAGGGCTCGTGCCTCGGCTGCCGCCCACCAGTCTCAGTTTGTCGGGTTGCAGCAGCAGATATATCAGCCGACGCAGGAGATTGCCCTGATTAAAGCACAAACCCAGCAGCCGCCGAACCCTTTCGCTCCGGGACCTTCTACTGGGCCTTCTGCACATGCCGCTGGGCCTTCTACTCAGCCGGACCCATTTGCCCCGGGGCCTTCTACCCGGCCATCCACATCAGCCGGATGTGGACATGCAGTTGATTTGGGTGCTGTGCGACGACAACATAGATTTTGACTACCTATATGATCAATACACTGGCCCGGTAGATGGCGCCGCTGGGACAGCGCGTGCTAGAGAGCTGGCTGTGGAGTTAGGGATAGCCGTGAGGTTCGGTCCTGACGGACATCCCGTCGTGGATCCTACTATGAGGCACGTGGATGAGGACCTCGCGGCACAGGAAGGCGGTGACGAGTTCCATGACCCCGATGGGGATGATTATCAGGTGGATGGTGAGGAGTAGGATTGACTAAGGATCTACTCAGTTGTTTTTATTGTGTTTTTTTTATTTTTGTGCGACTTAATATTTATGGTGTTTCATTTTGTAAATTTAATCTCTAATGAACGTTATTGAATTTTTCCATATCTTCGACGTTGAATGAAAGCCAAAAAAGCTTATAGATTTTGCCTAATACTTTATAGGAAATTCAAAAATCTCAATAAAAGCCAAAATGCAAACGGTTACAAGTAGTAAAAACTAGCAACTACTATGGATCCTCATCGGAGTCTTCATTGTCAACTGGCTCAACTAGTTGTATCTCAGTATCAGCAAGAGCTACGACTTCGTTGTAGTTGTGGCCGTAATCAGCATTGTCGAGTACTCGAGTGGGTTCGGCATCTTGTAGAATTTTGGTCTCGATAGTGGTAACTTCATTTTCACACACGGCCCACCAGCCCCTACGAGCTACGAAATGTTCAGCTGATGGATATGGCGTATAGTAGACTTATTGAGACTGGTTCACAAATATAAAAGGTTCATTGGTTTGCAGTCTCGAACGTGGATTGATGTCTACCAGCCATAACGAGCATTGAAAGGGCTTGAGCGGGGCATGTCATACCAATCACACTTGAAATACACAATAGTCTGCTGCAATCCGGCGCCCCAGTAGTCTACTTCCAATATGTCCTGGATCATGCCGTAGAAATTTGTGTCCTCAGGTGCACCCAGATTTCCCTTGACACACACGCCACTGTTCGTTGTGGTATTTCCGATACTGTGCGATTCTGTTTGAAATCTAAACCCGTTGACTTTGTACCCCTCGTAGGTTTTCGCCATTGCAGATGGGCCCCGAACCAAGGCATGAACACGGGGATCAACCTCATAATATCCGGATGCCACGGTGTTCTTGAACCATCCAACGAACTCCGCATTACGTTTACTTTGCGTTTCTTGGTCGTTAAGGCCCTGACACATTTGCTGTTGAAACAATTTGCATATAACGAATCACGAAGTTTTAAAAGATGGCGATGTATTTGTAAAATTGTGAACTGTACGAAACGTAATTAATTAATATAATAGTTTTGCCACTTACCTGACCCATCCGTCGATTTCTGGACAATTTAAGATCGTGTATAACTCAATCAGATTGTATTCCGATTCGGTGAGGTACCGGTTCCGCTGGACAGACCCTATTGGTTTGCCTTATTTATGGAAGATTCTAAGTTGTCCAGCGTAATCGCTAATCATTGCAGTCTCGTTTCTGTTCAGCCGAGTGTGTCTAGTTTCGACTCTAGATCCAAAATAGAGTGAGACGATGTTCGTCATTTCAGACAGCAAAAACACTTGGCATATGGATCCCTCTACATGTGCTTTATTGCCTACTGATCTTTTCAAGTCGTACATTCGCCTACACATCAATTAAAAAGAAGGAGTTAGTACACAAATAACATTCTACAGTTTAATTCACTTATTAACGATGGAAAGCATTACCTTTCAAATGGATACATCCAGCGATACTGCACAAGACCTCCCACTTTCGCCTCGTATGGTAGGTGAATGGCTAAGTGCTCCATGGAGTCAAAAAACGCTGGTGGAAATATCTTCTCCAACTTGCACATGGTCTCTACTATCGAGATCTCTAGTTTTTCCATATCTGACCTTCTGATATCGGCCGAACATAGAGTTCCGAAGAATAGATTTATTTTAGCAAGTGGGCCCCAAACAGCATCAGGGAGAAAATCTCGAAATGCAATCGGTATCAATCGCTGCATAAACACGTGACAGTCGTGACTCTTCATTTGGGTAAGCTTGAGTTGCGGCATCTGGACACATCTAGAAAGAGGATTTGGCAATTTACCTCCCTGTGTTTTATTAATTTGGCAAATTACCTCCCTGTGAAAAATAAATAGGCAAATTACCCCCCTGTGATTTCAAGAATTGGCAAATTACCTCCTTATATAAGGAGGTGTAGTTCACTTCCTCAAATTTGAGAGTGAGAATGGTTTTTTAGGCTAAAAAAGACAATTATACCCTTTATTTCTCAAAAAAAATTATGTAAACTGTTGGTTTAATATTTTAACTTGTTAAAAATGCAAAAATTAAAACAAAAAATTTAAAAATAAGTTATGATTTCGTAATATGTATGTTTTATAATATTCTTCATACTTTTACTTATAATCTTTTAAAGAAAGGTTATAATCAAATTTGAAATTAAAGAAAATAAAATATTAGAAATAACAAGGGTATTTGAGTCATTAAGTATAAAAAATACACAAAAAATATTTCAGGGAGGTGGTGTGCCAATTTTTAAAATCACAGGGAGGTAATTTGCCTATTTATGTTTCACAGGGAGGTAATTTGCCAATTTGACGTAACACAGGGAGGTAAATTGCCAAAAACCCCATCTAGAAATGTTAGAAGAATACTCATCTGGCAACGAAGACCCTTCAACCACTCAAGAACTACCCTCTTCTGATCTCTGTTGAGACAATAGGTTGCCTTCTGCTTATATACCTTTCTGTCATCACCTTCCTTCAAGAACAACTTCTTTCGCCTGGTCAGGATTTCTAGGTCTCGTCTTGCATTAAAGTTATCCTTCGACTTATCGGTGTCATCCATAACAGTGTTTTTGATGTTATCGAAAAAGTTCTTCTCGCAATGCATGACATCAAGATTATGTCGAATTAAGTTAGTTTCCCAATAGGGAAGTTTCCAGAAAATGCTTCTACCACACCAATTATGCAATACCCCATAACCCGCAATGTGATATCTAGGATCTATGTCTTCTGGGAGATCATCAATAATAGCTCTCATCTCAGTACCTGATCTCCTCGGAGCGGGTTCACTAAATTCTTGTTTTCCCTTTAGGAAATCTTTTCTATTTCTCCTCCAAACATGATCTGGTGGTAGAAATCGGCGATGGCAGTCAAAGAAATACGTCTTTCTCCCATGCTTCAACTGGAAAGCTTGTGTATTTCCATGCAATATGGACAAGACAAAGACAATCGGCCTGCAGTGCTCCACTGCGACAACATGGCGTATGCTGGATAATCACTGATTGTCCACATTAGTATGGCCCTTAATATGAAATTCTGCTTCATATACCTATCATACGTTACCACACCAGTTTCCCATAACTTCCTCAAGTCATCAACTAATGGGTGAAGCAACACGTTAATTTTCTTCCCTAGGCTTTTTGGTCCTGATATAATCAAACTTAAGAAGATATACTCTTGACGCATGCAAATTTCTGGAGGTAGATTATAAGGCGTAACGAACACGGGCCAGCAAAAATACGGAATCGATGAACTACCAAATGGAGAAAATCCATCA
Source organism: Misopates orontium (assembly GCA_946800315.1). NCBI lineage: Eukaryota > Viridiplantae > Streptophyta > Magnoliopsida > Lamiales > Plantaginaceae > Misopates > Misopates orontium. The sequence continues at coordinate 16,827,659 of OX326950.1, read as the reverse complement.
CTACATAATCCAAGTCGAATGTTCCAAGGTTCAGCCGCAAACTCTGGATGGACCCTGTCAAAGTGTTTCCAGGCTTCTCCTGATGCTGGATGAATCATTTCATCAGCCGAACCACTGCATTTCAAATGCCAAGTCATATGCTCAGCAGTGATCGCAGACATGTACAGTCGTTGTAGGCGAGGTATTATATAAAAGTACCACAACTTCTTACGCCCGATTGGTTTCTTTTTACCGACCTTGTACCTCGCCTCGCCGCATTTATGACATTCAGTATATTCACTGTTTTCAAAATCACCATAGTACAAAAACAATTGTTTATACAAACATCATAAGTCTTGTGCCCTAGACCCAGACCAACCATCATCTTTTTCAACCCGTATACGTTATTGGGCAACCGACTCTCATCTTCCCGACTAAGGCCATCTTTGGACAGTTCCAAAAATTTAGTGCACGCCTTTTCTGGAATATTATAAACATTATGGATCGAAAGAAATTCTGCCACCCACTATAACACAGGTTTATTTTTATCACTTTGCAATCGCACCTCTGATTGCCTTAACAATTCATAGAACTCCTTAGCCTCATCATTCGGTTCCTCTTCAATTGAATCTCTATCAACTTGATATGCATCATATACCAATTCACTAAAGGAATTTTGTTCTTCACATTCAATATCCTCTAACATTGGGTTGGCCGAGGTCTGTCCTACCCCGGATGTTGACGGATAAAAAACAGGACTAGTTTCACCATGGGCTACTCACGTATAGTATTGAGGGACAAATCCCCATTTACATAAGTGAACTGAGATTTGATCGGGGTGCAAAAACTTTCTATTGTCGCATTTGCTACAAGGACACCTAGGACAATTGCGCAGATCAAGATAATCTACTTGACAGAAAGCAAACTCCAGAAATTTTTGAACCCCGTATGTGAACTGCAGTTTCAAGTCACCATTATCGCATTTCATATCATACATCCAACTTCTATCTTCATGTGTATACATTGCACTTATATATGGATGCTCGAAAACTAAATAAACTAATCTAATTTGCGGTCAAATATACAACATACCGTCACCGGGCAATTCAGAGTTGATGCAGGTACATCGATTCAGCATGTCTTTAAGGCGGTGACAATGCGATTTTGATCTAAACAAAAAAAGATTAAATTAAATAATTAGGACATGATTACATAAAAAAAATTATAATTAAAATTAATAATAAAAATTATGAACTATATAGGATTTTTGAAACACACCTGAACAAATGAGATGGATTGAGTGAGTGAGAGGTTGGATAGGATATTTATAGATAAGAAATGGGATTTTTAGAAACGACTTCCCCGTTTCTATAAGATTTCGGAGTTTCAGAAACGGCCCTCGGGGTTTTACAAACGGGCAAACCGCTTTTAAAACCTTTAGAAACGGATGCCCCATTTTTAAAGGAATTTTTGAATTTTTCGAGAGGTTTTAGAAACGGGCCAGCCGTTTCTAAAGGTCGTGGAACCTTTACAAACGGCAGGCCCATTTTTAAAGTTTTTCAAAAAAATTTAAAAAACTTTTACTAACGGGCCTGCCGTTTGTAAAACTTGCGGGCTTTTAATTTTTTTGAAAAAACTATTACAAACGGACCAGCCGTTTGTAAAACTGTTGGCGGGCTTTTGAAAATTTTGAAAATATTTTACAAACGACTCTCCCGTTTGTAAGACTTTCACTCCCCCTATAAATACTCCTCCCCTCTTCATTTTCTCAAACATTCATATACACAATTCTCTATCAAATTCTCCCTTTTCCTTTACATTTTTTCTTAACTATATACAAATTATCTCCCTTCCTTTATTCTAAATAAGTTTTTTAATTTGTTAAAAATATTTACATTTTTCAATATATCGTAATTAACACACATATCTAATTTATAATAATTATAATTGTTATTAAACAAATAATGTAGGCAATTAAGTAATTAAACAAAATTGGACACAATTTATTGCCTAATTTGACATTAAATAATATATCATTATTGGCAGATTTTCTGCCAATATATATATTTTTTTTAAATAGTATTACAAAAGGAAATCCCATTTGTAATACTTAAAAAAAAAAATACACGAAATGTAATAAAAACAGGCGGCCCGTTTCTATTGCTTTTCGAGAGTACTAGAAACGGGCCTGCCGTTTGTAATACTTCGTGAGTATTACAAACGGTCGGGCCGTTTGTAATAGTTCGAGAGTATTACAAACGGGCGTCCCGTTTTTAATCGTTCTTATTTTTTGTTTTTCTTTTTTTTTTCACGGGCCGGGTCGCCCGTTTTTTTCATAAATAGTTTAGGGGTAGTTTAGGTATTTTAGTTTGTACAAACAGGCCTGCCGTTTGTAAAAGTGGACAATCTTCACAAACGGGCCTGCCCGTTTTTAAAAATTGTCGGTTTTTACAAACGGCAGGCCCGTTTCTAATATTTTTTTTTACAAACGGGCCTGCTGTTTGTAATACTAGAAACGGGCCCGTTTTCCCGTCTCTAGTAGTCATTAGCTACGAGGGTTTTACAAACGGGCGTTAAAAACGGTAGGCCCGTTTCTATTGATCAATAGAAACGGGCTTTGGGGACCGTTTCTAAAGCCCTGTTTTTTTGTAGTGTATACTCATTATTGGAGGAATTTAGGAAATCCCATCGAGGTATTCTCAATTTTTTGTTTTACAGATGTAATAACTATCTCAGAAAGTTCTTTTGTTCGTGGATTCTCAAAGTCACGAAACATTAATGAAGCATTAACTGATAAACATATTAGTACGTTATACAATCTCATCTTTATGCGGAATTGGACCCTATTAAGAGTTTTTAGGTATAAGATGGATCTAATTAATATTGGATACACTAACTCACATATATTATTAAAACTCAAAAGACCTCAGAATGAATCTTACCTTTTGATGGATAAATCACAAGTTTTAATAGATAAAACAATTGTAGTCATAAGGTTTACCACATAGCTGGTGTATCTAATTTTTCTAGTTTTGACGACTAAAACGAATTAATAGTTTCCAGCATTCTTCACACAAGCGCAAGCAAAAACTGGCATTATAAAAAAATTCTCTTGAGTTTAAGAACTGTTACTAATTTTTTCATGGATTTCTCAAATGAAAAAACTAAATCATCTCAATAAGATTTGGCTTTAGAGGATTGGCTGTATACAAGATTGATCATACAGTAGCTATGCATAAGATGATTATCAAGCATCCATTTATTCAATATACGTTCACAAAAATTAATTTGGCTTATCTACTCATGCTGCAACTATTATTAGGACCGGTAATATTGATTGTGTCAAAGATATGATTGAACATATAATCATAAATTTCTTACATAGAAGATATTATTGTAATTTTCCTAATTTAGGTATCTTGTACTTCTCTATATATGTTGCAAATTACAATTAAGTAAATAATGTAGAAATTAGGGCCCCCTCATATTTCCTCCTAAAAGGCCTTATTAGAGGGAGAGGGGGAAATCCTTTATAAACAGAAGCCCAAGTTCATTCCAAGCAATGTGGGATAAATCCCAACACGCCCCCTCACGTGTAGGCCGGACTGGACATCGGTTCCTACTACGTGGGTTAGGTCGCAGGCCCAACATTGTCTTGGGTAGGCTCTGATACCATGTAGAAATTAGGAACCCCTCATATTTCCCCATAAAAGGCCTTATTAGAGGGAGAGGGGGAAATCCTTTATAAACAGAAGCCCAAGTTCATTCCCAAGCAATGTGAGATAAATCCCAACAAATAATTTGCGTAAATAATTAGTCAGTCTATTGCGTAGTCTTTCAGAAGTAAGACTTTATCTCCTATCACTTAGGTTGCCTTTATTTGTGCTTATCTTGTAGGATTTGTACTTATCTGTCACTGATGTAACTCTGTCTAAAGTCTTGTTACTGTGAATGATAAATTAGTCCATTTTATTCATCAAAACTACATGGTATCAGAGTTTAATCTCTAAAACTACTTCCGCTTATCTTTCCCAATGTCAAACGGGTCTGACTAAGCCCTAAATCACTTGTCACCCTTACTTTTGTCACTCAAATCACCTCCACCAGGTGTTGTTCATTCCTCAATATTTACTTGACTATGACTCATGTAGATATTGCTTATGTTGTTCAAATGATTTCTCAGTTTATGCATGCTCCTCGTAGTACTCATCTTTTGGTTGTCAAAAGAGTTTCAGATATTTGCAAGGCACTTCGAATTATGGTTTGTTTCCTCATGTAGGCTAAATGTTTAACTAGTAGCCAAGTCGGTTTGTCTCTTTTTAAATTTCAAGTTTATTATTAAATATATTTGATGACGCAACAAATTCTCGCTCATGGTCTGATGCATGTCACCTTTATTTGTTCGAACGTTAATCCCGACCTGGATGGCCCTAGACACAACATGCTCAATGCAGAAGGTGGGGGAGAGGGAAGAAAGCGTTAAGAGCTTGTTGAAGGGATTCCAACAGTTCTTCCGAGGCCCAAATTCTTTGATCTCTCGTTTTCGGGAGCTCACAATGGCTAGGATTTTGCACCCAGCCTTATCCCCTATTTTCCTAGCGAATACCTACTTAGGAATAATCTTGATCTCTTCTCTCCGATTCGACCTCTTGTTGCTTGTCCTTTTTTCTTGGTCTTCCACTTTGCGGAACCCCCCTCCTTTTATAGGAGCAGGTGAGGGCATATGTGTCTTTTCCCCACGGGCACGTGTCAGTGTGCATGCGAGATTGAGGCCTTTAGGGCACTCGAGTATTTCCATAGAGTAGGGGACGTTGTTTCTGCATGTGACCTTTGGTGCAGCTGGTGCCTCTCTTGTTTTCCTACTTTGGCATTGGGGAAGGGGGGCAGAGAGGGTTATGTGAGTGACAATATCTCATCATGAGGCGTTGATTGGCCAAAAAAGCGGTGATAGTCTTCCTTAGCGAGCAAGGAAGATACATGCACGTGCTGACTATGATCGCCATAATTTATACAACGAGGGGGGGTAGTGAAGTAAGTGTGCTTATGTTTATAGACATTGTTTACCTGTTTATCGTTGTTTGGCCCAAACAGGCTCAAGAGGGGGTTGTGGGAGAGAGTTAGGGTCAGGAGATCCGGCTACGTGGATGGATACAATCCTCCGAGGAGTATGCGTCATCATAAGTCCCCCAGTCTCTAGCGAAGTTCATAGAACGTGGCAGAGAGTAATTATTCAGGGGTTAGATCGCTTGATCGTACGTCTCTCCTACGTTATCATTTCTCGGGATTGCTTTAGCTTTTGTCGTACGCTGAGGGTACGTGTTAGTTTTATGCTGGTGCAGAGTTTGGGCAGAAATATAAACCGCCTTTTTGCCCATCGATTTATACCTCTTATGTGGTGATTTTGGGTTTTCACAGATGTGCTTCCTTTTATGTTGTAGCGCCTCTTTCTTCTCCCGCTTTGTTATGACTCTATTCTCGCTCTTATCATGTCTACCTTTGATATTACTAGAGGGGTGGGTTCTGATTCGTCCTTTTCTCCTTCGCTGTCCCAGTCTGATCTTCCTTCTCCTCCTCTCACACGAAAAAGGAAGCACTCCGCTATCATTGGATGTTCTTCTAAAACAGGTGGAGGTAAAGCCCCGATGCCAAAAAGACGGGTTGTGGGAATGAGAGAAACGGCCAACAGTGTTCCGCAGGTGGTGGATCATCTGTTCAAGTACAGCGTGGTGGCTGGTGAGATGGTGGTTCTGATCCTTGAAGAATTGTAGAGGGAGAATAATCCTCTTGTCAGATTTTCAACGATTTATCACCCCCAAATCAAGGCGTGATGGAGGAAATCTGTGCCTCTTTTCTTTAGAGAGCTTACCAATGCCTGCAAGTTATGCCTCAGCCAGTGGACGCCTAATGCTTTTGTTATTGTGGCCGGCTTTGAGTTTGTGTGTCGGAGTCAGGAGTTTGCTTGCTCGGTGGAACATTTCTTTGCGTTGAATGATGCGGAGATGAGTTTAACCCCTTTCTTTTACATCACCCCTCATAGTTCTTGCAGGAAGGTGTTGATGGAGGGTACTTCTTCTTATGGGAGCTGGAAGTCTGACTTCTTCTTTGTGAAGCCCGAAGAAGGTGGCTGTGAAATCTGAGGTGTGAAGAATTCATGGTCCGAGGATGTGACTACCGTAGACTCTTCTCACTGTGAAAGCGTCCTGACTGTTCCAGCTTTGTGGACAGTCGGACATATAACGTGGCCACGTTGACGAAAGCTTCCCGACTGTTCCAGCTTTGTAGACTTGAGAGAGGAATATGTCTTCCTATTTTCCTAGTCGTGATTAAGACCATTTTGTGAGCCTTTTGGTATCTTGTTCCTTATGCTATTTTTGTCCTGTTTTTTGTGTCTTTTTATTCATATCGTCCATTTTTTAGGTGCCTTGGTCACTTTCTTTGAGGATAAGACTCTCGATAAGTCTTTGTCAAAGGTGTCAAAAAGGGGCCGGCCACCTCGTGATAACACCCAGTCTTCTCAATCGGCAACTCCTGCTTTTGGAGAGAGTTTTGTTTCCATCCATCGCTCTACCACTGAGTCATTTACGGAAACAAGTCAAGGATTAGAGGTTTTCGGGGATTTTTGAAGTTTATCAGAAGGTGACCCTATGGCTTTCATGCTCCCTTTCGTCCCTCATCTTTCAACTCCTCTTTCCGATGCTGGCTGGATAAGGGGGTCACTTCCTTTGGCCTTTAATGAGCTTCCTATCTCCTTTTTCTTGGGGTCAAGTAGTGGCCATCATTTCTTGGTCTTCTACTCCATACGTTCCTCTTTTGCTTACCGCATCCGATAGGAACCATCCAAGGGGTGAGGGAAATGATTCAATATAAGTAGGGATCGAGGTGCTGCGGATTTATCCGCACCTGCCTCTCACGCCTGGGAAGAAACTTTGGTGGAGGTGCCAGAAGGTCAATCTATTCAGGGAGATGAACCTAAATTATTCTCGTTTGTCGCATCCAGTCATAATCATGGGGAAACCACCCTGGCGAGGTCAGAGAGTCTCAAAACCGTTCTTTTAGGGATCATTGAAGGTAGAGGACGGGAAGAGTTGCATCCTGTGGGATCAACCGCGGCTCACGGGAGCCTGGTGAAACAAGGAAATCTTCGCAAGCGCGGCTGGGCGGCAAGGCCTTCATCTCGTGCTTTGTCGGATCCTGTGATTGGAAAGACGGTAGAAAGCGCTCTCCTGGAGGAAAAGTTGGGTCGTCTTGGTTTGGGTCTTTCATATTTACGTCAATTAGTTGACCATCTAGTAGTGGAAATGATTCAGAACCATGGAGTTCAGTGGCTGAAAGACACCACTTGTTACGAGGCTGTGGATGTAAGTTTCTTTTTCCGTTGTAAGCTTTGTTTGGCTCTTGTTGCCTTACTTATTTTATTTAGTAGTTTAACTCTTGATAATTAGTGTTGATAGAGTATATCCATTCTTTGGAGGTTCGGCTGGGCGAGCTAGAGTTGTCTTTAAAAGAGGTTCCCAACTCTTTACTGGAGACGATGAGTGAGCTAAATTCAGCCACTCTAAATTATTGGTTGAGTTGAAGGAGACTCAAGCGAGGCTTGATTCGTGCATCCAGAGGTATTGGGAGTGAGAGGTGTATTCTAGCCACATAGCTGAGGAGCGGGATGAAAGTTTAGAGCGTCATCGCTCAGTCAAGGGTTGGTTGAACGAAGATGCTGCCGAGGCTGTGGTTGTTAGAGATAACTTGGAGAAGACCTCTCGCCTGCAGGAAGCAGATGCGGGATACACCAAGGCCGTAAAGACCATAGAAACCCTAAGGGGGGGAACTGTTAGCGAGCAAAGCAAGTGTCGCTCAAAGGCTGGCGGAGGAGACAAAGAAGCTGGACGATGAATGGCGGATGCAGTGTGTTAGCATTGCCAAGGTGTATGCTTAAGAGTGTACTATGTGATACATTGGATCCCCACTCCACCATTGCTTTTCAAGAAAGTCTTCGTCTATTTCCTCATGTTGGGTTTCTCGGGGCTGTGAAGAAGATGGTGGCCAAGCATTTGACGGTGCCGAATCCGGATATGTCCTTCCTTCGGCCCAAAGAGATTGAAATCCCAACAGAGGCTCCTCTAGGTTCTCCCGAGCTTTGGGCTTTTCCGGTGGCTTGCAATGATGTCCTTCCAACTTTTTACAAACTATTCCACCATCGGCTTTGACTACTGATCCACGTACCTTAGTGCCCAGGAGCCGTTCGCGGGACTCGAGGGCTCAAAGGATGGAGGAAATGGCTAGGCAAGTCATGTCTTGGGGTCCTCTTGTTACTAGTCTTGGTAACCCGATAGGTTGTCTATCTGGCTCTCGAGTCCTAGGAGCAGAGGAGTCTGCGAGGCAGGTTATATTTGGCGGCTTCACAACCGATTTGGGTATCACTAATGAGGCTCCCTCGGATCTCCGCGAGCTTCAGCGTTTAACATGGAAAAGCAAATACCCATCTTAAAGACTGGACACCTTTACCCCCCTTTATTTCCTTATTGTTGTACCGGTACTCTGAGTTTAATAATAAACAAATTTTTGTACCTTGTGATTGTTGCTATTTACATTTTTCTGCTTGCTTGGACTATCGGTTGAAAATTGTTCTCTTTGATATTTATTTAATTGTTCTTCATGTCCCTAGAGTGTTGGGAATTGTTTTCGTTGGGTGAGTTGCAGTTTCAAAGGTGCAAAGTCGTGGTCACAGGGAATATTTCACCCCTCGTGAGCACTCTCGCGAGAACTATTGTTTCTTCCTTGGGATAATGCCTATGTGGCTCAAAATTTCGTGGGGACACCTCATAGAGTTGTTGACTTGATTCCACTCGGCTATATAAGCTCGAGGGTACGACATCGTGGTCCACAAGGAATATTTCACCCCTTCGTCAGCGTGTTTCGGTAAGGGTTGTCAAACACCTTTGAAGGAAGCCTGAGGGCACTACTAGAGAGACGTGGGCTTCTACGAGCAGTTGGTTCAATTTTGCTTGGTGCACAACTTGTGGGTATGATCCGTGGTTCTCGGGGAATATTTCACCCCTCGTCCGCACTCACGCGGAAATCATTGTTTCCTCCCTGGGGATAGTGCCTTTGTGGCTCAAAAGTAATGGGAACACCTCGTAGAGCAGTTGATTTGATTCCGCCCAGCTGTATAAGCTTAAGGGTACGACGTCGTGGTCCACAGGGAATATTTCACCCCTCTTCAGCATGTTTCGATAAGGGTTGTTGCAAACTCCTGGGTAGGATGCTTCTGGGAGCTACTAGAGAGACATAGGCTTGTGCGAGCAGTTGATTCACCCCCCTCGGAACGATGCCATGAAAAGTCCCCCCCGCTCCGTTTTGTTGTTACCGCCTGTTGTATTAGGCATTATTTGCCTTGAAAAGTCTTGTCTTATGTGCGTTACTAATGCATGATTTCAAGAATCGATGCGTAGCTTCTTTATTAGCGTTCATAGATGAATCGTGGGCAGTAATATCATTTTAAGGAGGAGTTTTAGCGCCTTTTGGATTCTCGCGTAAATCGAAGCATCGCCCGTAGTGGCTATAAAAGATCTTAAAATTTCCAAAAAAATGTATTTTCTTCTTTTCCATTGTGCCTTTGTGATGGTGTCTTCTCATTCTCCCAAGAATACTTCAGCCAAAAATGTTTCAGCCGACGATTTTTATGATGTCTCCAGCCACACCCCAGTGCCTCCCATGATTGAGAACACCGCTGATGGCATGGCTTATCGCACTCATCAAAGGACGAAAACACGATCAGCCGCCGCGGCCCGTAATCGGAGGGCTGCGGTCTGTGGGGAGAAAACAGGGCCCATTTCCATGGTGGTCCTCTCATTTCTCCTCAGCGTGAGATTGTTTCTTCCTTCTGCAACCGTCCCCTTTATGAGAGTCCTACTGTTTACCAACTAGTTTCCCAAAACCTAGAAGTGGACCTATTGCTGGGCTCAGGCCCAGTCGGTTCGTCTTCAACTCTAGAGGACGAGAGATTAGTTGGACAACTGCCGGGAGTATGGCCTGTAGGACATAGAGGTTCGTGTTTCAACACCCAAAAAACGTTCCTATGATCTGCTCGACGACTATACGATTGTGTATTCCTAGCAGGTTCATGACGGTTTTCATGGATTCCTTCACCCTTTCTTTTTCGAAGTCTTTGCTCTGTTGCATGTCTGTTCCAACCAACTGGTCCCACCCTCCTATCGATGTTTGATGGTATTTATTTTGTGCTGCACTTTCTTGGACATGGGGTGTGACCTGTGCGGGGACCAGGTCAAGAGCTTTCCGAGTTTTCCAGTGGGTTTGCAAATCGCACCCTGTCATGGTCTTCCTCCGGCGAGAAATGTTCCCGTTTGCATAAGGGATAATCCAGGGTTTCTGGCAATGCCTCCTCCTATTGTGGAAAGTCCCTCGGTTGTTGTTGCTCAATAAATTTTAGAAGAGGAGCGTTGAGCCTTTAGTAGGCCAGGAAAACGTCTGAGGGAAGAGGACCCGAGAAAGTGAAGGTTGTCGCCGGCTGTGTAGTTTCCTCTCCCCCTCTTATTTTTTTCTTTTTTTTTCTAGTCTTCATCTGCCCTACAAGTGGCTGACAGGCGAACTAGGGCAAAGACAAACTTTTCTATCTGCATGTACCGAGTTTCGACATCTTTTAATGTCTTGCTCGTGTAGTATATTTGCAAATGTTCTCATCTCTCTACTCTTACCAATACTGCACTTACCAACTCTTTTCCTACCGCTAGTTAAACGTAGAGTCGATCCTCTAGTTCAGGCTTGACTAGCAGGGGTGGGCTTGTCAAGTAGCTCTTCAGGCCATCGAAAGCCTTTTGGCACTCATCAGTCCCCTGAAACATTTTTACTTTGCCGCCTTTGATATAAATTGATTGAGTGAGGCCATTCTGCCTGTGAGGCGATTTATCTCAAATGGTCTGAAGAGAGGGCATCTTGAGGATAGCTCTTGCCTTCTCCGTGTTGACTTTCATACCCTATTGTGTGACAAGGAAACCAAGGAATTTTCCTCCCTGAATACAAAAATAGTACTTACGCGGATTCACCTTCATGCCAAATTTATCCATGATTTGATAGGCTTCCACAAGGTCCCTGGGGTGGTCTCTAACTTTCATACTTTTCACCACTATGTCATCCACGTACACCTCAATATTGTTAACGGTCAAAGAAGAAAACATAGTGTTCATGAGTTTCGGGTAGGTGGCTACTGCGTTCTTCAGTCCGAAGGGCATTACGAAGTAGCAATAAGTCCCAAAGTCGGTAATGAAACTTCCTAGCCATCAAAATTTGGTTGTACCAATGATCTCCATCCATTGTTTAGAGTAGTGCGCAGCTTGGTGTTGAATCCACTAACTGATCAATACTGGGTACAAGAAAAGAATCTTTTGAGCAAGCATCATTGAGATCAGTGAAGTCAATGCACATTCGCCATCAACCCTTGATTCGGGTACAAGGACTACGTTGTCCAACCATTATAGGTTGTACTTCCCTTATTTGATTCAAGCCTATGAGCTTTTTGATTTTGATTCAAACACGTGTTGATATCGTCGCAACGTTTCCAAAACTTGCATCTCTATGGGGGGATCAAGGTTGACCCCCATCTTTACCATTTTTCCACTTTCTCGTGGGATTATCTCAATTGTTTTTAGCTCTCCTGCAGGTAGAATTTTGCGGTCGTCATACCTTCTACTCTCGCGGGGTTTTGCTACCTCTCTAAGGCCTTCTCCCGTTTTCAATACTGCAATGGTGTTCATCCGGCACTCCCGAGCCCGCGCTTGGTTTCCCCTAACTTCTCCGATACCATTTAGCTTGGGGAACTTTACTTTCAAATCGAGTACAAAAGGCACCGCTTCAAACATTATGAGCGATGAACGTCCGCAGGTAATGTTGTATGTCTTGGAGGCGTTAGCAACCCGGAATTTTATCTCTTTTGTCCTTCTTAGATAACCTTTTCCCTAAGACAATAAATTGGGATGGACCTAAGGGTTTCACATTGATTCCCATCAAAACCCACCAAACGCGTGGTTTCCGTAAAGGCCCAAAGGAAGTAAGTGGGTAGAAACATGTCGTCCACTGTGCTCCTGGTGTCGACCAATATTCTTGCAACTTCTACCCCATGAATTGTAGCTTGTATCACGATCGTATCATCATGAGAATGCACAATGTCAATAAGGTCTGAAGGTCCAAAGGTAATAAATGGTGGTGCTGGTACTGCGGTGGAGAGAACATGGTACTTTAGATTCATCCGATGAGTTTCTTTCATTAACTTCTTCTTTTTCCTGGGGGAGGAGATGGATAACGCTCCCCCTTTGATCATTTTTACCGTCCGCCTGGTTACAGGGTTGTTGACATAATGAGAGGGCGAGGGTGGTAGATGTTCGTGGCGTCTGGGTTCTTTGCACGCTAGTTTTTCTTCTCGTCTCCTCCTCCTGCTTGCGAGTTTCTCTTTAGGACCTATCAACATGTCGGGGATCCTCTCTCCTTTGCACAAATCTTCCGAGGTATCCAAGTTTCAGGAGGCGCTCAATCTCTTCGTTTAGGTGATTGCAATTTTCTGTTCGGTGCCCCTAGCATCTATGATACAAGCACCATTTTCCCCAATGCCGCATCTGATCTGGATTTTCGGGATTGAGGTGGCCATCTGGATTCTTGGCTTCCCTTCATTATATTTAACACGTCGGTGCTAGTGATCTTAAGGGGCGTCAATAGGGTGGGGTCGAGGTATCTCCTTACTGGGTCTATTTCTCAATTATGGGACCCTTTGCCACTGCTCTGTTTAATCCGTGAGGACTCTTCAGATGCATGAATCCCAGATTTAGCTAATCGGGAGTCTTCTCGTAACATGAACCGTTCGACTCTTTGCATTAAATCTTCCAAGTTTTGAGCCGGCTATCCCACGTGGGAGTCAGCAAACTCCACCGATCGCGTGCCTTGGGCTGCAAACTCCGAAATAAGATGGGGATCAAGATAGCGAACATTGATTACCACATCAGTGAACCTCCTTGTGTATTATTGAAGCGTTTATTTTTTCTCCCTGAGTTAGGGTGATCAAGTGTCTAGTGGTCTTGGGATATCTTCGATTGAATGCAAATTGTCGAATGAATAAATTTTGTAGCTGATCGACGCTGCTGATGGATCACTTCGATAATCTGGAGAACCACACATGAGCTCTTCCTGCTAGGGTGGATCGGAAAATTCGGCATAAGGTGTAATCTGGTGCGTTGAGAATATCCATTATTGTGACGAATTGATTCACATGATCTTTGGGGTATTTTGTATTTTTAGCGCATGTATACACCATAGGATTTGACAGCCGCATGGCTATCGGGATCTCAAGAGTCAGGATATGAGGTGCGTATGGACTCGTACTTTAATCCTCATCTGCGGACCCTTCTTGATCCTGTCTCAAAGCCTGAACTTCCTTTCGGAGTTTGGCCATCACTTCCAGAAATCTATGATTCATTTCATTAAGGAGGTCTCCTGATCTTGAGCACGAGTGTCGTTTGATCCCGTGCGTAAGTTTTCTTCTTCTCTGTCGGGATGAGGGTACAAGACATCCGGGCGTGACGTTCTCTGTTTTGGGGTACTGCATCTAGGGAGAGGCGTCCGTCTCGCCTTAGCCCATAAATCTTCCCGTCGGGCTCGACGTGCGCCTCTTGCGGCGGTTATTTCAATAACTCGGTCAAGTTCCTTTACTTTGATGCGAACTTCGGTCCCGTTTGCCTTTGTTTCAACAGTGCATTATTATTGCTAATAATCTTGTATACCACGAACGTAGTAAACATACAGAGATCGTCTGCCACCTCGTTAGAGACAAGGTTCATCAGAAGCTTCTCAAGGTTCATCATGTTTCATGGATCATCAAATTGCAACCATTCTCACTAAACCCCTTTTGATCAAGACTCTTTCTTACATGATTTCCAGGATGTGCTTGATTAATATCCATTGTCATCTTGAGGGAGGTGCATAAGATATAAAAAATTTAAATTTCCTTTTTTAGAAATATTCAAAAATTGGTTAAAATTTAACTGTACCAACCCTACGTGGGGAAGAAATTAGTCGTTAGCTATTCCACGCCCCTTTCTCAAACTTGTATAAATAGGTACTCAATTCATTGTACTCATTATATTCTTCTGTTTGATTTAGGTTAGATTAGAGTGACGGTTCATCTAAATTCTCAATCATTCACCACTTTGTAATCGTTGATTTCAAACGTTTAGTTCAATCATCAACGTGAATTCTCTATTCCTGTTATTCAATTGTTAAGTTCACAATCTCAATATTTAGTAAAAATGTTTTTAGTAGACGACTGAAAATTAAATGGCTAATTAAATGCCTTGGATTCCTTTACCAAATAGGCTTAATATTTTACGGCTTCAGAAAGTTGTCTTTACTTGTGTATTTTCATCACTAGTGAATCTTACTCAAATAAAAGTTAATTTTCTTAAATAAAAACAAGAATTTATTTGATAACCTAACAATTAATTAAGGCAGTACTTAACTATAGTATTTCATAATTGATTCTAAAATAATTATATCTTTAAACTGATTAACTTGAATTGCTGAAAGTCCAGACTAGTACATCTTGATGCATCATATTTGTATATCTTTAAATTAAAGTTAAATCTTTTTTTTTTCCATTTTAGTTATCCTTCTGCAAACCTTCACATATGTATATCATCATGTTATATATGCTAGCATAAAACTTTTCCCTTGGATATATATTAAACAGATAAACAAAAGAAATTGATAATCAAACTAGAAAGTTTACAAATAATTAACATTCTATAGCAAGTGACAAGATTTCATTTTCTGGATTTTTTAAAAAACTCGATTTGTTTTTGAACAAATGCAAGCTCTGCTTTAGCGTTATCAATTTGGTTTTGAAGCTTTCTCTGAACTGCAATGGGGCCATGAACGGGATTATCTCTCCTGATTCTGGCCTCTAACATCAATGATTCAGCGGTTTTTTTTCTGTCTACTTCTGAAACAGATTTAAGTATTTTCACAGTGTTTTGAAGTCCAAATAATTCATGAACATTCTTAAAATCTTCCTCTCTCTCCATTGGAAAATAATGAGCCAACATACAATCGGCGTTGCATTCCTTTTGCTGGTATTTGCACGCCGCGCAAGTTCCATCGTTCATATTTGGCACAAGTTTACTCTTTTGTTTAAAGTATAGTTATTGGATACAAGTGTGTTTTGTTATAGAACAGAATGAAGGATTTATAGTGAAGAGTTTATGTCAATTTTAGAGCAAAATTAGGTAGGATTAAGAAAGAGAGGGATTTTAGGTAAGTAAATTAAATGTTGTTGGATTGCATTCCTTGAAAAGGTTAAATTTTTGTTCTTGTTTTTTTTTTTTTTTGGAATTAGTTTTGGTAAATTTAATGTGAATGGCCACCGACCGATGCGAAAAAAGAAATAAATTCATTTTTCTAGGTAGAGCTAACTAAATATATGGTAAGAATGTCATTTTATTAAAAGATAATAAATAAAATATTTTGAACGATAATTTTTTGAAAGATATTGAGGTCCAAATTGAATTAAAGACGGTTGTCCAATTATTCCTGTGATTAAGTCATTATATTTGACAGAAGACTAAGATATCCGCATACGAAAAATTAGAAGATTTTGTTTAAATTTGAGGGTAAATTCATATTGCTGATGGCAAACAGGTCTATGGAACCTAAGATGATTGTGTATGCCATATTAGTGACTTTGTTTTGTGATTTGTTCTCTATATATGATTTGGTGGTGCAAATGTTACACAATAAACTCAATATTTACGAATAAGAAATTTGATGAGTATAATTTATAATCACATTTTGTACACTTTTAAGTTGATATTATTGTGAACTCTTGAATGGTTTGAGTCATTTACTAATATTCCTGTTCTTTTTAGTATTTAGGAGAATTTTTTGCTAAAGAGCAGGAATTGGAGTAGTTGATTGATGAAGGGCTAAAAAGCAGGATTTGGATTTTAGTTTTACACTAATATTTGTTAACTTGTTACATAATCATAATTATCCTAATATCATCGTCACCCTATCAATTCTCGATGTACAGTGAGCAACGAACTATATTCGACATATATAGCTCAAAAGAGCAATGGATATATTTATGTTTTCACATATAGGGACGCCTTTGGGAAAGTTGGGCCCAACGATTAAGATGTTTTACTGGTGGCATCAAAGAGCTGTCAGTTTAAGTAATTTATCTTAATTCACATTTGTCTAAGTGTCGCTTGCAGTCAACAGTTGGCTGTCACATGCATGTTAGATTGGGACGTACTCGAGCATGTCTTGAGTTATGCTACGAGGTCACGCCTCGTAGGGAGGTATACGATTGAATTTTGAGAGCTTTATGGTTGTATCTGTTACAAGTAATTGCATAGATTCATTTTTTCATTTGCTTGAGTATTCCAGTATTACTGTTAAAACTGATTATTTTAGTTCATTGATACACCTGTGATTATTCTGGTCATTCTTGTTCATTTCTTTCATTTATGTTTGATTGTTGCCATGTTCTAAAAATATCACTAAGTCATTGAAGACTTACTCTTCTTTTGTCCTATTTGTTCCTTGCTTAGAATAAGATCGGCATAGCAGCATTGATGGAACGAATGAAATTATCAAGTCCGCGTTTTGAAAACTTCGTAAATCGTTAAGTGTTAGATTGTATCTAAGTTACTTTTCAAATTGTAAAATTTGTTTGAATTCCAAAGACTTTTGTCGTATTTAAAATAAAATATTTTATTATAATGCTTATGATTTTGATCTTGGTCAGCGAGCCCTTCCTACAAACTGCAGTTCGGTCTGAGTTGAGTTTGTTAGGTGACCAACACTGGATCAACTCGGATCGGAGTGTGACTCATGGATGCGGCCCTCACAGTATAGTATTATAGTCTTGAGCTTAAAATTTTGGATAAATATCATAATCACCAAAAGAAAAGATTTTTAATACCATCACTTTAATGATAAACAAATAATTTATTACATCAAAGGATTTCTGATCGACGAGTTCTTTCTAAACTTAAAAGAGTTACAACTTGAGTTTCGTGTTGATGCCACATTTTCTATTGCTGCTACAACCACTTTCGTGCTTTGATAATGTAGGCTCTGGTAAAGATACACAAGCTTCCATTTTATCGACTTACACTTCAGCATTAGTAGTTGCGAGTATCGATGCATAGGCCATCGGCTTGACGAATCCTTGATTATAATAATGATGTAAAAATATACATAACTTATCATTGAAACCATTTACGCTTAACAGTCCAACGAGTTTCTGATGCATGTTTAACTGAGAACATTAACTTACGAAAATAATCCATAAAGTGTTTTTCAACCTCCAGGTAGTGCTATGAAAGAAGCAACCTTATACACCATATCTGCCATTTGCTCATGCATACTAGGTACCTTGATCTTATCGCCTAAGGTTGGACCTCCAGTATTCATGTCAGCTAAATTCTTTGGTATGATTCCTGACACATTACCTTGAATCAAAAGTGCTCTCTTCACCACATACTCCATTAATCCTTATTTTTCTCCATACACTAGTTTGATTTTTCTTGTAGTCTACAAATTTTTATGACTGCTCGCAACACTCATATACTCTAGATCATTTCCAAAACAAGAACCACCAAAGACACAAATGGTCTAAAATCTTAGGGTTGATGATTTCTCCGTATCGATTTCTTTTCTTCCTCCTACTATTGTATGTGTGTTTGTGCTTGTATATTGTTGTGATTTTGCTAGTATATAAATGAATTTTATAAGAAAATTTGATTAAGTGTGTCGAGAAAGCTAGCATAACAGGAAAGCTTAAGAAAGATGATTTTCTTTTAGATATATAAATATTTAAATAGTGTCTTCAACAATCTACCTTTCATTTTTGGATTTTCTCTATTGCAGATTTTTCGTGTCCGAGTCTTATTTTTTTAACTAAGGAAAACAATTCACGTCATTCTTATATGATCACGTGTTTACCTCTTAAACTTTTACAAATTAAATTTATGTCTACTTTCATAAATCTCCTTTTGAAATTATTTTGCATAGTATTCAAAAATTATTTTGTCAATCTCATAAAAGAAAAGTGAAAATATTCACCTTTATAATTATTATTTCTATATTATTCTTAATGGGATTCTCAAAGAGAAAAAGTAAACTTTTCATCGTGTATTTCTACCTCTTTATATAGTTTTGATTATTTATGTTACTAATTTCAATTGTGAATTTAAAATGTTTGTAATCATTCAATAGTGAAATGCCTTAGTAGAAAATTTTCAACCGTCCCTCGATTATTCAGGTTTTGGATATAAATAATTTTTCTTACCTACGTTGTGCCATATCATTACTTGAAAAATAAGTTGCATTTTACTTTAACTAGAAACTGGGGCACGCGGAGCCCCGCACACATTATTTTTTTTATTATTATAAAGTACTATATATTCAGATCTTGAGCACGAGTGTCGTTTGATCCCGTGCGTATTTTTTCTTCTTCTCTGTCGGGATAAGGGTACAAGACATCCGGGCGTGACGTTCTCTGTTTTGGGGTACTGCATCTAGGGAGAGGCGTCAGTCTCGCCTTAGCCCGTAAATCTTCCCGTCGGGCTCAACATGCGCCTCTTGCGGCGGTTGTTTCAATAACTCGGTCAAGTTCCTTTACTTTGATGCGAACTTCGGTCCCGTTTGCCTCTATTTGCATTATTATGATAATAATCTTGTATACCACGAACGCAGTAAACATATAGAGATCGTCTGCCACCTCGTTAGAGGCAAGGTTCATGAGAAGCTTCTCAAGGTTCATCATGTTTCATGGATCATCAAATTGCCAACATTCTCACTAAACCCCTTTTGATCAAGCCTCTTTCATACATGATTTCCAGGATGTGCTTGATTAATATACATTGTCATCTTGAGGGAGGTGCATAAGATATAAAAAATTTAAATTTTGTTTTTTAGAAATATCCAAAGATTGGTTAATAGTTAACTGTACCAACCTCTACTTGATGAAGAAATTAGTCGTTAGCTATTCCACGCCCCTTTCTCAAACTTGTATAAATAGGTACTCAATTCATTGTACTCGTTATATTCTTCTATTTGATTTTAGGTTACATTAGAGTGACGGTTCATCTAAATTCTCAATCATTCACCACTTTGTAATCGTTGATTTCAAACGTTTAGTTCAATCATCAACGCGAATTCTCTTGTCCTGTTATTCAATTGTTAAGTTCACAATCTCAATGTTTTTAGTAGACGACTGAAAATTAAATGGCTAACTAAATGCCTTGGATTCCTTTACCAAATAGGCTCAATGTTTTACGGCTTCAGAAAGTTGTCTTTACTTGTGTATTTTCATCAGTAGTGAATCTTACTCAAATAAAAGTTAATTTTCTTAATTAAAAACAAGAATTTATTTGATAACCTAACAATTAACTAAGGCAGTACTTAACTATAGTATTTCATAATTGATTCTAAATTAATTATATCTTTAAACTGATTAACTTGAATTGCTGAAAGTCCAGACTAGTACATCTTGATGCATCATATTTGTATATCTTTATATTAAAGTTAAATCTTTTTTTTTCCAATTTAGTTATCCTTCTGCAAACCTTCATATATGTATATCATCATGTTATATATGCTAGCATAAAACTTTTCCCTTGGATATATATTAAACAGATAAACAACAGAAATTGATAATCAAACTAGAAAGTTTACAAATAATTAACATTCTATAGCAAGTGACAAGATTTCATTTTCTGGATTTCTTAAAATACTCGATTTGTTTTTGAACAAATGCAAGTTCTGCTTTAGCGTTATCAATTTGGTTTTGAACCTTCCTCTGAACTGCAATGGGGCCATGAACGGGATTATCTCTCCTGATTTTGGCCTCTAACATCAATGATTCAACGGTTTTTTTTCTGTCTACTTCTGAAACAGATTTAAGTATTTTCACAGTGTTTTGAAGTCCAAATAATCCATGAACATTCTTAAAATCTTCCTCTCTCTTCATTGGAAAATAATGAGCCAACATACAATCGACGTTGCATTCCTTTCGCTGGTATTTGCACGCCGCGCAAGTTCCCGCGTTCATATTTGGCACAAGTTTACTCTTTTGTTTAAAGTATAGTTATTGGATACAAGTGTGTTTTGTTATAGAACAGAATGAAGGATTTATAGTGAAGAGTTTGTGTCAATTTTAGAGCAAAATTAGGTAGGATTAAGAAAGAGAGGGATTTTAGGTAAGTAAATTAAATGTTGTTGGATTGCATTCCTTGAAAAGGTTAAATTTTTGTTCTTGTTTTTTTTTTTTTTGGAATTAGTATTGGTAAATTTAATGTGAATGGCCACCGACTGATGCGAAAAAAGAAATAAATACATTTTTCTAGGTAGCGCTAACTAAATATATGGTAAGAATGTCATTTTATTAAAAGATAATAAATATAATATTTTGAACGGTAATTTTTTGAAAGATATTGAGGTCCAAATTGAATTAAAGACGGGTGTCCAATTATTCCAGTGATTGAATCTAGTATTTATATTTGACAGAAGACTAAGATATCCGCATACGAAAAATTGGAAGATTTTGTTTAAATTTGAGAGTAAATTCATATTGCTGATGGCGAACAGGTCTATGTAACCTAAGATGATTGTGTATGCCATATTAGTGACTTTGTTTTGTGATTTGTTCTCTATATATGATTTGGTGGTGCAAATGTTACACAATAAACTCAATATTTACGAATAAGAAATTTGATGAGTATAATTTATACTCACATTTCTTACACTTTTAAGTTGATATTGTTGTGAACTCTTGAATGGTTTGAGTCATTTACTTATATTCCTGTTCTTTTTAATATTTAGGAGTATTTTTTGCTAAAGAGCAGGATTTGGAGTAGATGATTGATGAAGGGCTAAAAAGCAGGATTTGGATTTTAGTTTTACATTAATATTTGTTAACTTGTTACATAATCATAATTAATCTAATATCATCATCACCCTATCAATTCTCGATGTACAGTGAGCAACGAACTATATTCGACATATATAGCTCAAAAGAGCAATAGATATATTTATGTTTTCACATATAGGGACGCCTTTGGGAAAGTTGGACCCAACAATTGAGATGTTTTACTGCTGGCATCAAAGATCTGTCAGCTTAAGTAATTTCTCTTGATTCTCATTTGTCTAAGTGTCGCTTGCAGTCAAGAGTTGGTTGTCACATGCGTGTTAGATTGGGATGTACTCGAGCATGTCTTGAGTTATGCTGCGAGGTCACGCCTCGTAGGGAGGTATACGATTGAATTTTGAGAGCTTTATGGTTGTATCTGTTACAAGTAATTGCACAGATTCATTTTTTCATTTGCTTGAATATTCCAGTATTACTGTTAAAACCGATTATTTTAGTTCATTGATGCACCTGTGATTATTCTGGTCATTCTTGTTCATTTCTCTCATTTATGTTTATTTGTTGCCATGTTCTAAAAATATCACTAAGTCATTGAAGACTTACTCTTCTTTTGTCCTATTTGTTCCTTACTTATAATAAGATCGACATAGCAGCATTGATGGAACGAATGATTATCAAGTCCGCATTTTGAAACTTCGTAAATCGTTAAGTGTTAGATTGTATCTAAGTTACTTTTCAAATTGTAAATTTTTTTTGAATTCCAAAGACTTTCATTGTATTTAAAGTAAAATATTTTATTATAATGCTTATGATTTTGATCTTGGTCAGCGAACCCTTCCTATAAACTGCAGTTCGGTTTGTGTTGAGTTTGTTAGGTGGCCAACACTGGATCAACTCGGATCAGAGTGTGACTCATGGATGCGGCCCTCACAGTATAGTATTATAGTCTTGAGCTTAAAATTTTGGATAAATATCATAATCACCAAAAGAAAAGATTTTTAATACCATCACTTGATTGATAAACAAACAATTTATTACATCAAAGGATTTCTGATCGACGAGTTCTTTCTAAACTTAAAAGAGTTACAACTTGAGTTTCGTGTTGATGCCACATTTTCTATTGCTGCTACAACCACTTTCATGCTTTGATAATGTAGGCTCTCGTAACGCTTCCATTTTATCGACTTACTCTTCAGCATTAGTAGTTGCGAGTATCGATGCATGGGTCATCGGCTTGACAAATCCCTGATTATAACAATGATGTAAAAATATACATAACTTATCATTAAAACCATGTACGCTTAACAGTCCAACGAGTTTCTGATGAATGTTTAACTGAGAACATTAACTTACGAAAATATTCCTTAAAGTGTTTTTCAACCTCCAGGTAGTGCTATGAAAGAAGCAACCTTATACACCATAGATGCCATTTGCTCATGCATATTAGGTACCTTGATCTCATCGCCTAAGGTTGGACCTCCAGTATTCATGTCAGCTAAATTCTTTGCTGTGATACCTGACACGTTACCTTGAATCAAAAGTGCTCTTTTCACCACATACTCTATTAATCCTAATTTTTCTCCATACACTAGCTTGATTTTTCTTGTAGTCTACAAATTTCTATGATTGCTTGCAACACTCATATACTTTAGATCATTTCCAAAACAAGAACCACCAAAGACACAAATGGTCTAAAATCTTAGGGTTGATGATTTCTCCATCTCGATTTCTTTTCTTCCTCCTACCTGTATGTGTGTTTATGCTTGTATATTGTTGTGATTTTATTTTTTTTTTGTTAAAAATATTGTTGTGATTTTGCTAAGATATAAATGAATTTAATAAGAAAATTTGATTAAGTGTGTCGAGAAAGCTAGCATAACAGGAAAGCTTAAGAAAGATGATTTTCTTTTAGATATATAAATATTTAAATAGTGTCTTCAACAATCTACCTATCATTTTTGGATTTTATCTATTGCAGATTTTTCGTGTCTGAGTCTTATTTTTTTTAACTAAGGAAAACAATTCACGCCATTCTTATATGATCACGTGTTGACCTCTTAAACTTTTACAAAATAAATTTATGTCTACTTTCATAAATCTCCTTTTGAAATTATTTTGCATAGTATTCAAAAATTATTTTGTCAATCTCATAAAAGAAAAGTGAAAACATTCACCTTTATAATTATTATTTCTATATTATTCTTAATGGGATTCTCAAAGAGAAAAAGTAAACTTTTCATCACGTATTTCTACCTCGTTATATAGTTTTGATTATTTATGTTACTAATTTAAATTGTGAATTTAAATTTTTTGTAATCATTCAATAGTGAAATGCCTTAGTAGAAAATTTTCAACCGTCCCTCGATTTTTCAGATTTTGGATATAAATAATTTTTCTTACCTACGTTGTGCCATATCATTACTTGAAAAATAAGGTGCATTTTACTTTTACTAGAAACTGGGGCACGCGGAGCCCCACGCACATTATTTTTTTATTATTATAAGGTACTATATATTCAGATTTAAGTATGAAGAAAAAAATAAAATTTGGAAGGAAAAAAAAGGAATGAAAAAAGATTTGTCTAGATAGAAAGAGATTGAATTAATAGGGAGTGAATCAACATAATTAGAGTAGAATGGAAAGAAAAATAATTCCTATTAAAAGAATATGAATTATAATGAAACGAAATCATCCTTCCTTTTTTTTTTTGTTTATAAATCATCATTCGTTGTATAGGGTATAATTAATTTCTTGTAATTTAAATTGTAGGGTTAAATTGGGAAATTAATAATAAGATGCTATAGTGGAACACAAATTATAAGGTTAAACTTGGAAATCAAATGTTTGGTGTCACAAATATCTCTTCCTTTATATATTAGTATAGATAAGATTAATGCTTTTATACATGAGTAAACAATTTCTCATTAAAATTTCACTTTTTGGTTCATTATACCATTCATATCATTTAAAACTTTAAAGTTTTAATTATCATTCTCCCACTCCCAACTGCTATAAAAGGCTATATTGGCCAAACACTCTTCCATAAATTGAAACAATTTACTCCACAAAGCTCATATTCATTTTTTCTTATCTCTCTCTACCGGAGAAATGAGATCTTGTCTTGTTTACCTAGTTCTGGCCGTAACTTTAGTTATTTTAATTTTATTTTTTTTCTAAAACGATGAAGAAACACCTTACAAATTTGTAGTGCATCTACGCGGTTAGTAATGCTAGTTCTACATTTTGTTCTCATATTGAATTTGGCATTCCTTTAGTTAAAGTTGTAATATTGCATTTTGAATGACAATGGTCTTGTTTTAAATTATGTTTCTATTTTATATCAATTTCCATCTTTAAGGATTGAAAAGTTTGATTCCAACACACTCAACCAGGGGCGGAGCCACGATTTGGGGGGGGGGGGGGGGGGCGAAATCAAGTGCGACTTTTTAATATATAAATACGAATATTTCTCTTATTATCTAATTTTAATTTATTTTTAAAATAACAAATCATCGTAAAAATCTAACAAAACTATTTTTTATATAAGGAACTCTAAATCGACACTATTTAGCTAAAATTTATAAAATTAAACTGCATAAACACATCCAAAAAATATGTTATAAAATTGAGATTTCCTATACTCATTAAGAGAGGTTTTCTTTATTTATGCTCGCTAAAATATTTATAACATTGTTGCATGCTTCAAAAGAATATCAAATTGTAACTAAATAAGTATCAAATATCGCAATAACAAAAAAAATATAGTTTTAATTGTTAACGTTGTTGCTACAAATCTTTTAAAAAAATGTTTTAATATTTGAGCTTTCAAGTTGCATAGATTGTAAGAAACATATCTCCTACAGTAATAACAGATACTACAGGAAAATTAGTAACTATTTGAATATATATATATATATATATATATATAAAGATAATGAAAATATACCAAATTTATATGCAGAGACAAACTTACTTATGGCATTAAAGTACTCCATATGTTCCAATATAATAGGGATTTAGTTCCCATTAACAAGGACTTTCTTCCTATCAATAACCATACAAAAAGATATACTAATATATAATACGATAATACCGACGTTCTTTCTTTTCTTTTTTTGATAATTTATTATACCTATATAATAGGAATGGGTGAGGGAGTTGGGAGGGGGGTGGTCCCCATATGCCCTTCCCCTCCTCCCCCCCCCCCCCCCCCCCCCCCCCCGCCTCTGCACTCAACATCAATTGAAGTTTTTATTCTTTGTACTCATGATGTCAATTACGTTTTGGTTTGTATATTTTTCTTCAAAATTGTTAAAAGTATTAATATTTCTTCCAGTGAAAGGGCTTTATGATTTTTCAATTTACTTAAGTATTGATCTTGATGGATGGAATTTAATTAGAGGGAGTAGTTGAAAATATCTCTCTTATGGACACATGAGTTTTGTTTAGGCTCAAAAGATTAGGTGTTGATTACAAAGAGATAGTCATTTTGGATCATTGATGGGAGGTTTAAGAAGTTAATATTAGGCTTGAATTTGAGAAGAGATATTTCAAATATATTTGGGTTTTGAAACAAAAATGATGAGTTGGAATTTTGGAAAAAGAAGTTTTATAAACGACTTTGGACTTTAGAATATTACTCTGAGATTTGGGTCAATCGATTCATTGGCATGTTGATATATTTCAGATTTAATATTTAAGCAAATTATGGATATTTGTATTAGTGACATGGTGGTTAAAATAAAAGGATTACGACGATTGAAGAATGTTTTACAAGTCATGAGAAAATATTTTACAGAACTGCGGACAAAAATACGATTTACTTGAAGTTCTTAGGTTTGAATCATTTAATGAATGAAATTGATTATTTTGAGATCGAATTAGTAGTAAGTTTGAAAAAGATGAAGGTGATATTTTGTGTTCAATTAGATACTAAGATGTTATTGATCAATGATTCCAAGAGTTGAGAATCAAAAAGTTTCTATTATGAATATGCTTTAGGTGGATCACAAGTTTGAGGATATTACATTGAACCAGAATAAGAAAGGTGTAAGCATTTCTCATTTTCTTTCTTCGGAGTAATTCAGGTATGAATCTGGGGACCAGATTCTCTTAGTGAGGAAGGATTGTCACGCCCTTGAGATTTGGAAGAAAATAAAAGTATTTTCAAAGTTTCACTTTAGTCCTTAAACTTTTTAAAAATATGATCTTGACCCCAAAAAGTTTTGAGAAGTTACAATTTAGTCCTTAGACTTTAGAAAATTTAATGTTTGACACCCATAAACTTTCAAATTGGTCCCCCATAATTTTCAAAATATCCAAACATTTATTTATAATGGTAAATCTTAACATATTTACATTTACATTTGACAAACAAATAAAAGTTACTTTCACTTTGTATTTTATGGTAGATATTTCTTATGTTTATTATTATGAAATTATATAAGATATAAGGTTTGGAACATCCTCATGATTAGGGTGGCCAAGCTAGGATTAAAAAAAATGAGTAGGGTCTAGTAATTATTTCATTTATATCTCCATTTTGCCTATATAATAAGTCTTCCTCTCCAACAATTTCCTCACACCTCTCCATTCTAAATACCCATACACTCTCTTCAAAAAAGTTTATCCTCTAACTCCTCTATCTAAAAAACTTATTTTCTGAGGTCGTCCAACTCAAAAAGTTCAATCAAAATCCCCAAAACTAAATTCTACAAAAACTGTTGATTTTGGTGCATAAACTATAGA
This sequence comes from Misopates orontium, assembly GCA_946800315.1. Classification (NCBI taxonomy): domain Eukaryota; kingdom Viridiplantae; phylum Streptophyta; class Magnoliopsida; order Lamiales; family Plantaginaceae; genus Misopates; species Misopates orontium. The sequence goes on along the minus strand of OX326950.1, from coordinate 16,801,003 downwards.
AGTCTGAATCCATATCAAATCTTCATATTTCTCTCTAAAATTTCAACCACATGTTGTTTAGGTTGTAAGTTAACGTTTTTTATTTCATGAACCTTCTTCAACCGAAGAGTGTGAGAGGCCCAAAATTGGGTAATGTAGATCAGTGTATGATTGATCATGTATGTCACTTGTTACTATCATGTAAATGTCCTATAAGTTGATTACTTTTGATATTATCAAGAAACTTATGGAAATTCTTTTATGATTTCATATTGTTGCAATTGCGATATATTACAACATCATCACGATTTCTTATTTGAGTATTGTTTAGCTCGTGTTTTTATCTTCTGTTTATTACTTATCTTACTGATTAGCTTGTATGTTCTTAATTAGTTTAATTAAGTATAATTCAATAAGATTTTTATTTTAGGAGTTAATAATTTACGTGTACCACGATTTTAGGAAGATTATTATTAGTTTGTTGTAGTTGATTTAATTCTGGACTAATTATTTCTTAATTATTTCTTTGTCTACGATTTAGTAATCAACATGTTTTAGGACTCTAATTACGCCTATTTTATTAGGAAATAAGATTGTTGATTTGTTTGGTTTCCTTCTTTAGGAGATAGGATGTAATCTGGTATGATTTCTATCTCAATTAGGATTAGGATTAAGGTATGGAAGAGATTACTTGACTTCTCCATTTTATGGAAATGACTATCTCGTTATCCTTGGATATATCCTGCTGGTCTTTTATTTGGGGAATAGAATTGTGTATATGGTCTTATTTTAGTGTATATACATCAAGAAGACAACGACCAATTACTTTAATCAAGGGATTTGGAGTGCGGTAAATCGCAGGAATTGTTGCAACAGCTAGAACAAATTTGTCTGATGTTGAACCTATAAATAGGAGAGCTGATTCATTGTATCTTTGACCTTTAAGTGAAATTTAATACATATTATATGAATGGGTCAATTGTGATCACCTCTATCGTTGGGGTGTTTTGCGAAGTGCCTCCTAACGTTTTAAAAATAGCACTTTGCCCAATAACGTTTGTAATTTTTCCCCTAGTCTTTGATCTACCGTTCATTTTTTCCACGTTACTATCTTTTCATCCATTAGATTTGGTATTAGGGGCAAATCGCACATTTTTACAAATGTTAGGGGGCAAAGTGCTATTTTTGAAACATTATGGGGCACTTCACAAAACACCCCAAATATGAAGGGGCAAAACGCAATTGACCCTATATGAAATGTTCATAGTTGACTTTCTTAGTTGAGTTTCATGAGTGAAAAGGTTTAATCCTTATTTCATTTAGTGTTTCATACTAAGTTAGAGAGTGTCTCTGTTCTAAAGGCAAGTTGAAACTTGTCAATGAGAGTCTAGCAAGGTCGAGGGAGTGCGAACGAGGCAAGATATCTTCCATCCAACGAATTAGAAGAACTAAAGGCGTGGTTGCAAAGGTTTAACCATATAAGGAATTTCGGTGGTTAAGGTTACATTCTGTATGTGTAATTCACTTTAGTATAAAGAATTCTGAAGTATTGGGTGGGAAGCCTCGTGTATTAGGACAATTGTCCAAACCACGTAAAACTCTGGTGTATTTGTTTATTTACTGCTTTATTTATCTGTTGCAACAAACAGCTAATATTCATGTTCAAAATATGTTTTCATAATAAATAAATAAACAAATCCGTTTTTCCAAGTTCTTTTAATTGGTTTTAAAGATGTGAAACTCAACTTTAATTGGAGAAGGTTTTAATCGATTTTACTCTGTTCACTGTTCTGGTTGTTGTTCCAATAGAATCTATTGAAGTTACAATTCTGCAGTTTACGTTTATATAACTTCAAGTATTAGGCAGAATAAAATCTAACATCACTTCTTTATCTACTGTTTTTATTTATTCTATGATTGTTCAGTAGTTTCATTTAGGCACATTTAAATAGATATGGAATGTGAGAATTTTGAATGAGTATGAAATGCGGCAAACGTTTTACATTATATTGAGCTAGAAGTAGAACCACAATTAGAAGATGGATACCATGATAATGCGAAATGAAACTCCAATGCAAGAAAAAGTACGACTGCAAATATGATGCAACAAAAGTATGCCATTACATTGCGATAGAAGCATAACAATGCTGGAGATTATACCATCTATACATATTTGGTTTACTTTTTCCATATGTTAGACCTAGAGTTAATAGGATCTAAGGAATTGAATGCTTCAAACTTTTTTGAAAAAATACAATTAATATTTAAATGTGCAGCCTGGAAGTGGGTCAAAGCTACTTAGTCATGTATATATACCTTAAATCAAGGTTCCCTTAAATAAAAAAAGAAAATATAATATATTAAAGAACATGGATTTAGACAGAAAATAATACTGAACAGTCAATTTTTGAGCAAGTGACTGAGAAAACCATATCTTAGCGTCTATCTCCATAATATTCAAACTATGAATAACTAAGTAAATATATATATTAGTAAAACCATTCTCAGTTATAAGGCTCCAAGTAACAAAATTATATAATTTGGGGTAGAAAGAGTCAAAAGACACCATTTTGAGGTGTAAAATGTCAATCACTCATTTTAGAAATTGATTTTGAGACCAAATGTGATGAGAAGTTTCAAAATTTTGGGAAAATATTTGATTTTAGTAATTTTATGAGACCAAATGTGATATCAAGTTTGAGAGATTGGAACTATAGTAATTTCCCCCGACCAAGACATAGGAATCCTATGGGGCCAAATTTTGCAACTTAAAGTTTATCATGTAATCTTTTTGTTCATAATATCCTTGACATCTGCTTATGTAACCAACTAAAGCTACACCATTTTAATGCACTATTAGTTACATATACTCTCTGTTAGGTCGTTAGAATGTCCTATGTTTTGTTTACTTTAAAATTATCAAAATGAGTATGAAAATTATTTCCCATTTCATGTTTCAATTTATGCTTTGCTGAATCAATTATTAGAAGTATTTCAGTCTTCTAATTATTAGTTCTTTTGTTCTGGTCCATATTATATTCTAATTGGTTGATATTAGTAGATTTAGGTTTTAAGGAAGATGAGATTTGTTTAAGCTAATCAAGATTCAAGACTCCTGTTAATTTTGTAACTTAATAAGAGCTTGATTTGATAAGAGTTTGAGTGGTTAAGAGTTTGATTTAGGTGGTGTTTGCAAACTCTTAAAATAAGCTATAATCAGCTTTTTATTTTACAAAATCACTTTTGGGGTGTTTGGATAAGAAGCTATAATCTTACAAGTACTTTTTTTAAGCTGAAAATGCCAATAATCCACAAGCTGCTAATTCCCAGCTTTTAACCTCCGGTGGGATTTTTAAAAATAAATTAAATATGTGTTTACAAGTTTATCCTTATCAATCCTTAAAATTCGCACATCAACTCTCCACATCCTTATCAGCGCGCAATTAGGCAGAAAGTGGGAAGATTTGGCGGGAATATTATCATTTTCCATATCCTTATATATAATACACCTCTCACCATCTCTCCAGCCATGAAAAATAACGTGGGTTTCTTCTTCATTTTTTCTCATCTTTTATTTATTGAAATTTATCTCAGAATTCTTCATTTTATTGCATTCTAATACACCTATTGATGCAGGGACTGTTAGATACAAAGGCTTGGAGATTCTTCAACAATAATTGATCCAAGATTGATGTGGTTCCTGTAGGAGGTTTGGACTTAATTGATTGAGTAAGTAATTTCTGCAGATTGTTTTAAACCTCAAACTCACCATGATTAAATGCATATGTTAAAATTTCCTTTTTTTACTTAAACTATGCTTGAAATTGCTAAATTCAAACCTTGAAAGAGAAGATGATTTTCATGCAATGTCTTTCCTTAGATTTCTGTAATACCTTTTACTGGTGTTATAGTGAGTATAGTTGTTCATACATTCCAATATGTATGTATGTGTGAATGTATGTACTGGTGTTATAGTGAGTATAGCTGTTTGTATTATGTGCTATGAAAACAAAAGATTTAAATAGTGTAATCATGGAATATTTCGCCCTCAAATTCATACAAAATTATGCTATAGCTAGATATCCCACCAACTTCCTTAATTTCAGCTTTCAAGTATAGATGAAAAAGAAAGAGATGCCATTATATTCTCAATTATTGCTTAGTATATGACATTAAGCATTTTATGAAATTTAAAATTTCTAGATTCCGTGAGTATATAATCAAACTTTGTTTGAGTATTGTCCAGCAAGTATTTTAGCTTATCGTTCCATGTTCATGCTAAATTCAAGAACTTTAATTAAGTTGTTGTTCATATTTATCTGATGTAGCTTTGCTGATTGTTTGTTCAATTAAATCTTTTGAAACACGTGTGTGTTCATCTTTTTACGTTTTAGTTTCAAATTGCTATCGAAGGATTAGTACGCATATGTTCTAAAGTTTTTCCAGATTTTAAAGTTGTTGTTCGTGATTTAAATCTGCCTAATTTTTTTCTAAAGTTTCTTCCCAGATTTGTGTATAAATTTTCAAAAATCTTGTTTAGGATTCTTTCAAAGTAGATACCCAGGTAACCGTTTCTTATTTATTGGCTGCTTTAAATTGCTGGTATCTTTTTAAGGGGCGTCTAACTTATTTTTATCTTGTGAATTTTGTTTGCTTATTACGAATGACATGTGAGGTTTTTCATTTATCTTTTTCCATGAGAGTTTTCTACGTTACGTATATTTAGGGAGCTTATCATTGTCTGCTACACACGAAATTAAGAACCAATAACTCATGAATAATACTATGTGTTGCTTTAGTTTGCTTTAATCTTATGAATGCATTTATTCAAACGTTAAATACAAGTTCAAGAGAGTTTTTGTGTTATTTTCAAATTTAATTAGGTGAAGTTTTTCAATTTACTATATTTTGCCTTGTTTCATGTAGCTATGGAATCCCAAATGAATGATCTAAGAGGATTAAATGTGAATTTTATATTCCCTTCACCACCACATTCTCAAACATCATACTCAACTATAGATACTAGTAAAAAATCTAAGGGAAAGGCTGTAGAGACTTCTGAGAAAGCTAATTGGGATGTGAAGACAACAATGATATTTATTAAGCTATGTGTTGATGAGCTAATGGCTGGAAATCGCCCAGGCAACCACTTTAGCAAGGTTGGTTGGGACAGGCTTGTGCAAAAGTTTGTTAATGCATCCCAACGCAACTATAATCGCATTCAATTGAAAAATCGTTGGGATACATTAAAAAAAGAATTTGGTGTATGGAAGAAACTTTTGCACAATGAGACTGGACTTGGTTGGAATAATGAGCGAGGTACAATTCTTGCAAGTCCAGAATGGTGGCAGAGAAAGTTGCAGGTATTTCTCATTTTCTTTTACTAACGTTTTGCATGCTTCAATTAATTTATTAATGTGTAAAATTAAATGTAGGTTATTCCTGAAGCAGCAAAGTTCAAAGATAAGGGTCCTATAATGCTTAATGAGCAAGAAATGTTATTTGCTGATGTGGTTGCAAATGGTAGCAGTTCCTATACTCCAAGTTCAGGTTTGGTTCCACCACATATGGAGGAGGATGAGCCACAAATCAATCTCACGACCAACCTTGCTGATGAGTTAGATAATGCTTCACTTTCTGATATTGATGTTAATCAATCAAGAGATTATATTAATGTTGGTGACCTGGGAAATCGAGAAAAGCGTGGTAATGAATTTACCATGCCAATTCATCACAAAAAGGCAAAGAAAGTCACATCCGCGGAAAAAATTGCAAAATCATTTGACCAAATTACAGATTTAATGAAAAGTAGATCTAAACCACCACCAACTCATGAAAGTCGGTTCACTATTGAGGATTGCCTTGAGATATTAGAGAAGATGCCTGAAGTAGAAGAAGGTGGAAAACTATGGATGTATGCTACTCGATTGTTTCTTAAACCGCCTATCAGAGAGTTGTTTATAAAGATAAAAAAAGATCAATTTCGAGTAAAGTGGCTTGAGGAGCAGATGGAGGAAGATTTAGCTCGTAGAGCATCTCGTGACGGGAGACGTTAGGAAGAAAGTGCTTAATCTAGTTGATTACTTATATTTTATTAATTTAGACTTGATTGCATTAGTGAATTTAATATGTACTAGTTCTTTGTTCTTTTTTCAGATTAATCAGACAACTATTATGCTGCTTAGATTATGCTACTTGAATATTTAGTATTTTGTACTTCTAATTTTTTTTAGCATACTTTGATGTTTGTAGCACATTTAGTTATACATTGAATGTTTATTTTAATTTTTTTTATTAATCATTGTTTCCCCTAAAAATGTAAAACAGAATGGATAGCTCTGATTCAGACTCAATTTTGGATGAAAGCAACTCGGAGATGAGTGGATGCTTGGATGACACAAGTACCGAAGAAGAACAAGAAGTATCGTCCTCAACTCCCGATGAAGAAGAAACTTCGATTTTAAGTGCCATAGCAGCCGGAGTAATGGTATATTACGAAAACTATTTACATAAAATTCCATGTCGTACTAGGCCATATTCGGGTTGGGCTGCATTGATGGATCTTTTAAATGGGCATGATCGTAGATGTCGTGAGAATTTTAGGATGAAAATTGAAGTCTTTTATGAGTTATGCAGACTTTTAGTGGATAATTATGGACTTAAACCCATGAAATATGTAACTGTTGAAGAACAATTAGCTACTTTCATGATGATTGTGGGAGTTAGGGAAGGAAATAGGCAAATGCAGGAGACTCTACAACGATCAGGTTACACCATCAGTCGATCATTTCATAGAGTTTTGAGAGCTTGTACGCGGATGGCAATTGACTGGGTGAGGCCATTTTGTGACAACACAGTAACACACAATTACATCAGAAATAATTCAAGATATTATCCATATTTTAAGGTAATTCTATTAAAATAATATAGTGACTAGGTACATACCTTGCATCATATTAACTTGTTTTATATATTTAAAAATCACAGGACTGTATTGGAGCAATAGACGGAACTCATATAAAAGCTAAGTTACCAAAGGAAGATCAAACGCCATTTATTGGTAGAAAAGGAGAGCCAACCCAAAATATTATGGTTGCATGTGATTTTGACATGTGTTTTACCTTTGTTTTGGCTGGTTGGGAAGGTAGTGCACATGATACCCGTATTTTCTATGATACAATAAGAGACCCTCAGAAAAAGTTTCCTAAGCCTCCACCAGGTACGATATATTTTACATATGTATATATATTGTGGATTTTAGACATTCGTACAACTATTACTAATTTTTATATTTTAATAGGTAAATACTATCTAGTAGATGCTGGTTACCCTAATATCAATGGATATTTAGCTCCATACAAAGGTCAAAAGTATCATCTTCCGAACTTTCAACGTGCATCTGTGTATACTAATCACTTTGAACTGTTCAACCATGTCCACTCGTCTTTGCGTACGACAATTGAACGGTCATTTGGGTGTTGGAAATCTCGATTTGAAATTATACCCGACATCCCAATTAATTACTCTTGGAAAGATCAAGTCGCCCTTGTATCTGCAACGATGGCAATTCATAACTTTATTCGTAAAACTGATTTGGAAGATGAGGACTTCCTATACTATGATCGCAATCCATACTACGTTCCAAATCAGGGTGATGATAGTGATGAATCTCATGGTCCTCAAATTGATTCTAACGATAATGAGATGGATAAAGTCAGAGATGATATATGCACTTCACTGACTTTTGGAAGAATTGGCATTCCAAGTATCTAGTTATTTTTTATTTTCTTTTAGCACTCACTTTTGTGATTATGTGAATGATTTGTTGAATTGGAAGACATTGTTTCAGCATTTATATTTATGCATATTTTATCAACTTAATATTGAAATTTTCACTATGGACTATTAGCAATCTTACCTTCGTGTTATTCATAATTTGAAGATATAGTTTAAGGTGTAATTTTATTAAGCACTTAATCATAATATTTGGGTACAATATATGAAATCTATTTTAAAACTTATCATCAAAAATTTTTAGTACAAGGCACGTAAATTTTGTAAGCACTTATCATTAAAAAAAAGTTTAATTCATAATTGTTGATAATAAAAAATTGGATAAAGTTAAATGCATTAGTTGAGGATAGTTTAGTCAATTTATAAGAGAATCACAAAAGCACTTTTTTTTTGCAAACACCAAAATACAGCTTTTTGTGAACTTTTAACTTTTTTTGCAAACACCCTCAACTTATGACTTAAGCTTGTTTTTACAGCTTCTGCTTAAATTATGAGCTTTTGCTTTTTGAGAAGAGTTTGCAAACACCACCTATTTTACTATGGATTCTTGGTTTGTGCTTATTACTATATTTTTATGTTAATTCGAAGAGATGTAGGATTCTATTATTATTTTTATTTGGTTAATTTAATAGGAAATAAGTTACATTGTTTGTCTTGATTATGTCTTTCTTTTAGGATAAGGAAAGAATTCTTGTATTGTCTTTAATGGAAATTGCGACAAATCCCTCAACCTATTGTGTCTTCTGCATTTCACCCCTAACTTATGAAAATGTGCAATATGCCCCCCAACCTGTTATTTTTGTATTATTTACCACCTGAATCATTTATCAATTGTCTATTTTGGTCACGTGTGTGAATTTTAGTACAACATTAGATTTGGCATCACGGTAAAAATCGCACAGAAATCCATAGGTTGGAGGCATATCGCACATTTTCATAGGTTAAGCGCACAATGCAAAACATCCGTAGATCAGGGGATTTGCCGCAATTTTCCCTTATAGTTGTTATGTGTTGATTTCTTTTCACTTAATCTTGAACCTATCTATTCTCGTTCGTTATATGGCTAATTATTACAATTGTGCATCAGTCCATATTTCAGGAAAGTTAATCTTGGAGGATTAGTACATTCCCACAATCAATGGATCAGGTCTGGTACAATCAAGGGATGTGATGTTGCAATAATCCCCAAGGCTGTTGCAACCAAGGACGAGATCATATCTGCATTGTGCCTACAAATAGAAGCGCTTTTCGGAATTGTTTTTTAACCTTTTGAATATATTGTGTTTTTGTATTAAGTCACAAAATGGTCACATTTTGTTTTTTATTGAAGGAATCAGGTTAAAGTTTTGGTTTGTTTGAATGTTAATATTGAGGGAGGTTTGAGTTTTGTGGAGTTTATGTTTTCTCTATTGTAAAAGAAAGTCTAAATAAGGTAATCAATAAGTGTTTTGGAGTTCGGACTGACCGATTCAACACGTATAACCAATTACCGGAGTCTTGACCGATTCGGAGCACCTCAAAAACCGCTTTCATGGAAATCTGACTTGGATCGCTGAAAACCAGCGTAAACCGGTGGAACTGGCGAGCCGGCACGCCTCCAAAATCGATGGTTCACCAAAATCCGCCATTTTTGATTATTTAAAAAAAAAAAAAAAAAAACTGCAATGTGATAGAACCTAAAAGTGATGGAGAGGAATTAGGAGGATGTGATGCAACAAATCTAAAAAGACGAGCCAAGGTTCTTAACAAAAATAAACTGCTAAAACTGAAAACAAAAAGTTGTGTTGAGTGTGGGTAAGTAAAATGATCATTGTAATAGAAATAGGGTTTCATGCTTCAAGGGGCTCGGAATGGGGCCAAAATGTGGGCCTATTAGAAATAAACTTTTTACACTTGTAGTCCAAGTAGACTACATTTTTTAGTATTTTGATAACATATCTACAGAGATATTAAAAATTGTAAAGGTTAGATTGATTTGCTAAAACTTTACCATGATTTAGTCCATTATCTAATTTTTCAGTTTATCATTTAAGTTTAATATTAAAGTAAATTATTATTAGGACAAAGATATAGTTATACGAAATTTTTATATGTATTGTATAGGCGTATCAAAAGATACATTTTATTTATTTAAATAGATTCTCTCATACAATTTTAATTATAACTTTTTAAACTAGAAATATAACGTAGTGATGATCATATATATTTGCCTTTGACGAATTATTTGAGAATGGTTGAAATATAAGGTGTCTATGCACCGTTTATTGGTTGAATCAGTGGTCCGATCGGTTAACCTGTAACTATTAAGATCATTGGTTTTGTGTTCAGTCATGTTCTTAGTACACTGGTTCAAATAGAGTAGAATAGTAAAGTGGTGGTCATAGGTATTTAACACTACAAGGACTCTAAGTGTTAGAGTAGGAAGTGTTTGGTTGGATTGATGAGGATAGATTAAAATCGTCATCTATCCTCATCTAGCGCACAGTTGCCAAGATGAGTGCAACCGGGCTTTTTGCCAAACGTGAGATGGCCCGGCACTGTAGCACGTTTTATCCTCCGTTTTAATCTCATCCTCCGTTTTATCTCAGTTTGGTGAGATTAATTTACCATTTGAAATTCCTAATTTGCCCCTTAGTTTTAACAAAATGGTTGCACTTTTTAACCATAATTTTAAAGTATTATATATATAAAAATAATAATTTTAATAATTACTTTTATATTGTATAACATATATATATACATACACACACACACATATATATATATGTATATATATATATATATATATTTCAATAATTACTTTTTTATATGTATATGTATAAAAATATATATACATACATATATATATATATATATATTTCAATAATTACTTTTATATATGTATATATAAAAATATATATACATATATATATATATAAACATATATATACATATATATATATAAACATATATATTTCAATAATTACTTTTATATATGTATACATATATAAATATATATATATATATATACATATATATATATATATATTTCAATAATTACTTTTATATTGTATAATATATATATACATACACACATGTATATATATATATATGTATATACATATATATATATATATATATATATATATATATATGTTATATATCATATATGTATATATTTCATTAATTACTTTTATATTGTATAATATATATATATACATACACACATACAAAAATTATATGTACACAAAAATTATCACGAAGATACCTTTGTGCGCAAAATTAACAAGCTAAGCAAACACATGTATAAAGTTATGGATAACTTTAATTCTAGAATTTATGTCAACTTTAATCAATCTACAGATTAAACAATCCCCCAACCAAACACTACCTATACGTGTAAATCTCTCTACCATATTGAAAAAATATTTGAAACTATATGTGAAAGCCTCATGGACTACGACAGTTGTTTGAACCACATAAAAGTCCTTGTGTCTTTGTTTATTTATTATTTTTCGTATCTGTTGCAACACGGTTTCCTTACTACATTTCAATTTGTATTTCTCATAGTAAAAAGATAAATTACTTATCTGAGTCTTTCAACTGTGTTTAAAGTATAAGCTTAACTAGATCAAGTTAAAATCTAGTGTCTTTTGAACTATTCTCATTACAGTTCCAACTGCTCTACTATGCTCTACTACGTATTAAAAGTGACATGTTTCAGTTGCTTTTAGCGCATTGAACTAGTAACATTCCTTAGAAGCAGTGGCGGAGCCAAGGGGGCATACAGGGGCTGTCCCCCCCCCCCCCATCCCAAAGCTCCAACCCACCTTCTAATTAAAGACTAGTAATGGTACTGATGCCGTGTGCGAATATTAGCTTCTCATGATCCTACTTCATTGATTTGACATTATTTTTTGTTCTATTAAATCTGTTTCTTATATTGTTATATTTTATCATTTTCTTATTACTTGTATCGTATATGCATATTCTAACCTCATTTCTGTTTACATAATTTGACTCTCTCTCTTTTTTTGTCCCCTTCCTTTCGTATATGTTGGTTTTACTTTGTAATGACTTTTCCTAAAAAGAACATTGCCAAAGATAAAATAGAATATATCATTTGATTTGTTCACTTATTAATTTGTTTGTTTGCAATTTAGATAGAATATTTTATGTATGATACGATACCAATCTATAGTAAAAAAGAAGATACTCAAAGTTCTAATGACAATTGAAACATAACAGATTTAATCCAATTAGAGCAGTGTAGCACAGAACTCAAGAGTTCTTAAGTAATACATAGATTAAAGAATGTTGCATAACAAAACTATGTTCAACCTTATGTATTTTGATTACAGACATAGTTTTGGAAAAATAACTACAGCAAAATGCCACAATTTTTTTTAATATATTAATTTTTATTGATAAACGTCTAGTGATTACACAATAAGATGTTAATCTGTTATCAGTTATCAATATTTGGTATATTCAACTTTTATTTTCTTATTAATACTTAATATGATTAAAAAAATTATATATGTATAACTAGTATACATACATATATATATATATATATATATATATATATATATATATATATATAATTAACTAATATGTGTTTATATATATACACATAAATTACCAGATCTTGGCCCCCGTAAGTTGATTTTCTGCTCCGCCCCTGCTTAGGATAATGATACATCAACAGTCCATCCAACAAGGCAACAACAACAAATGCAATTCTATGGCAGAGTGAACAAAGTTATGCAGAATTAATATTTCATAACATAAAATGTTCCTATCTCGTACGAAATTTATAAGTTAGCTTTCCATGCCAGTCTATGTATGCTTCCATAAGAAACGAATGGAGCAATATGTACAACACAACATAAGAACAAAGCAATGTGCTATTTTCTGTGTTGTTTTAGCAGGTTGTCCATCAACAACAAATACTCATCTGTTTTTTTCTTATGAGAATTCAAAATCTGAATTGTATTTCAATTTAGCACGTTTACTGCAAGTCCAACACGATTGAGATTGTTAGGACTGCAAATCCGACACGATTTATTTTCTTGTTTTGCGAAAATATTTTAAAGGAAAATTTTGGTTTTATTTATTTACTAAAATATTCACTTGTGAATCTTCTAAAGGTAAGTGAATGTTTGAGTAAGTTTGGAAAGATTTAACTTGCTTTAGAATCTTATGTAATGGAAAGTTAATCTTTATAAAACTCTTGTTTATATCCTTAAGAGATTGTTTCCTTGTGGTGTTCATTTTCGATCTTTGGTGTGCAGGATATGAAGATCACGAAGATCTTATCAAAAGGAAAAGAAACCTTATCAAAGGAAAGAATTCGGATATTTTGGAAAGATCGAGTCCCGGCTGGATTGGGAGACTGGCCGCGGATCTCGGGATCTTTCAAGGAGAGCTATCCTACAAATATTAGAATTCCTAGGAATCAATGTAGAACACTCGTGTATAACGATATTCATCTTTAGGTGTTCATTTCCTTAGTTTTCATACTTGAATTTATTCAAGAACGTGACAAGCCGAACAAGAGTTGAAGGGAGTTCAACGGGAAAGGATTGCACCAGTTAGAGGGATTCTATACGTACGTGCTTTGCGCTTGGAGGCTGGATCATAAGAAGATCTAACGGGAGTTGGTCTTACGGGTTCAAACGGAGTAGAAGGAGTAGACGATAAAAGGTTCCTATTGGTATCCGACATTAGAGGGAGTCTACGTGTTAGAGTAAAACCAGTAGGTGTAATAGCTTTTGATCGATGAAAGATGTTTGAATTCTTGGGCGAAAGCCTCATGAAGTAGGACGAAGTCCGAACCACGTTAAAAATCTGTTGTCTTATTTTTACCGTCTTACATACCTGTCTAGACTAGGTATCACGACTAACTGTTTCAAGTAAAAATTAAAGACTTAAGATCTATCACGTTCAATTTAGTGGAAGTTGAACAACATGACATTGAATTATTATTAATCTCTCTGAAATCGCTGCATACTTCAACTTAAGTCGCACTTAAATCGAACCACCTATATAGACTATAAATAGTAAAGTTTCAGCAAAAGATTCTTCAATAGGCTTCGCTTTTTATTAGGTGTTTACTTCTTTTTCAGTTTTAGACCTCTCTCGCTTGATAAATGACGCGGTGCAGAAAGATAGAGAATTTATTATTGAAAACAGTTTAAAGTCAAAATTAATCAAAATTTGACTAGAAGGTCAACAGAGTTTGTTTTCGACATACGATCCTAATTTTCCAAGTGGAAACGGCCATCTAAACAAGACGCATAGATTTATATCTTTGCGGCTACGTGATTTTTGTGAAATTTGGAAGATTCGAGGATCAAAGCGATAATTTAATATTTTAAGCGGGATTTTGAGTTTTATTTATTTTTAAGAATTTTTTGTAAATTTTGTAGCTAGGGTTTTGACTTTATATATTAGTCGTCTATTAGAAAGTAGTTTAGCGATTGATTGAATAAAATTTCGGAGAGTTTATCTCTTTCTTTTTAATTTCTCGGTATTCTTTGGAATCAAAAAGTTCTGGATCATCGAATTATCGGGTATTCAACGTGAATCAACGAGTTTCTGATCTCATGTGTATTTTTTATTTTTCCTATGGCTTCCACTACCTACATCAATAAGGATGAACATGACATCAACTTCTTACGTGCAGAACCAGTTCCTAGTGTTTATTTTGTTAAGTTCGGGCTACATTTAAGTCATACCAAGTAATGCGCAGCAATATTACCACACTAACAGCCTCAAGCAAAAGAAAGGGTACCTATCGATGAAGCAAACTAATCTCATCCTCTGAGAATTATAGGTAAAACAAGCAGTAATCTTCTATGTCTCAAGCGGCGCGGACATGCCAATGAACAAATTCAGGTCACGGAAAATTCTGAAGATATAAGACAAAATGTATGCTCTTAGTTAATATAAGACTAGGAACATTATCACCTTAGTTCATTAGATTTTGTAGCTTTTCCTAGAGAAAATCCTTCAGAAACAGATGCAAGATCAGGGTAGTAACATTTTATGTCTCTGTATATAATTCATTTTTATCTCAGATGTTCCTTTATTTTATGCCATCTCATGTTTCCTTCATATATGGAATCATTCTCATTCAGTCTATTTCTTCCAATTTTATTCTAAGATGTCGGATGGAATTTGTTGTTACATATATAATATATGTATTTTTGTTTCAAAATAAAAGAGTTTTATTTATTTATCCTTCTTTTCCTATTGGAGTGAACATATTATTTTGGTGGGCTGCATTACACCATATAATCTCTCCTTTTCTCCTTTGTTCAATCCGGCAGTGAGTTTTTTCAAATTCCAAATTGTCTCAAACCTTTTGAGCGGCAGGTTGCATCCTTTCACTCTATTTACAGATTGTTTTGTGTCTCTTGGGAAGAGTTGTGGTTTGAACTATAAATAACCAATCAGTTTTTCATGGGAAAATATATACGAAATCATTTTTTAACTTCTACAGAAACTTTCGAACAAAGCTTTGCTGTAAAATTTTTACAAAGTCTTGTTTCTGCAATTGATCAATTCCCAAACAAACACTTATATCTGTTCGGTAAAACCCAATAAAAATACTATTGCTATATTTATTATTTTTGAGTATTCTGTATAAAGAAGGCAATCGTGAATCGTGGGTTGTTCGAGTTCGTGGGAATTTCTTGTTCGAGTGCACGTCAAGAGTTCCTGAAGGTTCGTCGTATCTTGGGAGTAGACGTCGAGAGGTTGTTTGCACCACGGCAGCGGCGAAAATTCTACTTTAAAGGAAGCACGGTTTCTACGTGTGCCTCGAACCGGGTTCTATCTAAAACTCCCCTCTTAAAATTATTATTGCTTGTTGCTATTGTTTGTTTTTGTGTTATTAACAAGTTAAATAAACCAACAGAAACTTAGTTTATATAAGCCAACAATTTAGAGTAGAACTTCGTTAATTAAATGGAAAAGTTGTGGTGAAGAAATCTGTCAGCATCCATTAAAAGAGTCTGCCTTCACTTTTATTTGGGAACATAAAAGTTTTCTGAAAATCTAATATGGCTTCTAGTAGTGATCAAAACTCAATAAAACCAGAAAAATTCTCTGGATTTAATTTTGATGGCAGAAACAAATGCGTTATTGGTTAACTACTTTAGGACTGTTTTCTGTGATTTCTAATCCTAAAACTTCAAATGAAAATGTCACTGAAGATGGTGAAATTGATGAGTCAACTGATAGAGATTATCTGTGTCATGGTCGTATTTTATCTGTACTATCAAACACCTTGTATGACATTTATCACTCCACTAATTCCGCAAAAGAACTTTGGGATGCACTAGAAAGAAAATATGGTAAAGAGGATGAAGGGCTTGATAATTTTGTAGTTGGAAGATACTTAAGTTTTAAAATGACTGATGATAAATCTGTAGTCGGTCAAGCCCAAGACCTTCAAGCTATATATGAAGAACTAGTGCAGAAAAACATTAAAATTGATGAAAAGTTTCATTTGCATGCTATCATTGAAAAATTGCCTTCTAAATGGCATTCTGTGGCTGTTTCACTTAGGCACAAAATTGAATCTATGAATCTTGATAACTTGATGGTTTCTATTCAAATAGAAGAAAGGCAAAGAGAAAAGGAAAAGCTAGCACTCCCTAATTCTAGTGATGCTAATGTTGTTGAAAGTAACAAGAAGAACAACTATAAAAAGAAAAAGTTTAAGAAGTTTAAAGATGGTCTAAAACCTCAAAGTGATATCAATAAGAATAATAATAATTCTAAAGGGGGATGTTATGTTTGCGGTAAACCTGGGCATATAGCGAGAAATTGTCGGCACCGCAAAGACAAGAATAATAAAGCATCTGAGGCACAAGTGCAACAAGCTAACATGGCAACAGCCGGTACTAGTAATGTAACCGATGTTGGGTTAGTAATTTCAAATATTGAAATTAATTTAGCTTGTGAATCTACCGATTGGTGGGTTGATACTAGTGCTAATATTCATGTCTGTGCCGACAAGTCTTTATTTTCTGCTTATCAGGTTACATATGGGAAAACCGTGAACATGGGAAATGCTAGTGTTGCACAAATTATGGGAGAACGGAGAATTGAATTACAATTGAGTTCTGAGAAGACTTTGTCCCTACATAATGTGCAGCATGCGCCGGAGATTAGAAAGAATCTAATTAGTGGATCCCTTCTTATTCAAGATGGTTTTAGACTTGTGTTTGAGTCAAATAAGGTTGTAATAAGTAAGAATAGTTATTTTATAGGAAAAGGTTATATGTTAAATGGTTTGTTTAAGTTGAATGTTATAAAGGTTAATACTAGTTGTAAATTCACTTATTCTATTTATAATATTGATGTATCTTCAAATATTTGGCATCACTACAAGAAAATGTAGCAATGGTGTCAAAAAAATTACTCACCATTGTTATATTTTCAGTGAGCATTGATCAATGGCTACAAACAATTTTGTAACCAGCTTTTGTAACTATTGGCCTCGTAGGCATAAAGTTATGTTAGCAATGGTTACAAATTAATTAGTCACCAACAATAGTGTCAAGAGAATCACTCACCACGTAGTGTCAAAATAATATGCAGCCATGACGTGGTGTCAGATGAATTGGTAGCCATGCAATTAGACTAAAAGAAAAGCAAAAAAAAAAAAAAAAAGGGTGGTGTCCGATTCATTGGATGCCACGCCTTTTTTTTTTTTTTTTTTTTAAAAGCGTGGTGTCCAAAGAATCGGACACCACGCTATTTCGTATTTTGTTTTTTTAAATTGTATTGTACCGTGGTGAGTGAATAATCACTCACCACGGTTTTTTTTTTAAAAAGCGTGGTGTCCAAAGAATCGGACACCACGCTATTTCGTTTTTTTTTTTTTTAAATCGTATTGTACCATGGTGAGTGAATAATCACTCACCACGGTTTTTTATTTTTAAAAACCATGGTGAGTGAATAATCACTCACCATGGTTTTTAAAATTTTTTTTTTTAAACTGTGGAACCATGGTGAGTGAATAATCACTCACCATGGAATCCGAAAATTTTTAAAAAAAATTGGTGGCGGATTAACCGCCACTTTTTTGCCAAATTATTCAATTTTGTTGCCTTTTTCCCTCCATTTTATTATATATACATATATAATTCATAATATACTAACACACACAAATATATATATATATATATATATATATATATATATATATATATTAATATAAAACATGATATATGTAGTATATATATGTGTTTAAAATATACTTTTATATATATATATATATATATATATATATATATATATATATATACATGTTATGTAGTGTGTAAAATATATCTATATATATATATATAAACACAAAAATCAATATATTATCTATATATATATATATATATATATATATATATATATATATATATATATATATATATATATATAAACACACAAAACAATATATAAAAATCCAAACAATACATAACTAATATAACACCCAAAAAAGAAAGTGGTAAAAGAGAGGATTTTCGGATTTTAGAGTGAGATTTTCATATTTTTTGAGGGAGAGGAGATAATTTTCGGATTTTTTGAGGGAGAGGAGATGATTTTCGGATTTTTTGAGGGAGAGGGGAGGATTTTCGGATTATTGAGGGAGAAGAGATGAAGAGATGAAGTTTGTGAAAAATGGGGTATATTTATAGATATATAAAATTGTGGTGACAGATTTTTTTGACCCCTTTGCTATCACAAGAATTGTGCCCTCAATGGGGTCAAAATAATCTGACACCATTGATATCACATGGATTGTGCTTTTGTGGGGTCAAAAAAATCACTCACCATGTCTGAACATGGTGAGTGATTTTTTTGACCCTATAGACTTTAATGCTTTGGTGAGTGATTTTCTGGACCCTACACCTAGCAAGAAATAAATCAGACACCATTGTTTATCTATGGTGAGTGATTTTTTTGAAGCTATACAACTATCACAAATTATCACAGATTTCTTATCTTCTTCCCCTCATTTCCCCCATTTTCTTCCATTTTCACTCGTTTTCACCCCCAAAAGCCTCCATCTTCTAATTTTTTTTTTCAAACAAACTCTCCAAAAAACCTCCATCGATCACTCCACGGCTCACAATTCTCGGCAATTAGAAGGTAATTTTAATACATTTACTGTTTTGTTGGCTTGATTTGACTTGCTTAAATTTGGTTTATTTATTTACTTCAAATTATTATGTTTTAGCATGCAATTTAATTGTTCAAATACAATAGTTTAATTTTATGTGGTATATATATGATCATCATTGGTATATTCTTTGTATGTTTACAAATAGTTCGTTAGTGCATTTTAACTGTAATTAAGTGTTAAGTAGTGTTGCATATGTACATATATATAGATAAATATTGTAGTTATATATTAATATTTTCATTTTAATAATTAAGGGTAGTTTTTTGTGTTTGTAATAGGTTATAAAATGTATAACAACGAAGACCGAAGTTGGATGTACGACAGATTAAATCATGGTGATGATGGGTATTTGAATCCTGTTTTTGAAGCCGGTGTGGGAATTTTTCTAGACTACGCATTTAGTGCAACACAATTATTACGGAATGGCAAAGCTAGGTGCCCTTGCATTAAGTGTTACAATAGGAAATTTGGTGGTAGAGATGGTATTCAATTTCATCTTTACAAGTATGGATTTTTGCCTCAATACTACGTATGGACTGGGCACGATGAAATTCGAAAGCGCGAGGAGGGGTTTGATACAAATATGGGGTTCGATACAAACAGGGATGAGTCGTCGTCTGGGCATAACTTACGGGATCGACAAAGAGAGATGGTCGAAGATGCATTTGCTGGCCGATTCGATAATATCAATGAATTTGAGATTGGAAACGAACAACCGAATAGGGAGGCACAAGCATTCTTCCAGATGTTGCGTGAGGCCGAGGAGCCCATACGAGCGGGCGAGGGAAACACGGTATTGGGATGGGTCGCTGAATTTCTCAATAACAAGGTTCTCCACTCTATCCCTAATGTGGCGTGCGAAAAGAACATACAACTGTTTCGCCAATGGCTGAGTCCAGAAGATCGACAGAGGATGCCAGATAGTATGTATAGCATGCAGAGATATATGAACCGATTGGGGATGGGCTACCAAACATTTGATGTTTGCGTTAACAATTGCTTCTTGTTTTATGGCGAGTACGCAGACAGTAAGTATACGGTGTGTCCTGAATGCAATGAAGGCAGGTTCGAAGAGAGGCTGAATTCAAATAACAGAGCGAAGTTGGTTGGTCGTAGGAAGCTATGGTATCTGCCGTTGACGCCACGTCTGCAACGACTCTACATGTCTCGCGTGAATGCAGAACACATGACGTGGCATTTGAACTGTCGGAGAGACAGTGATCAAATGATCCATCCTGCACATGGAGAAGCTTGGAAATCCTTTGATGCAACGCACACAGATTTTGCCAATGAGCCTCGCAATGTTAGACTTGGCATTTGCACCGATGGATTCAACCCGTTTACGAATAATGCCGTTCCATACTCTTGTTGGCCTGTCTTTGTCATGCCGTATAATCTTCCGCCCGATCTTTGCATGAGACAAGAATACATCTTCTTAAGTTTGTTGATATCTGGACCCAGAAGCCCCGGGAAGAACATTGATGTTTTGCTTCGACCACTGATTGATGAGCTGAAATCACTGTGGGAGGTCGGGGTTGAGACATACGACAGCTTTAGGATGCAGAATTTCATAATGCGTGCAACTGTTATGTGGACCGTCACTGATTACCCAGGGTATGGCATGTTTTCGCAGTGGAGTACCCAAGGCAGGTTGGCATGTCCATATTGCATGGAGGGGACCAAAGCATTTCAGCTGAAGCACGGGAAGAAGAACTGTTTTTGGGGCTGTCACCGGCGTTTCTTGCCACACGACCATCCTTTCAGAGACAACACCACTGATTTCCTAAGGGGCAAGACAGAAGAGTCTTTGCCCTTGGTGAGAAGATCCGGGGAAAAGATGCGGGAACTGGTAGAGTGCTTGCCGGATATTCCATTCGGCCGGAAAAATATCGTCATTCAAGGTTATGGAATTGAGCACAATTGGAACCGGAGAAGTATATTCTGGGAATTGCCTTATTGGTGCACTAACATGATACGTCACAACTTAGACGTAATGCATTGCGAAAAGAACTTCTTCGATAATATAAAAAACACGGTGATGGATGATCCAGAGAAGACTAAGGATAACTTGAATGCGAGGAAGGATTTGGAGTTGTTAACGAGCCGACGAGAGTTGTTCTTGGGGTTTAGCCGAAATGGTAGAGTTGTGAAGAAGAAAGCTAAGTACTGCTTGAGTAAAGAGCAAAAGAAGTTGGTGTGTGAATGGCTGCGGGGTTTGAAGTTCCCTGATGGGTATGCTTCTAACATTTCACGATGTGTTCATATGGACCAACTTAAACTAGTTGGGATGAAAAGTCATGACTGTCACGTGTTCATGCAAAGATTGTTGCCTCTTGCATTTCGCGACTTATTACCGGATAGTGTTTGGGGTCCATTAGTGGAGGTTAGCAACTTTTTCAGAGCTTTGAGCGCCCCTGAAATTCGAAAATCCGATATGGCCACGCTCGAGGTATCAATAGTGGAGACGATGTGCAAGTTGGAAAAAATATTTCCCCCAGCCTTCTTTGATTCGATGGAGCATTTGGCGATTCATCTACCGTGGGAAGCGAAGGTCGGCGGACCGGTTCAATATAGGTGGATGTACCCATTTGAGAGGTAACAATTTTTGGATTATTACTCATTTCTATAATTATAGTTAGTAAAGTATATATATTTAATAAATTGGATATGTTTCGTATCAGGTGCATGCTAGTTTTGAAGAGATCGACGGGTAATAAAGCGAGAATAGAAGGGTCGATTGTGAAGGCCAATATT
Organism: Misopates orontium; assembly: GCA_946800315.1. Taxonomy (NCBI): domain Eukaryota; kingdom Viridiplantae; phylum Streptophyta; class Magnoliopsida; order Lamiales; family Plantaginaceae; genus Misopates; species Misopates orontium. The sequence goes on along the minus strand of OX326950.1, from coordinate 16,779,297 downwards.
ACGAGGGAGATTACTAACTTTTGTGCAGTTTACTTTGGAGCCGGAGTTGAAACTCGTCACAGCCGCCTGAACAGGAATGAGGTTGAGAGGACTCTGAATTTGAGTGATGACTTGTCCGTCTTTCAAAATAAAGGAAAGCCCATGGGGAAGCGAGAAAGACCACGCAATTTGACCCTTGCCGAGCACAGAGCCGCTGAGTTATATGTCCTTTTAAATGGCTGTCTAGATTTGGCATGGTATACGGTGCAGTGACCAATGGCTGTCTAGATGTTGCGCCGACAGATTTTGTCTTGCCTTTGCCCTTGCCCTTGCCTTGCCCCTGTTGCGAGGGATCGATCTGTCGTCTATCTCCCATCTATTGTACATTAACACAAATAATTGTTAATAAACATCATATATTACATTTGACGCTCCAATAAAATATACACATGATTACTAATTATGTAATAACAGTCATAAAAGTGTTAATTACTAATATGATCATTACATTTAATTTAATCACAAATTTAATTTTGCTATTTTATGCTAAATTTTAAGTTTTTCCTAAATTCCATACTATTTCTTGAATTTTCCCAATTTTAATAACAAAATTCCAACACTTTTAATAAAACTATCTTAATTACAGCTAATTATAGAATGAGTACACATATATAATCATGTTTCACCTTCCCAAACTTAATTACTAGTTAATTTTAACTAAATTAATATGAATTTAATAATTTTATTACTAATTATACAATATATAGTCATCAAAGTGTTAATTCCTAATGTAAGCATGTAATTTAATTTAACTACAAATTTTATTTTGCTATTTTATGCTATATTTTAATTTTTTCCTAAATTTCATTATATTTCATAACTTTCCTAATTTTTATAATAAAATTCCATCACTTTTACTAAAACTATCCTAATTAAAGTGAAAGTCTCCTAATTACTCCTAATTAATTATGAAATGAGTACACATAATGTGGTCCTAATTACACTTTAATTTTCTAATAACAAATAATTAAGACATGCATGCATGCTAGCTAGCTAACATTCTAATTAAAATTACTAATTGCATAAATAAATGTAAAATGCTAAATATTAAATAAAAATTAAAAAACAAGCAAATATCCAACAAATACTATATTTTGCTAATAACATTCATAAACACAACAATATCAACATATAAAATGCATAAAAACTAATTATAGGAATAAATAGAAAAAATTAAGAAATCTAAAACATACAATTTAACCATAGAAAATCGATTTTTTTTTTTTGCATAATAGTGTTCTCCAAACATTATTTAATAACATACCTTAATTTATTGTTGAATTTGGAGAGGATTAGAGTGGATTTTAGAAAAAAAATTAGGGTTTGGGAGTAGGGCCGAGTTTTGGAGATGGTGGGGAAGAAGAAAATGAGGGAAAAAGAAGAAAAAGGGGGAAAAGAAAAAAAAATAAAAAAAATTAAAATGCATGTCAGGGCGTCCAAAAAATTGGACGCCCCATACATGCTGCTTTTTGTTTTTTTTTTTTTTTATATTTTTTGAGTTTTACCGTTTGATTCAAATTGAATCAAACGGTAATTTTCTTTTTTTTTTTTTTTAAATTTGTTTAGTGCAATTTCTTTTTTTTTTAATCTTTTAATCAATTGTTACCTTTTTCTTTTTTTTTGAAAGTCTCCTAATTACTACTAATTATCAAATGAGTACACATAATATGATCTTAATTACACTTTAATTTTCTAATAGTAAATAATTAAGACATGCATGCATGCTTAACATTTTAATTAACACTACTAATTGCATAAACAAATATAAAATGCTAAATATTAAATAAAATTTAAAAAACAAGCAAATATCCAACAAAAACTATTTTTCGTTAACAACATTCATAAACACAACAATATCAACATATAAAATGCATACAAACTAATTATAAGAATAAATAGAAAAAATTAAGAAATCTAAAACATACAATTTAAAAATTAAAAAAAAAAAAAAACAAAAACCGTGGTGTCTGAAAAATACACCACAGTTTAAAAAAAAAATAAGGAAAACCGTGGTGTCCGAAAAATCGGACACCACGGTTTATAAAACAAAAATAAAAAATAAATTGGAAAGCGTGGTGTCCAAAAAATCGGACACCACGTTTTGATGGAACAGATCATGCCACACGGCATGATCTGGTCCTTTAATCCATGGCTACAAATTTTTTGGATGCTCACATGGTGTCAGAATCTGACACCATGTGGCATCCATATTTTTTGTAGCCATTGCCTATTTTGGTTTTTTTTTTTTTTGTTTTTATTGTTTTATTTTGCATGGCTACAAAATAATTTGTCACTATTGTGTTTAATGGTGAGTGAATATTTTCACACCATGCTTGGTGAGTGAATTTTTTCTCACTATTGCTGCCTACAAATATTTTTGACACCATTGATTTAAATTTTGTTGCTACATGGCTACAGATTAAAATCACTCACCATATTTTTGTAGCCATTGCATTACATTCTTGTAGTGCATGATCGTCTTGGACATGTTAATTTATTTACCATTAAGAAAATGATGAATCTTAATCTTATTCCTAAGTCTGAAATAAATTTTCATGATAAGTGTGAAATATGTGTTCAATCTAAACAACCTAGAAAACCTTTTCTTAAAGTTAATAATAAATCTAACAAAGTTTTGGACTTGGTCCATAGTGATGTATGTGATTTTCAAACATTTTCTAGAAATGGAAAAAGATACTTTGTTACTTTTATAGATGACTTTTCAAGATATTGCTATGTTTATGCAATTAGAACTAAAGATGAAGTTTCTTTTTAAAATATATAAAAATGAAGTGGAGAATCAAAAAGATGCGAGAATTAAAGTTCTTCGGTCTGATCGAGGAGGAGAATATTCACTAGATGAATTTTGTAAGGAACATGGGATAATTCATCAAGTTACGGCTCCTTACTCTCCTCAATCTAACGGAGTTGCCGAGCGAAAAAATAGAACTTTAATTGATATGGTTAATTCTATGTTAAGCAGTTCGGGCTTACCTAATAACTTTGGGGTGAAGCAATTAATTCTGCTTGTTACATTTTAAATAGAATACCATATAAAAAATCAGATGAATCTCCGTATGAACTTTGGAAAGGTCATAAACCAAATCTCAAATATCTTAAAATGTGGGGGTGCTTAGCTAAAGTGGAAGTTTCTATTAAATTAATAAATAAGTTGGGACCAAAAGCTATAGATGGTGTTTTCATTGGTTATTCACTTAATAGTCCAACTTATAGAGTTTATGTTATTAAATCTGATATTCCTGACATCCGTGTTAAGACAATTATGGAGTCTAGGGATGTTGTATTCTTTGAAGAATCATTTCCATTGAAAAGTAATATATCAAAAACTCCTAGCACTAATTCTTCAAATACTTCTACTAAAAGAATAAATGAAAATGTTCATGAAACTAGAAGAAGTAAAAGAGCTAGAGTTGAAAAGTCTTTTGGAGATGATTTCTACACATATCTTGTCGAAGATATCTTGTCGAAGATGATCCACTCACTTATAGAGAAGCTATAGCTTCAGTTGACTCTATATTTTGGAAAGAAGCTATTAAAAATGAAATAGAATCATTAATGAGTAATAAAACTTGGACTTTGACTGATTTGCCGAAAAGTTGCAAGCCTATAGTATGTAAGTGGATCTTTAGGAAAAAACTTAGACCAGATGGTTCCATAGATAAATATAAAGCAAGATTAGTTGGTAAGGGATATGCACAAAAGGAAGGATTCGATTATTTTGATACTTATTCTCCGGTGACAAAAATCACTACTATTAGAATCCTTTTAGCCTTAGCATCTATACATAATCTTGTAATTCACCAAATGGACGTGAAAACGACATTTTTAAATGGTGAATTGGAGGAAGAATTATATATGGAACAACCAGAAGGTTTCATAATGCCTAATCAAGAACATAAAGTGTGTAGACTTCTAAAGTCCCTATATGGCTTGAAACAAGCGCCAAAACAATGACATGATAAATTTGACCAAGTTATTGTCTCAAATGGCTTTATTATTAATGATTATGACAAGTGTGTGTATAGTAGAGTACATAAATCCAATTATGTGATTTTGTGCCTTTATGTTGATGATATTTTAATTTTTGGCACCAATATGAGCATCATAAATGAAACTAAGTCTCTTTTGTGCAAGAATTTTGATATGAAGGATCTAGGGGAGGCTGATGTGATTCTTGGTATAAAAGTGATTAAATCACATGAAGGAATCACGATAACTCAATCACATTACGTAGAGAAACTTCTTAAGAGGTTCGATGAATTTGATTGTAAGCCTTTAAGCATACCTTGTGATCCTTCTATCAAACTTAAGAAAAACATTGGTGATCCGGTTGCTCAATTAAAATATTCTCAAATTATTGGAGCGTTAATGTATCTTTCAAACTCAACTAGACCGGATATTGCACACATGGACCAAAGTTTCGGTTTCGATGTATGTTTCGGTCTCCTGAATATTAGAAAATTTTCGTAATTTTTTGGAGGCTTTTCGACATGTTTCGAAAATTTCGTAAAAGTTATAGTTGAAATGTAATTGAAAATTACTTCTAGGTTTCGTTTCGGCGAAGTGAAAAATGGAAACGTTTCGGTGGTTTTCGAGGAAACGTATGGAAATTTTGAACCATGATTGCACAAGCTGTTGGGAGACTTAGTAGATATACTAGTAATCCTGATACTAGTCATTGGAATGCTTTAGAAAGGGTGTTAAAATACTTAAAGGGCACTATATACTATGGAATGCATTATTTGAAGTATCCCACTGTGCTTGAAGGGTATAGTGATGCAAACAGGGTTTCTGATTCTGATGAAACCAAAGCTACTACTGGGTATGTCATTACACTTGGTGGTGCAGCTGTGTCTTGGAAATCATCCAAGCAAACTTGTATCTCTCGATCATCCATGGAAGCCGAGATGATAGCTCTTGATGCTACTGGCCAGCATGCGTAATGACTTAAAGGATTGGTGACAGACATTCCTTTAGTTGAAAAGCCAATATCTGCTATCTCAATACATTGTGATAGTCAATCAGCTATAGCTAAGTCTAAGCAAAAGAATTCAAATGAGCAAAAGAGACACTTACGTTTAAGACAGAAAACGATAAAGTATCTCACTGATAAAGGAATCATTGCTTTAGACTATATTCGGTCCGAAAAGAACATTGCTGATCCTTTAACTAAAGGACTTCCGAAAAAGCAAGTGCAAGAATTTGCGAAGGGGATGGGATTGAAGTCCATAAATTAGAATCACCAACAGTGGAAACCCAACCTTACTAATTTGGAGATCCCAATATGAAGGTTCAATGGGTAATAACAAGCTGCTTGAGTGATTGGACAACACCTATATAATATTATAAAATATGAGAATCCCTCCTATGCAATAATTGGTGTTGTACTGCAACAAAGAGGACGAGTATAAACTCCTAAAATGAGTTCGTGACCATGAGTAGGGTGTTGAGTTGCAGATCACCCTTGAAGAGCTCACCTATACGGATGTGATTGTGGGGCCGCAATCTATGAGACTCGGACTTGTCTCTAGAGCATTCGTTATAACAAGATACCAGCGCAAGGCCGTAAATGTGCTACCCCGTTAGAACTTGGTAAATACTCACACTAAGTGTATGACTTGTTGAAATTTGTGATAAAGATTCATAGTTCAAGAACCTATGTTCACTATGCTTCTACAAATGCATACTTGTCAATACTAAGTAAAAGTTCAAGTCCGCAAGACACTTTTGTCGATTGCTTAGTAAAGATTGCCTTCTTATGTATACTATTTTATTTTGAATCATGTCGGGGATTCTTTTCCTATTGGAGTGAACATACTATTTTGGTGGGCTGCATTACACCATATAATCCCTCCTTTTCTCTTTTGTTCAATCGGGCAGTGAGTTTTTTTCAAATTCCAAATTGCCTCAAACCTTTTGAGCGGCAGGTTGCATCCTTTCACTCTATTTACAGATTGTTTTGTGTCTCTTGGGAAGAGTTGTGGTTTGAACTATAAATAACCAATCAGTTTTTCATGGGAAAATATATACGAAATCATTTTTTAACTTCTGCAGAAACTTTCGAACAAAGCTTTGCTGTAAATTTTTTACAAAGTCTTGTTTCTGCAATTGATCAATTCCCAAACAAACACTTATATCTGTTCGGTAAAACCCAATAAAAATACTATTGCTATATTTATTATTTTTGAGTATTCTGTATAAAGAAGGCAATCGTGAATCGTGGGTTGTTCGAGTTCGTGGGAATTTCTTGTTCGAGTGCACGTCAAGAGTTCCTGAAGGTTCGTTGTATCTTGGGAGTAGATGTCGAGAGGTTGTTTGCACCACGACAGCGGCGGAAATTCTACTCTATAGGAAGCACGGTTTCTATGTGTGCCTCGAACCGGGTTCTATCTAAAACACCCCTCTTAAAATTATTATTGCTTGTTGCTATTGTTTGTTTTTGTGTTATTAACAAGTTAAATAAACCAACATAAACTTAGTTTATATAAGCCAACATTTGTCACATCCCTCTTTTAACTTTTTTTTCCGTGTAAACATTTGAGTGATGAGTCGTTCTAACATCGATAATAAAATTTTGCACGTGAAACTATATGATAGATGCCAAAAAACAAATGTGCGTTCTATTTTCAAAGAACTATGACTAGAAGAAAATGTGACAGTAACGAGACATTACAGTTCGGTAGAAGCATAACTACTAATAGAAGTTAAATGCGACGAAGAACAACAGTATACTACAAAAGAAGCAGAACCACGGCTTAAAAATAATTGCGAGTTGCGACAATAATGTAATATTATATTGCGATAAAAGCAATACTCTACTAGAAAATAGATGCGATATTTTAATTACTGCATGAACTCTGTCCTATTTGTCATAAATCCACTGTGCACTAAATTTCCCCTGAAAAGAAACCGTTCGCGGATTTCCGACAGATCGGACGGAGTTCAAGTAGTAATCATGGCACCAACTCTAGAGAATTCCACCAAGTGTACAGAGTTGTTGGCACCTCGAGCATTGACATTGGAAGTGATGTGGTCTGAACCTAAGCTACTACTGAGAAACATGGACCAACTTCAGAATATAAGTTTTAGAAAATGGCAAAAGAATGTAAGCTTTGTAGTGTTGAAGAAAACTTGTTGCAGTTCAAAACCCGAAACAACCAATATCACAACCAAGACTCTGAGCATGACATGAAAGGAAACCGCGCTGGATCTTCAAGTGCACTGAAGGAAAAGTGTTAGTCTGCAAAGTCTGATGGGACACAAATGACATTTCTTCTAAATGGATTTATGGAAGAAAGTACTGGAGAAGTAGGGCATTTGCTTATGAGGAAACAAATGAGCTTCTTAAAGATCAAATAACAGTGCCAGATATGCGGATATCACAAGTGCATCAAAAGAACAATCTAATATCAGTTGTTTAGTGGAATCTGGGAAATCCTTGCTTAGAAATGAGAAAAGAAGGGAATCTTTTTGAAGAGATTGGTAGTTCTTGTTGTTCTTCTAAAAAGATTAGGCATGTTGAAAATGTGTTGCGTTCTTCTCGTAGTCAAGAAACCTATCCGAGGCTTTTCAACTTTCTCAGGATTCAAAGGAGATATCTTTTACCAGAAATTTTTTGAATTGATGTTCAAGATAATTACCACATAAATCAGTTCAATGCAATATCTCAGTCCTTGCCAAATGATGATAAATATATCAAAACATAAGACCTAGTTGTTTCCCTCTATCTACTTGATTCTCTTGATATTGACTTGAACACGCTGCTTGACTGTGGCTCTTATGATCTTATTCCTAATTCTTCAGAAGTTCTTCATTTTGGCGTGGACTCAACTTTCCAGATAAAGGAGAACATGGTAATTCTCACACTGCAGAAAATAGTAATTAGTTCTCTAGTGAGGGTTGTTGTTGACAAGGGCGAGGATCACGTAGATCCTCCAATGACAGTCATATAGTTAGGACTTGTTCAGGATACAATTACGTTACATATCTTGAGCAGAAACATTGAAGTGAGGACGGTTTTGCATACAAAATTTGTAGCATAAATTTGACTAGATTTTGTATATCGCGAGCATATACTCTAGATAAGCACCGCCATCACAAGATACAGCTACCAAATCCTGCATTCTAAAATGGTTCTGTTGAGATGTAAGAAAAGGAACGTCGTTTGTTTAGATGTTCCCCTCAAAGGAAAAGATAATAATCAACTCATTTAAGACATGGCTTCAAAATAATGGTCAGTGAGCTTTATTACTATGACACTCTAATCCTTATCTCTTTGAAAATTACATCGGCTTAAGCTTCTCCTAATTAACATCACGAATTCCGTACTTAGCTGCGGAGGAAATACTGTAACGTCTCTATATATAATCCTCAAATCTCAAATATTCTCCCATGTTCTGCAATTTCACACAGACTTGATCATACAGTACAAGCGCGTACATAAAATATTTATCAAACAATTTATTCAGATATGTTTTCCAATGAATATTTTAACATGAGAAATCAATTCATCTACTCTTGCTCCTACTACATATGTGTACGTTCCACGGATTAATGGACGTATTTTAGGACTCCCTAATGAGTTTTTCTGAGATCGTTGAGGAAAATCATGGCATGTGGAACTCTAGGATTTGACAAAAATACGACTTTATATTGCGATAGAAGAAGAAAAACAATTACGAGATGGATGTGATAAATAGACACATTACTATCGCGATAGGAGTAGGTATGCGACTAAAGTATGGTTGCAATAAATTTCTGCGATTTTATTGCGACAGAAGCAGTACAACAAGTAGAAGATATATGCGATAAAAATGTCTGAGTACATCTCAATACAAGTAAATACGACTAGATATATATTATGTTATCTGTACTTTTCTGGATTACTTTGGTAGTTATAACTTTTCCCAAGGAGGACTGGAAATTAAATGGCCTAATTAAATGCCTTGGATTGTTTTAGGAAATAGGTTTAAAGTTTTACAATGTCGAGTAGTTATCTTTACTTGCTTAGTCTCATCACTGATGAATCTTAATTACATAAATAAAAATAAGAATTTTTCTGATAACTTAACGATGAATTAGCGCAGTACTTAACTATAATATTGGATAATTGATTCTAAAGCAGATATTTCTTTTAACTGACTCACTTGAACAACTAAAACTGCAGACCAACACATCTAGATGCATCATACTTGTACATCTTTAAAGTAAAGTTAAATTTCATATCTGTTTCATTTTTATTGAATCATCTTATGCTGGTATCAAACCTTACACTCGGATATTTATTAAATAGATAAACAAAAGAAATTTCTCATCAAACTAGAAAGTTTACAAATAACGATCCCTAGCAATTGACAAGATTTCAGTTTCTGGATTCTTTAAATAACTGGATTTGTTTTCGAACAATCGCAAGCTCTTTTTGAACCGCATCAATTTCATTTTGAAGGCTCTTCACTACCTCAATAGGACCATGAACAGGATTATCTCTCCTGATTTTGGCCTCTAATATCAATGATTCGGCGGTTTTGTTCCTGTCAACTTCTGGAACAGACTTAAGTATTTTCAAAGTGTTTTGAACTCCAAATAATTCATGAACATTCTGAAAATCTTCGTCCCTCTCCGTTGGAAAATAACGAGCCAACATACAATTTGTGTTGCATTTCTTCCGCTGGTATCTGCACGCCGCGCAAGTTTTATGATTCATATTTGACACAAGTTTTGTTTAAGATATTGGATACAAGTGTGTGTTGTCATAGAACATAATGGAATATTTATAATCAAGATTTGTGTGTGTTTTAGTGCAGAAATTAGGTAGCATTAAGTGGGGGAAGGATTTTTGGAAAATGAATTTAATGTTGTTGGATTGAATTGCTTAAAAAGGTTAAAATTCTGTTGTTGTTTTTTGTTGAAATTAGTATAGGTAAATTTAATGTGCCCAAAGCAAAAAAAGTAATAAATTCATTTGCTAGATAGTCTTAACCATATATTTGATAAGAATATCATTTTACTTTAAGGATAATAAATACAGTATTTTGAACGGTAATTATTAGTTTTAAAAGGGGTAGAGCTCCAAATTGAATTGAAGACGGGTTTCAATATACTTCACTAATCAAATCTAGTAGATTTATATGTTATAGAAAACTGAGATGTCCACGTAAGGAGAAGTGGAAGATTTTGTGGAAATAATAAATAGATGAGAGTAACTTCATATTGTTGATGGCAAACACATATATGGAACCTAAGCTGATTGTATATGTCACTATTGATGACTTTGCTTTGTGATTTGTTCCCTATGTGGGATTCGGTTGTGTGTTACCCAATCAGCCCCAATCAACCGTACAATATTTATGAATAAGAAAACCAAAAGTATTGGAAGTTTACAATGCCATCCTGCCTTTGTTATAGGATATTTATATACATTCTTTAAGTTTCTTGCGTAATGATTAATTAATTTGCAAGTTTACAATGTTTTGCATGTAATGCAGCAAGTTTAGAGATAAAGTTTAACTTCTCTTCAAAAAATCAAACTTAGGCACTTTGTATAATTTCATTCTTGTTAAAAATGGATGTGAACTCTAACAATCGATGGATCCTATGTTTAAACGAAGTTATTTATATCGTACTATACTTGCACTACGAGTAGAATTTCCTAATATTGATTTTGACTTATATTGTTGTTTAAAGTTAGTTATGTACCATTTGTAAACAAGAATTTTATATTCCCACCCATCCCCTCCCTCCCCCCCCCCCACCGGTTCTGCCCCTGTTAGTGGACTCCATTATGCACTTAAATTGACATAATTCATTCAGTAATCATGGTGCCAACTGCCAACTATAGAGAATTCCAACAAGCCCTCCGAGTTCCTGGCACCCCGAGCCCTAACAATCCAAAGTGATGTAGTCCGAACGTCAACTAATGATGAACATGGACCGAGTTCAGAATATAAGTTTCTAAAAATGGTAAAAGAATATAAACTATATTCTGAATTCTATGGCGATAGAGTTGAAGGAAACTTGTTACAGTGCAAGAGTTGTTCTAACCAATATCATAGCCAAGACTATGAGCAGTTATAAAAAGACAAAGGCTTTGCTCTGACTATGAAAACCGCAAGATTCCACAATACCAAACTATGTTGAATCAACAAATGCACGAGAGAAAAACTGTGAGTTAGCAATGTTTGGTGCACATACGTGTTCTAAGTGTATTTATGACGAGAAGGGGACTTTTGCTTAATAGGAAACAAATGAACTTCTTAAAGATCAAGATAACAACGCTAAATATGTGGATACCACAAGTGCATCAAAAGAACAGTCTGTTATCAGTAAATCCACAAAATGAGAAAGATAAGAATCTAAAACATATTTGCTTACAAGAAGAAAAAAGTATCACATAAATCAGTTAGATGCGATATCTCAAGCCTTGTCAAATGATGATAAATAAATAATAATAAAAAAAACAACAGAATACGCAGTGGCGTTCACCGCATTTCCCTAGATTTGTACATCGCTTCTCTGGATTTTGACTTGAATATGCAACACGACTGGGATTCTGATGAATTTGCTCTACATGAACCTACAAAAGTTCATCATTTGTTTGTCAACTCAACTTTTAAGATAAAGGAGAACATGTCAACTCTCCAACTGCAGATAATAGATATTATTTCTCTAGTGAGGGTTGTTGTTAATAAGGGCAAGGATCATGTAGATTCTCCACGTGTTAACAATTACCTCATACATGAATAAATTATTTAGTATTTTTCTTGAGAGTGGAAGCAATATTATGCCCCCATTAACCCGTAAAGAGTTCTCTTCTTTACACTTAAGTTTACCCTTACAACCCAGCTAATCGATCATGTATATCGCCTCTTTATTATTTGCTTTACTTATTTTGTGATAGTTCATTAGTTTACTTGGGCACATGTAGATAGACATAGAATGTGAGAATTTTGAATTTATATGGAAATCTAAGATAAACGTGGCAAAAATATGACATTTATATTACGACAAAAGTAGAACCACTATTCGAAGATGGATACCTTGATAATGCGACATGAGACTGCAATACAAGAGAAACTGCGACTATGATGCGACAAAAATATGTTCATTAATTGTGATAGAAGCAAAACAATGCTAGATTGTATCATCTATTCATATTTGATTTACTTTTTCCATATGCTGGACCTAGAGTCAATAGGATATAAGTAATAAATTTTGCTTCAAACTGTTTTTTAAAAGTATAATTAATATTTAATAGTGCAGCTTGGGAGTAGCTCTAACCAGTGTTCTTGAAATCGGACCGGACCGGCCGGTTGAACCGGTTCGACCGGTGACCGGCCGCTGTTCCGATCTGGTTTGCTGTTTTGGGCCGGCCGTAAATCGGCCCGGAGAAAACCGCCCAAAACCGGACCAAAACCGGGAACCGGTGGTCGGTTTTGGCGGTTCGAACCACTGCCTCTTAAGTTTTTTTTTTTTTTTTAAAAAAAAGATAATTCACATCGTTCTGTGAATCTGCCATCTGTGCCGCTCCTTCGATTGTCGCCGCCATCTAACTCCGATAAGATTCTGGGTACTGGTGTATATATTGATTTGACTATGAGTGAGAGTGAGGGTTTTGGAATTGGAGAAGAAGGGATGTGAAGGTACGGTGGTCTGGATAAAATTATGGAATGACTGGGGAGGATGAACCTGGACACTTTTGCTTTGACTCTTTTTTTTTCTTTTTTTTTATTTATTTATTTATGTGAGTTTATTTCTCTAAAATAAAATATGGTAGCTGCAGCTCATACTATGGCATGTTTAGATTGAAAAGTAAACATTAGAAGAAATTACATTACCTATTTGGTTGGTTTGTATAAAGGCTTAGATGATCTATAAAAAAAGAAATATGCTCATGTCAATATGAGAAAATAACGTGGCAAATTTAATTGATTAAAGTTAACCATACGCACACTAATTAACATTCTATGAATTATATCTTCCTAGAAGAATTACAAAAGGTTATACAACTTTTTGTGACGAGATATAATATATATATATATATATATATAGTACTAAATTATAAATAGTTTGAGGATATTCAAAATATGGTACAAGGTATATTTATTGACTATATTGAGTTTTCATACCGGTTCGACCAGTGGTTAAACCGGTTCGACCTGTAAAACCTGTAACCAGTGAAGTTACCGGTTCAATGACCGGTCCGGTTTTAAGAACACTGGCTCTAACTTAAACAGAGGTTTCCTTAAATAAAAATAAGAATATTTAGATAGAAAATAATATTGAGCAATCAATCTTGTAACAAATGATTCAGATATAAACCGGTCAACTTTTAATGGAGAAGCTGCAGAAAAACATATCTTAGCTCATCCAAGGTTCGAAGTGACAAAACATTAGTTTGGGGTACAAAATGTCAAAAGACACAACTTTGAGGAAATAAAATGTCAATCACTCCTTTTCAAAATTTTGATTTTGGGACCAAACGTCATGAGAAGTTTCAAGAATTGGGAAAAGATTTGATTTTAGTAATGTAATGAGATCAAATGTGATAACAAGTTTCAGGAATTGGGACTTTTGATTTTAGTAATTCTATGGGACCAAATGTGGTGATATTGAAATCCTATGGGGCCAAATTTACAACTTATATTCCTTCTGTTACTAATATCCCTCTACCAATGTTACCAACTAAAACTACACCATTCTAATCTACTATTAGTTACATATACTCTATGTCATCATCTCATCGTTTAACAGTTACTCGATTTCATATGAGATCAACAGTTTCTCGATGTCATTACCTACATTAACTTCTTTATAGTCTTACGACTCTTACCACTACATCTCCCTACACGGTAAGAAGGTTCATTGAGATTTAAGAAACCATTGGTTCTTCAAATATTTCGCCTCATCTGACCAGGTTGAGATTGAGAAATCGTTGATAACCAAATTATGTCATCCGCGTTGAGATTAAGAAACCGTTAGTGACCAAGTTATGTCATTTGATCTAGAACCTTTCTAGACAGATATATCATATTCAAGTGAGGATGCCAAGATTGCAGAATATAGCTAAATATTTTCCCAGGTAAATAAAACAAAAATATCCGATCGATTCGACAATTTAGCTTCTCAAATCCAATGCCAGAAATACTGGACCAATTGCTTTTGGCGCATTGAACTGGTAAGATTCATTAGAAGGATAATGATCCATCAACAGTCCATCCAACAACAATGCAACTCTATGGAGGAGAATGAACAAAGTCATGTAGATTTAAAACTTCATAACATAAAAGGTTCCTATCTCGTACGAAATTCATGGGTTAGCTTTCAATGCCAGGCTATCCATTCTTCCATGAGAAAAGAACGTAGCCATATGTACAACACAACATAACAACAAAGTAATGTGCTGTTTTAGTAGTGAACAGCATGTCCAATTGTATTTCAACAACAAATACTAATCTGGTCTTTCTCTGAAAATTCGACATCTTAATTGTATTTCAAGATAGCACGTCCAATTTAGTAGTGAGCAGCATGACGGCAATATTATTAATCTCTCTGAAGTCGCTGCATACTTCAACCTAAGTTGCACTTAAAAGCGAACCACCTATATTGACTAGAAACAGTAAAATTTCAGCAAAAGATCTTCGATAGACTTTGCTTTCTATTAAGTGCTTATTTTCTTTCTCACTTTTAGACATCTCTTCCTTGATAAGGTCAAAAATAACATCGATTTCTTATGTGCAGAATCAGTTCCTAGAGTTTATTTGCAAAGTTTGGGAGCACAGAACTTATGAGGAACTCTGTAATAAATACGGGCTAGATAAAGTCATACCAAGTAATGCGCAGCAATGTTACCACGCAGCACAGCTCTCAAGCGAAAGAAAGGGAACCTATTGATGAAGGAAACTGATCTCATCCTCTGAGAAATTATGGGTAAACAAGCAGAAATCTTCTGTGTCTCAAGCAGAACGGACATACCAATAAACAAATTCAGGTAACAGAAAATTGCGAAGATATAAGACAAAACATATGCTCTTAGTTAATATAAGACTAGCAACAATATCACCTTAGTTCACTAAATTTGGTAGCTTTTCCTATAGAGAAATCCTTTAGAAATAGATACAAGATCGGGGTAGTGACATATAAAGGCAGATGGACAAAATTAATGATGACTGTCCTTTACTCCTCTTGCCAAAGAATTACTAAGATGAATTATCGCGCCAGCTCCAGCCTAAATATTTCTCTCTTACATCCAGCTATCCTTCTTCATAGTACAAAGGACAATAAAAGAGATGCCTTTCTTCTTCCCACCTCTACCAAGATTATGCAAACAACACTCCTGAGTAGACCATATAACTTGAGATCCTAGGTAGAGGTTAACACATATCAGTGCTTACATCGTTTAAAAAGTTGGAATTGCCTAAGTAATACTCAGATCAATTATAAGAAAGGCTATCAAGATAGAGGTTGACGAAAAGATAATCATCTACTAATATTCAAAAGCAACGGCAAATTTGAAATCAATACAAAGGCATTATAAACATCACAAGAGATATCATTTCAACCTCTAGTTATACGAAACTGTGTATAAGGGAATTACACTTTACAAAAATTCAGAGGGCGAGGGTGCATCCGGCTTCCCACTATCGCCCAACCCTCCAGAGTGCTGCAAATTCTGCAGGACCTGAGGCGTTAGAGTCCCCAAAGAGCCGCCCAAACCATCATTCGCAGACCCAAAATATTGACAAACAAGGCGAGCAACTACTCCAATAATCTGCAACTGGTTCTGACAAGCATTGGCGTGCATCTGCATCATTTGTTTCTCATGTTCCATCTGCATTTCAACCATTCTCTCCCTCCACACCATCTCTTCTTCCTCCCACTTCTCCTCCCACTTCATCCTCCTCCTCCTCTCCTCCTCCACCTCTCTCTCCCAACGCCTCCGTTTCTCAAATTCCCTCTTCGCACACGTCATCTGCATTTCTTCCAACTCCATCTCCGCTGCAAACAACACATCTTCCCTCTCTCTCAACCGCTTCTCCCGACGACCCTCCCTCTCTTTCCTCGATGTCTCGTTCTCTACCGACTTCTCCTCCCTACTCCACTCTCTCTCCCTCTTCTTCTCTTCCCTTCTCACAATCACATCTCTCAACTCCAAAACTCTAGCACCCACCATCCTCAACCTCTTCCCTTTAAACCCTTTGCTCGATTTCTCCCCTGCGTCAAAACCCGAATCTCGATTTCCCTCCTCTGCCCCTCCCTCATCCCCTAACTCACTCCCACCCTCCTCATCCTCATCTTCTTCCTCCTCCTCCTCTCCCATCTCATCCTCATCCTCAATCTCCTCCCCAAAAATACCCTCTTCACAAAATCTATTCTTGTGACTACTACCACACTCTTTAACACCACTCTGATCAGACAACTCAATATCTCCAAAAACTTCCTTGTACTTCAAGAAATTCTCCCAGTGAATCTCTCCATCGCCCCAGTTGAACTCGTTGCCGCCGGAGATTCTGATCTTCTGCTTCACTCCCAGATACTGGTGCCGCATGTTCTGCACTTTGATAGACACGTCACGCCAGGACCACTTGAAGGGAAAAGTGATTGGGTCCTGGTGATGGTGCAGGGAGTTCACGTGGTCCGCGATGGGCTTGAACTTTTTCTCACGGGTTTTGAGCTTCGATAGAGTGCCGGAGTTGAGGAGGTCGGAGTATTTTGACAGTAGAGTTAGTTCTTCAAGTTCTGACCATTTTTTGCGCTTCATTTTGTTGAAATTTTGAGGGAGACGAAGAGTTAGGGTAGTGTGTGTGTGTTTGTTCGGACAAAGAAGTTCAGTCTCTCTCCCACTTGTCTTTGAAAATCTTTAATTTCCTTTTTTTCTTATTTCCCCTTGACCATAGTAGTTTTATTAAAATGTGCGTTTTTTATTTTATTAAATTTCATTCAATTGGGCTTCATATAATTTTGACAAATATACAATTTAGTCCAAAACAAATTTGAAATCAGTCTATGATATGTTTTAGGGTTAGTATGATTATCTTAAGTTTTATATTGGGATAATTACAGCTACACCCCCTGAGGTTTGGTGTAGTTACACATACCTCCCCTATGGTTTGCAAAATTACAGAGACCTCCCCTGAGGTTTGATAAATTACAGAGACCTCCCCTCTAAAATTAAGGGTTGTTTGGGGTGTCATTTTTATATTATTATGCTTTATTACACTTACACCCCTAAATTTTGGTATATCTACAAAAATAATCTTTGATATTTGGAAAATATAAAAAATACTCCAAATAATTTTCAAAAACTATTATATTACTAACTAGAGATATAAAAATTATTTAACTTAAAATTTAAAATTTAATCCAAATATTTTTATTTTATAAAAATACTTAATTTCTTATTTTTGTTTCTCATTTTAACTTTTTGTTTATGTTTTACTCTTAACAATCTCATGAATTTCATCACTGTTCCATATTAATACTATTACCATCGTGACCACAAAATTTTCAACTTATCACAACAAAAAAGTAAGCATTTGGTAAAAGAATAATATCTTCCACTAATCTCCAGAAAAAATAACACAGGAAATACAATACTCAATTCCATATTTTCACCTTCTTAATGAAAATTAAAAAAAAAAAAAACAACAACAAAAATAATCAAGATTTTCACAACACATTTTAAGAAATTAAGAATGATGACAAAATTACCAACAATAGTGACAACAGAATTATCATCATTGGATGTACGTGGTTATTGGTTTCAGGAAACAAGTTTTGTTGAACTTTTTGACAAAGCAAGCAAGCTAAAATGCGCTGCCTTTACTGCACCTTCCAATTTTTTAGAGTTTACTTTTTCTTCCAATATTCTGCAACCAAATCTCGGTGGTTATCTTCTTTTATTGCTAAAATGATTGGTAGGTTACAATTCAACTAGAAAGACAAAAGATAGTAGTTAGTTGAGTTTGGACTGAGATTTGCTTGAGAAATTAAAATATGAAAAAAAAGCCTAAAAGTTAAAAGTTTTGATTCAAAAATGTATTTTGGATTAAAATTTTAAATTTATTTCAAATTTTAAATTTTAATTTAAACATTTATTTTGAGTGAGAAAAATAATTTAAATAGTTTTTATATCTCTAGTTAGTAAAATAGTAGTTTTGAAAATTATTTAGAGTATTTTTTATATTTTTCAAATATCAAAGATTATTTTTATAGATATACCAAACTTTAGGAATGTAAGTGTAATAAAGCATAATAATATAAAAATGACACCCCAAACAACCCTTAATTTTAGAGGGGAGGTCCCTGTAATTTTTCAAACCTCATGGGAGGTCTCTGTAATTTTGCAAACCACAGGGGAGGTATGTGTAATTACACCAAACCTCAGGGGGTCTAGCTGTAATTATCCCATTTATATTTAAATGAACTTGAGATATATTTCTTAAAGAAACTAGTTCTTGTTCAAATAAAAAAGAAAGTGTTGAAGTTTCTGGCTGTAAAGTTCTCTTTATGGATCAAAGTTTCTTTTTTTTCTTCGAAAAGTGCCGAACATTTCCATTTTTAACCATATGGAAAAGAAATGCACAATATTTTGTACGTCTGTTGCAACAAAAACTTTTACGAATTTTTCAAAATATTTTGAAAAGATCTCGAAACATTGCGAAAAGTACTTTATGATGTTTAACGTAGCGAAATATACAATAGAAAGGTAACTTTGATCCATGGTTTTCTTTGTCTTAGAAATACCAATTCTTCAAGTTTATGTTTTGGCGTTAAAAAGTTTTGTGGTTATTAATTATGAAATTAAATAAAAAAGAATAAGTTTCAATACTTCTAAAAATATTTTGAAAGAAAATTACTGAAAATATGTATAATTAAGGAAAAAAAGGGAAACAAATAATATGATGACATACTCATTATTGTGGAAAAAAAAGAAAAAAAATTAAATAAAGCCAAATAAGGTTAAAAACGTGTTCAGTAATTCAACATTAACTCCTATTTGTATAGCCTCCTACTTGTAGGTATTTTACACTTCAAATCATTTCGATTCTCAAAGCTCTCTTATTTAAACTTCTCCCTCTCGAAGTCTAGTATCTTTCAAGAAATTTATATGAATTTATCATGGTCTCCTCCTGCCCAAAGAATCTGAAACCATCTCAGCACTAAACAAACAAACATTTCAATATAAAAGAACAAAATCACCAAACAGATATCAAATATTTATATTCTAACATGATGTTTGAAATACACACTTGTATAGGTGCCTTGGACCAAAGCCCTCAATTAGGGGTGTCAGGGGGCGGGTTTGGGCGGATTGTCGTTAAATATGTGACATTACTCAAAATTTGCGGGTTCCCAATTTATCAATCTCAGAGGGTTAAGTTAAAAACTAAATCATGCAGTTTGCAGGTTGAGCGGGTTACAGGCGGGTGGCGGGTTTAAAATTGTGAAAAAAATATAATAATATTTCGGTATATAAACAAAAACATAATCTACTTTGCGTTCTAAAAAACAACGAAAACGATACAATAACTTAATAAAAATACTTAAACCACAACATAACTTAATTAAAATAACAATATAAGGATGTAAACGAACATTTTATCCGCTTAAATTGTAAAAAAAAAAAAACAATTTAAATCGATCAACAATATCAAATAACATAAAATTAACAAAAAAAAAACTATATTCTAGAAATATTATGAACATATAGCTATATACCTTCCAGAAACTTTCCTTGCTCCCCTCATTCATCCATAAATATACAAACTAGAAAAGTATGTGGGTTGCGGGTTCGGCAGGTCGAGTTTTGGCGGGCGTAGCGGGTCTTGAACACCCCTACCCTCAATTAATTCCTGAAAACAAGCTTGCTTTAAATTGTGATTAGAAAATAAAATGAGCTAGCTATAATTTCCTCCTCTAGATTCAAACACTTTCTTCGTTATTCCAAATTGTGTTTGAATGATGACGTTATTCCGTAATTGACCGCTAATATGCATTCATCGCATGATGATAATGATTATCTCTATTTTATTATAATTTTTAATCATGTGTTAATGTTATTTATAATTTTCATAGCATTGAAATTGTCTAAGAATTATGTTTCTATGTTTAATCCCTCGTTTACTTTTATTTCTATCAAATTGTTGTAGCTATTTTATAATAAAACCATCTATCGATCATTTAACATAACATAAGCACTATAGAAAAGTTAGTTTGATTAGGTTTACATATTAATTTATTTTGTGTATGAATATTATAATTTATATATGCAATCTTAAGTAGTTTTAGTTGATAACTTGACAGAATACTCATGATTCATTTTTTCTTCCAAATTACAAGCTGCTTTTGATTTATCATTTCCATTGATTTAATAAATCATGTCCATTTTATAATTGCATAATTCTACTTTTTCTTTGCCTATTGTTCAATTAAATTTAATCATTAACTCGTTAGCGGGCTCTGATTCACAAATATACTAAGTTTTGATATTATCGCGTATATGATGATTCCTAAACTGGGCAAAGAGCGACGAACTATGTTTGAGATTTATAGTTCAAAAAGCAACAGATATTTGTGACTTTAACCCAAGGATTATGTTGATCTACTGTCGTTCAACAAAGGCTATAATATTAAGTAATTTCCTTCGATATTCATCGAACTACACATTGGTTGTTGTCGGAGTTGACTATAACCGATGTGTTAGATGTGCATTCAAGAATGTATCTCTTCTTGTTTGTGAGGTCGTACCTCGTTGAGAAGTATAAGGTTGAAATATTCTTCACTATATCCTTTGGCTACTCATGACTGTCTAAAATTGTGCTATATTAGTATTCTTATTTACTTACTTTTATGCAATCCAAATTTTTGTCTCTTATGTTATTTTCTTATTTTTTAGGTGTCGATCAAAGAATGCACAAGTTAGTGAATAAAACAGAAAAAATTGTGGCTAAATGAGACAAAAGGAGGTAACTACAAGTCACAAGGATTGAAAAAGACAAAGGGAGAAGAATCCCATGGGCAAGGTGGACAATAACTAGGCGTGGACAATGCCAAGCACGACAAGCAAGATAACTATTGCGTTGCCAATGCTACTCATGCATTGACAACACTGAAGAACACCAACTCTAGTCATCGTTGACTTGTCGTGGTGAATCCTCAAGCATATATAAATATCCTTGAAGAGTATCACAATTCATATCAGTGATCAATATAATAGAATAGAATAGAATAAAAGAAAAGACACATAAGCTCTTTTATTTTTTGTATATTATTTTGTTGTTCCAGAATGGATGTACTAATTTTCTAGTTTATTCATTTTATTGTAAAGAGTAGCCAATGATCATAAACATGTGCATGTATCTTATTAACATAATGTTTGGCCAAAGTTCATCGTTGTTTAGAGTTTATAGAAGTCATTGGATGATGGATCAATTTTTATTAATCTTTTTTTTTTTTTTTAATTTGACGAATTGAGTCTATTTGTTCACATTGAGAACTTTTGTCTAATGTTATTTATGTGTACCATCAATGCCTGAACTGAGTATAGTCGTTTGGTGAAAAACTTGTTGGTACCAAGAAATATATAGTCGGCCAAGGATTAAACCCCTACGTACTTTTTTTAACAACTTATGCATGGTCTATGGTTGCATGATAGGTAAAGTAATTGTATGTTTATTACTTAGTGAAAACCCCTGTGTTTATCGGTATTAGTGGAATAGTTCGTACTTTGGTCTACTAGATCCACCAAAGTTGTACATGCGTTTTAGTGATTTGACCATACGATTCGAAACTAAATTTGGAATTGCCTGCATAAACTTTTCTTATTAGGAAATAATTTAAATTATAATTACATTAGTCGTGCCTAACTACTTTATGTATGGGGAAAGTCGGCTCACTTTGTAAATAGTATATAGAGGTGTGTAGTAGATTAGTTTACTTAGTTACTTTGGTACTAATTAATGAGATAAAGTATGTGAATCCCTCTTTCTCTCATCTCTCTCAAACTTTCATCTTAGCAGTATAAATTTGATTAATTGTATAAATTCTTTTCTTATAAAGGAAGAATTTATGCAATTAATCAAATTTATGGCTAAGATCATTTAATATCGTATATTCTCCCATGTGCTGCAATCTTACTCAGACTTGATCAAACAGTACAAGCGCGTATGTATAATATTTATCAAACAATTTATTCATATATGGTTTTCAATGAATATTTTAACTTGAAAAATCGATTGATCTACTCTTGTTGCTACTGCATATAGTACGTTTTTATGGAGTAATTGACATATTTTTGGACTCCCTAATGAGTTTTTCTAAAATCGTTAAGGAAAAACATGGAATGTGGATTTATAAGATTCGACAAAAATGTAACTTTATATTACGAAAGAAGAAGAAAACAATTAAAAGATGGATGTGATAAATAAACACATTACTATTGCCATAAGAGTAGGACCCTGACTGGAGTATGGATGCGATAAAATTGCGAGATTTTATTGCGATAGAAGCAGTACTAGGACTAGAAGATATATGTGATAAAAATATCTGAATAAATAGCAATATAAGTAAATACGACTAGATATATATTATGGTATCTATACTTTTCTGGTTTACATTGGTAGTTATGATTTTTTCCATGCAGGACTGGAAATTAAATGAACTAATTAAATTTCTTGGATTGTTTTACAAAAAGGTTGTAAGTTTTACAGCATCTGGAAGTTGTCTTTACTTGCTTATCTCGTCACTGATGAATCTTACTCGAATAAAAGTTAATTTTCTTAAATAAAAACAATTTTTTTTTTATAACATAACAATGAATTAACGCAGTACTTAACTATAATATTGCATAATTGATTCTAAAGTAACTATTTCTTTTAATTAACTCACTTGAACTACTGAAACTGCAGACCAACACATCTCGATGCATCATACTTTGCACTAGGATTTATATTAAATAGATAAATAACAGAAATTTCTCATCAAACTAGAAAGTTTACAAATAACGTTCTATAGCAAGTGACAAGATTTCAATTTCTGGATTCTTTAAAATACTGGATTTGTTGTCGAACCATTGCAAGCTCTTTTTGTATCGCATCAATTTGATTTTGAAGGCTTCTCTCAACTTCAATGGGACCATGGACGGGATTATCTCTCCTAATTTTGGCCTCTAATATCAATGATTCAGCAGTTTTATTCCTATCAACTTCTGGAACAGACTTAAGTATTTTCAAAGTGTTTTGAACTCCAAACAATCCATGAACATTCTGAAAATCTTCCTCCCTCTCCATTGGAAAATAACGAGCCAATATACAATTTGTGTTGCATCTCTTCCGCTGGTGTCTGCACGCCGCACAAGTTTTGTCGTTCATATTTGACACAAGTTTACTCTTTTTTTTTCAAGATATTGCATACAAGTTTGTGTTGTCACAAGAAAAAAATGGAGGATTTATAGTTAAGAGTTCGTGTGGGTTTTAGTGCAGAAATTAGGTAACATTAAGAGGGGGAGGGATTTTTGGTATATGAATTTAATGTTGTTGGATTGCATTCTTAAAAAGGCTAAATTTGTGCCTTGTCTTTTTTTGGAAATTAGTATAAGTAAATTAAATGTGGCCAAAGCAAAACAAGTAATAAATTCATTTCCTAGATAATGTTAACCAAATATATGGTAAGAATGTCATTCTATTTGAAGGATAATAAATATAATATTTTGAAGGTCATTATTAGTTTAGAAAGTGGTTGAGCTCCAAATTGAATTTAAGACGGTTTTCAAAATATTTCACTAGTCTAGTATATTTATATGTTATAGGATACTAAGATGTCCGCATAAGGAAAAGAGGAAGATTTTGTTTAAATTTTAAAAATAGATGAGAGTAACTTCATGTTGCTGATAGCAAACGCATCTATGGAACCTAACCTGATTGTGTATGCCATTATTCATGACTGTGCTTTGTGATTTGTTCTTAATATGTGATTTGGTTGTGCGACTATTACACAATCAACCGCAATATTTATGAATTAGAAAACAAATAGTATTTGAAAGCTTACCAAGTCATCCTAACTTTGTTTTAGGATATTTACATACGTTCTTAAATTTCTTGCGTAATCATTAATTACTTTCGCAAGTTTACAATGTTTTGCATGTAATGCAGTAGGTTTAGGGGGAAAATTCAACTTCTCTTCAAAAATTAAACTTAGGCACTTTGTATAATTTCATTCTTGCTCAATGCGGATCTGAACTCGAACAATCGATATATCCTATGTTCAAACAAAGTAACTTGTATTGTACTACTTGCACTACGAGTATAATCGCCTAGTATTGATTTTGAATTATATTATTGTTTAAAGTTAATTAAGTACCATTTGCAAACAAGAACTTCATATTCTGACCCATCCACTCCCCCCCGCTCCTTGACTCAGTCTAGGGTAGTGGACTATATTACGTACCTAAATGACAAAGTTCATGTAGTAATCATGGCGCCAATTATAGAGAATTTCGACAGGACTTCAGACTTTTTGGCACCCCGAGCATTAATAATGCGAAGTAATATAGTTTGAAGTCTGAGACTCAACTGCCAATAAACATATACAAACTTCATAATCTAAGTTTTTGAAAATGATAAGAGAATATAAAGTATATCCTAATTCTATGGCGACAGAGCTGAAGGAAACTTGTTGTAGTGCTAAGAGTTGTTATAACCAATATTATAGCCAAGACTCTGAGCATGTCACGAAAAGACAAAGACTTTCTGATTATGAAAACCGCAAGATTCAACAATTCCAGACTATGTTGAATCATCAAATGCATGGGAGGAAAACTATATATCAATCTACAATGTTTGATGCACATTCGTCTTCCAAGTGTATTTATGACGAAAAGAAGACTTTTTCTTTATAGGAAACAAATGAACTTCTTAAAGATCAAGATAACAACACTATATATGCGGGTACCATAGGTGGAACAGAACAACAATCTAATATCACTTGTTCAACAAATCAAAAGGAAAAAAAAAAATAAGAGAGAGAGAAAGATAAGAATCTGAGAATACTTCCTTAGAAAAAAATGCATTTGACAAAACTGATAGTTCTTGTCGTTCTGCTATTTAGAACCATGTCTACTGGCGAAAAAGATTAGCCATGTAGAAGATATGTTGCGTTCTTCTCGTAGTAAAGAAAAAAAACTCCTATCTGCTGCTTTAAAAACTTCTCAAGATTCTGAAATATTTTCAATAACAAAAAAAAAAATCATAAATGATGAAGATAATTATCACATGAATCAGTTAGATGTGGTATCTCAAGCCTTGTCAAATGATGATATTAAAAAAAAAAAAAAAAAGGAATATGCAGTGACGTTCAATGCATTTCACTAAATTTATCCATCCAATTCTCTTGATTTTGACTTGAATATGCCACTAGACCGGGGTTTTGATGAATTTCTTGTACATGAACCATCAAAAGTTCATCATTTGTTTGTCTAACTCAACTTGCAAGATTAAGGAGAACATGTCAGCTCTCTCACTGCCGACAATAGAAATTATTTCTACAATGAGGGTCGTTGTTGACAAGGAATGGATATTGTAGATTCTTCCACCAGTGTTAATAATTACATCATACAAGAATATATTTTTTTAGTTTTTTTCTTGAGAGTGGAAAAAACATTATGGCCTCATTAACCCATAAAAAGTGTTTGCCTCTACAATTTGAGTTTTTTTTTTTTACACTTAATTAAGTTTGTCATTCCAACCTAGCAGATTGATCACGTGTGTCGCTTCTTTATTTACTTGCTATACTTATTTTGTGATTGTTCACAAGTTTTATTTGAACACATGTAGATAGACATAGAATGTGAAAATTTTGAATTTATATGGACATCTAAGATAGATGAGGTAAAAAATATGACATTTATAATGCGACAGAAGTAAACCCACAGTTAGAAGATGGACACCATGATAATGTGACATGAAATTTGGATACAAGAGAAACTACGACTATGATTCGGCAATGCTATTACACTACGATAGAAGTAGAACAATTCTAGAGTTTGTATCATCTATACATATTTTATCTACTTTTTCCATATGTTGGACCTAAAGTTAATAGGATCTGAGTAATAAAATGCTTCAAACTTTTATATATATATATATATATATATATATATATATATATAATTGCACGGCCTTGAAGTAGCTCAAAGCTACTTTGTCTTGTACATCTAACTTAAATCAAGGTTTCCTTAAATAAAGTAGAATATTGATTTAGATAGAAAATAATATTGAATAATCAATCTTGGAGTGAATCTTGGAGTAAATGATTCAGAGATAATATATAAACCATTTAACTTGTGATGCATAAGCTTCACAAAATTATATCTTAGCTCATCTTACTTCCATGTCTATAATATTCAAACTATGATTAGTTGAAATTAAATATATTCGTAAAACATTGACAATTTCAAGGTTCCAAGTGGCAAAACTATATTTTGGGTTACAAAGACTTAGACACAATTTTGAGGGTGTAAAATGTAAATCACTCATTAAAAATTGGTTTTGGGATCAAACGTGATGAGAAGTTTGAAGAAGATCAAGATTATGAATAAGAAAACAAATAGTATTTGAAAGCTTACCAAGTCATCCTAACTTTGTTTTAGGATATTTATATACGTTCTTAAATTTCTTGCGTAATCATTAACTACTTTTGCAAGTTTATAATGTTTTGCATGTAATGCAGTAGGTTTAGAGGGAAAATTCAACTTCTCTTTAAAAATTAAACTTAGGCACTTTGTATAATTTCATTCTTACTCAATGCGGATCTGAACTCAAACAATTGATATATCCTATTTTCAAACAAAGTAATTTGTATTGTGCTACTTGCCCTACAAGTATAATCGCCTAGTATTGATTTTGAATTATATATTGTTGTTTAAAGTTAGTTAAGTACCATTTGCAAAAAAGAACTTGATATTCTGACCCATACATTCCCCCCCGCCCCTTGACTCAGTCTCGGTAGTGGACTCTATTACGTACCTAAATGACAACGTTCATGTAGTAATCATGTCACCAATTATAGAGAATTCCGAAAAGACTTCAGAGTTTTTGGCACCCCGAGCATTAATAATGCGAAGTGATGTAGTTTGAGTCCGAGAGTCAGCTGTCGATAAACATGTACAAACTTCGGAATATAAATTTTTGAAAATGATAATAGAATATAAAGTATATCCTAATTTTATGGCGCTAGAGCTGAAGGATACTTGTTGTAGTAGCGAGAGTTGTTATAACCAATATTATAGCCAATACTGTGAGCATGTCTAGAAAAGACAAAGACTTTCTGATTATGAGAACCGCAAGAGTCAACAATTCTAGACTATGTTGAATCATCAAATGCATGGTAGGAAAATTATCAATCTACAAAGTTTGATGCACGTACGTCTTCTTAGTGTATTTATGACGAGAAGAGGACTTTTTCTTTACAGGAAACAAATGAACTTCTTAAAGATCAAGATAACAACACTAAATATGCAGGTATCATAAGTGGACCAAAAGAACACTCTACTATCACTTGTTCAATAAATCATACAAAAAAAAAAAAAAAAAAAAAAAAGAGAAAGATAAGATTCTGAGAATACTTCGTTAGAAGAAGAAAAATGCATTTGACAAAATTGATAGTTCTTGTCGTTCTTCTATCTAAAACCATGTCTACTGGCGAAAAAGATTAGCCATATAGAAGATATGTTGCATTCTTCTCGTAGTAAAGAGAAAAAAAAAAAAAAAACACTCCTATTTGCTGCTTTACAATCTTCTCAAGATTCTGAGATATCTTAAATACTAGACATAAATGTTTAAGATAATTATCACATAAATCAGTTAGATGTGATATCTCAAGCCTTGTCAAATGATGATATTGAAAAAAAAACAGAATGTGCAGTGACGTTCAGTGCGTTTCCCTATATTTGTCCGTCCACTTCTCTTGATTTTGACTTGAATATACCACTAGACCGGGGTTCTGATGAATTTCTTCTACATGAACCATAAGTTCATCATTTGTTTGTCAACTCAACTTGCTAGATGAAGGAGAACATGTCAATTGTAATATCCCTAGATTTTCGAGTCTCTTAAATTGTTATACTTCTTTTTATATAAAAATATATTAAGAACCTTTTTAGTGGTGTTTAGAAAATTCCGTATTTTAGACTAGAAAATAAGAATTGTTTAGTCTAGGTTGATAATGCCAATAATTAAAATATTTTTAGTAATACTCTAACTGACTAATGATTTGAGAAGAAAAATATTTTCTTGTATAAATTTGTGTTTGTTAAAATTAGTTGCCAATATTTTCATGCAATTTAGAAAGATCTTGATGGGTACACTGATATATTTGAATGTTATTATTTCATTTAATTTGGTGGGACATATAAGTATTTGGTCCTTGATTGAAAGAATTCAACAACTTAAAAGGTTATAAAAAACCGATACTCAAATTTACAGTGACTTATGTGGCATTAAAAAATTAAAATAGAACCTTATTTGGGATTGGGAATATTTCTCTTAGCATTGCATAAATTCATGCACCTCACGTTATAACCATTGCCACTAGTAAGCACTATTAAGATAATGTACATGCATATATACTTTGCCTGGACAGATTCGTTTTAGCATGCAAATGCATGTGGAACCTCAAAATAGATAAATAAGGAACTTTATTAATTTAACTATGTCCAACCTATAGGATTAGAGGATACAAAGAAAAAGAAAATACTTTTCTCAACTCCTACTGGCAATACGAATGGATAAGAATTCCATGGGTGAGTGCCACCTAGCTTCTTTAATTCCACCAAGCAGCCCTTCTATGCTCACACCTCACTTTTATTACTAGAGGCAACTTTATAAAATTATGCTTATATATAAACCCTCTAGAAATAGAAGTACGGACAAGAAAAAGGAAAAAGTGGAGCAAGGAGTTAATACACGAAGCGAATTGGTGGAATGTAAGAATTCATTTGATTACCCCTTTAATTCTTCAGTGCACTAAATTCTTGTGGACTTATGATTAATCATGTTATTTATGAAGTAATGAAGGCTTCAACTGTAATTAGATTAGGGATCTCTTCTAAATCTATTAATTTGTAAGTAGAATGTTAAAAAGTACAGAGGCTTTAATTACATAAACTTTTATGGATTATTACTTTTAAGAGATCTGTAATGAACATCCATAAAGTAAAAACATTTATAGTATTTTTTCTGCTTTTACACTTCTTGATTAATAAATTATTTTACATGTTAAATGAAGTGTTTTATGATTAAAACTTTATATATAATAACCTTAAGATATTATTAAACCTTTTGTAAAGTTTTATTAATTTATGAGTCGCAACGAAGTTTATAAAATTGTTTCAAAATCAATGTTAAATAGTCCTGCGGGGAAATATATCATGAACTTAGGAAATGATTGGGCCGTATTAAGACTCTTGTTTTAAATTGATGACTTTATGAGTTTATTTAATTATGTTTTTAATATTGTATCAAAATTTTATAGAATATTAAAGAGGTCATAATTTTATATAAAACAGCAAACTAAACTACCATAATTTAGTTTTAAATTTTATAGTTGAATATGTTATTCTCTAATAAAAGTAGTGGATTGAGTAAGTATTTTATGTTATAACTAAAGTATTTATTGAATGTGGTTATATTCTCTCTTTGTGTGTAGTGTGTATCATATAAGTTGTATACCTATATGTATAGGTCCATAAGATAAGTTAAGATTAGTAATCATCATTTAAAAATTGCTTTGTTTACATTCAGATTTAACTTAGTGGTCTTGAGCTTGATATTTCGCTTGACCAATAGGTAGATGGGCTTAATTTTGAGGTATCTCAACATTCTTGCAATTGGACTTAAGGTGAGTGTTCACAAATTTATTATATATTTTCAAAATTGGAAGAATCGTATGTATATCAATGTAGAAATGTAATTATGTGTGAATATAGTTTACTCAAGACTGATTTTGTAAGGCATGTGACACGTTAATTCCTTTTGTTCAAAAGTATTTTTATCATTTATGATGATTATGTCTCGCTATGTTCAGATATGTCCCTTTCAGTTAGTTAGATCCAACTTGGCTTGGGTGTGCATGGGATACGACCGGGCAGCAGAGGGCTTGCCGGTTGGACCTCATGTCCCCATGGCCCATTCCCTCTAAGACACATCGGGAAGTCGTTGTGTCTTTGTTGGGTCGTAGTTTTTCACATGTAGCATGGCATGTGTTTCAGATTGTATGGTAGCTCCTTACACGGGGAGATAAGGTCTGTTTGTTAAAGGCAAGAAGGTCGGTATGCATAAAAAAAAAATGCGTGGACCTCGTCATCATAAGTGACTAAAATTTTAGCTAAAGTGGTCTTTCGAAAACTATTGTTTCAGTTAAAGTGATCTATCAACGATCATCGTTCAGTTAAAGTGATTCGTTAAAGATTAAAGTTTTTGTTAAAGTGATTTTTGGTCAAAAGCTAAAGTTTCCGTCAAAGTTATTCACTATAAAATGATTTTAAGCTAAAATACCAATGATTTTTGCAACTAATTATTGTATGTTGTGTCTTGATTTTCTGGTTTAAATCTTTTCGATAATAAATATTTTATCAATAAAATCATGATCTACACACACACCACGAACACTCACTCAGATTTTATCTTATAAAATGTTTTCTTCTTTCTTTCCTTCCAGACTTAAACTTGCAGGAGTGACCTCAGAGACCTTGAAGTACGGCATTTACTCACCTAAAGATCTAGATTAAGTATTATACTTTAGCTCATCTTACTTTAAGTTGTACTATAGCATCCTTTGTAGTAATGAGAATTTAGACCCCTTGTTAACTTGTTCTCCTCTCTGATTTTATTATATTTAGGCTTGAATTTTTCTGGACTTTTACTTCAACTCTCTCACTGCCGACAATAGATATTATTTCTCCAATGAGGGTCGTTGTTGACAAGAGGAAGGATATTGTAGATTCTTCCACCATTGTTAATAATTACATCATACAATAATATATTCTTAGATTTTTTCTTGAGAGTGGAAACAACATTATGGCCTCATTAACCCATAAAAAGTGTTTGCCTCTACAATTTGAGTTCTCATTTTTACACTTAAGTTTGTCATTCCAACCTAGCAGATTGATCGCATGTGTCGCTTCTTTATTTACTTGCTATACTTATTTTGTGATTGTTCACAAGTTTTATTTGAACACATGTAGATAGACATAGAATGTGAAAATTTTGAATTTATATGGACATCTAAGATAGATGAGGTAAAAAATATGACATTTATATTGCGACAGAAGTAAACCCACAGTTAGAAGATGGACACCATGATAATGTGACATGAAATTAGGATACAAGCGAAACTACGAATATGAGTCGACAATGCCATTACACTGCAATAGAAGCAGAACAATTCTAGAGTTTGTATCATCTATACATATTTTATCTACTTTTTCCATATGTTGGACCTAAAGTTAATAGGATCTGAGTAATAAAATGCGTCAAACTTATATAATACATATATATATATATATATATATATATATATATATATATATATATATATATATATAATAAAAAATTGCACGGCCTTGAAGTAGCTCAAAGCTACTTAGTCTTGTACATCTAACTTAAATCAAGGTTTCCTTAAATAAAAGAGAATATTGATTTAAATAGAAAATAATATTGAACAATCAGTCTTGGAGTAAATGATTCAGGTACAATATATAAACCAGTCATCTTGTGATGCATAAGTTGCACAAAATCATATCTTAGCTGATCTTACTTTCATGTCTATAATATTCAAACTATGATTAGTTAAAATTAAATATATTAGTAAAAACATTGACAATTTCAAGGTTCCAAGTGGCAAAACTATATTTTTGGGGGTACATAGTGTGAGACACAATTTTGAGGGTGTAAAATGTAAATCACTCATTTAGAAATTGATTTTGGGATCAAACTTGATGTGAAGTTTGAAGAATTGGAAAAAGATTTGATTTTAGTAATCTTATAAGCTCAAATGTGATGACAAGTTTAAAAAAATGGGGCTACTTTTGATTTTAGTAATTTTACGGGACCAAATGTAATGACATAGAAATTCTATGGGGCCAAATATTACAACTTAAAATGTATGATATATTCTTTTTGTTACTAATATCCATGACATCTAGTTTCAAAAAAAAAAAAATCCATGACATTTGCCTATGTAACCAACTAAACTACATCATTCTAATCCACTATTAGTTACATATACTATTTGTTATCATCTCATCGCTTAACAGTTACCCGATTTTATATGAGATCAACAGTTTCTCGATGTAATTACCTGTAACATTGATTTGTGCTTTATAGTCTTACCATTGCATCTCCCTGCATGATAACAAGGTTGTGTCGAGATTAAGAAACCATTGATTCTTCAAGTACTTCGTTTCAATGTCATCTGATCAAGTTGAGATTGAGAAATTATTGGTAACCAAATTACCTCATCCCCGTTGAGATTAAGAAATTCTTGGTGACCAAGTTATGTTATCGACCTCTTTTTAGACAAGATATATCATATTCAAGTGAGGATGCCAAAATTGTAGAATATAGCTAAATACTTTTCTTGTTAAATATTATCTGATACTGTATCCATTCATGATCAAACAAAAAATGTCATTTGTCAAATAATGGAACAACACTAAACACTTTTACTTTATGTATATTGTTTCCTTGTTCTAGAATAGATGTATTAGTTTATTCATTTTATTGTAAAGAATTGTTGAACAATGATCATGAACATGTGCATGTGTCTTACTAACATAATCTTTGGCCAAAGTCATTGTTGTTTAGCGTTGATAGGAGTCGTTGGGTGATGGATCGGTTTTATGAATCTTCTCTATTTTTCAATAAGAATAAGACCCTGACTAGAGTATGGATGCGATAAAATTGCGAGATTTTATTGCGATAGAAGCAGTACTAGGACTAGAAGATATATGTGAAAAAAAATCTGAAAAAATAGCAATATAAGTAAATACAACTAGATATATATTATGGTAACTATACTTTTCTAGTTTACGTTGGTAGTTATAATTTTTTCCATGCAGGACTGGAAATTAAATGACCTAATTAAATTTCTTGGATTGCTTTACGAAAAGGTTGTAAGTTTTACAGCATCTGGAAGTTGTCTTTACTTGCTTATCTCGTCACTGATGAATCTTACTCGAATAAAAGTTAATTTTCTTAAATAAAAACAACATTTTTTTTTTTGATAACCTAACAATGAATTAACGCAGTACTTAACTATAATATTGCATCATTGATTCTAAAATAACTATTTCTTTTAATTAACTCACTTGAACTACTGAAACTGCAGGCCAACACATCTCGATGCATCATACTTGTATATCTATAAAAGTAAAGCTATATTTCATATTTGTTTCCTTGTTTTATTTAATTGTCCCTCTACAAACTTCCACATATGCAAGTCATCATCTTATGCTGGTTTAAAACTTTGCACTAGGATTTATATTAAATAGATAAATAACAGAAATTTCTCATCAAACTAGAAAGTTTACAAATAACGTTCTATAGCAAGTGACAAGATTTCAATTTTTGGATTCTTTAAAATACTGGATTTGTTGTCGAACCATTGCAAGCTCTTTTTGTATCGCATCAATTTGATTTTGAAGGCTCCTCTCAACTTCAATGGGACCATGGACGGGATTATCTCTCCTAATTTTAGCCTCTAATATCAATGATTCAGCAGTTTTATTCCTATCAGCTTCTGGAACAGACTTAAGTATTTTCAAAGTGTTTTGAACTCCAAACAATCCATGAACATTCTGAAAATCTTCCTCCCTCTCCATTGGAAAATAACGAGCCAATATACAATTTGTGTTGCATCTCTTTCGCTGGTGTCTGCACGCCGCACAAGTTTTGTCGTTCATATTTGACACAAGTTTACTCTTTTTTTATTCAAGATATTGCAAACAAGTTTGTGTTGTCACAAGAAAAAAATGGAGGATTTATAGTTAAGAGTTCGTGTGGGTTTTAGTGCAGAAATTAGGTAACATTAAGAGGGGGAGGGATTTTTGGTATATGAATTTAATGTTGTTGGATTGCATTCTTAAAAAGGTTAAATTTGTGCCTTGTCTTTTTTTGGAAATTAGTATAAGTAAATTAAATGTGGCCAAAGCAAAACAAGTAATAAATTCATTTCCTAGATAATGTTAACCAAATATATGGTAAGAATGTCATTCTATTTGAAGGATAATAAATATAATATTTTGAAGGTCATTATTAGTTTAGAAAGTGGTTGAGCTCCAAATTGAATTTAAGACGGTTTTCAAAATATTTCACTGATTGAGTCTAGTATATTTATATGTTATAGGATACTAAGATGTCCGCATAAGGAAAAGAGGAAGATTTTGTTTAAATTTTAAATAGATGAGAGTAACTTCATGTTGCTGATAGCAAACGCATCTATGGAACCTAACCTGATTGTGTATGCCATTATTCATGACTGTGCTTTGTGATTTGTTCTTAATATGTGATTTGGTTGTGCGACTATTACACAATCAACCGCAATATTTATGAATGAGAAAACAAATAGTATTTGAAAGCTTACCAAGTCATCCTAACTTTGTTTTAGGATATTTATATACGTTCTTAATTTTCTTGCGTAATCATTAATTACTTTTGCAAGTTTACAATGTTTTGCATGTAATGCAGTAGGTTTAGGGGGAAAATTCAACTTCTCTTCAAAAATTAAACTTAGGCACTTTGTATAATTTCATTCTTGCTCAATGCGGATCTGAACTCGAACAATCGATATATCCTCTGTTCAAACAAAGTAATTTGTATTGTACTACTTGCACTACGAGTATAATCGCCTAGTATTGATTTTGAATTTTATTATTGTTTAAAGTTAGTTAAGTATCATTTGCAAACAAGAACTTGATATTCTGACCCATCCACTCCCCCCCGCCCCTTGACTCAGTCTTGGGTAGTGGACTATATTACGTACCTAAATGATAAAGTTCATGTAATAATCATGGCGCCAATTATAGAGAATTTCGACAAGACTTCAGACTTTTTGGCACCCGCGAAATAATATAGTTTGAAGTCCGAGAGTCAACTGTCAATAAACATATACAAACTTCAGAATATAAGTTTTTGAAAATGATAAGAGAATATAAAGTATATCCGAATTCTATGGCGACAGAGCTGAAGGAAACTTGTTGTAGTGGCGAGAGTTGTTATAACCAATATTATAGCAAAGACTCTGAGCATGTCACGAAAAGACAAAGACTTTCTGATTATGAAAACCGCAAGATTCAACAATTCCAGACTATGTTGAATCATCAAATGCATGGGAGGAAAACTATATATCAATCTACAAAGTTTGATGCACATTCGTCTTCTAAGTGTATTTATGACGAAAAGAAGATTTTTTCTTTATAGGAAACAAATGAACTTCTTAAAGATCAAGATAACAACACTATATATGCGGGTACCATAAGTGGAACAAAAGAACACTCCACTATCACTTGTTCAACAAATAAAAAAAAAAAAAAAAACAAAGAGAGAAAGATAAGAATCTGAGAATACTTCCTTAGAAAAAAATGCATTTGACAAAACTGATAGTTCTTGTCGTTCTGCTATTTAGAACCATGTCTACTTGCGAAAAAGATTAGTCATGTAGAAGATATGTTGCGTTCTTCTCGTAGTAAAGAAAAAAAACTCATATCTGCTTTACAATCTTCTCAAGGTTCCGAAATATCTTCAATAACAAAAAAAAAAATCATAAATATTTAAGATAATTATCACATGAATCAGTTAGATGTGATATCTCAAGCCTTGTCAAATGATGATATTAAAAAAAAAAAAAAAAGAATATGCAGTGACGTTCAATGCGTTTCACTAAATTTATCCATCCAATTCTTTTGATTTTGACTTGAATATGCCACTAGACCGGGGTTTTGATGAATTTCTTGTACATGAACCATCAAAAGTTCATCATTTGTCTCTCACTACCGACAATAGATATTATTTCTCCAATGAGGGTCGTTGTTGACAAGGAAAGGATATTGTAGATTCTTCCACCATTGTTAATAATTACATCATACAAGAATATACTTTTTAGTTTTTTTCTTGAGAGTGGAAAAAACATTATGGCCTCATTAACCCATAAAAAGTGTTTGCCTCTACAATTTGAGTTTTCTTTTTTACACTTAAGTTTGTCATTCCAACCTTGCAGATTGATCACGTGTGTCGCTTCTTTATTTACTTGCTATACTTATTTTGTGATTGTTCACAAGTTTTATTTGAACACATGTAGATAGACATAGAATGTGAAAATTTTGAATTTAAATGGACATCTAAGATATATGAGGTAAAAAATATGACATTTATAATGCGACAGAAGTAAACCCACAGTTAGAAGATGGACACGATGATAACGTGACATGAAATTTGGATACAAGAGAAACTACGACTATAATTCGGCAATGCTATTACACTACGATAGAAGTAGAACAATTCTGGAGTTTGTATCATCTATACATATTTTATCTACTTTTTCCATATGTTGGACCTAAAGTTAATATATATAATGCTTCAAACTTATATATATATATATATATATATATATATATATATATATATATATATATATATATATATATATATATATATATAATTGCACGGCCTTGAAGTAGCTCAAAGCTACTTTGTCTTGTACATCTAACTTAAATCATGGAGTCCTTAAATTAGAGAGAATATTGATTTAGATAGAAAATAATATTGAACGATCAACCTTGGAGTGAATCTTGGAGTAAATGTGATGGAAATCAAAATTTAGAGTTTATTTAGATTAGGAGTCTTATTTATTTATTTATTATTTATTTATTTCATAGTTATCTTGTTTAAGAGTTTTAGTATGGTAGGTTTTATTCTCTTAGCCTATAAATAGAGGGCTATGGTTCTTTTGTAAGACATGTTTTGATGAATTGATTTATATGATTGTTGTTAGCAATGCTCTCTCTAATTTCTGCCTCTTTTCTATCTTATTCTTCTAAATTCTTTCTCTAATCCATCTGAAATCTATTTCTTCTCTCTATTTCTCTAATCTCTCTTCTTACCCTATCTCTATCAATTTGGTATCAGAGTCATACCAATGCTTTATTTTCCGCTGCATTATTCTGTCTTGTTTTAAAAAGAAAAAAAAAATTCATTCAAGTTATTTCTCAAATTTCGAGTTCCTTTAGAAGAAAAAAAATCAGTCAAAAAAAAAAACCGAAAATTGAAAAAAAAAATTCTGCCAGAGAGAAAAAAAAACTCCACGCACCAATTCCAGATCTGCACCAGCACCAGCATCAAGCCATAATTTGCGATCTTCGAGCCATCGTCAGATTTGTCGCCATCAAATTTTGGTAAAGTTAATCTTCTTTTATTGAATTTTGGAATTTTAATTATTTGTTGGCAAGTCTTGCATCGGTATGTCTTTTTCTCGGTTAGAGCAAATATTTGATGACTTAAAAACTCTAATGTTGGAAGAATTTCGTAGAGAACTTGCATCACAAGAAAGTGAATTAGGAAATTTTGAAAATAATTTCCAATCCAAGCATGACCATTTTATACACTTATCTTTAGATGATACTTGTGACATTTCAGAAAATATTGTGGTTTATGTCTCTGACATCGATAGCACCTCTTGTGAGAAGTTGTTATCTTCTAGTATTGATTGTAAGATAGAAGTTGAGTCTTGTTTATCTTTATTTGATTATAAGGACAGGTTGTCGGACTTGCCTCCAAATTTATTTGAGAGTCCTTATTTCAATATTAAAGAATTAACTTCTTATCAAATTATTATTGGACATTCTCACTTTTCTGCTAGTGCTTCAGGAGATTATGCAACTATTTTAATTACAGTGTTGAAACTCAATTCGACAGAATCATTGGTTTGGAAAGAGGTGTATGTTGTGAACAATACTCGAGATGGACGTTTGATGTATCTAGTTCGATGGAGAGGTCATCCTGATTTGCATATTTTGGAAGCTCGAGTTGCGTTCGTTGATTTCAACAATTCTTGACGAGTATCATTTTGCAAACTCTCCGGGGGTGAGTTTTTTTCAAGCCGGGAGAATGATGGAAACCAATTAGAGTTTATGTAGATTATGAGTCTTATTTATTTATTTATTATTTATTTATTTCATAGGTATCTTGTTTAAAAGTTTTAGTATGGTAGGTTATTCTCTTAGCTTATAAATAGGGGGCTGTGGTTCTTTTGTAAGACATGTTTTGATGAATTGATTTATATGATTGCTGTTAGCAATGTTCTCTCTAATTTCTGCCTCTTTTATATCCTATTCTTCTAAATTCTTTCTCTAATCTCTCTGAAATCTATTTCATCTCTCTATTTCTCTAATCTCTCTTCTTACCCAATCTCTATCAAAATGATTCAGGGATAATATATAAACCAGTTAACTTGTGATGCATAAGCTTCACAAAATTATATCTTAGCTCATTTTACTTCCATGTCTATAATATTCAAATTATGATTAGTTGAAATTAAATATATTAGTAAAACATTGACAATTTCAAGGTTCCAAGTGGCAAAACTATATTTTTGGGTTACAAAGTCTTAGACACAATTTTGAGGGTGTAAAATGTAAATCACTCATTTAAAAATTGATTTGGGGATCAAACGTGATGAGAAGTTTGAAGAATTGGAAAAAGATTTGATTTTAGTAATCTTATGAGCTCAAATGTGATGACAAGTTTAAAAAATTGGGGCTACTTTTGATACTAATTCTATGGGACCAAATGTAATGACATAGAAATTCTATGGGACCAAATATTACAACTTAAAGTGTATCATATATTCCTTTTGTTACTAACATCCATGACATCTAGTTTTGAAAAAAAAAATCTATGACATCTGCCTATGTAACCAACTAAACTACACCATTTTAATCCACTATTAGTTACATATACTCTTTGCCATCATCTCATCGCTTAACAGTTACCCGATTTTATATGAGATCAACAGTTTCTTGATGTCATTACCTATAACATTGATTTGTGCTTTATAGCCTTACCATTACATTTCCCTACACGATAACAAGGTTCTGTCAAGATTAAGAAACCATTGATTCTTCAAGTATTTCGTTTTAATGCCATCTCACCAAGATGAGATTGAGAAATCATTGGTAACCAAATTATGTCACCCCCGCTGAGATTAAGAAATCGTTGCTGACCAAGTTATGTCATCTGACCTCTTTCCAGACAGATATATCATATTCAAGTGAGGACGCCAAAATTGTAGAATATAGCTAAATAATTTCCTTGTTAAATATTATATCCATTCGTCAGAAATAATGGAACAACACTGAACACTTACACTTTATGTATATTGTTTTCTTGTTCTAGAATAGATGTATTAGTTTCTTTGTTTATTCATTTTACACTACAAGAAAATGCCCAAATAGAAAGCCTCAAATCCCTTTCCATAGGGTAGAAATCCCTTTCTGAAGAGCTATAGAAAGGGATTATGATGTTTCCATAAACCCTTTCAGTAGGTATGGTTGCTAAGAAAAATCAGAAAGGGGAAAATATTCGCTTTCTAGCCTAGAAAGAGAATAATCCCTTTCTCCCATAGAAAGGGAAAAGGTTCTTTCTCTG
This sequence comes from Misopates orontium, assembly GCA_946800315.1. Taxonomy (NCBI): domain Eukaryota; kingdom Viridiplantae; phylum Streptophyta; class Magnoliopsida; order Lamiales; family Plantaginaceae; genus Misopates; species Misopates orontium. Next base: position 16,739,548 of record OX326950.1, on the reverse strand, counting down.
ACACAGAAAGAGAATAATCCCTTTCTTCCATAGAAAGGGAAAAGGTACTTTCTCTGACACAGAAAGAGAATAATCCCTTTCTATGCTATTACTATTTTTAGGCTAAACAAATTGGCGAGTGGCGGGAATGGGAATGGGAATGTGAATTGTGAAAACATTGAGTTTGAGGCAGTGAATTCTCACTGCCTCAAACTCAATTTTCAAGGTTAGCTAGCAAGTAGAGACTCAGGATATAGGTTAGAGTGATTGACATGTTTTACCGGCTTCACTTTATACTATCAGCTAAGATTTTGTCCTAGCTTAAACAGACATTCAAATTCGGTCACGAGTGTCATCAGTCATGGAAGAATCAAAGCCTATTTTGGGTGTGAAGATACATATAAATATGTTCAGAGAATGTAGCAATTGTCTATCAAGGAATAGCCTAAGATCTTGGGAGGAAACAAAAAGTGTTGCCACATTTGAAAACGGATTAAACTAACTTTCCTAATCTCTCTTATTAGTCCTCAACAGAAATCCATGTCATTCACTTCATCAATATCAGGACCATATAATAAACATCATTTAGTTATTCAAATGTATTAAATAAGCCTAAACAACAGAATTGTCCCCATTGAACTACATCCCACATCTGAAAACCTGAAATGCAGACTTCTTAGATTTCACTTAACTAGTACCTTTTTACAAAAACCAAAATCCTCAATGCAAAATCAAAGACTCCTGCTAAATGTTTTTTAATTACCTGTTGAGTGGCTGATAAAATCAATGGAAGTGTATTATTCCACATTCTAAGTAAGGATCAACGTTTCAGGACATTTAACTCAAGTTGTTTGAAACATCAACCTGAATTCCATACACATAATAGATAATTTTATTAAATAAGAATTCAACTTTCTTTAAGTAGTTTTATCAAATTATTAATTCAGAATGTCGAAAACTTGTCATATGAAATTGAGTAACCAAATACATGCGGATAATATTGACATTGCAGAAGCAAGCAGCAGGCACAAAGACTAAGCTCTTCAGTTTTTTATTCGTACAATCCCAAACCGAGAATCTTTAGTAATAATCAAATAGGGCAAGAAAGAAGCGCTAGATAATCATTATGCTCACCTATCAATTTGTTCATTCAATGCAGGATCAATATCATCATCTAAATCAGAATCATCAAACTCATCTTCAGGTGTGAACCGGTCATTTCCAATATCCAGCAACTCTGTTGTACTGCATAGATCAGCTAGACTATTTCCGCTAACTCTAGAATCGCTACATACAGAATCACACTTATCTGAGTCCTGTAACATAGAAAGATATCAATCCAAACACCATAAGTATATGCAGCAACCAGGCATGCAATTAATGTCCATGATAGGCAAAAGGTTGCAATTATTAAGGAGTCATCAATCTATAACAAGTCCCAGTAAGGAAATGGAGCCAAATAATAAAACTCTATGAACGTCAAACTGATCCTGACCTTGTTGTACACATCTACAGCATTACTTGAAGAGGAACCGTTGTTTGAAGCACTGGTCCAGTTTGAAGAGGCAGTCTTGGGAACACCTTTCCTCCGTAATAAACGCAGGCCCCCTCTGCAGTTCAGTGTCCAAACCACAACATATGAAAGCCAAATTCATATATAAAGAAAACTGGACTAAATAGCAAAACACATCACATGCAAATGCAACTGGCAAAAAATTAAATAGTTGAAACTGCCAATCAATTCGTGGGAGGTCACGATTAAGAGACTAATTTGCCCTAAAAACACAAATTAAGAGACTAATTTGCCCTAAAAACACAAATTAAGAGACTAGGAGAAATTAGGTCACGAGTTACCTCGTTCTAGGAGAAATTAACAGCTTCTTTGTCCCTAATTCGAGTTTCTTCAAGCCAACATAGTGAAAACCTGAAAAAGATAAACAAATTTGGGGGAGAAATGTCTGCGGGGAGTGAGATTGGGGAGAAATTTCGCGGGAGTGAAGGAAGAAGGGGAAAGTAATTTCGCGGGAGTGAGGAAGAAGGTGGGAGAAAGTAATTTGGCAGAGAGAAACAGACAAGGCCGCTTCTGCACTAAGAAAGGTCTAGATCCGTTTCTCAGATTTTCCTTTTCTTTTTTTTTAATAATTTTGAAAAATATAGAAAGGGATTCGGCGGTTTTTGAGCCTGGAAACGAATTATTCCCTTTCTCAGACTTTTCTTTTTTTTGATAATTTCGAAAAACATAGAAAGGGATTCGGCCGTTTTTGAGCCGGGAAACGAATTATTCCCTTTCTGCTATATTATTTTTTAATTTTGACTAAATTTTACACTTATTCAGAAAGTGACTCCGATTCCCTTTCTATATTCACTTTCTATTTGGACATTTTCTTGTAGTGTTATTGTAAAGAATTGTTGAACAATGATTATGAACATGTGCATCTGTCTTACTAACATAGTGATTGGCCAAAGTCATTGTTGTTTAGAGTTTATAGGAGTCTTGGACGATGGATCGATTTATGAATCTTCTCTATTTTTAATTTGACGAATTGAGTTTATTTGTTCAAGTTGAGAACTTTTGTCAAATGTTATTTATGTGTATGAGTAATGAAAAGTATAGGGCCGACCCAAAGATTAAACCCCTACACTTTATATATTTTTGGGATAAAAGTATTAAACCCCCTATGCTATGTCCCAATGCGTTTTTCCTCTATCGTTTCATTTTTGGCGACTTGACCTCTATACTATGGATAAATAAGCACTTTGCCCCTGAGTCCAAATCCAACAACAAAAAATGGTGACCTGTGTCTGTATACAACGGTGAAAAAATGACTTAGGGGGCGAAGTGATTATTTATCCATAGTACAGGGGGCAAGTCGCAAAAATTAAAAGAATATGGAGCAAAGTGCAATATGGGGTAAAGTATAGGGGGTTTAACGCTTGTATCCCTATATGTTTTAACAAACTATGCATGGTCTATGGTTGCATGATAGAGGTAGATTCAAAGTAATTGTATCTAATTCCTTAGCTAAAATCCTCGTGTTTATCGTTATCGGTGGAATAGTTTGTACTTGGGTTTGCTAAATCTACTAATTAGTAACCGTGATTTAGTGATTTAACCATATGAATCGAAACAAAATTTGGAATTGCCTGCATTAAACAATAACTCAAGTATTCTTATCCATTATAAAAAAAAAAGTGGTTAAAAGTATCTGTTTATGAGTATAGATTTCATCTCCAATGAAACTTGTTCTCTGAAATAGATTGTTTGTCTGATTTTCTGTTATTTAATTTTTCCTTTAGTTTTAAATAAAAAATCCTTAGTTATCTGATTCTCTTACCTGCAACATCAAAGATTAGACTTAGGAGGGACAGATTCTCTTATCTGCAACATCAAAGATTAGACTTAGGAGGGACATGTTCAAATATATTTGTATAGGCATCCATCATGTTTACGTACATGTCTCAAACTAGGTATAACCAACATATACTTACATGAGAACGGTTCGGTAAAACCGTATCATCGGTACAAAACTCAAAAGGGGGTCCAATTTTTGTACACCGAACCCTCATACCATGTACCGAAGCATATAGCTCAGAAACTTTGGTACAAACTGGCACCGTATTTGATATATTTCAAATCAGGTTTTTGATTTTTGATTTTCGAAAGGTTGTGAGAAAATAAGTAAAAAGACAAATAATGATTGAATATTGAGACTGAAATTGAAAAAAAAAAAGTGACAAATTAATGTAAAAACATAAAATTCGATCAAACATTTCAAAAAACTCATCAATATCATTAAGTGAGTATTGATTTTTCTCGCACACCCTTACATATACTACACACGCATAATTTATCGTATAGTTAAGCGTCGATTTTGTTTATTAAAACCTTAAACTACAATATTTTTTAAATTATGGGATACTAAAATATTTTAAAATTTGGGTTAGAAACTTTGAACCAAAAAAATTTACAATTATAATAATTGTACTAGGTGTATGACTTGGATTGCATCTGAATCCTATAATATTTAGGGTAAAATGCATCAAACCCCCCAACTTATACCCCTTTTTACAAGTTGTCACATAACCTATTATTTTTTATAACTAAGCCCCCAATTTATTGAAAAATGTGTGAGTTGCCCCCTGAAGCTAAATCCAACAATAAGAAATGCAAAAAGGGGGCGATTCACACATTTTTCAATAGATTGGGAGTTTGTTGTAAAAAATAATAAATTAAGTGGCAATTTATAAGAAGGTATAGCTTGGAGGTTTAATTATGCAATGTAACAATAATTCCTCGGTTCGAGCCCCACTACACAACACATAAAAGCATATTTTATCGAAACCCTCATGGACTTTCTGGCGCTCATTTTATGGGATTGGGTACATAATTATTAGGCGCAATTGTCGAAACTCTAAAATTCAATAATTAAATTTAACAAAAAAACAAAATTCAATAATTAAACATATGAAAATTTCATTTTCCCAAGTCAAAGACGCAACCTTTATCAAAATCTGCAATCCCAATCCTCAGATTCGCAAATTCATTACTAAATTGTTAATGCGTTAATCAGTCTACATCCCTATAAAAAAACCCATATTTTATTTTCTATGTTAAAGTGTTTAATCATCCAACACAAGCCAATTCAAAGTTTTTCTCCAAGTGTGTTCAGGTGAGTTTTGAATTGATGATGATCTTTTAATTCCCATTTGTGTGTGTGTTAATTAATGAAATGGGTTGAGGGTTTTTGATTTGAGTAGTGTAGGTTGGCAATGGCGCCTCCACCGATTCTCGCTCTAGCCCTGCCGTCAGAAACGGGTCGGGTCCTCAGTATTCAATCTCATACTGTCCAGGTATATAAACGAGTGGACGAGGAGAATTCATGTGGCGGACTACACTATACATGATTCTTGTTTGGTTCATATAGTCTGACACCAATTAATTGGGATTACAGTCTTGATTGTCGTTGTTGTTGTTATGAGTTGTGGTTGTCTTTTTCTTATGTATGATTAAGTTTGATTGGTTTTTTCTCAATAAGAATTCTGGGCTTTAATGTAGGGATATGTGGGCAACAAATCAGCTGTGTTTCCGCTGCAGTTACTCGGCTACGACGTCGACCCGATCAATTCAGTGCAGTTCTCTAACCACACAGGTAAGCTGTCGTTTATGTCACTTCTCCCAAACACAATGTGAGGTCATCTGTGAATATATACATGTTCCAGCATGTAGGCCGTATCTTTATCGTAATTTCGCCGACATTTTTGCAGGGTATCCCACTTTCAAGGGTCAGATTTTGAATGGAGATCAGCTTTGGGATTTGGTAGATGGACTTGAAGCTAATAACTTATTGTACTATACGCATTTACTTACAGGTATTGCGAAAGTATACTAATGTAGCGCTGAGATATGCTGTTATAAACAGCTTAATTCCATTGGAGTCGAATTCTATTTGTTTCCAACTGAATGGCTGCCTAGCAGATCGACAGAAAGGCTTAAGATTGCCAATAAATCTTCCATTTGCTTTCATCACGTTTATAATTAATTTGACATGCTTGTTTCAGTCTGTCTTGACCTATTCATGGGTGTCTGTGTTTAATGGTATTAGCGTTCTCTTTTCTTGACACGTTTCCACTTTAGTGATAATGTTCAATGATATATTGCAGGTTATATAGGCTCGGTATCCTTCTTGAATACTGTACTTAAAGTTGTTGATAAGCTTAGGTCTGTCAACCCTGGACTTACATATGGTAAGTACATTTGTACAAGCTGATAGTTGATCACGTATACATACAGTACTAGGTGTTTACAAATTCTGTTTTCTACTCCCCTAGAAGCTAAAGGTCGCTTCTCTGCTCTGTTATTTCTTGTTAGTTGAACCCTTTTTTTTCAGTTTGTGATCCAGTTTTAGGTGATGAAGGAAAGCTTTATGTGCCTCAAGAGTTGGTATCTGTGTATAGAGAGAAGGTATTTTCTTTTTGTATATGTTAATGGAATCCTTCTTTAGTTAATGCAATACTTACTGAATCTATCAACTTCTGCAGGGACTTAATTTAAATGGGTATTTAATTCAAAAACTGAGATAATTTTTAGTAAAAGATTGTGAACCATGTGATTTAGCATGATCAGACAAAAAATAAGAAGTTGAATGGATAAAATGTGAAAGAAAATTTCAGTACTCTAGCTACAAAGATGCTATTCCATTTTCCATTTTTTTGTTATTAAAATGCTTATCCCATTTCTGATTAGGTCGTTCCTGTTGCTTCAATGTTGACTCCGAATCAATTTGAGGCTGAACTTTTAGCAGGTTTGAGGTATTCATTCATCTAGCATGTATGTGGAACACTTAAAAAATCTGATCAAGTATATTTACGTTGTGTATGCTCATATTCCATGTACCTCATATTTCTCAACAAAATGAAATCTGCTCCTTAGAATACGATTAGTTAGGGAGAGAGTTGGTGGAGAGGTGGATTAATGGAGGGAGGTACTGGAGGTTTCCTAGTTTGGTAGTAGTGAAGAGGAAGAGCAGGAATGCATCCGTCTTGTATTGTTAAATTCAATCCACATGTATGAAACGTAGATTATGTACCACACGAAATTAGTTAGGAGTTGTAGAAAGTATTGGACTCTAATTTGTAATATATCATAAATATGTCCCCTTCCATCCAAATATGTACCATAAAAGTAAACCTCTGCTGCTTTCCCTATGTAATACCAAAAACTCGTGGGTTTATTCGACCTCTCCTAAGTTAGTGACATGAGTTCTTACCCTACACTTCCCTCTCTTTCCTTGTTGTATCCAAGAAGTCCTCAGGGTCGAACAATGTAAACTCTTCTAATGATGTATTATCACGTCCATGGTACTTACTTAATGAACAATAGAGATAGCTGATGAGCCACAATTGGTTAATTTTTTTCTTTCACTCTTTTGATTTCATTATCCATCATCTTCTGCTTGGTGGTTGTATTGCTTCAGGATTGTATCTGAGCAAGATGGTAGAGAAGCTTGCAAGGTACTTCATGCTGCTGGACCCTCAAAGGTTTGATCTAATGCATAACCCTTGGCATAAATTTAAAGGCTTTCATAGTCTTAGTCCCGTCAAATGTTTTCCCATTAGATAAGTTTTGTCTCATGCCCCAGTATTCCATTGTGCTATGTATTATATTTGGTATCAATGTTCCTAAAAAAGCACATTAGCTTGGTAGAACGAGTTCTACAAAACATGTGTGTGTGTGTGTGGTAGTATTAAAAATAGTAAGATCATATCCTAATACTAATTTCTTGTTTCTATCCATGAAATTCACTTTCAATTCTATGGTCAATTCTCAGGTGGTGATAACAAGCATAAATATAGATGGGACTCTTCTTTTAATTGGCAGCCACCAGAAAGAGAAGGTAAATAGACCTGCAATCGTTCTGAATGTCTGCCACTTTTTCCGTCCAATGCATAAACTAATGGATGGAATAAGCGTTTCTTTAATCAGTCTGTTTAGTATATAACTACCTCCTGGTTGTGATTTCCATGCCATTCTGCATCTTACTGGATGTTTCCTTAAAAATTATTTACTCTGTACCTTGCCACTTGGTATCATAGCGATTATCAAGTATAGTCAGCATCCTATTTGACTTTTGTGTTTATTTTATGGGATGATAGGATCAACCTCCTGCACAGTTCAGGATTTCGATTTCGAAAATTCCTGCATATTTCACTGTAAGTATTTCTTCTGGGATTTTGTATGTTTAAGGAAAGAAATATCATATATTTCAGTTGCACTGTAGACTTCTTTTGAGTAAATTAATTATCTGCTTGTATTGCGGTTTGGGCGCTCGTTTATGACTGTTGCGCGCATGAAATATAGATGTTGAGTTATGTTCAGGGAAGTAGTTGAGTTACTTTTATCAATGAAGTCATTGGGATCTTAGTACTTTTGCTCTTATAAAACAGGATTAAGTTGAATATGTCGAGTACTATCAGTAATACGACTACCATTATGTTCCACGCTCTCACCTCCTGCCCCTCTCATCATCTTTTGTTGTGTACAAGTATATTTGATTTTACAATTTCACACATGCAAGTTTGGTGATCTTCCTGAATTGGACCTATCTCTGATACATTCACATCTTTGCAAAATAGTTTAATACATTTACCTTTTTCCGCTTGATGACTGTGAAGAAATCAAGTCCCCGCTCACATTTCTTACCGAATTAACTAATTCATGTGTCATATCAGATTTGCTTTTCATTTCAATGATTTTCAAATAGAAATACACAACTCATAGTTATTATAGTAAGAAATCGTATTATTTCACAAAAGTTAATTGGATTATAAGCTCCATTGTAGGGTGAGGACCTACCCACATCTAACTATTGACTTACGGGAATGACTTTTTACTTTGTAAAACTGTTTATTTTGGCAGATTGGTTAGTACTTAGTATGAGACAATTAGCTGTAGCTCTCTTTGTGTGTATTTTTCCATGCCTCAAAAAGAAACTAAATGGAAGAGGGTGATGGGATTTACTCGAGTTTCAGTATTCAGCAAGGCAGAGAGAGTTAGCTTGCGTTTTTATGGACTGTATTGTGCGTTTCAGGGAACAGGGGATCTTATGACAGCGCTGCTTCTTGGATGGAGCAATGTAAAACTTCAAAACCTTGAATCAGGCTCTTGAGCTACATGTTATCAATATTACTTAAAATTAAGTCCTTATTGTGCAGAAATATCCCGACAATCTTGACAAAGCAGCCGAGCTGTCTGTATCAAGCTTGCAGGTAAATCAGTTAACAAGCTTTTAGTTAATCTCGCACATATGGCTTCACAATGTTTCCTACGATCCTTGTCTTTGTGACAGGCTCTTCTGGTAAGAACGATAGATGACTATAGAAGCGCTGGACATGATTGTCAGAGTAGCAGTTTGGAAATTCGTTTGGTTCAAAGTCAAGATGATATTCGCAACCCTGAAATCAAATACAAGGCCGAAATTTACGACTTAGATAGTTAATCACATTGTTATTGCGCTGGTTATAAAATCCACGCAATTGTTTGGTTTTTTACATCTCAATACAAGGGAGGATACAAGTAAACATGAAATATATGATAGTCTTTTTGTGTTGGGCAAGAGGGAAAACAGTTTTATAATGTTGTATAATTAATTTTCATCCTGCTTCAGTTTATCTTGGTTTTTCTATCTCAATTTTAGTGCAAGGAGTTGAAGTAATGGAAGATGGTATTGGCGAAGTTTCAACACAGGGGTGTTGACTTAAATTTCTTATAACATTAGTGTTTCTGCATATTAAAACTCAACCCAAACTCAACCCAATCGAATTTCTTACAACTCAACCCATATTAAAATGCTTATTAAACCAGCTGCAGTATGGCTTGTGTTGGTTTGGTTAGGAGACTTGGAATGTACATATATCTAGCCCTTCTCATTTGGTTGTCTGAAATGAGTAAATGGTATACAGTAAATCAAAGGTAATTTTACTACTTTAACCTTGTCACCTTTTTTTGTTTAAATTAGCTTCCAAAGTTAAGAAGAATATATGTTTTAACATAAGTAAGTCCAAGGATCACTAGTTTCTAAATGACTTTTGTTATGAATTAAAGTTTCTAAACATTTATTTTAAAAGTCGAAATATTTTTATTTTCAACTGTGGTAACAAAACTACAACAATTTCCACAATCATTGCAACATCAAATTTTAATTAAAATGGGTTGAAAAGTATTTAAAATACTGAAAAGGTTCCTAATATTTAGTGGACCAAGCATTTATCTATACCAAAACTTTGATCCATGATTTTTAATTTGTTTGCACTTAATGTATGGATATTGTAATTATAATTTTGTTAAGAGTTTTAGTTGTGATAATATGACTATTGAGATCAAATTCAAAGGTGTCTGTCATTCATATTGTTCAAGAAATCATTCCTAAAATAACTTTGCGATATCAGTTCAAAGTTTCAAGAAAACTTAGATGTTTAATGAAGATTGTACTTGTAATTAAAACGTCACTTTTCTTGATTGTCCTCTTAATTAAAAATAACAAAAGATTAGCCCATGCGAGTAAATATGTTGACTACTGAGCAAACACCTTTTTTTTTTTCTTTTCTTTTCAGTATTTTTTTAAGTTGTCAATAGGCCAGGATTAGCTTTGCTGGTATTTAATTGCAGGGCCTTTTCATTAAACTATTAAATTAGGGTGGATACTGTCAAGCATTTTGCATTTTTTTCCTTCAAATTGTCAACAGTATAATTAGATGGAAAATTTCAATTTTACTAAAGATACGATTTCTTAAAGTCTTGGGTAAATGTGGAATTTTACATTTCTTAAGAGGGTAATTAAGTAATTCATGCATTAAAACATTTAGCCATTACTGACCCATATTATGAATCCGGGGGTTGGCGACAGATTCAATCGTGTTAAATATGCCGGGTCGCATGGATTTAGTCTGCTTGACCCTGTAAACATTATCTCTAACCAAATGTGCCTAAATCACTGTTTATCCCATATTAAAAGCACTAATAAGCCCTTTATAAGGCAAACCATACATGCCCAGAACACAATATTGCCAGGAGATAAATCCTATAACTTGATTCTTGTTATGAATAATTATATATATATATATATATATATATATATATATATATATATATATATATATATATATATATATATATATATATTACCCATCCAACTTAAAAGAGTAATGAATCTCGTTATTTAGCCGACTTGTTGTTTAAAAGTCTTGGAAAATAACTCATCTAATTAATATAATGGAGGACATGTAGTAGTATAGTTAAATAATTCATATGATTCATATAAACAGTTGTTCGTTCCATTTGTAAATAATACTTGAAAATATTGAAGAAGAAACTATTTTCTCGCTTTATACGTTCTTTCAAAACAAGTGAAGTTTGTTTTAGCTTTGTTAGCATTATTTACAACAATTCTGAATAATTAAACTGACATAAATTGTCTAAAAACCAACAAACAACACACACATAACATAATAGAGAAATTATAGTGTTCAAACCTCAAAGGTATAACGAACAGAAATGGCCCGCAGGTTGTCTTCCCGCCTCCCTACTCTTGTCACCATCGCAAGACTCCAACTTCAAAATCCTCGATTGATATATTTTTCAGACAACACTCTGCAACACTTGCAGTTACTCGCCCCAACGTTTCAAGGTTCGTTAATACTAATCTTCTTTCAATTGATGTAGCTAAACTGTTTGCTGAAAGTACTCACTGAAAACATCGGTTGTATTTCGTATTCATCGTCAGTTCTGTAGTTGGGTCATCGAGGGATTTCTGTTTTTCTTTTTATCTTATTTATATCGGCATGCCGAATATTATTCTTAAGCTTTTACATTTCACTTACACCTTCGAAAAAACGTTTTTTTTTTTTTTTTTTGTCCCTCTACAGTATCTCGTTCGTATGCTCGCGATAGGCGTTCAAGTTACGATCTTTTTGGTGGTAGAGTCCCTGGAGCGAAGGAGTTTAGAAAAGAATGGGCTAAACAAATGGAGGATGACGAGGATCATCTGTGGACTGGAAGCGAAGGTGAGAGCGATACCGAAAGGGATGGTCATGGCCAGCTCAAGAAAGAGATAAAAAAGGCCAAGCAACGGGCTAAGGAGCGCTCTGATCGTGTTGATGCCGATGACAGTGATGAACTTTACAGTGTGTGGTCGGAGAGTGATGAGGAGAAGACCCTTTGGACTGGAGATGAAGAAGATGATGAGGATGATGTACCAACAGAGGCTTTCCCTAATGAGAGGAGTGATGAATATATCGATAAATTGTTTGAGTTTGAGGAGAAACCGAAGTATAGAACGCTGGCGGAAGCATTGAAAGATGATGAGGAGCCGGAAGAGTTAAACCCTGGAAAGCAAGCTCGAAAAATTGCTGTGCAGAACGCTCTCAAGAAACTGAAGAAGGGCCCTGATGGACGGTACACTAATGTGTGGGAGGTCATGAGTGATATGGACATTCTTATTGGAGCCTTCGAGAACATTATCTCTGGACCAGAGTATGAAGAACTTAGGCAAGGTGGGCCAAAGAGATTGAACGTGCAGTTTTTTAAGGACATTCAAGCTCGGATGAGAGATCCAAACTATAAATTCTCACCTGAGATAAAGTTAAAACCAAAGAGCAAGCTGGTGCAAAGAAAGAAATGGCAAAAAGCGCAGTCGAGACGTAGAAAGGCGCAGAGGCGATAAAGTATATTATCTTAAGTTACTACCCTTTAGGGGCCTTCAGTTTTTCTGTGATGTTTTTGTCATGAGCTTGTGCATAGAGAAAGGAATTTCCATTTCAATCTATATTTATCTTATCACACATCATAGTTTCTAAATTCATTTGTAAAATTTTTATTTTCTTTACTACCATGAGAACCTTGACTAACTGCTTGATAGGATAATTTATCTTATGATGTTTGTTGGGCCATATTCTGTGTGTTCAAATTTTAACATCTTAATTTGATAATCAACTAGGTTAAAAGAGTTATTTCCACCTGCATTCCAGTGTTACCTATTTTCAACATTTAATGTATGCAGAGCTAGTGTCGACTGTGCTTTGTTTGGTGAAGAATTTCCTTCTCCAATTAGATCGAGGGTCTATAATTACTGGTAACGGCGTTTAGAAAAATGAGAAAGTTATATTTATCATACCAGACAAGTAAAATTTAAATGTGTCCATAAAATGTAGCATTCATTTTCAATCTCACCAAACTAAAGCTGGAAGCTAATAGAAGTTACACAGTGTGTAAGTAACTCTACACCAGTTAATATAAGCTACGCCATTAGAATACTTGACAGCTACCAGTAAATATCAGTCAAATGCATTCATCATCTGCATTGGTTGATGCATATAGGTATTCCCCATCATGGTCCATATGGGATGCATGTGCATGTTGGTGTACATCCTGGGATACGGATAACCGTACCATGATCCATTTATGTTAGTCATCATCGCTGGCAGTTGATGGTAATACTCGTAAGCTGGCAACCCCATGTAGAAATTTCTTAGCCCTGCTAATTGGCTGGAACCAGTGGAATAGCCTGGGAAATTCATAGCAGACCTCATGCTGCTCCCATCCATGCTGTCTCTGTTACTCATGTCATCTTCTCTCCAACCTAAAAGTTCACCGTCCATCTGTGTTACTGCTCTGCGATTGTCATTCAGATACCTTCCCAATCCCCATTCATAAATGTCATCGTAAATGGTATTGTCTGGAAAAGTTTGTGGTCCAGAAGAATCAAGATCGTTTATGAGAGTCTGCATTTGGTTCAGGTAATCAGCATTGTCGAGCTGGTTTGTTGGCCAAACCTCTGCATGTTTACCAGATTTAGCCAACTTCTTGATCAATGTTGTGCAATCAACATTTCCCGACACCGTGACCTTGTGTTCTTTGCCATCTATTTTCACTTCATACACACCTGTAAATCCAATCCCAGTTACGAGCGAACATGTACTGTAGGTTGCTTAATTAAAATGAACATAAGAATGGATAAAACTATCATAGTAGTAAAGACACAAAACTTGGCTTTGTTTTTATGTGGTTGGACTACCAGGGGAGAGGGGTGTTACAAGCATCATATGTATGCAGTTTTACAGAATAACGTAACGGGTATTTAAAGCAGCCTTCCTTATAAGTTCTGCCCATATCATAGTCACAAACATAAATTTCTAGTTGTATAACAGGGAAATTCCTTAAATTGAAAGCATTCTGAAAAAACAAAAGAGAAAGGATGAACAAGAACAGATGGAAATGACATTCATCTGTACATCTAAACTAAGAAAGTGATTGCACATGCAGTTCAACATTTTGTTTAATTGATGAACTTAACCCAGACAAAATGCCGTTGTTCTTTCGTCTAACATAATTTTTTGAATATTTAGGCTGATGAAAAAGATAAGGCAACGTACCTTCGATTTTTCGAAGCAGTTTCTTGACTTTGTGCATACAGCCTTCACAGTGAATGCGGACCTTCAAAACATTTGTCTGCAACAAAAAGTTTACCAATTGAATGAAGTAATATGAATTGGAACATAAAAACACAGATATTGAAGATAAGTACATAACAAATCTAAACTTTTTCTTGAACAAATGAAAGTAGTAGCATACCTTAATCTTTACAAACTCAAAGTTGTCCTCTTCTTCAGACATTTTTCTACACTTATTTGTTTGCTCAACTGAGTTATGAGGAAGGGATGTTTATTACCTTTTTTCTTGCCTCTTTTGGTACTAGTAGCTAATGTACCATTTGTACAATAGCTTCACAAACGACATTCCAGTCCCATGCAAAGTTAACTTTATATCACTGTTGTTATTATTTAGGCCTGAGAAGTGTAGTGCCAGAATTGTGTGTTTAGTACTATAGGGTGTTTTTGGTTCAGACAGGTATGATTTGACCAGGGCCAGAGAGTGTCAGAAGATGGATATTTGATTCTTTTTCTTTTTGCAGTAAAGAGGATTCTTCTTTTTTTTGTCCGATTGTCTTATTATGGGGTGACACTTGGCTACTATTCAAGGCATTGATTTGTTTTATGAAGATTTTCAATAGTGAATAGTAGAGTGGCATTTTGTATGCATACGTTGGCGGATCATTTCTGTTGGAAAAAGCATAGTAGAATTCTGTTACTACCTTCACAAAAGATAATTCAAAAAGTATCAGCTGTATATAGATTTCACATTTTTTTCTGTGGCATTTTGTTTTGTCAGGGTTGTATTAGTATAGATAGATATACTTTTTTATCCTTTTGATATTTATGTGGCATTTTATTTTGTCAAGGAAGTAGCCTAACGAGTTTCTGAGACTACAAGAATTGGTATTTTATTACTTGAAGCTCGATTTCGAGTAGCTTGAAGTTGAAATTAGTGACATGGTCTAGGCTGACCAATGGGGCTCAAGAATAACATTTTTAAGTAGTTGTAAATGATTATAATGTACTGAAAACAACTTATTTTAGAAGAATTACGCTGCCTATGTCAAATTCCATTCCACTTCTATTCTGATAAGATTGAACATACCAATGCAACAAAAAGAATCAAGGGCGCGTTTTATAGCTTTCACTGTTAATGAAAAGTTCGAATGATGGATTGAACATGCATAGGCCATTTGGTAGGGTTTAGTGGTTGACTTTGCAGAAGTCTGACTTGATATCTTTGGGGGCTGTAGTAAAACAAAAGAACCAAATTTAATGATCTTTTGTATATGAAAGTAATCCCAAATAATACATTCGCTATTTTTGAGAATGAAAAATTACTTAGCCAGAAGAAGAAGGAAAATCATCATTTGAGGTGATGGGAGCGGCAGTACCCTGTCAACATGGTTGGTTGCCTTGTTATTAATTAGGGTGTTGCAGTTTGGTACATCTGGATTGTTCTCCCCATATCTACTACTTGAATCATTTTGTTCATTTGATGGTGAAATACAATGTAAAGCACCACTAGAAGAAGACGAACTCTAACACTATCATTCTCAAGTGCCGTCGTATCTTGAAATTATTAGTTGGAATTGGAAATTGGAAATTGGTTAATTGATAGAATTTCAAGAAGACTGAACTTAAGTTCATGTATGGAATTGGAAATTTGAAGACTCCCAAGGAAGATTGTTAAATGAGACTAGGCATCTTATGCTTGGATTGCCTTGACTCGCCCCGGAGCCTATTGGCTTCATGGTGCTATGGATCCCCTCCACTTTCAGCAATGGGGCCAAAGTTTGTATCATCCTTTGATTTTACTCTATAGAACTACTGATTGTTTTAACTAAAAGCAAAATATCAACCTAACAAACATGAGAATTCAAAGCTCTTTTTAATGTGTACAAGGTTTATATAGTCACGATTGCAGTATCATCAGTAAGCATATGTACTCTAGTACCAGTAGCACTCGCATCAACAGAAGTTGTAAACAAGGGAGGGCCACAAACCTCCCATTACATACTTTCATGCTTATAATGCATGTAAATTCAAAATCACAAGAGGTATATGCAGCATACCTTGTAAGTTGTAACTCTTACAAAACGCTGTTACTACCAAAAAAAAATCTGCCTCCAAAACGAAAAACAAGCCTCTCCCAGTCCATCTACCCTGCGCATATCCATAAAACCTATAATGCTCTGAAATTGTGTTACATTAGAGACCGAGGGTGAAGCTATAACAAATAGACACCTCCTCGTGTTTCTATTCATGAGTTCAAGCAGAGATATAACAACCTGACAAGCTTCAAGCGGAAAATAATTACATCTTGATGTGATTAAGAATGTGTATTCCCACGATATAAAAGAGGTATGGTGAATTAATAATTCCACCCTTCCTTTTTACTGGGACCAACGTTTGGCCAGAATAACAATAATTCAATAATAAGGTATCTCTTCAGAGTTTGCAGGTGAAAAATTCAGATGGAGTTCACTGAATCACCATCGCTACTCTCACTGTCGCTACTACTACTCCCACTTCCGCTGCCACTTCCACTGCCGCTTCCACTTCCGCTGCTATCACTCCCACTGCTACCACTAGAGCTTGAAGTCTGCTTCTCTCCTCCTTGTGCATTTACCTGTGCTCTCAGTGCTTCTGCAGCATTTGGACCCTTATCTCCTTCATCGTCGCTAAGATCCACATCAGCAATCTCATCATCTGTATCAGTATGATGTGGTCTGTTGATATCAATGCCAGTGTGATATTCATTCACTTCAACATTGGCAGTGTCATATTCTGTCACATCAATATTGCCGGTGTCATATTCTGTCACATCAATATTGCCGGTGTTGTATTCTGTCACATCAATATTGCTGCTGTCATATTCTTTCACATCAGTATAGCCGGTGTTGTATTCTTTCACATCAACATTGCCGCTGTCATACTCTTTCACATGAATTGTGCTTCCATCAGCTGTTGCATTACCATCATCATTGCCGTTGATGATATCGAGTAAGTCAGGTGATGGATTAGGTGAGTATGGTTTTGCAGCCTGATGTTCAACGGTTTTTTCATGTCGCCGTTTTCCATCTGGTCCAAGTGTGAAAACAACCAGGAACTATAAGATGTAACGAAAAATGGATGTCCTATGCATATATTTCCAGCTACAAAGTCCTTCAGGCCAAGGGGTATGGGAAAACCAATTAAAGAAAATAGCCAAGTTAAGAAGAGCTCCTAACATGGATGACGAAAACAGTGTTCAGATGCAATCAAAACCCAGTGGTGCTATTTCCCCAGAGCAACTATGGAGGACAACCTCTCTTACGAATACTACAAGAAACAATTCACGGTAGCCATGGAAGGGGAAATACACAGCCTCCTCCAAAGAGAAACCAAGAGCTAAAGAGCACTACTTACTTGACTCATCAAATAGGACTTGAAAACCAGAGTTGTAAGATTCAAAAGACCAAGTTGCAATTGAAAAAAATAGTATCTGAAAGTACCACATCGCAATAAGGAAACTAGTACACCAAAACAAATATTTTATTTTTATTTATTTTTAATTCAATAGTACCCAATTGATTATACCGTTCTATTAAGAACTATAGGCTGGAAGGTGGTGCCTGATAAGGATAAGCAACTGAATTCAAATGACCTATCTGCTCAATCTTAATCCTTGGGTACTTATTCTTCTCCAAAAACCTAACTGAAGTTCATCCCCTGATTCTTCTGCAACCACTTTTAAGTGAGGTTTACCCCTATAATCTTGTAATCAGTTTCACAAGTTACCTTGAAAAAGAAATCATAACCTCAGAAGTTACGAGAGCTAAACTCCTATTGGCTGAAAAAGTAAACTGACTAAATTTGAGAACTGTTCGTGCAGCCGTACATACAACCCACATTTATCTTTTCTCCACAACAGTTTTTAGAATCATAAATTAATCTTTCCCTTCAATAGATGCAATGTAAGGAATGATTTCGACGGTAAAGCTTTCCAATATGCAATCTGGCAGAGATTGTAACCCTTAATTGTAACATGTGACCCAACTGGACGGCAATGCGCTATGACTAACAGACTGAATGTATCAACAGAAACAGCATGCTCATAAGCAGTTAAGAATTAACATAAACACACCTGAGTTTTTGAAGTCCCCAATCTCAATTTTTTCAACTTCAACCTGCATGAGTTTATGAGAACAAAATGGATCATTTATCACTATGACAGACAAAAGGAACTGTCTTGCTACGAGAAAAAAATCATGTAGAACATGGTTACAAAATTTGCCAACTTCATCTTTCCTTAGCATGAAATTAAATGGGAAAATGAAGACGGTGTGGCGATGGTTGAATTCCTGGACAGCACAACATATACATTGGTCACATTATACGACATTCACCCAAGCAATTACCACTACCTTCTCAAGTCGTCATTAGTCTATACGAAAACCCAACTAATGTTCAAAACTATCGCATCACGCGATAATAACAGAAAGCGAGAACACTCACAGGCACCGCGTGAAAAGTCTCTTTATTCAAAGACTGATGCTTATTCCCTTTGGCCGCAGGCGGAGAACTGGCATCCGCAGCGGCAGCCGAGGAATCCCCCTGCATCCTATTATGCCTCAGCCTCTTAACCGCACGGTGCAAGCGCTCCAAGCGAAGACAGTCCCCATCAAAGAAGAGCACAGCGTCGTTCTCCTTGTAATCCTCGCTACTCCCCTCGAACACGACCTTGGGCTTCCCAGGCTGATTGTTTTGGAACTCGACAGTGACCTTATTGTCCTTGCTCTTGTTCAACGTGCCGCGCTGATCCTTATCGATCGAAGCTGGCTTGAAATCATCTGATACAAAGTACAATTTGATGAGGTGATCTGGTTAATAATCTCAAAATCCACCACAAACAGTAATTGAATCAGCTTATAAAAAAGATACAAGTGATAATTTACAGCGAAGTGTGCAGAATTTGTTAGAAGGATGATCTTTGAAGGAGGAGCCTAGGGTTAGATTGTACCATCGATCGGGCTGAGGCGCTGTGCTTGGCTCGTTGTTGTTGTTTGCCATGTTTTCTTCAAATTCTCTGTTTTTTCTACTTTAAATTGGGCAAAAGGGAATGAGGATATTCTCGTCCATTTCTTTTGTCCCCCTCAACGATGAGAAGCTATGTTTTAGCCCTAGGAATTTCTAACAATTTCAAGTGCAGTCTCTCGTTAATTTTGAGAACCTCTTGCTATCTGTTTTTTTTAATTGTTTTATGCATTTAAACATCTTTTTAAGTGTTACTAATTTTTTTTTATTTTGTATGTCTTAAGCCCATTATTAGCAACCTTGTAAGCTGTAACATATCATGTGATTCATTCCTCATTTGTTTTATGAATAATAATTAATAATATGTTATGATATCCTTACGTCGGTATCTATTTTGCGTTCCCTTACTTAAAACAAATATAATATTATCATTATTACGATCGCGCACCGCATTTGAGTTCCAACTCTAGTTAGTTCAATGCTTGCTTTCGATAATAAAAGCACACATTTGTTATAATTTCTATTGAACGTACAATTTTTTGTAACGGAGAAAGGGGAACGAGTGATACATGATACAACAGTTGAAGTATCAAAGTATAAAAGTGGGGTCAACTAAACAGGACATGTATTCCAAAAGTGGAACGCCTGTGTGGATGGCGTTTCTATGTCTACTAAATGTCCTTAGTGTGTAGTCTGCGAAGTAGCCCCAAAGTTTGCCAAACAACCTGTCATCGAATTCAATTCCACATAACAAAAGCTCTCCGTCACTATAGTGAAACTATTCACCATCTCGGTATCTCCCCAATCAGACCCGCAAAGTGGGCGGCAGATCTCCAAATCCTCCTTAGACAATTTAGAAGTAATAAATAGTCTGTCCTAATGACAAGGTGTGTAATATGCAAGTGCAATGCAAAACCCTTCCTGAAGCGGCCAGAATTCAGCGTAGTTATTTGTAGTGATACTCGTTGTCCTCGAGAAAGCTATGACAAATGTGGAATGTGCATCTTTAATCACTCCAAAACCCGTTAGTCTCATGTTTCCTAGTGCAAATTCATTGATATTAAGCAAGTGGAAACCCGGTGGTGGTGGTACTCAGAATAACATATGTTCGTAGAAATATCTTTCGTACGTGTTATGCCGGTGCGGGCATTCCCAACATATTGATTGTGTTCGTGTATGACTATCTGCAAACCTTAATAAGTGATTGGTTGGTCTTGGAAAACACATTTGTTGCAGGCCTACCACATTGTACACATTGAGTTCATGCAGTGCGTCCAGCTTTCTGTAGGTAAGGAGTTTAGGTGTGCCAGTGGGTTTTGCATGGCCATTGTGGCCAGGCCTAGGAACAGTCGCGGCAGGTGCGACGTAATGTGGGTACATTTTGCAAAAAGGTTTTTATATGATTCTGACTCTAATTGCATAGTGGACAAATTAATGAGTCAAGCGCAGTTTGATCAAAAAGTCGTCAGTGGGTTGGTACTAAGTTGTGGCATAGCAGCTAGGCCAAGAAACAAATGTCGGGAAAAACATTGATTTGCACTGAACTATGTCATCGTAGTTGTGGCCCCTGTTCAGTACCTCTAATTGACCGACTAGGAAGTCATATGCGATGCCAATGTAAAGGGACCTAAATCACTTCAAGCCCATGCAATATTGTCACAGTTAAACCCCATATTGATTGTGGTACCGCGAATTCGACCCACTCTAAACTGCGATAGATGGTGCAAGATTTGCTGAAGTTCCATGCTTTAGAAGTTGGATCAATGAAGTATCGGATGCACATAGCTGCCAAATCATGTGGTATGTTGGCCACGTACACGATCAAAACTATGCATACTAAAATAAGCTATTATATTTTGGACAACACAAGTCTAGAAGAATTAAAATGATATCTATATTTTAAAGATAAAGTATTCTTAATCATTATTATTTGCAAATTTTCGTAAATGGGTATGCTATACTATATCCACACTTAAAATGAGAGTTTCACTTCAACTGCTTTTTCATCCGGTGAGAAGTGGACTGATAACACAAGGAGGAAATATAGTTAATGAAAATTCAATTATTTAATACTTTAAAAATGATAATTAATATAATCAATAATATAAAATAAGATATTTAAAAGAAAGAGTTTACATCTACATTTAGACAAAGAGCTAATAGCAAAAACTACCCCCATGTAATCTCTAATTGACAAAAAAACACGTGTTATTTTAATTGGCAAAAACGTCCAATTTTAGCAATGGGGAAAGGGGAACGAGCATGCGTGGTAAAACTGTTAAATTATCAAAGTATAAAAGCGGGGTCAACTAAATAGGACAAGTATCCAGAAAGTGGAACACCCGTGTGGATGACGTTTCTGTGTCTACTAATTGTCACTGCTGCATAGTCTGCAAAATAGCCTTGAACTTTGCAAAACAATCTGCCGCAGTATTCTATTCAACTCCTAGTGCAGCTAGTAAGCATCTCGCTTATCTCCCCAATCAAACCCGCCTGGTTGGCAGCAGGGCTCCGGTCCTGCTCAAACAATGCTACAGTAATAAGGAGTTCTTCCTAATAACGAGGTGTGTAATAGGCAAGTGCACTGCAATAACTAAATCCTCATGAAGTACCTAATACATAGTGTGGTTACTAGTAATGATACCCGCCATCCCAGATAAAGCTGCGACAAATGTGGAATGTGCATCCCAAATCATCCCCACCCCAAACCCGTTGGTCCCGGATTTTGTAGTGCAGACCCATCGATATTAAACAAGTGAAAACACAGTGGAGGTGGTTCTCAGAATAGCTTATGTTCGTAGAAAAAATATTTTTTACGGGTTGTGCCCGTGCAGGCATTCCCAATTTACTGACTTTGTGCTTGGAACACTATTTGCAAACCTTGATGAGTGATTGGTTAGTTTTGGGAGACACATTTGTCGCAGGTCTCCCTAATTGTTCACATTGTGTTAATGTAGTGCGACTGACTTTCTGTCAAGAAGGAGTTGAGGTATGTCAGTGGATTTTGAATGACCGTTGTGGCAGACGTGGGAACAGTCATGGCAGATGCGACGTAATATTCGTACATTTTGTAAAGAGGTGTTCCCATGATTCTAGCTCCAACTGGCTTGGAAAAATAATATTTTTGATACCCTAACTTGGCACAAATTCATTTTTCATAACTTAACTTGGCAGATCACGTTTTTGGTACCCTAATTTGGCTTTTTTTTTTCGATTTTGGTACTCTTCAATTTTAAAATCTCGCCGGATTTTACCACGGTGGACGAAATTCGAGAATTTTGACCCAGTCAAACATCCACCTCACCCAATTGCTGAGTTGGAAGCCACGTGGATTATATTTTTAAAAAGAAAAAAGAAAAAGAAAATGCAAATCGATCCAAAAAAAAAAAGTGCAATTCAAATTGCTGAACACGTTTTCAAACATGTATGATTAGAAAAAAAGGCTGAATAAAAAAGAAACGTTGTTCCCAATACTTCAAGCAAAAAACACTTCATTCCCTCACCCATTTCCCCTCTTCCAAACAATCGACGGCTAACCCATAAATCCTTTTTTTTTTCAAGCCAAATCGCGTAAAAACCTACAAATTCGACCTTATGAAGTTTATGATTTGGTACATTAGCAGTTAATTGCACGTTTTGAATCCCAACATGGGGAGATTCTTGAAGAATCGAAAAATTCGACCATCCTCCAAGCTACATAATCCCCTCCAACATATGGTAAGTTCACTCTTTGTTATTTCAAATGTTTATATTGATGTAATTTTGTGTTCAATTTGTTCTATTTCTTGCCCTAATTAGTTTTTCCATTAGACTTAAAGAACCCTAATTCGTCTCCTGCGCGAATATAAGTGGCTGTCGGAAATTGTTTTTAAATTTTTCCCTAATTCCCGCCCTAATTGATGTTAATTTGTTACATTGTACCCTAATTGTTGCTAAATTATGTGAAAGCTTATTTATTTATAGACTGTCCGAATATGTGGAGGCTAACTTGTGTTGAATCCAATTTGTTATTTTCCTGTTGTCATATGAATAAAAAGTGTAACAGTATACATTGCAGAAAATATGAGTTACTTGAACTCATTTGTATACTTTGCATTAAAAAAAAAATGCAAACTCATTTGAAACAGTATACTTTGCATTAGCAATTTTTCCAGTAAATTTGTGTAGTTAGACTCCAACAGTTTACTGTAATGAGAGTCCTACTGATTGTGAGAGTCCAATGATATATATTGTTGCCTCAAAAAATTGAATGGATGAGGGAAAATTGACTGAACAAAATGTGAAAAAATGGTATTTTGATAGTTTTTGTTAGCAGCTGTTTACTTCTGGCAAACTTTTGAATATGTTGATAAGAGATAGCTTACTAGGGACAGTAGAATAAATGGGCTAAGTAGTTTCGTACACGTTATACAATTTTGTTAGTTTGGGGGCCTAAATCTCAAATGTGTGCAGTTTATTATTGTGTACCTATTAATTAATTGAATGCCTTATTTTCAATTTCAGAAGTTTTGAAGATGCTACTCAAGTTAAACTTCATTATGGTGGAAAATTCGTTTATGAGCCGCAACTGAAATATGAAAATGGGAGTTTTTGTTTTGTGGATTATATGGGCCCAATTCATATAAGTGTTCAGTCTATTACCAATCTATGTGATGAAGTAGCTATGATTGTAGTAAAGGGGTTGTACCTCTTCACAGAGGGCGTTGGTTTTAATCTCGTTCAAAACGATGCTGAGCTCCAAATACTCTTTTTTATCTAAAATGTCTAGTAATTGCGAAAGGGTGTTGGATGTGTATGTTACTTGTATTGATAAAATTTATGTGTATGAAAATATGTGT
This sequence comes from Misopates orontium, assembly GCA_946800315.1. NCBI lineage: Eukaryota > Viridiplantae > Streptophyta > Magnoliopsida > Lamiales > Plantaginaceae > Misopates > Misopates orontium. The sequence goes on along the minus strand of OX326950.1, from coordinate 16,715,786 downwards.
GAGAGTGAAAGTGAAGACGAAGAAGTGAAGGAATGTGAAGAGGACGATGATATTCATGACAATTTAGAACCATTTCATGATAGTGATTGTAATCTGGGAAGTGATACAGAAAAATGTCCTCATGTCAATGAAGAGGCAGTTGATGAAATGCTAGCTTGAATGATCATGTGGCTCGTGATAGAAATAATCATGAACTAGTTCCAACAAGAAAAAATGATAGTGAGGTTTCTGAATATGATGATGAATCTGATTCGGGGGATGAGAATGTGATGCATAGTGGTGATGAATTGGTTAGGAGAGGGGTTCTGATTCCGAACCTGGTGATGTAAGGTATCCTATTTTTAATGAGGCCAATATTTTTGATAAGATGAATTTAGTAAGACTGGCTTAAGCCCCAAATTAACGACTTAATGCACGGAACACTAAATTCCTTGGCTCGAAGGCTGTTTACAAAATGTACCTCGTATGCAGCGGGGGTGGGTATATTGTTCAGATCAGGGGTCGTTCGTTCCTTTTTTCGCATTAACCTCTCACTTGAGCTGGTTGGGGGGTATTTATAGATGTGTATAAGTGTTCAGGTGTCACCTCGTAGCCAGGTGTCAAGTTCGACAAGGCGTTAATAAGAGACATGTGTCATATCCGACAAGACATTTAAGACCCCACGAGGCTGACTCGTGAGCTAGTTTGACCCTCACGTTCACGTGGCCTTACTTAATATTGGGTTGTCTGCTTCACACGAAGCTCCTCTGTGATTATGGCATGGGATTACGATATCATTAAAGTTTTGTCGTTTATTAGAGTCATTAACTTCCCTTCGTCAGCCTAGGCCTCGTTAACCCTCTAATTATAGGTTTCGAGCCCTTTAAAATCACATGCTTCGAGCCTCCACAATCGTTCAATCGTGGCTCACGGTTCAAAGGGCTCGAACCCTTCTAAGCTACGAGCTCGAAGGCCCTTCGGTCCAGGGGTCGAGTATAATTATGCCTAACTTGGGCATTTAGACGTTATTTACTTTATCAATTTTGAATCCCCAATTCGACTTGGGCATGAAGTTTTGCTCCAAAAAGATTTTGAGAGAAGCTATAAACTAACATGCAATTAAAATCAAGAGGACTATCATGATCCCATCGAATGACAAACGAAGGTTATATGCTAAATGCATGGGTATAAAGTGCAATTGAAGACTTCATGTTGTAAAGGTAGCTGGAGAGCAAGACACTTTCAGAATATATTTTTACCACAAAAATCACAGGTGTTCAACTACTATGAAGTTAAGAACTTGAAGTCAAGCTGATTGCTAGGAAGTTCATAAAGTGGTTCAAGTCTGATCCGACTAGAAAGGTGAAAGGGTTTAGGCTTGATGTAAAGGCAAAACTTGGTTTGTAGTTATCGATGGCCTAAGCCTACATGGCAAAGATTTATGCTTTGAAGCTCTTGGATGATGATCCTACACAACAATATGCTGTATTGTGGGATTCCACTGAAGAGGTTAAGAGGACAAATCCTGGATCAACTGTTATCTTGGGGATAGATAATGATATGGGTAGACCATATTTTGAGAGGTCTTACATGTGTCTTGCGGCATTGAAGAATGGCTTTAAATCTGGATGTAGGCCATTGGTTGGAGTTGACGGGGCTCACTTGAAAGGGCCTTAAATGGGAGTGTTACTAACTGCAGTAAGAGTTGACCCTGGCAACAATATCTATCCCATTGCGTGGGCCGTGGTGGAGAAGGAGAACAGGGATAATTGGGCATGGTTCTTGTCATTGTTGTAGATGGATTTAAATATCAACAGAGTTCAAGAATGGACCTTTATGTTAGACAAACAGAAAGGCCTCTTGCAAGCTTTTGATTCGATATTTCCAAGCGCGGATCATAGGTTTTGTGTGTGTCATTTTCAACGAAACTTTAAGAGGGTTGGTTTTGCGGGTACGACTTTGAAAGACGCCTTGTGGAAGGTAGCGAGGGCGACTACATTTAATCAGTGGGAGTGTAGAATGTACGAGTTGAGAGCTTTGAATGAAGAGCTTACAGATGGTTTAATGATAAGCCGCCGCAGCACTGGAGAAAATCCCACTTCAATCCTCACCCAAAATGTGATGCTCTTTTGAACAATGGATGTGAGGAATTTAATTCTTGTATTTTGGATGCTAGGGACCAACTGATTCTGTCAATGTTGCAATGGTTAATGCAGTATGTTATGAGTAGGCACCAAAACAATAGGGATATGGCAAAGGAGAAATGGAGGAGGGATTGTTGTCCAAAAATCAAGAATTTAGTGGAGAAGTCAGTTGACTCGGATGTGAAAGACTATACTCCTTGCAAATCCACGGATGATATATATTCAATAGATTGTTACAACGGGAAAATCTAAACTGTTAATGTCAAAAAACATACATGTGGTTGCAGGAAATGGGATTTGACTTGGATACCATGAGTCCATGCCGTTAGTACTATTTCGGCTCTAAGGTTGGATGTTTGGGATTTTATAAATCCGTATTACAGTGTCCAGACGTACTTGGATGTCTACAATCATGTTGTGATGCCATTGAATGGGAGAAATGAGTGGAAGAAAACTAATTATCTTCCTACTATCCCACCTACGTATGAGTGAGATTTGGGCAGGCCTAAGACTGCAAGAAGATTAGAGCCTAATGAGCCTCACACTAAAAAGAAAAGAAAGTGTCGAGGCAAGCCACTGACAACATCTTTTAGCGACTCAAAAAGACTAAAAAGAGGTCAGAAGACTTTAAAGTGTGGGTATTGTGGGGTTCAGTGGGGTTGTGCAAGAAAAAAGCAGAATATCCTTGTTGGGAAGAGTGGAGGTAATATTGGGAATGGAATTACAGCTACAGAAAGCACACAACAGACTGTGGTGGAGATGAATACTCTGTTTAGTGGTTATGGTACTCAATCTTCACAGAACAATGCCAATTCAACCGTAAGTATTTAGAATGCATTTCCCTGTTAGATTCCTCTATTCCTTTCTCAAACATCTGAGAAGACAACTTATACTTAACTACTAAATCCTTTACCCAAAATTCGGTAAATGCTTAAGTATGTAATGTTACAGGAAAATGCAAGCACTGTACCTGTCAAGAAGAAATGTGTCCCCACTCCCGCAGCCAACCCACCACTAGTTATTTCTCAGTCTAGTTTTTCGTGCAAAGAGGTAATAGTTTATTATGGTTTGATGCCTATTTGTTGATATCGGTCTGACTCATTTGTGGGCTTGTTGATTTCACCTATATAGAAAAGTAGAGCCACAACATCCCCTCAAGTTGGCGAGTCATCTCAAAGCACATCTGTGGCAAGCCCCAAATCTGGGTCTAATCAGAACAAATCTTTTTCCAATCAAGTGCGTACTTAGTAATTAACAATTTTTTACAATAAGAGTATATATACTTGAGCTTGTGTAGTCAGATTTTATTATGTTTATTAGTTTTATATTGCAGAGTAAACCATTCAAGGCGCCAAGTAGTGCATTGAAGGACGGTGGTCCACAAATTACTCAACAGGTCCAAAATGCAAATGGTAGTAGCCATGGTAACACTATGCAAAAAATCAATAATACTTTCATTACACTTGTGTTGATTGTTGAAAAAATGGGAAGCATGGGTACTTTTGGAGGACATGTTGAAATTGGTCAGTCACCGCAAACTAGAACTTCACTTTCAGATGTAGTTTTAACACCAGGACCCTCAATTTGACAACACATACAGGATGCGGGCGGTACTATGCGTGCTAAGGTGGTTCAAAAAATCAACATCAATGCTTTTATGAGTGGGACAGACCAAGAAGAAAGAAGACAAAAAGGCACCTAAACAGCCTTGGAAGATTTGAATAATTAAGGTTGTTTTTACCTTGAATGTTGGTCTGTTGCCTGTGTCTTGATTAGATACATTGTCTGTTGTTTATGAATCTTAGTTCGCGTGGCATTTTATTTTTATGCTAAGAGACTTTGTTGTTTGTGGTGTTGTTTTTGTTCATGTGTGATTGAGTACTATTTGCTACTCTGTTGATTGTTAAAAAACTTTTGTTTTTGGCAATTGAATGCTATGAGACTTTGTTATTTGTGATTAAATGTTTGAATGTCTTTTGGTTATTTGACTCTATATGTTATAAATATCACTCCAGGTTATAATTGATTCTGCTTTACCTGTTTTAGTTATAATTCTACTCCTAAGTTCCTATAAATAACTCACCATAACAGTATCAATATCGGTATTTATGCAAGATAGCTTAATAAAATGGTTCTTGTTGTCTCATTCAAATATTTGAATAATATTTTAAAGTAATTTTGTACACACTGCCTCTGTGCTAGTTCGATTTTTTTGGTATATGATTCCATGCGTATGGTTAAGTTTGTACCTGAAGTTATAATGATAGTATAAAAACTGTGCAGTTTTCTAGCCAGACACTATCACCTAATTTATGTTTTTGATTCTTACATCTGTGCATCCTGGCTCAAACATACATAACTATTTTTGAGTCTTATTTGGTTGTCCAAGTTTTCGTTCATGTCATCAGTTGAGGAACATTGTATGACTTCTGCTAGATGATTCAAGCTAGTATTCTACGAAATATACAAGCTTCGATGATGCAGGAAAACTTCACTTGGATGAACCTAGCTTATTTCTTGATAATCTATCTATATAAAGCATCTAACAGTAAATGTATCTTTGCCCAATTTATATGGGTAGAATTTTGCTTCTCCTTGTTTTCGTTCCAGATTTTCAGTCTTACACGATTAAATGGATTGTTTTCTAATTTGACTGTACAATGTTATACTATACAATAATTTTCATCAGCTTTGATTTCAATCAATAAGAGAATTCCATTCAATATGAAAATAACAAAAGAGTTCATTAAAATTAAATATAATTCAAATTACACAGGATACATGACTCCATACATACCCAACAATCTTTTTTTCAATTAGACCTTACAAGCATCTACTTTCTTGAGAAAAATACAAAATCAACGATTATTAGGAGAAAAAATATTACGAAGAAAAGCAACCACCTAATGCAACAACATATTACTACTACTGCGACTCTTGCAACATTGACATGCTTCGCATAATCAATCAATTTGTTGGTTCCATTATACCCGACATTGGTCTCAATAATGTTTGAGGTAGCGGACAATTGACTTAATGTAGGTCCCTCTTCTCTGCAATTGGTTTGCCTCATATCCAGTGTACTTGGTGCACGGCTACCCGACCGGTATTGATCACGGTAGTCACTGGTAGATTTGAAAATCAGTGGATGTAGGTGTGAATAAGTTTCTTTTTGTAGTGAGTCGGCCCAAATAAATCAATGCTCGTATTTCTGTTTCACCGGGCAGATGTAGTAGTATCTACCTTTGTACATGGCTCTAGAGCCTGCCTTCAAGTAGCGCATAACACCTCGTCCACATGAACATGAAAGCTCGTACGGATGCAACATCTAAATATCAAAGGTAAAAAATAAAAAGTATAGTTATTAGTTTTGACAAAACCAAGTACCCAAAATGCATTCGTCAAGTTCCCCTAAATAATTTTCACTAATCAATTGAAGATAAGAGTATCTTCTATTAATCCCAAAGATGTAAAAATGCAAAGGGTTTCATCAACTAAGACCATTTTTCTTCAAGCCATTTAACAAATAAAGAAACTTATACAGAGAAATAATTTATTCATTGCCAAAACAAATAGAGAAGCTTGCACATTGAACAAATAATGCTTTCTTTTGGAAAACAAATCATGTATTTTTTTGCATCTAATAATGCAAACATGAGCACTAACGCTGCTCTAGTTATGAATACTAATTTGCTCACAATCAGTTCTTGCAAATGACATCTAATCATATTACACAAGAAAAAGAAAACCATAGAATTCAAGATTCACCTGCTTCAACGGTTCAAAATGCAGCAGTTAGCATCGATTACTCTACACTATACGTATTAACCATAATCTCATAGAAACAAATATCTATTGCATACTAATTAACAAAAAAAGAGAAAAATTCAACTCACTATGACAAATGTTCAAAATTTGGAGAAATAAAACTAGGGTTTGACCGCGAACTGACTCGACTCCTCAAGACAGAATAGAACACCTCAATTGTTGAAGAATTGGAGAGGGAGAGCAAAATTAGGGTTTTAGTCCCCAACTTTTTCTTCGAAGGCTACAAAGAGGGGATGTATTTTTTTATTTTGCAATTACCCCTGTTTTGTTTATAGAACTTGATGTGGGGTATTTTCGTCTGGATACGTGTCCACTCTCCAACACTCCACATCAGACTGCTTCAGTTCCTCCTGGATGCTCAATCAGCTTTTGAGTTCGAAACCTGCACTCAACACCAAACGTGAACTAAGCCGGTGCCTTCTCCGGCGAAGGCACTCCGACGCTCAAGTCAGACGGATCGGAATATGAGATCTTGTTGAACAAGGCAAGTAGTCGAACGAACCGGGTAAAATAGGTCGAATGAACTGAGAGCTATAAGTCGAATATGCAGGAAGCAATAAGTCGAATGTGAATGGCCAAACAAGTCGAATGATCTGTGTCAAACAAGTCGAATAACACAGAACAAAACAACTCGAATGCTAGCCAAAATAGGTCGAACTCGAGCTATTAACGAACAACTCGAATGAGCTTGAGGAATAGGTCGAGGTCGACTTATATAACTCGAACTTAGAGCTTGGAATAATGTAAAACGTACCTTAGAATGAGGAATGGGATCCCTTTATATAGGCATAAGAGTCCTTATTCAGCTAGAAGTGCACTCCAAGTAGGACTATGAGTTGAATAAGTCAAACTAGGAGTCTTATGGAATAGCTCGATGGCCTTTGCCAAATAGCTCGAATGACCTGCAAGAAAATAGCTCGAATGGCCTTGAAACAGCTCGAATCGGGTCCAATAGCTCGAATGACTTTGAAATAGCTCGAACTGGGCCAAATAGCTCGAATGAGAGCCAAATAGGTCGAATTCCGACCTATTCTTCAGGTTTGCGCAGTCTCACGGTTTTTGTTATATCTCCTGGTGTAGACATCGGAATGTAGATCCTCTTTTTGATTTAGAAACTAGACTTCAGAGGCTTTCCATGCATATAAGACTCATTGAATTAGGAGTCGAATTCATAGGTCGAAACCACTTGTCAAAATACAGCTCCAGGCTCTTGACTTTCGACTTATTCTCCAGCTTTGTGCAGCCTCACCGTTTTTGCTATATCTCATTCTCCAGGCCTCGGAATCTCAATCCGCTTGTTGATCTGGAAACTAGACTTGAGAGGATTTCCAGACATATAACATTCATTGAATTAGAACTTGAATTGATAGGTCTAATTCACTAGTCGAAATCCAGCTCGGAATTGACTCTCCAAAACTTCCCCTTTGAATGATGAATATGACTCCTTTATATACTACTTAGAGTCCTTCCTTAGCTAGAAGTACATTCCAAGTAGAATTATAAGTTGACTTGGGCCCTGCATAACTCTAAATTGGGCCCGCACAGGCCTAATTTTGAGTTTTGCCTTGAATTGTAATTTTGCATTAAAAAATAATGGTGTTGTCATGGCATAATACTCCGAAATACGCTCGTTATATGATATCGAATATTATGACGTGGCGATACCAAAATATGGTACATCATGGAGTCCCCTAGTTTGTAAGAGTAATGTGTGTAAACATTGGTCATACAAACTAAAATAGTGTAAGAAACCCCGGTAATCGTGCAACGAGTCCGGCCATGAAGTCCTAGGACTCTGACAAACTCCAGCGGGTGAAGGATGACTTAGTAATGAAGGACATCCGCACCACGGGTGAGTTGACCGCCTTGGCCGCCCGTTTGAAGGTTGTTGAGAATGAGCGTGATGTGGTTCGAGCGCAAGCAGCTACTTCTGAGCAGATCGGCTACGATCGTGCTAAGGCTGAGGTTTGCTTTCTGTCCTATCGCTTTGTCGTAGTCTTCATTCCGATTTGTTTTATTAATACTCGCTTTTTCTTGCCTTGTTGTATGGCTTGTCCACTGATGACAAGGTTGCAGTTGTGGTTGAGTTCCTGCGCTCTTCCACTTGGGGCACCATCTGCACCGTGCGCGGGGGCTTTGACTTATCTAAAGGGTATGACTACGCCTTAGAAGATGTGGAGCGCAAAGATGGCTTCGCTCTTGGCCGCAAGAAGGAAGACTTCGATATCCTTGATCGACTTGCTGAGGGAGTGCCTGACTCGGACGAAAAGTATGTCTCGGAGACTGAGGGCGTCGATCATTCTGAGACATTCCAGCGCGTAGGGCAGATGAGATCCGTCTGGCTCCGCGATCATTTGAGAGCTCAGACGAGGTCCAGAGCCAAGAAGGAGGCCGCTTCGCGTGCTGCTGTTGTTGCTTCTACTTCTAGAGTCCCTTCCGCCAGGGTGTCTTCGAGCGAGGTTCTTGAGGAGGGAGAGCTTCTGCCACCCTCTTCACCTGCCGATGTGCATGTGGGGGTGCCTCTTGCCTCTGCTGGCCTCGTGACTGTCTCAGTTCCATCTCCAGGTCCTGGAGCTGAACCCGCTGCTGTTGCTGTTCCCGAGCCTGCTCCTGCTCCGGCTCCGGTGCGCCCTAAGGATGACATGTCCCCGTTGAATGAGTCAATGGAGGAGATTCCTCAACAGAGCCGAGGCGCATTGAAGTCAGTTGGTCTCCATTTGAAGAAGTAGCTGAGCAGTTGTGAAGCCAGTCTATGTGCTGTGATTTTTGGGCTTGCGTGCCGCTATCTCTTTTCTGTACATTTTAACATTTTGTCATTGTGGTGTTGATATTCGTTGGGTATATTCCTGTTGACATCGCGCCATTGTTGCGCTTATCCCTTTGCTTTAATAGATGTTTGATTTTTAGAATTGCCTTTGTGTTCTTTTATCATGTGTGCCAAGTTTTCTCTCTACTTGTGCGTTTTGTAAACTTTGTATCCGTCCTCTTGGTGAAAAATTTTGTACTTCTGTTGTGGATGTGATGATCCATCTTATGAAGTGATCATCTTTTGAGGAGGCTGCGAGACACAATGCTCGTCTTACTTAGAGTCTGAGAGGCACAATGCTCGTCTTACGAACAGTCTGCGAGGCATAGTGCTCGACTTACGGACGGTCTGCGAGGCACAATGCTCGGCTTACGGACGGACTGCGAGGCACAATGCTCGACTTACGAATATGTTGCGAGGCACAATGCTCGTCTTACGGATAGACGGTGAGGCACAATGCTCGGCCTACTTAGGGTCTGCGAGGCACAATGCTCGTCTTACGAACAGTCTGCGAGGCACAGTGCTCGACTTACAGACGGTCTGCGAGGCATAATGCTCGGCTTACGAACGGACTGCGAGGCGCAATGCTCGACTTACGAATAGGTTGCGAGGCACAATGCTCGTCTTACGGATAGACGGTGAGGCACAATGCTCGGCCTACTTAGGGTCTGCGAGGCACAATGCTCGTCTTACGAACAGTCTGCGAGGCACAATGCTCGACTTACGGACGGTCTGCGAGGCATAATGCTCGGCTTACGGACGGACTACGAGGCGCAATGCTCGACTTACGAATAGGTTGCGAGGCACAATGCTCGTCTTACGGATAGGCTGTGAGGCACAATGCTCGGCCTACTTAGAGTCTGCGAGGCACAATGCTCGTCTTACGAACAGTCTGCGAGGCACAGTGCTCGACTTACAGACGGTCTGCGAGGCGCAATGCTCGACTTACGGACAGGCTGTGAGGCACAGTGCTCGACTTACGAATAGGTTGCGAGGCACAATGCTCGTCTTACGAAGATATTGCGAGGCACGATGCTCGACTTACGAAGTTGGTCCAATCACGCTTGTGCTTCTCAAGTTCTTGACGTTCCAGGAGCGTGACCATGTCCTTCCGCCCAACTCTGGTAAATAGTAGTATCCTTTGGCGCTTGCTTTTTCCATTCTGTACGGTCCTTCCCAATTTGGCTTCAATTTCTCCACATGCTTGGTAGCTTTAACTTTCCTCAGGACCAAGTCCCCCACTTGAAAGTTCCTGAAACGATCCTTGTTGTCGTATGCTTTAGCCATCATGGATTTGTAAGCTTGATTGCGTTGGTAAGATTCCTCTCTTGTTGCTCCTATTAATTATTTGTCTCGCCCTTATCGCTTGTTCTTCATCGTATGTGACAATGCGGTAGGTTGGCATCCCAATTTCTGCGGGTATCACTGGTTCCGAACCATATGTTAGCAAATATGAAGTCTCTCCGGTTGAGGTCCGAGGTGTTGTGCGATATGCCCATAGTATCCCTGGCAGCTTCTCTGCCCAATTTCCTCCTTCTCCTTGCAACCTTTTCTCCAGTTTCTTTTCTCCTTTGTACGGTTCTGGTTATTCCTGAATTGTTCAAATGATTCAATGCGTGGAGGCACGTTCTTGAACCACACTTTAGCTGTCCCCATTAAGCTGATTGTGATCAATTCCACCCTTAGGCCCTTGCGATATCCCAGAGTTTGCACTCCTGCGTCTAGGTTATCAAAATGCGTCCCAGGATCACTCGTTCCATCGTATTTCTTCATCTCAGAAAGATTAGCTCATTCTTTCAATGTCAGTCTGCTGATTGCATTCCAGAATGGAGTTGGCTTCTCCACTAATGGGATATGTTTTAGCAACGATCGGTTCCGGCCTTGGTGCAACTCGTTCTGGCAGATCCTTGTTCCATCCCGATGTATGACTTGCGGCTTGTCGGACTTGTGGACCCTTCTGCCTTTAGTTAACTTCTCCATCTCTAATAGTTGCTCGACTTGGAGATCTTTTCCCTGCAGTCCTCACTGAACGAGGATTCCTGCGCTCCGGGAAGGATGATGGTTTCCTCTGAGTAGGTCTTTGTCATTCTTGATTGAATGTGTTGTCACGAATCAGCACGACGTCTCGTCTGATGAGACTATGCTTGATGTGCCGAAGTTTGTTGTGCCCTCAGTGCTGGGACTTTTCCAACTCCAATAGTTGCTCGACTTGGAGATTTGTTCCCTACATTCCTTCATGACTGAGGGTTCCTGCGTTCTGGGGAAGGCGACGGATCCCTCCGCGTTGATCTTGTCCTCCTTGATTGATTATGTTGTCTTGAATCAGCACGACCTTGCGTCTGATGAGATCTAGCTTGTTGCGCCGATGTTTGTTGTGCAGTTGGTGCTGGAACATTCTGCTGTAAGGCAGTGTTAGTCTGTTGTTGCACAATCCTTGGTTCCATGATTTGCTGAAAAGCTGTCATGATCTGATCCAGTTGAGCAGGATTCAACCGTTGTTGTTCCGGGGGAAGCATTGCATGTTGATCCGTTGCAAGGCGAGGTGGATCCAAGGGAGCGTTAGGTGGTGCCACTGAAGTATGTTCTGATGCATCAGGTACTCTGTTCTCGTCCTCCCTTTGTGATCTAGTCCTTGCAGCTACTCTATTCTTCTCCGTGACTCTGCGATGAGCCATTGCATCAGTGATGGTGTTTGTGATCTAGCTTGTTGCGCTGATGTTTGCTGTGGAGTTGGTGCTGGAGCATTCTGCGCAAGGCAGTGTTAGCAAATTTTTGCACAATCATTGGCACCATGGTTTGTTGAAAAGCTGTCATGATCTGAGTCAGTTCAGCAGGATTCAACAACTGTTGCTCTGCAGGAGGCACTGTTGGTTGGTCCGTCATAGTGCGTGTTTGATCCAGAGAGCAGCTACTGAAGTGTGCTTAGAAGCGTCAGCAACTCGATTCTCATTCTCCCTCTGTGATCTTATTCTTCCAGCCATTCCGTTTTTCTCTACGGCTTTGCGGTGAGCCATTGAATTAGTGATGGTGTTTGCTCCTAAGTGCGTTTAGTGGTTCCCACAGACGGCGCCACTGATGTGGGGTATTTTCGTCTGGATACGTGTCCACTCTCCAACACTCCACATCAGACTGCTTCAGTTCCTCCTGGATGCTCAATCAGCTTTTGAGTTCGAAACCTGCACTCAACACCAAACGTGAACTAAGCCGGTGCCTTCTCCGGCGAAGGCACTCCGACGCTCAAGTCAGACGGATCGGAATATGAGATCTTGTTGAACAAGGCAAGTAGTCGAACGAACCGGGTAAAATAGGTCGAATGAACTGAGAGCTATAAGTCGAATATGCAGGAAGCAATAAGTCGAATGTGAATGGCCAAACAAGTCGAATGATCTGTGTCAAACAAGTCGAATAACACAGAACAAAACAACTCGAATGCTAGCCAAAATAGGTCGAACTCGAGCTATTAACGAACAACTCGAATGAGCTTGAGGAATAGGTCGAGGTCGACTTATATAACTCGAACTTAGAGCTTGGAATAATGTAAAACGTACCTTAGAATGAGGAATGGGATCCCTTTATATAGGCATAAGAGTCCTTATTCAGCTAGAAGTGCACTCCAAGTAGGACTATGAGTTGAATAAGTCAAACTAGGAGTCTTATGGAATAGCTCGATGGCCTTTGCCAAATAGCTCGAATGACCTGCAAGAAAATAGCTCGAATGGCCTTGAAACAGCTCGAATCGGGTCCAATAGCTCGAATGACTTTGAAATAGCTCGAACTGGGCCAAATAGCTCGAATGAGAGCCAAATAGGTCGAATTCCGACCTATTCTTCAGGTTTGCGCAGTCTCACGGTTTTTGTTATATCTCCTGGTGTAGACATCGGAATGTAGATCCGCTTTTTGATTTGAAAACTAGACTTCAGAGGCTTTCCATGCATATAAGACTCATTGAATTAGAAGTCGAATTCATAGGTCGAAACCACTTGTCGAAATACAGCTCCAGGCTCTTGACTTTCGACTTATTCTCCAGCTTTGTGCAGCCTCACCGTTTTTGCTATATCTCATTCTCTAGGCCTCGGAATCTCAATCCGCTTGTTGATCTGGAGACTAGACTTGAGAGGCTTTCCAGACATGTAAGATTCATTGAATTCGAACTTGAATTGATAGCTCGAATTCACTAGTCGAAATCCAGCTCGGAATTGACTCTCCAAAACATCCCCTTTGAATGATGAATATGACTCCTTTATATACTACTTAGAGTCATTCCTTAGATAGAAGTACATTCCAAGAAGAATTATAAGTTGACTTGGGCCCTGCATAACTCTAAATTGGGCCCGCACAGGCCTAATTTTGAGTTTTGCCTTGAATTGTAATTTTGCATTAAAAAATAATGGTGTTGTCATGGCATAATATCCCGAAATACGCTCGTTATGTGATATCGAATATTATGACGTGGCGATACCGAAATATAGTACATCAGAACTCTTTGTTTTATTTTTGTTTTAAACGTCTATTTTTTAAAAAGTGTTACAGCGATTTTGAATCGTTTTTTTTTTCCAGCGATTTGTATTTTTTTTTTTAAATATAATCCACGTGGCTTCCAACTCAGCAACTAGGTGAGGTGGATGTTTAACTAGATCAAAATCCCCAATTTTCGTCCACCGTGGCAAAATCCGGCGAGATTTTGAAACTGCCGCAACCAGAGTACCAAAATAGAAAAAAATTTGGCACCAAGAACGTGATCCGCCAAGTTAAGGTATGAAAAAAGAATTTGTGCCGAATTAGGGTCTCAAAAATGAGATTTTCCCCAACTGGCATAATGGGCAAACTTGTGGTCAAGCACGTTTTGATTAAAATGTCTTTCTGTTTTTTGGTATGACTTTATAGGAGCCAAGCAAAGAAAGGAAGGTGGCGGGTAGCTTTGATTTGCCATAAATGATGCCATGGTAGTTGTGGCCTCTATTCAATACCTAATCGAACGGCTAGGAAGTCATATGCGATGCCAATGTAAATCGACCTGAGTCACTCCAAGCCCATGTAATATCGTCACAATTAAACCCCTATTAATTGTGGTACTGCGAATTCGACCCACTATAAAACGCAACGCGGTAGATAGCGCAAGATTTGGTGTAAGTCCCATATGCTTTAGATGTTGGGTCAATAATGTCACGGATGCACATCACGTGGTATATTGGCACGCACAAGATCAAAACTATACGTACTAAAATAAGTTTTTATATTTATGACAACACAAGTCTATAAGAATTAAAATGATATTTACATTTTAAAGATAAAGTACTCTTATTCATTCTTATTTGCAAATTTTAAATGCCTATGCTAGACTATATCCATCTTAAAATGGAGAAATTATTTCGTGCAACGGCTGCACAATGAGGTGGCACAACAAGTTGATTATTTGTGTAGATGCACGGTTTGGGATGTGATTATGCAAAAGTTATTTCCTATAATTTAAGAAAATATTTTAATCACAATCGTCGGTTTCATCACGTCAACAATGCAACAGTTTTATAAAATAAATTTTCCTCAACTCTTTTGTCATCTTGTGAGAAGTGGACTGGTAACACAAGGGGGAAAAATAGTTAATGGAGATTCAATTATTTAATATTTTAAAAATGATAATTAATAAAATCAATAATATTATCAAATAAGATATTCAAAAGAAAGAGTTAAACTTCTATATTTAGACAAGGCATAATAACCCAAAACCTGCAAAAATATCACAATAGCAAATGATTGTCGTCATTATCACCATTAACATTACAATATAATCCAAAATCTTCGCTATAATTTTTCCCCAATTTGAAGGAGACTCGTAAAAGCCCTAATAATGGCTGCTCAAATACTACACCATATCAATCCATCAAATTCAATCTCAATCTCAAATTCATCAGTCGTATGCAGAGATTCAGCAAACATGCTTCGTTGTTATCGAACGATGCCTTTGCCTACTAATTCGATAATGCAGCGGCGGAGAATAAACTTATCTGTGCACTGTTCGTCAAACCAAACGAGAACTTGCAAGAACTGCAAAACGCAGTTCGATCCTCTGCTCAATCATCCACGCGCTTGCCGTCATCACACGGCTCATTTTGGCGGTACCGAATAATTATCCCCAAATTTGTTGTTTGTGTTTGTGTTATGAATCGTTGAATATTTGGGGTTTTGCATTCATATTATAGGGTGAATTGGCTCTAATGTTTGATCCATTTTTGCCAAAAGCATGGCTTATTATGCTCTGTGGTGTCTTTGATTGCTTGCTGAAGTCTGAGTTCATTTTGTGTACTGAATCGAGAAGAGTTGCTCGTGAAATGGGCGTCCGAATATTGAATAATTGGAATTTCGAGGAAAAACATCATGGTATACGCTAGACATTTGTTTCGGAGAACCGCTTTTGCAGCATTGCAAGTAGGTCTGAGGAGTGAGAAAGTTGGAGGGGGGGGGGGGGGGGGGTGAAGCACTGCTTTCTATGTCTGTTTATGTCTTAATGTCTAATGGATTGTGGATGCAGTGTTAGCATATTTAGCTAGATTTTAATATGATTGACTTTTTCTATTTAACGCTTTTTGGGTCGATTAAATGCATTAGAGAATGCTAACATGATACTCAAGGTGCTTGTTAATATTAGTTCTATGTACTCCAATTAGAATAGCCATGAGTCAATGAGATATACAGCAAATAACAAAAGCTGAAATCAATAGATTCTAATGATTACGAGGTTTGGGTTTCAATCCCATAACAATTGTGCATTTGTTTAATTGGTTCTATGGACTGCTTTATGTATTTGTTGATGTCCTAATGTTAAATGGCTGCAGTGTTAGCATATTCAGCTAGATTTGAATATGAAGGAATAAGGATAGTTGGAAAATTAAGGCGCATCGATTGGTTTTTTCTATCTTTTTTTTTTTTTTGTTTTTTTTTTCTTGGACGCATTAGGCAAGGCTAACATGATATTAGAGATGCTTGTTGATATAAGTTCCACGTAATCGAATTGGATATAGCTTATAATCAATGAGATACAGCAAGTGGCAAAAGCTGAAATCGATAGATTCTAATAATCACGAGGTTTGGGTTTCAATCCCATAAAAATTGTGCATTTGTGTAGTTCAGTATTGGTTGTTTGTCATTTTGATGAGTTACATCATTGTTATCAGCATATACTCGATCAACTTATTCAAACGGATCCTAAACACTGGAATAAGTCTCAGGTTTTCTAGTTTATGCAGTGTTCTGTCTCCGACTTGTACTTTTTGCTGTTTCATGCTGCTTGACTTTGCAAACAAGATACGACTGTTAACATGGATGAATCATGTTTTCTTTTCTTTGATATTCTTGGATTCCCGTTTTTCTCAGGAGAAACAAAGAGAAAATTTGAGAGCGTACATTCAGGTGGCACCATGGATACTCCCGACTCTGGTAAAGTCTTTCAATACTGGCATTGCTGTGGCTCTGAAGATCCCTTTGATATTGGATGCACAGCCGCACCCCACGCTTCTTATGATGATTGATGCAGGTCTCCACGATTCCCCGGTTTTTTTGGCTGTAAATAAAACTACTTGGTGCTTCTCTGTATGATGTGTATTCTTGAATTTTATCATTTATTTGAGAACTTTTCTCAACAAATATTAGATTTTTACTTCGCATTACACCATACCAAGCTTGTACTCCTCGCTTTACCATTTTGTCAAATTTCTTCAGTAAATAATAAGGTCCGACTTTCATGACGCCCTACCAGATGTTGGCTGGCCTTGGCTTAATCGTTTTAGGCTTAACATGGTTTCAGAGATTTAATGGTTCTCGTCTTCTCGGGCTACTGTGGCTTTCACTCTTCTATTTTCTTTTTTCTTTTTCTTTCCATCTACTTTGATATGTTCTCATTCTTGAATCGCGGTGGGCGCTCCTTATAGCCTAATTTGTTATTTGATCATGAAGGTCGCCTTGCACGTTGAACAGAAATGGCCTGTTATAGGGTAAAGGACTAGCATGCACACAGAACTAAAGAAAATGGTCGAGAGTTAGTATTGTAGCTTTGTATTTACTCGCAAAAACAGCTAATAAAGAACTATTAATATCTTCTAGACTTTTATCTTACGTACTAGTTCTTTTCTTTCAGGGAAACTATATGATTTTTCTGTATGGAAATCAATGACTTAAAGAACCAATGATGTAATAAATGGTGTTAACGTATTTTGTAGGGAATGATGTTTTTTGACTTTGGTTTCGCCTGAGATAGGCGCAACATGAACCTTTTTTGCAATTTTTCCGGAAAACTTACTTTTATTTTATTAAAAATTGTTGAACTTTCTTAGGCATGATCATTAAGAGTATATCTTTCACGGTAAAATGTTTAATTTGAACTTTAATTACTGTTTAAAAGAAACAAGTCTTTAACCGCAAACTCTGACAAATGCTCGTCAGCTCAGACATACAAAAGATATAGACCTTAACTAATACTTCCTTTTCCCGTTTTCTTGGATACAGTTCCATTAATATATCCAATGGCGTAACACAATTATGGGAGTATCATATATAGTTTACTAATTATCTACGTAGTATTTTAAATGGACATCCCTTTGCGAACATGCATAGCCAAATATAGACATGGTATGAATAACTTGTCCACAAAGGGTTGGAAATGCGTAGAAGAGAGCCAGACTTGTAGAGTTAGGTGACATATATCATATACGCCTAATAATATTTTAATGTGATGATTTTCTTCTTGCTTCAGGTAATCGACCACATCAATTCTGCTGAAGAACACGCCAATCGATTTTATTCCCTAATTAAGCCCATTTTCTCAATTTAGCGTGGAAAAATAGTTATTTCTGCACCATAGGAAGTAATCCATTGATGTTTTTCCTACTCGGAGAATTGGTACGTTCTTTGGAAATCGGAGATACTTGTTACCTACGTTGCACCGATACTTCACAAAATCATCCTGTGCAGTGTCGGATACGTGAAGGATATGGATACAAGTGCGATATGCAAATGATACGCCACGTGGTTTATCCCCAATTAAAAAATAAAATAAATAAAGATGGATATATATTGGATACGATGAGGAAGTATCCAACACGCCTTAGATACGGCGGGGTCAATTTATAATATTTTAAGATTTTTAGGCTGAAAATGTAATTTTATAAATCTCAATTGAATATTAAAAAAGAGTAAATGAGTGAATAGTGTAGTGCATCTAAATGATTAAATTTTAAATTGTTAACTACAAGCACGATTTAAAAAGGGATAATTACAGCTACACCCCCTGAGGTTTGGTGTAATTACACATACCTCCCCTGTGGTTTGAGAAATTACACATACCTCCCCTGAGGTTTGAAACCTTACACATACCTCCCCTCTACAACTTAAGGGTTGTTTGGGGTGTAAGTTATGATAAAATTATGCTTATTATGCTTACACACCTAAAGTTTGGTATATTTGTAAAAGTAATCCTTGATGTTAGAAAAATTAAAATTAAATACTCCAAATAATTTTAGAAACTACTATGTGACTAACCAAAAATATGAAAAGTATTTAAATTATTTTTAAAATTTAATCTAATCTTAATATTTTTATTATTTTGTCAAAATATTTAATTTCTTGTTTTTGTTTGTTTTTTTATTTCTTAATTTTTGTTTTACTTTTAATAATCTCATAAATTTCATTATAGTTCCATATTAAATACTATTACGCGTGCCCACGGAAATTTCAGTTTATCACAACAAAAAAGAAGCATTTGGTAAAATAATAAATATCTATGCAATCTCCGAAATAAAAAGACAAGAAATAGAAAATTCAATTGTAAAAACTCTCATTTTCAATGAAAATTAACAAATATAACAGAAATAATCAAGATTTTCATAACCCATTTTAAAAAATGAAGAATGATGACGAAATTACCAGCAACAGTGACACTAGAATTATCATCCTTGGATCAGACATGGTCACTGGTTTTAGGTAGCAAGTTTTGTTGAACTTTTTGACAAAATAAACGACCTAAATGCACTATATTTACTGAAACCAATTTTCGGTGTTTTATCTTCTTCTATTACTAAAATAGTTGTTAGTTTTAAAATTGTAACGAGAACAAAGGCACAAAGATGAGTAGTTAGTTAAGTTTTGACTGAGATTTACGGAATTGTTTTAAAGAAAAAAACTAAAAGCTACGTGTTTTGGTTCAAAAATATATTTTGGATTAGATTAACTTATTTTTAAATATAAATTTAAATACTTTTTATATTTGTAGGTAATAATATAATAGTTTATCAAACCTTTTGGAGTATTTAATTTTAATATTTCTAACATCAAAGATTACTTTTATAAATATACCAAACTTTAGGGGTGTAAGTATAATAAGCATAACTTTATCATAACTTACATCAAACAACCCTTAAATTGAAGAGGGGAGGTATGTGTAAGGTTTCAAACCTCATGGGAGGTATGTGTAATTTCTCAAACCACAGGGGAGGTATGTGTAATTACACCAAACCTCAGGGGGTGTAGCTGTAATTATCCCTTTAAAAAATTAAAACAACTTTCAAGTTCAACACTCTCAACCTTCAGCCTATAAAAAAAAAAAAAAAAACTTTCAACGTCTACTTTACCCGACATTCATATCAAACAGAGAAAAAAAACACCATCTTCGTCTTGTTCAACAAAATCTTTCCACCAGTTACCACGACTTCTCACCTTCTCCACCTCTCATCGTCTTCATCATCAGTTACCACTTTTCCAATCATTTTTGCTAATTTATCCAATGGCAATTAGGTGTATGACTTTGTGTACTACAAGGTTTACTTTTATAGCAAAAAATTCATTTAAGTCTCTTATTTTAGTTCTTAAAACTGTAATTTTTGTTGTTCATATTCATGTTAGAGCATAATAGAAATATTAATATAAATTTATATAGCCATATCCCTCGGCACTGTATCCCCTATTTTCTGAAAAATCCATATCCGCGCACCCGTATCGTATCGCACCAGTATCAGCGTATTCGTATCCGTGCAACATGGCTTGTTACATAGCATCCTAATTTTTGATTGGCGCAGGTAAAATTGTTTATAGAATTTCTTTGTATGATTCTTTGGGCATAACTTAATCATGTATTACCCCCCAAAAATGAGTTTTACGAGATTGAATTCGAATATATGATACGAGCCATCACTAATAAGGGGCTTTTGAATTATTCTGAAGTTAATTTTCTGTTCTAACTTGTTTTGTTTAACCAGTAATTTAATAGAACCCCTCCATTATTCTGAAGAAAAAGCATTTCTGTGAGGAAAAGAAAAAGACTGGTTTTCAGTATCATTTGGCTCTTGCATAGCCGAGATAAACAAAAGTAAATCTTCCGGAGTTGATCAAATATCTCCGGTTGATCAAGAGTGTCCAGTTCCATGTTTTACATAAATTAGACATTCAACCTGAACAAACTCGCTATTTGGTTTGATTCTAAACACAAACTACGTGCAACCTCTTAAAGTGACTATATTGTTAAAAAACTGCTGGCAATTGTGGTTAACTATGTGTAAAAATATTATCCTTCTTAGATTTTAATCAAAATTCTAATTTGTATTTCTTATTGAATTCTTAAACCAAATTTTATAACATATTTATAGGTTTAATCTAGATAAATAAAATAATTCCATAGCTGCGTGCATCGTATGGGCTTCATCATCTCGTTTTCACTTGGTACATATGCATAAGTTCCTTCAAAGCAACCTCGCCAAATATTAAGGCCATCACAATTTAATATATAAAGTCCCATGGTTTTGGGAAAAAGCTTCGTCAGTTTTTGACTTTTTGTCCAACATACGCACCAAACTAATACGCGACATCCTTTAGTGACGAAACCTCTGCTTCCACGTATTAAAGCTTACATACCTCTTGTAGTTTTTTCATTTTTTTTATTTTTTTTATTCTCTTATTATATTTATATTGCATGTGGACCTATTAATTTTTTAGCTCTTTAAGTAATGCTTCTTCAATAATAAGTATATTTGCATAAGCTTGTTGTTATATTTGTAAGTATTGTACTTCGATTGAAGCATAATCTATTAATCCTTAATAATTACAAAACTAGGCATAAGACAACTAAAATAAAACAATTGTGATAGAATATTAATAAAGATATTCGTAAGCATTTTATATTTTAATATAACACATACTTAAATGGTAAGACACACAATATTATACAATGAAATTCCACCCACATATATCTATATGCATTCTCGAATGCACCATGATCATATGTACTTACTGGCTCCAATCTAATAAACATAAAATAAACTTAGTATTTACAACGAGCTCCAACTAGAACTTCAATCATTTTTTCATATATGGAAAGTGGGAAAATTGAACTCAGTCGGACTTGAAATATTATTGAATGGATATTAATCACAAATTTCTGACCGTACGTAACAACATATATTTCGTATTCATTTGGACAAAACAAGTAAAATAAGTCATGGTCCGGTCTAACCTAGTCTTTATATAAACAACATTACCCAGTTATCTCATGAGCCATACAAATATTCATTCTTTGATCTTCATCACCACTTCTCTTGCATTAAAAGAACACACGAAAAAACCTTGATCTTCTCAATGGAGGCAACTAATTCCTTATCAACTAAACTTATGTTACCCCATAGTAAAAATCGGTTTATGCTTCGGAAACTCACTGTCAACGCAAAGCAAGGCGAGAACGAGAGAGAACTCACCGAAAACAATATGGTCGTTCTTCGGATGCGCATCAAGAAAATGAAGGCGATGGATGCAATCAGCAGCAGTGATAAAGGGACTTCGGCCTCTTCGGATTGGAATAATTGGGAGAAGAAATTGTTTAGTCACTACCATGAAGATGTATGCGAAGCTATAGAAGTGTTGCAGTCTTATATGATGAACACTAGGCCAAGTGTGGCTCTCGGAATGGTGGCGCTAATGGCGATGTGTGTCCCGGTGTCCACGTCGACGGTGGTGTTCAATGCATTGAAGGTGGCTAAAGGTTTGCTCGCAGGGTGTCATGTATGCATAGATATTGATTTCTAGCCTTGGCTTAAATAATTATTAGCCTTATTGGTTTGGATTTGTGTTTAACAGCACAAATCTTTTGTCATTTGACTTATTAGACATCGTAGTGTTAGTTTTATATCATGTTAAATTTAAGGTAAGATAATTTCTTGATTTAAGGATAAGATTAATTTCTCAAAGTTTTGTGCATGTAGGCAACAGAGGAAAAATAAATCTCCTCTTATATTCAGTTGTATATAAGTAAACATATGTGGTGAATTTGACAATTATATATAGAATATAGTACATAAATCTAACACGCGATATAAAAAGTATGCAAACTTAGATGAAAGTTCAATGAAAACGGCGCAAATAGAGAAGTTGTTAGTAAAGATTGAACCGATATAAAGAGTTCTTATTTCACCGGTTATGTTCCTTTTGACGAATTCCCAAACTCTGTATTTTGTGATGGGGGCTACCCATTGTAGCACCCCTCTTTTGAGTAATATAGCACCCCTCTTTTGAGTAAAATCAATAAGGTTTTTGAATTTTAAGAAGAATTACTATGTTCCGTCTGAAAAACGTGAAATTCAATCCGAATGAGTTACTTGCGGGGACGTATGTCGCTTGAAGGGCTATAACTCCTGATTTTCTTGGCCTAATTCATCAATAGGTTATTTTCAACCAATTGAAAAGAAGTGGTTATAATCAATTAATATTTTACTGGCATGCATTATAAACTTCACCAAATGGCCACTCAGCGAATCTTGTTTGCAAACCTAATTTATCAAACATCAATCAACTATTCTCTCTTGTAAAACTAGACGAGTCACAAGTGTTTTGTTTCTCAAGAACAACAAGCCACTAATCCACCTTCATGTACAACATTTGGGAAAATTACTCATATTAACTTCAATTTTTATTGTTATTTGATATTTCTATCGATGTAATTTGTACTTTAATTTTATCATATTTTGTATTAAAAGTATCATTTTGTATTAAATAAATAACCACTAGATCTTATTTAAAAAAAAAAAAAAAAAAAAGAGAGAGGCTCAACCATATAGATACATATCTTCAAGTATTTCCGTGTGTTGTTTAATGGGTTACATTATAATTCATTAAGCAGTATTTTCAACTTTGTGCCATTATCTTGTATTGTATGACAACTTTTGGATTTAATGTAATATGTTACTTCGATTGTTTTTAAAAAAAATATTTAGGAAAATATCATTAGATTAGCTCGTGTAAAATTCTTAACCTCAGGCGCGCCACTCGTTGCTAGCTCTGTAAATTGCATATAACACCCTTCACTTTAGAAGATTTTCCTATGATGATTCCCTACATTTTCTTCGAAAAAATGAAGAAAGATCTAAAAGAGAAGAAGATTTAGATTTCAAAGATAACAATGAGACATGTTACATGATTGCATGGTCATGGCAGCATAAGACTTTTCAAAGTAGAATAGTCCATTTGACTTGACATTGCAAATTGCACAAAAATTCTTTGAACTTTCAGGATGAATATGGTCAAGTCAAGTTTATGTTGCTTTTTAGAGTTTCAATTGTTGGCAATATGTAAAAAATATATTCGTGGCCAAGTTTTTAATATAATTTTGACCCGTGTAACAATTCCATTTGTGAGAAAGTTTTTATCATAATTGTTAGAAACAACTATTTAATATTTGTCATGTTTTAATTGTATTTCTGACAGTAAAAAGGTGATACAACACTATAGTTGGTTTAAGTAATCTCAAATTCTTCTTTTATGCTATTTACTATAGTTACAAGTAAATAAGCACGACGCTCCCCAGTTATAAGCAGTGTTTTCAGAACCGAACCGGACACCGAACCGGTGAGGTAACTGATTCAAGGTTAAACCGGTTTAACCGTTGGTTCGAAACGGTCAGATATATTTTAATAAAAATTCAAATAGCTCATCCCGGAACTTGAAGTATTCCCATTTCCTATATAAACAAATATGAGAAGTTAATAAAAGATAACATGCACGAAGGATAAATATTCATAAAAGAAATGAAGATTTAACAACGATCCCTTGTTATGCCTTCTGTTTTCATGTTGTTAATGTTCTTATGTTTTTATGTTCTAAATTTGATGAATCAATATTTCAAGTCAATACACGGTTCAAAAACAGTAACAAAAACCTCATTTATCAACAAAAAAGTAACAAAAACCTCATTTATCAACAAAAAAGTAACAAAAGAAAGCAAGAACCAAATAAAATTTGATAACAGTAAAATGAAAACCATATACTAGAATGTATATCCCATTCTGGGCTTTGTCTTGTTTGAAGAAAAAAACCAAATTTTACCGGATCAAGAATCTCAATAATGAAGAGAAAATGAACTCATTAAATCATGAACAACATCAAGAACTCATTAAATCATGAAAACCGTTCGAAACCATTCTTATTCATTACCATAAGCAAAAAACATTGATAAATTCTAATACAAGAACATTTCAAACTAACAAGCTTTTTAAACAATGCAAAACAAGAACCCACCAAGTAAAACAACAAAAAATCAACAAAAAGTAAAACAGAACAAAAACAATCGACAAATCTCTTCAAGTTCAAGTAATCAAATTCAAAAAATCAACAAAAACAGTAGCAAATAGCAATGACAACACAAATCTTAAAATAAAATAAAATTATAACTTACGGGACGATAATCTGGGCGGCGAGCCCAGAGGCGGGCGGTGGTGGGGCGAGCCCAGAGGCAGTGTTTTTTTTTTTTTTTTTTTTGGCTGTTGTGCGATTTGGGGGTGTTTTGCTAGGGCTGAGAGATTTTTGGGGGCAGAAACATAATTACATGTTGTTCTTTTTTTCGAACGGGTCGATCACCGGTTGCGCCTGAAAAAAACGATTAAAGCAGTGTGACCGGACCGGCTTCGCGAACGGGTCGCGATCCGGCCGGCCGAACCGGCTGGGCCGGTCCGATTTTAATAACCCTGGTTATAAGTAAACAAGCACGACGTTCCCCAAAATGCATCATGTGGTACTGTAATCACTAGAATTAGAACCGCAGCTCTAAAGATTAAAATTTTAGTATATTGTCCTTGATATATATGGGTTAATTCTCAATAAAAATGATATTTTGCATCATGAAGATTTTCAAATATAGTTGTTCTATGATAATAGTCAAGAGATGCTCAATATTGACTAGTCCAGGTTTTAAAATTTCTTTTATTTGCGGCATCTTAATAAGTTTTAACGAAAACATAGAAAAATTCCTTCTTTCCCGAGAAACTAGGTAACAAGAAAAATGTGTATGACTTATCTATTTTAAGTAATTTATCAATCAGGATTTTGTTGCAGGAAGTTGTTTTCGCTCTTTACATAATCTCTATGTATCGTTATTCTTGGAAGTTCAGTCTAAACTCTAAAGCGTATAAATAATTCGCACGTAAAAAGTCTCAAATAAACTTCAAAACACGTATCTATTAACTGGACCTAGTCATTGTTTTTGTTAAAAGTTCACACTTATCTTTGACATTTTTTGTGTTCATTGAATTTATGAGTAGAGATGCCACTCATAACTTCCCATAATTTGAATGTTTGAGTAATTGGGTTATTTCGAGTTAATAAATGGGCCCAAGGAACATATCCACTTTAATTTGTTTGAGGAACTTAAATCATCAAATAAATGGGCCATCAAACTATATATATAAATTGAAAAGGACAATGTATTTCCAGATTTCAATAATTAGACATATTGCTTCAATAATATCACAATTGAAAACACAAATGACAAGTATCGTTATTGTTTCATTTATTTTCAGAAGTACGTCGTTCATCGGGTTTTGAACTTGTATAATCGGTAATTAGTAAAGTCGATCGACGGTTCATCGTTCCATCCGATTTTGAAAACACTGTTTGCACACACACATTCACATATTTAATATATATATATATATATATATATATATATATATATATATATCTATCTCTCTCAAGACAACCTTTTCTTTCACACAACCATAGCTTATAACATCAAGAAAAGAAAGGAAAAAAAGTCTCAATTTTCAATTCTAGAAAAGCTAAAGCGGAGATAACGAAAATTGGTGGGAAGGGCATGGACATAACACTAATGGAGGCTGTCGTAGCTGTTGCTGCGATCAAGCACTCTGAAGAGCGGGGGCATCTTGACTACCCCTAATATTAAAACCACATTCCATCGCATGTGTCTGGGTGGTTCTACCCAAGATATACCCCTGAAGAGCTTTTAAAACGGCATTGGCTGACACTCGTTTCTATAATTTTCATTAGTAACTTTAATTTCTATTACAAGGCATCCGTGAAGTGCCAATTCAAATAGCATTATTTCAAATTTTACTAGCACTGGCTGACACTCGTTTCTATAATTTTATTAGCAATAAACACTTTTGTAAATTGTAATTTAATCAACTTTATTTCCCTCTTATTATTCTCAACTAATGATTTACCTGCCTGATAAAAGTATAAAATTGAACTTTTTAATTTGCTCAATTAATACATACGACATGCATAATGTTTAGATTGAAGTTCAAACGCATTTTAATCAAGCATCTTCTTACACATTTTTAATCAAACATCTTTTTGTTTCTTTCTTTTTTCTTTAGCTTTTAGATCTATAAAAAGGTATTGTGCTGATTAGTTTAATAAACTTCCTAAAGAATTCCTCATAAAATTATGTAATAACTAGTAGTTTAAACAGATATTATATTACATATAATTGCTGAGAGAATTCAGAGGGGGACACGAACCAACTAAAATTACATTGGCGTGTCATAAAATATGCCAAGAACTATTGATCTATGCGCAGTACGGCAGTGCCTTCTATGTTTTTAGGTAAATTTATAGATAAATTGTATGATTAGACTTTACTAATGCAATATAGGTTAATTTTTATGCATTATACATTTAAATTGAAGTATTATATGTCAAAACATTTATATTAATGCCACCATATTAGTATTTATATTAAAATAAATAGACATGGATTCGGGTATGCTTAATTGAATTTACTGGATCATCACAAACTAACTGTTTTGTTGATTGTGGTCATTAGACTACAATTAATATATGAAAGTCAAGTAAATAATATGAATTAAATCTTACCTTTTTTAGATAATTTAGAAAAAAAAAAAAAAAACATGGGGAGGTAAAGCAATATAGGATTGCACTCGTGTTTAATTGTTTTTTAATGCTAAATATATTGCCGTATGGCCGTTGTATATTAGATAGATAAGCGGAAGATATTAGGAAATCTTAGCCGTTATATGACTTGCCATAAAAGTAAAGCTAGATTAGTAGATTTTGTTTTCCTAATCCTATTAGGAAACTAATCCATAAACTATATATATATATACAGCAACACAATCAATATTCCCTTGGAATTCTACTCAAATCATCAACACTCAGATAGTTAGCCATCAACACCGATCAAAGCGTACTGAAATCAACTCAACTCTCAGTTAAGTTTTCATTAATATGATGAAGAAGCAAAATTCTCAGTTCCCACTTCTGGGAAGAATAAAAATTGGCTGGAAAGCAATGGATATGGAGTTATGGTTTCGCGAGTCTTTCAACGTCAAAGATTCTGTTGATATCTTATCACTCATGGAGGCTGCAATCACCGTTGCCGCCTTCAAACACCCGAAAGAGCTCTCTAAATGGCGATCACCAATCATCGACACTCTCCTCTCCCTCAAGCCACTCGACGATTCGAAAAACAAAATCAACAAGTCAGAAGAAACAACACCGCTCAAGACTGATGATGATCAACAAACTGCTGTGACGTACCAAACACAAGGGGGGTTCTTGAGACTAAAGACACAAAACAGAGCAAGAGTTATAATCACAGTAAAGATAGATTGTCAATCAACAAGGAGTCTACGGTTCTTGATGAGTTCTTGAAGATCAAAGCGATTCTTGACAACAGTGATAGTGAGTCGCATGACGTTTTGTTTGATTCGCTGAAGAGGCTTCAAGGAATGAATGTGTCAGTTGAGACCCTCGATGTTACAAAGATTGGAAGATCTGTTAGTGCCCTCAAGAATCACAAATCGAAGGATATTTCGGATCTTGCCAAGATAATAGTCAGGTATGGACATTAATCATAGAATATTTTCTTGTTGTTCTTAATTGGTTTTTAGTTTTTGCTTTGGATAAATGCTGTCATAAGAAACTTCAACGTTGTTATACTACCTTTTTTTCATCGTTTCTTACATTCTGATCTCCTTCTCTATGCAGGAATTGGAAAATCATGACAGATAAATGGTTAAAGGCTAATGCATACACTGATGGCATGGATGATGGTGATGTGGAATTCAACAAGAAAACAGACGTTAGTAAGTCAAAGTCCGCGTGCCCCAAATATCCAAGCACTAATCCAAAGCACGGGAAGGCTCGAACAAAGACAAATGATGAGCCTATGGTGAAACAAAATAAGCACCAACAGAAGAGTGACAGTGCGACCAAGGCGCAACAGAATTCTGATAAAGGCACAATTCAGAAGAAACAATTGCCACCACAGAAAAAAGTATGCACTATATTCATAGAGATGTCGGTTTTTCTTGGCTATTTTGATTCGTTTTACTTACTTTCTAAATTATCTTCTATCAGGTTTCAGATTGTAACAACGAGGCTTCACTTGAAGTGAAACTTGGGGCTACTAAGAGGAAATTGCACGAGCGTTACCAAGAAACAGCGAAGAAGCAGAGAACAACGCGACTCTTGGAGATTCATGAAGTTCCCAAACCGTCTGATGAGCAAAGGAAACAGGACACGAGGACTTGCAGTCGCAACAGGCGATTTGGCAAGTAAATGCAGCACATTCCCTAGCAAGTTCATTTTTGTTGTAGATAATTCGAAGAGACTGCCTTCTCGTTTTTGGAAGTAGCAGTTTTAGCATACGTTTTTTTACATATTTGTAATGATTGTGGGATGACGAAGTGCAACTTAGTCATAAAGCGCTTCACCTGCAACCGGTAGGTCACAGGTTTGAGTCCTCTTGGGGGGAAGTGGGGAACCACTATTGATCCCCATTAAAGAATTGTCATGAATATGTATTTTAACTTTTTCTTTCCCTTTATTGTAAATATGAAAAGGCAATGGAAATATGAACTATGTTTAACTGTAACTCTTTGTGTAACCATCTCTCTGAGTTTCTCTATTGTTAATTAAGTTAATTTGGTTTTAGTATCTAAACCATGGTGTCTATTTGTGTACCAGGTGTGGGAGAGTTTTTTTTTCTTCTGCTGTTTCCTTGCTGATTTTTTTATTTTATCTGAGCTTTGGCCTTAGAAACTTTACAGTTATCAACCATGTGGACGTTTTAATCAACCCCTTTATATATCTATATGAAACTTATTCTTTCCCCTTTACTGTAGAGGAAGGGCTGACACAACTTGCAGATTGTCACGTTCATTCTTTTAAAATATAAAGCAATGGAATGAACTTTGTTTAGCTTCAACCATTTATCTGAGTTTCCATTACTAAGTTAAGTTGCTTTTTTGGTTTCAATCCAATTCCATGATGTCTCACTGTATGCATGGATGTTCTTCTGATGGTTCAGTTGCTTCTTCTAGTAACTTTGGTGGTATATAAACGTTTCAATCATTTTAAATCGATAGTAGTACCTAAAATGTACCGACCTCATGGTAGCAAGGACATACAATTTCTTTGAGCATAAATTGATAAAAAGACAATCAACCTCAAAGAACAAAGCATCAAAACAGATGAAATACTGGGAAGCGAGAATTATTCAGGTAAGTAAAAACACGAAGTAAACCTCTGAGGATTAGTGTATACTCACAGTCACAACTTTATATACCTCGTATGTTAGCGCGACATTGACACATAAAATTATCAAAATATTGGTTTAAGCAAAATATTTGTCCCAAAAGTAAACCAAACAAGTGTTTTCCAAACCAACCCAAATAGAAAACAAGAACCACATCATAAACGACAAACTGAACACTACACCATTTACAATTAAAGAGAGGAAAAAAGTGGAAAACCAGGTAAGGTAGCTCCTGCGTCGACAATATAGACGCTGCCCGTCACATATTTTGAGTGGTCGTGGATCAAGTACCGCACGAGTGATGTTAGTGCTGGATCCGATGTGCCATAAACTCCTGTTTTCTCAATCACACTTTTGAACCAGTCTTTTTCCACGAGATCTTGTGTTATTTCAGATTTAAAAATCCCAGGAGATATGGAGTTTACTCGTATCTTGTGCGGCCCTAATTCTAAGGCCATGACCTGTGTGACATTTGATATCGAAGAAATGAATAATTGAATAAACATTTCACTTTAGAACGTAAGGTGTCAAATTCAGTATTTTGTAAACTCCCATCAATCGATGTGTGCAGCTTTCAGTATGTCGCATCAAGGTTAAACTATGCCTTTGATCTTACGGAATTTTCAAGCGAATTCGATGACTTTGATAACTGATGGCAATAAAAATCACAAACAACACCTATGAGCTTTTCATTTTCGCTTTTGCTTTTAATTCTTAATATAATTAATACTTTAATGTTTTGTACTTTTAAGATATTAATAATGTAAGTACGCACAACTAACTTGTAATGTAATACTACCACATGTCAATCATTGGGTACGTATTTGATTATCAAAAATACCTACAACTTGTAATTTAAACTATCACAGGTCAATTACATGGCATTTGATTGTCAAATTTTTCTTTCGAAAATAAATAAATAAAGAATACCCCTGTTAATAAGAATTATCGAACAAAAAAGAAGAAGAAGAAGAAGAAGAATACCTGTGTTAAAGCGTTGACAGCAGACTTTGAAGTAGCATAAGCAAGTGCGTTCCCTCGATTAAGACCAGTAATGGAGGAGATATTTATGATCGATCCGCCCTTTTTAGCGTCGCGCATACGTATTTTGACACCAACCAAGTTCCCGTCAGATTTGTTCTCAGCATATGATTCCACTCATCTTCACTCAAATCAAATGCACTGTGCATACTCCCTATATATATATTTATATAAAACCACCAATCTTATTTACATCAATTGTCTTTGGGCAATATTCACTTAAGGATCGATATATAATAAGTGGTCACGTGCTAAGAGTAATATATACATATATATATATATGCATGAACAACATTAATTAATTCTTTATACGTATGTGCAGGTTAAATAAGTGTCTTGCAGGGCTTTTTGCTAGTTCTCTAAAAGTATTAACCACTGCACCAAAAATTTGTATATTTATCATGAAACGACATAATAAGATAATCAAGATTATAGTAAATATTTATTAGAAGATAAACAAAGTTACAAAATTAAATATATAGAGCATTTCTATTTACGTACCTCTTATGCCGGCATTGTTGATCAAAGCGTCGATACTCCCAAATGCATCCCACGCCTTGATCACTACTGCCTCGATGATGGGGCCGCTTGCGCTTACATCGAGCTCAACAGCCACGGCTCGGCTCAGCTCGGCTCGCTGAAGCCGGGAAGATTGTTGATCTCATCGCAGAGAGAGTGCAACCGTTGGACTCGCCTCGCGACGGCTATGATTCTGCAGCCGGCTTTGGCTAAGTCCAAACAGAATTCACGGCCCAACCCAGAAGATGCGTCGGTCACCATTACGACTTTGTTATTTAGCTTGAGCCACGGCTCAAGATTCTTAGCCATCTCGGCTCGGCTCTCCTTCATGGCTATCTGAAAACAGATTAAAATCAAAGCTAAATCTCTGTATTGACGATTAGAGAGAAAAATCTCTCAAAGTGTTTACAGAGAATCGAACAGAACAAGTGAAAAATAAAGTTACAAATGAGCGGCTATTTATAGTAAGTTTGGGTCCAACGGTCTTCAACCGAATTATGAAATATTTCTATAAATGGACAATTAAATACAAAAATATAAAATAAACTATATATTTTAACACTCCCCTCAAGAGGGGCATGGATATCGACAATGCCCATCTTGGAAGACATTTTGGTGAATGGAAGAAGAGACAATGGCTTAGTTAGTATGTCTGCCACTTGATGTTCATTTGAAACATGAACCACTTTGATGAGCTTTTGGTGGACCTTATCTCTCACAAAGTGACAATCAATTTGTATATGTTTTGTCTTCTCATGGTGTACAGGGTTGTTGGCTATGCAGAAGGCACTTTTATTATCTGTGAAAATTAATGGAATCTTCATTTGTTGAATGTGAAGATCCTGAAGAAGTTGCCTTAGCCAAACAAGTTCACATGTAGTTGAAGCTACTGCTCTATACTCTGCTTCTGTAGAGAATCTGCTAACGGTTGGTTGCTTCTTAGCTTTCATGAGATGAGTGAATCCCCCAGATAAACAGCAAATCCAGTTACACTTCTTCTTGTCTCAGGACAAGTCGCCCAGTCACTGTCACATAAGCCTTTAAGTTAGGTTCTGATTGACTAGAGTAAAAGAGACCTTTACCTGGATTGGTTTTGAGAAATCTCAGAACTTTCTGAGCAGCTGCAAGGTGAGAAGTTGTAGGTTTGGACATGAATTGTGTTAGGCATTGTATGCTATAGCTCAAGTCAGGTCTAGTGATTGTTAAATACAACATTTTTCCTACTAATCTTCTGTAAACAGTAGGGTCTTCAAGGAAAGGTGAATCAGTGGTTTGAAGCTTGGTTGAAATATCCATAGGTGTGTTAGATGGCTTGCATCCAAGATAACCTGCATCATGTAAAAGATCAAGTGCATACTTTCTTTGGCACAGAGTTATTCCTTTAGAACTTCTAGCAACCTCAATGTCAAGAATATATCTGAGTTTAACCAAATCCTTTATTGTAAACTTTATGTCAAGTTGAGTCTTAATATGGTTTATCTCATTGATGTCAGTGAGTATTATATCATCAACATATACACATAAAGCTGTAAAAGAAGAAGCATATTGTTTGATGAATAAAGAGCAATCACTAACAGTTTGTTTATATCCAAGAGAAATGAGAAATGTAGTGAGCTTGTTATACCACTGTCTTGAAGCTTGTTTCAAACCATATAGACTTTTCTTGAGTAGACAAACCTTGGTTTCATTAGAAGCACAATAACCAGAAGGCAAAGACATGTAAATCTCTTCATCTAAATCACCATGGAGAAATGCATTGTTAACATCCAATTGCTGTAAAAGCCAACTGTTAGAAGCAGCAAGAGCAAGTAAAACTCTAACTGTAGTGATCTTAGCTACAGGAGAAAAAGTGTCGGAATAATCTAAACCCTCTTCTTGGGTGTATCCTTTAGCAACTAATCTTGCTTTGTATCTTTATATAGAACCATCAGCTTTGTGTTTCACTTTAAAAACCCACTTACAACCAATGCAATGCTGGTTAGGAGGCAATTCTGTCAAAGTCCAAGTGTTAGTTTTCTCTAGAGCATCTAGCTCTTTTCTCATAGTTTCTTGCCATTCTTTAGAGTTCTTAGCCTGATTATAAGTTTTAGGCTCAACATCTTGAGTAACAGCAACAGTAAAAGCTTTATGTTGAGATCCTAAGTTGTCCAAACTTATATAGTTCTGAATTGTATAACTAGTAGTATATGCAATGACAGAATTGGATTTGTACAGTGGTGGTAAAGTGTAATCATATGCTTGAAGATAAGCAGGAAGTGAAGAATTCCTACTCGATTTTCTAGTATTAGTCACAAGAACAGAAACTAAATCAGTGACAATATCAGTAGAAGGGAGTATTTCTTCTGCATTTTGAGAAGAATCAGGTATAGGAGATAAATTCTGCTGAAAAGAATCATCATTGAAAATATTCATATCAGTACTATTATCTACAGAAGGAACATGAGTTTCAAAGTTACTTGACACTTCAGGTTGATCCGAAACTTCATTTTGAATAGACTCATCAGGTTCTGAGTAAGCTGGAACAATGTGAGATTGATTCTGAGATATAGTATCTGGTGTTGGAGTTGGAATCTCAAGATTCTCTGGCTGTACAGGAGGAGATCTAGATTGAATTTGATGTCTTTGCAGAATAATGAATGGTTCTGAAGAACTGTGAGAACCACTTGTAGGTTGCACTCTCGAGCCGTGAACCTGTTTTTTTCTTCTTCAAGAAAGGGAAATTTATTCTCATAAAACACCACATTCCTTGATACAAAAATTTTACCAGTATTCAAGTTAAGTAGCTGATATCCTTTGGTGCCTTTAAGATATCCTAGAAAAACACATTTATTTGCTCGAGCATCAAATTTGTGCCTGTGAGCTGTCAAAGTAGATGCAAAACACAGATAGCCAAAAGACTTCAAAAGAGAATAGTTAGGAGGTATGTGAAACAACATATGAAAAGGAGCTTTATTCTGTAAAACCACATATGGAAGCCTATTAATCAAAAAAGCTGCAGTAGCTATACAATTTGTCCAATATTTCAAAGGAACATTAGATTGAAACTTTAAGGCTCTAGCAACTTGAAGCAAATGTTGATGCTTCTTTTCCACCAAGCTATTCTGCCGTGGTGTCTCTACACAGCTTGTTTGATGATGAATGCCTAAAGTTTCATAAAAACCTTTCATTATAAACTCAGTACCATTATCAGTTCTAATGGTTTTGATCTTGACAGCAAACTGATTATGAACCAAAGTATGAAAATGCTGTAATAATGTATGAATTTCAGACTTATTTTTCATAAAATATATCCAAGTAAACCTTGAATAATCATCAACAATAGTTAGAAAATATCTATAACATGCATAAGAAACAGTGGAGAAGGGCCCCCAAACATCACAATGTATTAACTTAAAAACTGTAGAAGTAGCAGGTAAATGAGTTTGAAAAGCAAGTCTTTTCTGCTTAGCAATGTGACATATTTCACAAGGTACAAAAGTTCTATTACATTTTGAATGAGTAATGTCAGAAATACATGACATCTTCTGATAAGAAGGATGTCCAAGTCTGTAATGCCACACATTATTCAAAGATACATCAGCTTGAACAGAATTACAAAGAGATGTACTAGCAGAATTACAAAGAGATCCATTGGTTATAGCATGCAAATTAAGAACATATAATCCTCTATGTTCTTTAGCTAAACCAATCATCCTCTTCATGGATGTGTCCTGCAACACACAATCAGAGGATGAAAAAGTTAAGTGTAAATTATTAGCTTTAGTTAGTTTACTCACAGAAATCAGATTGAAAGTAAACTCAGGAACATATAAAACATCATTAAGAATCAAATTATCTGCTAACTTGACAGAACCAATAAGAGTAGCATCAGTATGTTTCTCATTAGGCAAAGAAACAAAGATATTAACTTGTTTAGAACAAGAATCAAATATGGCATGATTACATATCATATGATCAGTAGCACCACTATCAAGAATCCATAATCTTTTGTGATTCTTTAACTGTAAAGCAGATAGAAAATGAGGTAAAGAGGACAGAATAATACCAGTTGTTGCAGTTGCAACAAATGATTTACCAATACCAAGATCAGCAGTAGAAGAAGGAGCATTCTGTGTCTTAGCAAAGGCTAAAAACTTGGCAATCAAAGCCTGATCAGGATCAACTGAAACCTGTGATTCTGCATTAGCAGAAACCATGTTAGCTGAAGAGTTATTTGGTGGATTTCTCTTACCAGTAGCACCTTCCCACCCTGTGGATACCCAATTATCTGAAAACACCTATCAACAGTGTGCCCATTAAAACCACAGTGTGCATTTGAGCTTCTTCTTGTCCTTATTCTTAGAAAACTTATTCTGAGGGTTATAACCATCCACTTTAGATTGACCAAGCAGTGTTCTAAGAATTATTTGATCTTGTAAACATAGCCAAAGGATCAATGACAGTAGTAGAGTTATGAAGACTCCTCTGGTTTTCTTCTTGCAACAACATAGAGTATACTTTTGACTGTGAAGGAATTGGAGAATTCAGAAGTATCTGACTCCTTATAGCAGCATAAGAGTCATTCAAGCCTACCAAAAATGTCAAAACACAGTCTGATTGCTGAAGAACCACCATGTTCTTGTTCACATCACACTCACATTTTCCACAAACACAAGCAATAATGGGGCGCTGACTCACATACTCATCCCAAAGCTTTCTAAAAGTGTGATAAAATACAGTGATATTCTGTGAACCCTGAGTAATTGTAGCCAAAGATTTCTGAAGATGGAACACTCTTGAACCATCTGACCTCTCATATCTAGTCTTGAGTTCAAGCCACACTTCTTTAGCAGTTTTAAGATACAATAAACCATATCGAATGTCTTTAACAATGGAATTGACTAACCAAGACAACACCAAATTATCAGCCCTCACCCAACAAGTTCTCATAACAACATCATCAGCAGGGGGAATAGGCAAAGAACCATCGATAAAACAGAGTTTATTCTGAACTTTCAAAGCCATCTCAATGCCTTGAGTCCATGAGATGTAATTATCTCCATTAAACATGT
Organism: Misopates orontium; assembly: GCA_946800315.1. Taxonomy (NCBI): domain Eukaryota; kingdom Viridiplantae; phylum Streptophyta; class Magnoliopsida; order Lamiales; family Plantaginaceae; genus Misopates; species Misopates orontium. Next base: position 16,679,597 of record OX326950.1, on the reverse strand, counting down.
CACCTACAATAGATGATCCAGCAGTGTTCAAATTACCAAGGAAGTAAACAGAGGTCGAATCATCACTAGGATTCTTCATTAAACCAGTAGAACTTGAAATATTACTCGGAGTTGTTGATCCACTCATGATGATATATGATCAAAAAACAACAAAATCAAATCCACAGAAAATTTGAAACCCTAAAAAAACAAAATTTCACAAAAAACAACACAAATCGAATTCAAATTAATCGAACTCGCAGCAGAGAACAAAGATCAGAGTTTAAACGGCGGAATAGGATCGTAAAATTGGTGAATGATACCATGAAAACAGATTAAAATCAAAGCTAAATCTTCGTATTGACGATTAGAGAGAAAAATCTCTGAAAGTGTTTACAGAGAATCGGAACAAGTGAAAAATAAAGTTACAAAGGAGCGGATATTTATAGTAAGTTTGGCTCCAACGGTCTTCAACCGAATTATGAAATATTTCTATAAATGGAAAATTAAATACAAAAATATAAAATAAACTATGTATTTTAACACTATCCTACACTAGGTATGTGTGTGTGTTTGTTTGTGTGTGTTTGGTAATGGTTAGGATACTTAAGTAGGGGAATCATATATATTCATATAATACGATTGGCGGGCTTCACGTGTTAGTTTTTTTGCTTTATCGAATCAAGAAAGGCGAATGGACAGTAATACCCTTGGCCAAAATGATTTGGCAAGTGCAAGTTTTAAAACATATATAGGACGTAAAAGGGCGCAGGTAGTATTGGTGTTCAATAAAAAATTATTAGCAAAAATTGGCAATTTGCTATGTGCTTACCTTGTCCATGTGATTAGTGTCTTCGTGGTGCGTGTAAGACTGTAATTAGTACCTAACAACGGGTTAATCTTGTTTAGAATCAATTATCCATTATTGTGGTCAAGATTTTCACACCAAATAAGTCAAGATGTGCTGCTTATTATATCAAGATTTGAAGACAAAGCAATCAATATTTGCAACTTTAGGTCTATAATTTAATTTCCATATTTCTGAACAACAAGAAATACAATGAAATCCTCTCCTATACATTTTTAACATGGTATCAGAGTCGAGTTAAAAAAACATGTGAGTGTAATCATAGCCGTCGCGGCCGACCACTGTAAGAAAAAAAATTATTTCAAAAAAAAAGAAACAGTATAGTGAAAATGTAGTTTCTTTTGCAGCGCCACGGCCGTTCACCACCGTTCCGATCTGTGCGCTCCGCAACCACCACCAAGCCGACAGTTCGTCGCTTGTGCTGCTGCCAAAATATTCCGCTGCAAGTCAAAATCGAAAAACTCCACCGCGCTCAACCACGACAGCCTTCACTCCCTATTACCCCTTGTTGCCTGAAATATCTCTGGTGATAATATTTTTAAATTTAAATTCATATATAAAGAGACTACCAAAGTTTTTTTTCATATGTGATATTCAGAATCTTGTTTAGACAACACTAAGTATGGACAATCTTCTTTTAATGTGCTTTTAATTGGTTCTTGCATTGTAACGCTTCTTCTTGATCTCCTTAAATTGATATTGTTTGCTACAACTAAATGATGATCATGTTAGGATCTGGAGAACTAATAATTAGGGAGATATTAATTCATGGGCCAAAGTGAGAACAACATTAGTGGGCTTTACATCACATCTTGACCAATAACCTTGATATATTAGGTGCATGGATCTTTGCTCATTCTTTTCCAATGTGAGAAAATTGCACACACTTGATTCCTAAGAATCTCTCTCTCAAGTTGAATCCTTCCACATCTTACCGACTCTCTCCCTAGAGCGGAATTTTCGGAGTGCACTCCAAGAGCCATACTACACCACGTGTCCACTCTTATCCGGAGTCCGCACCTCCATCACTGCCCCAACGAACCTTAGCTCTAATACCACTTGTTAGGATCGGAAGAGCCACCAATTGGAGAGAGATTAATCTATGGACCAAAATAAGATACCACATTAGTGGGTTTGACAACAAAATAATTTTTTAAAACAACAAAAAAGGGGTGCAATTTCAGAATTGCAATTTCTTTCCCACGTGAGAACAACTCTCGAGCGACTTTGTGCACGACATGTAACTTTTTTCTGCCAAAAAGGATGATTCTAGCAAAACAAGGATCTAGTATGGATTGTAAAACAAATTGGGGGATCAAAGTTGCAAAAAAATTCAATAAAGGACTAAAGATGGATTCAATACACATAAGCAGACCAAAGTTGAGAAAAACTCTGTTCCATTAGAGACTTCATTAGAGACTTGATGAATAGTTTATATTCATAGATTCTTTTACATACTTGTTAGTTGTAATAGTTGTCAAACAAAGAAGTGCAATTTGTAATAGTTGTAGGACGATGAAGCGCACTTTGTGATAAGACGCTTCACCTGTAGCCGGTAGATCACGAATTTGAGTGATTTCAGGAACAAGTGGGGAACCACTATTGATCCCCGTTGAACAATTGTCATGAATATGTATTTTGAACTTTTTCTTTCACATTCATTATAGTGAAAGGGTAGACAATCTTTTACCATATCTTCGTATGCTGATGGTGCACTGATTTATTTAAACATGTAAAGTAATGGAAATTTTTGTGTTGTATCAATCAAGAGAATATATATATATATATATATATATATATATATATATATATATATATATATATATATATATATCATGCATATATATATATATATATATATATATATATATATATATATATATATATATATATATATATATATATATATATATATGCATGATTGTCAACTCACTAATGTAAATGATAATATTCACAGACAGTTGTCACAAATCACGCTCAAGCTATTTTATCTCGAAGAAAATCACAATTCTCAATCTCCTTTTGACATCAACTACTGGATCACTCAAGTTCAATCCATAAACTACGAAACTAAGAAAAATCTAAGATTAATCTACAGCTAAATTGGAATCGAAAATTGTTAGGAAAATATGTTAAAAGGAAACGAACAATTTTAACCTTAGCCCGCAATGAGAAATACTAGATCCGCAAGAGATAGTGGAGCGAGGGTGTGAAATTTTTTGCCTCAAGCATAGATTTATATCTGAATGCAAGCGGAATCAAGGTTTCATAATTCATATTGTTAATTAAATTAAAATTTAGGGATAATTATAGTTACAGCCCTGAGGTTTGGTGTAATTACAGAGACATCCCCTGCAGTTTGAATAATTACAATGAGCTCTCCTGAAACTCACCCAAAACTTACAACGAGGTCCAAGGTTTCATAATTCATATTGATAATTATAGTCAAGCAGAATCAAGGTTTCATAATTTATATTGTTAATTAAATTAAAATTTAGAGATAATTATAGTTACAGCCCTGAGGTTTGGTGTAATTACAGAGACATCCCCTACAGTTTGAATAATTACAATGAGCTCTCCTGAAATTCACCCAAAACTTACAACGAGGTCCAACTGGTAAAATATAAGATGGAAACTGCTTACATCAGCACAAAATTTTAATGAATTTTTTATTTTTCCCTTGGTCAAGTTTGTTTTTGACTTTGAACTAAATATGGGGCTACATTAGCCTTCCATGATGCATATGACATATATACCAAATGCTAAGGTTATAAATGTATATTCTCATACGAAAAGGGGGTTGCAAATGTAAGGTTAATAAAATTCACAGTATCTTTTTTTATAAAAAAATACCAGTTAAAATTTAGAAGGACTTGAAAGTAGTAGTAAAAAATAGTATTTCAAATTTCTTACATATAAGTAACATATTTATTAGTAAAAGAGTTTCACAACTAAACAGTTTCAAATAACTTTAAAGTATTTTTTTATAGAAGAAAAACTTAAATTGCAAACTTTCAACATATCTTAATTAATTATTGATTGATTAAAAAAGTTACATGATAAATTTGAAATAACTAACTCATTTGTTTTACTATTTTTATACAAACTTCGTCCTAAAGAAATAAGAAATCCTTATCAGAAAAAGAAATAAGAAAAAATAAAGAGAAAAAGATAAAACAACATCTTCTTCCAGAAACCAAGGCAGCCTCACCGACCTTCTGATTTTCCATAACCTCTCAAATTGAACGGAAGAAAAATGTTAGTACAAGATTAAAGTGTTCCCCCTGCAGATTCTGCATATATAACCCCACAATTACCAACTTATATAGGAACAAACCATCTTCCATTCAATCCAATTATTATATATTAAAGGCATAATGATTTTTTTGCCCAATAATTTTGGCTATTTGGCATTTTTCATCTGTAACTTTTTCGGTAATGATCTTGCTTTGTAGGTTTAGAGTTTTGCTGCAATGCGCAACCGGGCTGTAAATGGATTTTTTTGTCAAGATGGAGGTCAAGCTGTAAATTATTTGTCCAGGTGTAAAAACGCTTTGCCACATAAAGTTGTGTAGTGCCAAATGAGTTGATCACTATTCTCCAGGCTTCCCAAAGTTATATATATGTTGGAAATATTAAAATATAATGTATATAAAATTTTAATAGTGGTGCTGTTGCACCTACAAATATTTTCTTTTATATTTTTTTGGCCTTTTTTTTGGCTTGAGTTACAAAATGGGAATTTGGATGCTAATTTATAGTGCATCCTACAACATAAGTTTAATACATAATAAATAGATTCATCTACTTAAAGTTTGAACTTAGACTATGAACTTAGACTTATGAACTTGGACTAATTAACTTAGACTCATGAACTTAGACCTATGAACTTGGACTTAAGAACTTGGACTTATAATTATTTTTGTCAAATTAGTGTGTTTTGTGAAAACACATTAATTTTCAACACTCCTCCTTAATGTGTTTTCAGAAGATCTCTCATTTGACTTGAAAAGTCTTCTCATTCTCGTGCCAAGTATTTTCACAATCTTTTCCACCAAATGTGTGTTCTTTCTTCTTGAGGACATCTGCACTTGGTTGAAATTGATTTTTCTTCTTGACTCTTTCTTCTTGTGGTTGATATGCAAAGAGTAAAGATTCTTGGTTTTCTTCGGATAAGTTTGCTTGGTGCCTTTTTATTGGCTTTCTGCAATCTTTTTCTTCATGCCCAAATTTTTCACAGTTTGAACATTGGGGCTTGTCTTTGAAATAACAATCATTTTCCAAATGATTTGTCCTTTTGCATGCAGGACATGGAGGATAGTTATTTTTCTTAGCCTTGTATTTGTTCACGACGGCTTTGAATACAGTCTCCAAATCTCCACTTCTTCGGCTCAATCTTTGCTCATGTGCTTGCAAAGATCCCATTAGCTCTAAGAGTGATAGAGTTGATAGATCCTTAGATTCTTCAATTGCTGCGACAACATGGTCATATTTTTCTGTGAGACTGATTAAGAATTTTTGCACAACTCTTGATTCTTCAATTGTTTCTCCATATGATCTCATTTAATTCACAAGATCAATTACTCTGGTGCTATATTGCATAACATTCTCAGAGTCCTTCATTTTGAGATTTTCCATCTCTCTTCTCAAGCTTTGTAGCTTAATGGTTTTGATCTTCAAACTCCCTTGGAATTCTTGCTGCAAGATCTCCCATGCCTGCTTGGAGGAGGTGGCTCCCATTATCCGAGGAAAGATAGCATCACTTACGGCTTGTTGAAGGAAAAATAGTGCTTTGGCATCTTTTTGTTGTTCCTTTTTATCAACAACAGTAGAGCTTCCTTCTTTTGGACTTTTCACGCCATCTTCTATCATGTCCCATAGATCTTGTGATAAGAAAAATGTCTTCATTTTGATACTCCAATAATCAAAGTTTTCACCCGCAAACATAGGAAGATATTGAGTTCCTTGATTTGTCATGAATGAAAATAGTATTGACGCCCAAATGTTGGATCGAACTTGCTCTTGATACCACTTGTTGGAAATATTTGTTTAAGTATAAAGTATATAAATTTTAATTGTGGTGTTGTTGCACCTACAAATATTTTCTTTTATATTTTTTTGGCCTTTTTTTTTGCTTGAGTTACAAAATGGGAATTTGGATGCTAATTTATAGTGCATTCTACAACATAAGTTTAATACATAATAAATAGATTCATCTACTTAAACTTTGAACTTAGACTATGAACTTAGACTTATGAACTTGGACTAATTAACTTAGACTCATGAACTTAGACCTATGAACTTGGACTTATAATTATTTTTGTCAAATTAGTGTGTTTTGTGAAAACACATTAATTTTCAACAATATAAACTACACTCTACATCGTCCCACCAAAGTAGTGGCTCCCTCATCAAATAAACATTCCATTGCCTCGTGTTCTGGTCAATCAGCATCGAGATTGTCCAATTGTCAACTTTGATGGGTTTGATGTCAACCTACGTAAGGAGGGATCCTCCATACTTTAATCTTTCATTGTTTCCTACTCTTCAGTGTAACCCACACTTGAGAAGAGGAATAGCCTCGAGATCCAAGTAAATGAAGGTAGCATCAAGTAATCCCCGATTCAAAAAATATTTTGCTCTAAAGATTTGCCCAAATAAGTTGTCCGGATATCAGAGAATGAGCCGAGGATAGCTAAATGGAGCGCTCGTAAATCACGAAAACCAAGTCCCACTTTCTCGGCGCAAAGAAAAATCCCCAACCTTCCCATCGTTCCATCAACGGCGGATCGGATTAAGGTTAGGGGTACCTAATCAATTGCAACCAGAATGGACACGTGTTACCTAGGCTGGTTTTGCTTTAATGCACCTCAAGTTTGTCTATTAGCTAGGTTCATCTTCTTTTGTTGGTATATGAATTTGCTACTGTAATTTTTGAGCACTTCTTGTGCTTCTGATCATTCTGTATCTTTTCCTTTATAATTCTAATAAAATTGTTTGCTGATAAAAAAAACCAAGGCTGGTTTTGTAGAACTGATACGTAATAACTTTTTGTTTTTGAGTGTTTTTATATGTAATAGATTATCTTATAAATCCATTTATTTGTCTTCATCAAAATCAAAGGTGATTCCAAGGTCATCTTGCATTATGAGCCGCAGGGATTAAATGTAAGAGTTTAAAACTTATAGTCTAAGAAAATTGTGGATCTAGATCCAATACTTATATCTTAAAAAGTTGAAAGAAGAATTTAAATATATAAGTAGCTTAAAAGATGTTCCAAGAGAATGCTTATTAAATTGACAATTTTTTTTTTTTTTAAAAGGCTTTGAATCAAATCAATGTTATTAATATCCAAGGAGTAAACTGATAATGAAATAATGCCTATTTACGATACGTTGGCTTTACAATTGTCTTAATTACACCCACCACTAATAACTATGTTTAATCAGTATGAATCACAAAAAGATTGACTAAAAGTTCTTCTAATTAAACTGACCGCTCACCCGATGAGAAAAACTAATTCTATCACTTTCGCGTTGGACTTTCTTATAACAAAATTGACCACACTTGGTCTATTCAAATTGATCAATAATAGACGTATTATCATTCCATTATTCCTTTCACTTGTAAGACCTATTTAAAGATACTAGCATTTTGATTGTGAATTTGGTGTTCAAAACATATGTTGTTTGTACATTACATACCATCCATAATATCTTCGAAACTACGATTTCAGTTCTTTGCTTTTTAACAGTATTATATTAGTTGGAACTAAGTATCATATATAGAATAAGAACTTAAAAGCACCTTTCACAATTCTACATTTGAACCGGTTTCGTTCCACTTAACCATTTAACTCTGCATGGTTTGAAAATTTATAATTACTTAAGAATATCAACCCCAACCTCCTTCGTGGTTTTAAAAATCTACACAAAATCTTCATATAGTTTGTTTATTGTCCAAAATTATAGTTTCATATATTCTACACAAAATTATCTCCTTTAAGTTTCAAGTAATTCCATAGTTTTTTTAATTAAATAACTAAATTGCCCTTACTTCTGTTTATATGTAAAAAAAAAATCAATAATAATTTTCTTTTGATTTATAAGAGACAATAAAGTAAATTTGTATATTATCTTATGATAAATAAGTTATAATGAGAAATTATTACTAGATTTCCCAAACCACAGGAAGGTTCGTGCACTTTCCAGAAGCACAAGAGGGTTTTACGTATAAACCTCAAAAATATAATTGAATTCTCAAATAGACAAAATATATAGAAATCAAACCAAGACTTATCGAAGAGAAAAAACACATAAAAATCAAACATACTCTCACACACAACAAACGTATGCCTCTATGACTCTATCTTACCGAGACAAAAAAGAATTCTGGTGCAGAGTTATAAGACAACAAAAAGAAAGGAGCTTCGTACAAATTTTCTAGACCACCAAATTTTATATGCATTTTCCTTAGTTATGTCTTGCGGTACCATTGGTAAAGATGCATACAAACTTTGCGGTATGCGAGAAACATAATATCCCCTTGATCAATCTTGATTTTCTTCAAATCCAGTTTTGCACCAGATAGCCTCTCTTTAACAATAAGTGTATCTGGCATATGTAATAATTTTTCTTTTTTGAACACGGTAATAAGTTTACAGGTATACATGTTATATTATATAACATTTACATTAAATGATTTTCTTTAAAAAGCTTAATTAAATTTTATACATACTTTTACACATATACCAAATAGTTGAGCCATTTTTTATTTCTCTGAGTTTTCTAGGAACGAAAACCTTGATGTGTAATGATTTCATTTGAAAGTCAAATCCACACCTTAATTAAATATATAAATCTAAATGACACCAAATCATAGATAATAATAGGAAGAATATTTTTCTTAACTTTTTTCTTTCTCAATTTCCCTTATTCTTAGGAACCATCTTGAGTCTAACGTCTAATGATTAGTAGGTGACTGTTTCATCTAAATTTGGGTTAATTGCAGCAAACACCATAATCTATGGGGTCTATAGCACTTTGCCCCTAACATATGAAAATATGCAATATGTCTCTCAACCTATTGATTTTTGGTGAGATTTGTCCCCTGAGTCGTTGTTCGACCGTTTATTTTCGACAAGCTTCTAAGTTCTTGTCCGTCATATTTGACGCAGGAGGCAAATCGCACAAAAATCAATAGGTTTGGAGTATTTCACACATTTTCATAGGTTAGGGTGCAAAGTGCTATAGACCCCATATATTGGGAGTGCTGCAATTAGCCCTTTAAATTTAATTGAAAAAAGTTGATATTTTATTAAAAACTAGCCCCACATCAATAATCGAAGTCGAATTGAAGTTATTACTTCCGACAGGACTTTATCAATCAATGTCATCAACCCAACTTTCGCCATTCGTGTCGTAATATAAGAAAATTAATTGATTTTATATTGGATGTGATCGAAGTAATTAAAATTATTCTATTTGTGCTACATCATTAATAATTGAGATTCTGCAGGTTTAATTTAATTAACTAGAATTTTCTAAATTGACTTTTAACAACCAAGCACGCAATTTCACAATGATACGACTCAACCACCAAAAACTCAATAATAATGAAAAAAGACAAAGAATGAGATAGTTCTATCAAACATATACACATGACCCACCGTGAAAAGGACTCTTAAAGCACATTAAATAATAAATAATATTAACAATTATAAATATAATAATAAATAGATAAATAAAGATGTCCAATCGTCAATTATTTATTTAGCTATCTCCAGAAGATTGCTCTGCCGGCCTCAGGTTAAACTCTGCTTCCAACTCCAATCAGCCACACTGTAAGTTACATATTGTATTCAATTTTGTGCTTTTTAATATGAATAGTTGTTTAATTATCAACAGTAATGTTAATGACAATGATAATACTCTGAGTATTGATTCTGTATGGGTTTATTATGCTGATGGAATTGTTAGTTACAACTGAAACTTTTTGTTGCCCTTTTGTGCTTATTAGTTGTTGATGCTCGTAAATTAATCAAAAATATGAGAACCCTTTTCGTAAAGTTCCAATCTTGATTCGAATTTGTTGGATTTTCAGGTGCTGATTTTGAAGATTCTTTGAGGGTTTTTTTATTTTTATTTTTTTTGGGGTTTATTTTGTTGTCTATATGAAATATGGAGTCCCTTGTTTCACAAAAGCAAGGCAACATGAATTCTATGAGAGAAGATCTTATTGACTCTGTGCTTCCATTGTTGAAACTCATATGTCTCACGGTTATTGGGTTAATTCTTGCCCACCCCAAAGCTCAGCTAGTTCCAAAAGCCACGTTCAAGCTTCTCAGCAAGCTCGTTTTCGCGTTGTTCTTGCCTTGTGTGATCTTCATTCATCTTGGTGAAACAATCACTCTCAAGAATTTTGTTTTGTGGTGGTTTATACCGGTTAACGTTGTTCTCAGCACGGTTATCGGTTGTTTCTTGGGATGGCTGGTGACAAAAATATGCAAGCCCCCACCGGAATTTGTTAGGTTTACGATCATTATGACGGCTTTTGGGAATACGGGCAACCTCCCTCTTGCTATCGTGGGATCCGTATGCCATAGTGCTGATAATCCATTTGGTCCGACATGTCACACGACCGGGACTGCTTATGTTTCGTTTGCCCAATGGGTCGCGGTGCTTCTTGTTTATACTCTCGTTTACCACATGATGGAACCTCCTGTGGATTATTATGAGGTTGTTGAAGCCGGTAATGAAATTCAAGAACAAGTTGCCACGAATGATCTGAGTAGGCCGCTTCTTGTGGAAGCCGAGTGGCCGGGGATGGAAGATAGAGAAACCGAGCATTGTAAAACACCATTAATTGCAACGGTTTTCGCGAATGTATCGAGTTTATCTGGAAGTTCTATTCCGGATCCCGATTATTTGGAGGAAGGAGGTCCGAGTACAGGTCGTCCAGGTAGTCCAAAATCACTTAGATGTTTGGCTGAACCCCGAGTTGTTAGAAGAATTAGAACCGTTGCTGAGAAAACTCCCATCCAACACATTCTTCAACCCCCAACTTTCGCTACTTTATTAGCTTTCGTTGTTGGGATGGTTCCTCCTATCAAATCTATTGTTTATGGCGACGATGCACCTCTTTCGTTCGTAACAGATAGTTTAGAAATCTTGGCTGGAGCGATGGTACCGTCGGTGATGCTTATTCTTGGGGGAATGCTCGCGGAAGGGCCTAATGAATCCCGGCTAGGAATCCGAACTACAGTTGGTATTATTGTTGCGAGGCTTTTGGTACTCCCGTTTGTTGGCATTGGAGTAGTTGCATTGGCAGACAGGATGCAATTTCTAGTCCCGGGGGATCAAATGTTTCGCTTTGTGCTTCTGTTGCAATACACGACACCAAGTGCCATCTTGTTGGGAGCGGTGGCTAGTTTGAGGGGTTATGCAGTTAGTGAAGCTTCGGCACTCCTCTTTTGGCAACATGTATTTGCTGTCTTTTCGCTTGCGATATATGTTATAATCTACTTTAAAATACTGCTTTCTTATTTTTGAGGCATGTTCGAACTTTTTCTTATGCTGTATAGCGGAAATAACGATGACCTCATATTCTGTTTTTCCACTAATTTATGGTCGAATAGAACAATTCCAATGAATCCTCATAAATGTTTTATCTTGTAATGTGTTAAAAGCCCGTAGAGTTCAAAGATTCTTGGAGAAAACTGATTATTTTGAAAAGTCATCGTTCTGCATGACCGAATTGTTATTGCTGTCTCCTCTGTCCTGGTTTGATACTTGATTTATCTTTGGTCTGTAGACACATTGTGCATATATAAGGACTAAACGTGTGATGAGTAAATTTCATGTTCAAGTTTAACCAATTTATACAGCCATTCCTATGAACATGCTAGATTCTGTATTCCTTTAATTGTGGTTTGTTGACCTTTTTCTCTTTAGTTTGTCACTAAAGAAGCTAACTGAACCAAATTTAGGCAATTACGTGCAGGCCCTGGTTACTTTTATAGCTTTCAACGATTCACCGGCCGATTCTATGTGGTTCTCATTTAGCCTATGTAGCCTACCACGATTCTTTGTTGTTTGTTTGTTAGTCGTGGTGTGACTTTATGAACGTTTCTTTGAAAATCTTAGATGCTTGGGATGTGTTGTGCAGCGTTATACTATAAGATGTTAAAAAATAAGTCTAGAGTCTCTAGAACAACCCTATCCGAATCCTAAACTTTACAGCGACTCTAGACCTGCACTCGAAGATGTTATCATGTTGGATCTACCCCCAGACCTTATGTTTATGCAGGCACCAGATAAGATACAGTTCATCGAACAATCTCTCTTCTCAACCTTCAGCCGCGGCGCATGATACCTCTCTTTGGTTCTCTCTTAACTGAACATCGTCCTCGATGGCCATCACATGATAGTGTTAGGTGGCCACAACCAGTCATTGCGATGTCTCTTTCACTCTCATTGTCTTGTTCTTTTCTCTTTCTAGCTTGGTAGCTCACTTAACTTTCTTCCATCCTCCTTCAACCACCTTTCTTGGGATGTCCTGCTATCTTCCACCATCTCTAAGGCCGATCCAACTTACCAAACACAATTCAACATATCTGGTGATACATTTTTTGATTATTATTCAAGTTTCAAATGACTTTTTCGATGCTTAATTCTTGATGATTTTGTTTTGTTCTTTTGCTTGGATGCATTGAGGATATTACGATGTTCTGAGTTGGTTTTGCCTACAGTTGCATAATTATATTCGACTTTGTCTATAGTTATGAATATGTCTAAGGTTAATATCCAATTATTTTATAAGAAAGTAAGAAAGACAATATACATAGTTTAATGATCAAGGACTCAATTGCTGCATATATTGAATTGAGTGTTTCTTCCCAATTTATTACAAAATAAATAAAATGTTCTTAATAGGTAGAGATTATGAGCACTTCATTTAATATTGTTGTTTTTTTTTTTTTTTTAACAAACCGTACAATTTATTTAACGTAAAAGAACAGTTTTAGTACAAGGGGTTGAAGCCCCTGATAAATGGAATACAACGAAAGATAAATCAAATAAGAGAAGGGACTCCATCCAAGGAGGACATGAATCTCACTGGGTGTAGCTGGTAGATGTGGCATCATGATTAGCAGAGCAGTAGTTGGAACCAAGTTTGGCCAAATGGTCAACAATCTGGTTGATCTCCCGGTAGCAGAATTGGCCTTTTACTGATGTGAAGCTAGTCAGTATCGTTTGAATATCCTGAAGAAGTCCCATTAGGTGAGCCGGGTGGTCCTGTGTCTTGGAGAGACAATCGAGCATGAACAGTGAATCCGTGGCACTATGAGGTGCGTGATCTCAAGAGTGTGAGCAATGACTAGTCCATCACGTAAAGCCCAGAATTCCGCTATGTTATTTGTTTAAAGCAGCCTTTTCAGCCCCTATAGGTCATTCAACAAATAACATAGCGAAATTCTGGGCTTTACGTGATGGGCTAGTATTGCTCACACTCTTGAGATCACGCATCTCATAGTTGCCATGGATTCACTGTTCATGCTCGATTGTCTCTCTAAGATACAAGACCACCCGGATCACCTAGCGGGACTTCTTCAGAATATTCAGACGATATTGACTAGCTTAACATCAGTCACAGGCCACTTCTGCTACCGGGAGATCAACCAGATTGCGTTCAAATGGAATCTCCGTAGCGAAATTACTATATTCATTATGTTTATTTGGCGCTAGAGTAATAAAGAAACATTTGAATAATATCTCTAAGTAGGCTCTAATCCGGTCTTTTCAGACTGAATCCATTTAAGTTCAAATCATGTTGCTAAATTTTAGGGATAATTACAGCTACGTCCCCTAAGGTTTGTTGTAATTACTGGCACCACCCCTGAGGTTTGAGAAATTACAGAGACACCCTTGAAGTTTGCATAAACCTTACAACAAAATCCATATACTGATTTCATGGATGAAAACTTCCAAATTTACCCTTGGTCAATTTTAATTAATATTGTACAAAATTTGAATGGTTTTCTTTATATTAAATAAATAATATTCTTTAAAGTCTACCAATACCTTTTTAAATACCAAAACAAAAATTATATTGTTGAAAAAAACTGAAAAGTGAAAGTACATGTTTTTTTTAAAAGAAAGGGACATGATCTACTTAAGTCTTAACTAATCCATTTATTTATATTTGATTGTAAATTTAAAAGCTTATAATATTATTTTTAAACGTTAATAAATTGTAGTTTATTTCAATAATATATAAAACAGAATACAATATGCTTAGAACTTCCTCATTCATTTCAACAAAAAATGCACGAAAAATGAAACAACAAAGTTTCTTAATTTGCAAATTAAATAAAATTTTGGAATCAAAATTTATTACAAATAAAAGAAAAAAGAAAAGAAAAGGGGAGAGCTCATCAAACCAAAAAGAAAAAGGAAAAATCAACAAGTTTTTTGCGATTAACTTAATCTTTTAGATTCTCTAAAAAAGTTAATGAAGGGTATTAATGTCTTTTATATGACATAAGCTAGCTATAGGGAGGTATTTGTAATCTCCCAAACCTTAGGGGAGGTCTATATAATACCCCAAACCTAAGGGGGTGTAGCTGTAATTATCTCACAATTTTGTTGTCCATACTCTTTTGTCAGTTGTTTAGTTGGCGTACTTTTTGCTAGATTTGGGAGATGCAACGGTCCTTTGTTTTTTTTTTTTTTTTTTTGGTTTTTTCTTTCCAGCTCTTTTAGTTCTTCACCCGGATACATCCATTACTTGGGTCAACTTTTTGTTACATCAAAAAATTTATAGGTTAAAATTATATTACGTTATTATAAACATTTATAATATTAGAAAAATATTCCCTACTTCCCTCCCTCCTGATCATCAAAACCCAAAAAGATCGAGCAATATTTTGCACGTAAGAAGACTGAAAGAATGATCTTTTCACAGGTATAAAGTTGATAGTATTACCCACAAATGTTTCAAAAATATCTTCAATATACCCAGAGACTAATGGATTGCATAGTGTCCAAATTGATAACAACATTCCCAAACATTAGTAAATCACTAAATCCCGTGATTGCTAAGCTTTTATCTTCTAATGTCAGCCAATCTCAGGCCACAAGTCAATTCCTTAGAAAGGCCACCAACTAATCTTCCAAACATGAATGTTGGATGCAAGCGGATGTGATCTATGTACTAGAACCGAGGATCTCTTGCCCCATCTTGGTCCGCTGCACCTGCTCTTCTTTGGTTCAAAGCTTCCACTTCTTCGACCAGTTCGTCTTTCATACTATTGCACGACGTAATAACCTAGAAGAAGTTCAATAAGGTGCTAAGATGCTGAAAACGTAATTATTCCGACGATATTGCTGACATAAAACTTAACAAGATAAAACAATTCAAAGGTTTCAGGGTGGGGGAGAATTCAAAGGGACTCTGATGGGTATAGACTAGGATAATGCCAACAAAAAGTATACAAAAGGTTAAGATGGTTACCGATTACCCACCGGAAGCCACAAGCCCAGAGATGAAATCCCATTGTATTATTCGGTAACATAGATGCAACAACAACAATCAAGCTTTAATCCCATTAGACGGAGATCAATGTAATCTAATGCTTGAATACAACGTTCCTATGGTGTGCATGACTTCCAAAGTTCGGTTTCCAGTAGCAAGTGAAAAGTTAATATGTAATATTAGAGACACAAGTTCAGAAGCCAAAAGGTCTACTCATTCTCTAGCAACACATCAAACTTGGTCGAACTATAGGACAACATGGGGTAAAATAATTTTAAACACCACGCATGATTTGGAGTCTTTTACTGAATGGTAGACTGACATAATGACATCTACACTACACAACTTATGTTCATCCATAATCAAGTTTTCGCATACATAGAACATATTCTTTTCCGGTGATAGACCTACTGAAAACCTGTATGGGCCTTCCCATCACAAAAAATAATTCAATCGGTCACATTTGTTTAATTAAGGTGTAATCAATAGTCTTGGAGAAACTGCTTCCTTGATAACTACAACCATGGCTTCTTTTGAATGGTATATACTAGAACCGTTAGGGTCTGCATCTGAACACTTTAAGCTCAATTTTCTGCAGTTTTGTAATGTGCGAATACACTACAACTAACGTTGTTCAAACATTTTCAGTTGGATTTTCCAAACAAAATAAAAACATCAACAAACATACTAGTTGAACTGAAAGTGGAAAAAGTGGAAAATACAACTTGAAACATTGATTTTGGGCTTTTCATAATCTAAGGAGAACTGGGATTGATCACATTTCCTTGAATCCAGGCCTAAGAGTATATTTTGAAAAATCATAAGCTTGAAAAAGAAAAGGTGATTTAAAATAATACCGGATGCCCTATAGGTTGGATACCTCCATGTGGTTCGGTCTTTGGGTATCAACAACAAAATGCTACCTTTTCGCCACAATAGTTCATATATAAAACTTTGTTGTAAGATGTATATCATGTATTTAATATCAAAACAACTTTTTGAATGATGAGGAAAACTATAGCCAAAAGGTCTACAAACTTGGTTTAGGCAATAACTAACCAAGTACTAGTATCAACATACATCCTTTCCTTATTAATCTTATTAAGGAACATACCACGACTTTGATGTTAGAAAACCCATCACGATCAGGAAGGCTTCGAGCCAAGTGAATTGCTCCTTCACTATAATCACTTTTGTGAGATCAGAGAACCTAAATGCCAAAGAACTTAACTCAAAAGTATGATATTCAGTGTTTACCTGAATCGGTTAGAGACAATTAACAAAATTCAATATGTTAGAATAACATTTTTCAGTAAATGCAATATCTCCCTGCATTATACAAGCATATTTAAATGACAACGTATATATGTAAGAGAATCTGATAAACTATCCCAAGAACTTAAATACAAACCTCTTTTATGTGTGTGTGTACAGATATATAGGAGAATCTGCAGGCTATAACTTCATGTTATGATAAAACTTAGTTCAGTTCGAACCTTGAATTTTCTCGGTCAGAAATTTTCAGAACTTAAAAACATATTGTCATCTATAACTTATAACAAAATAAGCATGAATACTTTGTAGCGTGAATAACCAACATATCAAATACTCACCAAACTGTGAATATTTTGTATGAGCAAAAAAAATAAACAGTTTGTCGATACCCAAGCTTAGAGAACTCCTGGAGAAGCAAACCGTTAATAGTCCCTACATCCAGAACACTTCAACCAGACACAACATTTTCACCCAGAAGGCAAACTACTCGTGTTATCCACATGATTTGCCAAGTGACGCTGCGTGATTACGAGGCATATGGTTCTTGTCCTGGTGGCAACATTTTCAATCACATCTGCCCAAACTTACGATACACCCAAACTTAGGGCAAATTCCATTGACCTCCCCTGAGGTTTCTTCTCTCACCATCCACCTCCCCTCTAGTTTCACTTTTTCCATCCACCTCCCCTCATTTAGTTGATTGCTAGTCAATAATTTAAAGTAAAGGGTAAAAGTGTCAATTGATATAAAATTAAAGTAAAGTATTGAATATCTATTCAATTACAATAGACAACACAACTAAATAACTTAATAATTACTAATATATAATATTAAATGTATTTAAATTATTAAATTTTAGTAATAATATAAATGTTAATTGCAACCAAAACATAAGTTTAGTAAATGAACATATGTATTTTGGGCTTACCTCAACATAAAAATAGAAAGAAAAGAAATAGATTCATGGTTATGTAGACGATAATCGAATTCAAACAATGTATAATTTAGGAGAAAAGATAAATAAAAATACACGAACACCTTTGTGTAAGTATGAAATAAGTTGTACCCTAACATTAGGGTTAAACATAACTAAATCTCGTGTGTATGGTTTTCACAATATAATTATTTAAATATAACATTTTTTCTTTTAATATTTTTAATTGAATACTATATAGTAGTAATTGTAAAATTCTTAAGTTTCTTAGATGTATTATAAGTAGATTCATATAAGTAATAATTCAATAGTTCATATATCTTGTAAACAATATCACAAAATTAATATAGGTGTATGATTCACGAAATTTAACTAGTTCATAAAAAGACAAGATATATGAATTATTGGATCATTAGATCAAATGAACATAATTATTTTCTTCTTAATTCTCAAATTGAGGTAACCCCAAATATATGTATTTCCCATGTTGATTATGTTCGTATTTGCTTGCAATGAATATATATGTTATTACTAAAATATAATTATTGAAACACAATTTTTTTCATATAATAATTGTCATCCAACATTGTATATTAATAATTGCTAATTTATTAAGTAATTTGGTTGTATTGTGAATAACAATTCAATAGTTTATTTTATTTTCTTATCAAGTGACAATTTTACCCCTCAAAAATAACAGTTGACTAATAGTCAAACAACTCAAGGGAGGTGGATGGAGAAAATCTAAACCAGAGGGGAGGTGGATGGAAAAAATACAAACTAGAGGGAAGGTGGGTAGATAGAGAAGAAACCTCACGGGAAGTGGATGAAATTAACCCCCCAAACTTACAATACTGGGAAAACATTGTATCATGAGGTCTATCTCTGCAGAGCCGTGCACGAAAATACTATTTCCCTAAAAAGGCGGGATGTTGCAAACAGTTCATTGTGATGCACTTCATTTACATATAGAACTTAGAGCGGCTAATTAAGACGCCAACTCATTTCTCTAAACCTTAAGTTTTTAGATTGGTCTACTCTGCATACTAAGTTAGAGGATGATCTTCCATGTAATGATCATAATAACTGACAAGGCCAAGCTCGAGAGAAATATATTAAAACTTCAAAAGGAGCGCGATCTATTATCTCTTTGGGCCATTATAGTGGTAGCCCCTTAACTATAACAAAGATTTAGGAGGTTGTTGAATAACATGCTATCCTCCCCCGTCCACATATAATTGTTTGCTCAATTCAAGCATATTTGTGCAATGTCATGAACTGAATCTCAACTACTACTAGTGCTTCACAATTAGCATAAATACATTAACTGGCTAGAAAATTTTCTGAAGATCCATCAACTCGCACCTTAACTAGTATCGCGAGATACATCAACAATGGTTCTGTAGCGGGCAAGATAAAATATTTAAGAAATTTATTTTGAAAAAGTTTATAATTTTACAATTAAGTAATGTATTCAAATTCATTACATTTATACAATTAATTAACCTAAAATTTTTCAATAAACATTAACATTTAATAACAAAAAACTTTAACATACACATTTAGATACCTAAAAATTGAAAAAGGTAAAAACATATTAACATCACAGATTACAAACTAAGTTACTGTAATAATCAAAAAAAATTATTAACACAATCAAAACTAATAGAAAAAATCACATTTGTCAAATACTAACAACTTTTACTAATTTAGCGTTAAGTCAAATAGTGCGGATGTGTATGCACTAGCACATATATTTGATAGTTTATGAATGTTAAAACTTGTTTAATTAAAATAAATCAACATATAAAAATAGTATTACTATGTAAGAGGATTTTGAGCTAAATATAAGATATAGATATTTATTGCATAGTTGTATAAATTAATTACACTGATTAATTACCATTATAATTGATGAGGTGAATAACTCTAGCCGACTAAACTCTATTAAAGCCCTCAATAAAGATGACTTCAAGCCCACAACCTCTGGGGCTCAAGGCGCGTAGCCTCGAGGGCTTGAAGCTCACAACATTATGAGGGCCCGATGTACATAGCCCCTTAATCCCACGGCCCCAGGGGCTCGAGGTACACAACCCCCAAGCCCACAACCTTAGGGGCTCGAGGCACATAACCATGAAGGCTTGAATTCAAGCTCTACCCCTCCAATGCTCCATGAAAGACACATGAATTAACTCATTCAACGACACCCGCATTGATAGTGACGTTATCCAATCCATAAAGAGGTAGGAGCAGCACTTTACGTGAATCGGACGCCATGATACTTAATAAACCTGCGTAAAGGTCTGAGGGTCAAAGCAGCTCATCCACACGGCTCTCGTTGAGTCTTAAAGGCCTTTCGGAGGTGATACTTATCGCTCTTAAAGGCCATGTCGGACATGACACCTGGCCTGAGAGTGACACCTAGGTGCTTGACCCCCCGTATAAATACTCCAAGCCCGGCTCATATAGAAGTTAAGTTGAAACCTTGGAACCAAACACTAAGCAGGTGATATACCCGTAACTTAGTTGTATACGAGGCACGCTTCGTAATAAAACCTTCGTGCTCAGGATTGGAGTACTCCGACTAATAATTCAAGAGATTAGCCTAACTCGTACCCCTATCCCTCATTAACCTCTTGACCTCATCAATAATTTTATTATGTACCTCAAATCTTCAAAGAGTGGTGCATGATCAGTTTAAAGAGTGGTTAGTCCAGTTGATCGGTTCTACCTAATTTAACCAGATTTTTTAGCGTCTTGCTCATTTCATGGCAAAAGCGATTTGGTGGGTACCTCTGGATCAGAGGCGTCTGCGGTCAACGGTTTAATCGGATCGGTCCACTCAAGCCAATTTTAGAAAGAGTAATATTCAATGACATTTTATGAAATTTAATCATATACCAGTCACACTCTTTTAGATTCTACATAATATATTTTATTAATATTAGATAGTATTTGTAATAACTCTAAAGTACAAAAAAACCACAAATACACAGCAACTCAAATCCATAAAGGGCCCAATAAAATAACAAGCTTCCTAAATTGAATTGGGCCAATTAACAAAATCTAAAGAACATCCCACCCATCTCCTGCCCTCAACCCAATCACCCACCCATTCCACACCACAATTGTCCTATTGCACATGCCTGTAACACAATCAATGACAATCGTCACCCATATTAGAGGAGAAGACATAGTGGGACCCCTTTAAATATAAGAGTTTCTCCTCCTATACTAGAGAAAATTATTTCATGCAAATGCCACACAATTAGGTAGCACAATATATCGGTTATTATTATAGATATATGGTTGAATTGTAGGGTGTTTGTTGCGTATATCTACAAAAAATATTACAATCTCGGTCATTGGTTGCAATGCACCAACAATGTATGATTGCGTAAAATATTTTTCTTTTTAGAGGGGGCATCCAATAAGGACGCTCCAACTGCAATGGATGGGTGGTAAATCGTCACTTCTACCCTTGATCTAAGTTGTTACTATGATTAAGTGGGAACTGTCACCCCTTCTACAGATCTAAGTTGCGGCCTCTTAGATGATACATTGAGTAGACGATCGTCACCTCTTACTAAGGTGCAATTGCCCCCTTTTTTTTTCTTCCATTTCTTTTATATATTTTTGAGAATTCAATAAACAAAAAATTACTACATGTAAAATGAAATGCCAACAAAATTCCCTAGAATTTTTGGCCGTAGTTAACTAATATTTTTTGTCCTAATAAATAAAAACATTTTAAGATATTGAAAAAAAAGTTGTTATCTCCTTCAAATCTTACATAATATAATATGTACCGATGAGTGTGTGAGTCATTTGTCTTTAGCATGTCGCATACTTATTAATTTGCTCATTCTTATTAGTTTTATGTTACTTGTGTCCTTATTTGTGTTTTATTGATTTATAGTAGATATTGACAAAAAAGTACAAAGCTGGCGCAATGAAGTTGCTATTTTAGGAAACGAATTAAGAGATTGGCTTGACATCGCATATGTGTAGATTTCAACTCAAAAATCATCATGTTTATTATGAAAATAAAGAAGACGTAGTAGCCAAAATGATGATGCAGTGCAATCTGGTGGAGAGGCGCAACTCTCAGTAATGGTACCATTAAGGCATCGTTTGGTACCAGCGATACACCCTGACATCTGGGTGTGAATCCGAATCAATCTTCCCACGGCTCTTCTTTGGTTGCCATGATTTGATCCCGGGTCTTCCTGATTGTATCCAGGTGACACGGGCTAAGTCCCCAAAACTAATCGGGATCTGGACAACCGATTAAAAATCGCCATTGAACAGTGGTTCCGTGTTATTTTCGTTGAATTTACTCCCTTGTCCCTACTGTTCCAAAAACCCCCCCAAATTACCCTCGAATTAGGGCAAACTCGAAATAATTAGATTCTCTACACTAGCAGCCACAGAAATTCGCGCCCGTTTTTTTGGAGACATTCTGGTCCGATTCGAAGCAAAAATTTTCCCGTCGTCGTGAAATTGTAATTGTGAAAGGTACGTTTTCCTTTGGTACGAGCTTCGTCCATATTGTTGTGTTGTAACTATGTTCTGAAACTTGGCATTTTTTTCACTTCTGTTAACCCTTGATTTTTGGTTTTCTATGCATGTTATCTCCTTCTATAATCGTCTATGTCCTGGCGTTGCCCGGCATTTTGGGAAACTGGCAGCAGGTATGTGTTTCCCTTCCTTAACCCATTGTCTGTCTGCTTACATACTCCTGTATATGTGCTCTTTTTCACCCTCTTCACTACAAAACCGAACCCCGTGTTCCTATACTTACTGTTGCTACTTACTTGACACGGTTCAAATTATAGTTAATATTACATTTAATTTCTTGCGGTTTGACTCACACAATATGTCATCAGTGTCCTTGTGAATAGCATTAAGTCCGCAAGAGTTATTCATGGGTAGATCTCCTCATGCCCGTATTACAATTACTTAAGACCAGTGTTTTGCATATGCTTCAGCTCGTTTAAGACCAGTTTTGTCCATAAGTAGGAAAATATTTGTTGCTGCTGTAAAAATATATAACTGGAACTCCATTCCTTGAATATTTTCAAACTCTAAGCCTTAGTAGTGTATGCACATACAATCTGTGGGATTCAATGAGTTCATAACTAAATTACATACATTACTTCACAACTACTCTTGCATTTGCACACTACAATTGTGATTTTTAATCATTTATCGCGGGCTTAATTATTTATTTTTGTGGCCCTGTAGTATGGATTGGCGCGCTAAATCTATGATATTAACTGCATGTAGTTTTATTATTCTGCGACTTCGGATCATGGTATGGGTCATTGCATACTACCGAATGACCTTTCTTCGTAGGAGAGTAAGGTCGAAGAGGAAAAGGGCACGAGCTTATAGTATGTTAGAGAAGGTACCCAAACAAATAGAACATATGAAAGACCTAGTTTACATTAACAACCAAGACTACATTAACATCCTTCGCATGGATCGGAACGCATTCCATCACCTATGTCACTTGTTAGAACAAAGGGGCGGCTTGACATCTTCTCGATACGTGAATGTACAAGAACAAACTGCGTTGTTTTTACAAGGCCTTGCCCACCATCACAAGAACCGTGTAATAAAGTTCGACTTCAAAAGGTCTGGCCAAACAGTGAGTCATTACTACAACAAGACCTTAAGAGCGTTGATAAAAGTTGGCGATCTAATTTTAGTCAAACCTACCCCTATAGATGCTACGTGCAGCGACGATAGGTGGAAACCCTTCCAGGTAAATTTTTAACAATCCCCAAACCTATTTTCGTTCTGTTTATACCCTTTGTTAACAACCCCGTAGCACTGCTCCACCAAATATCACATTAGGGGATCCTAAATCACATCTTTCACACAAAACAGGGCTGCTTAGGTGCGTTGGATGGCACGTATGTTAAACTACGAGTGCCGGTTGCAGATAAAGTTCGATACCGGTCACGAAAGGGAATTATCTGCACTAATGTGCTAGGGGCGTGAGACATGAACATGAACTTCATTTACGTACTTGCTGGCTACGAAGGATCTGCAGGTGATGGAAGAATACTTCGGGAGGCTTTGAATCGGCCTTTTGGGCTTAAGATACCAACAGGTGTGATAACAACTAAGTTAATCACATTTGGGGGATCACACCCCCTGAATCAAATTCCCCACTCTCCAAAAATTTCCTTCCACTAGAAATTTAATTATCCTATTTAGATATATGTTTGACGTCTGGATAAGTTGCCACTGTTTAATCTCAGGAAACTATTACCTATGTGACCAGGGTTACCAAAACGGCTCAGGGTTTCTAAATCCTTATCGCAATCGTCGATACCATCTAGATGAGTTAGGGTCAGTACGTAACCGTCCACGTGATTTCCAAGAATACTTTAACATGAAACATAGTAGAGCACGCAATGTCATTGAAAGGGCATTTGGGTTATTGAAGATTAGGTGGCCAATACTAGACACGGCAACTCATTACCCTTTGACTGTTCAAAATCGCAACATTATGGCTTGTGTCCTTATTCACAACTGGATTCGGTTGAATATGGCTGTCGATCCATTGGAGTATTCTCAAGTTGAAGTTTCCGTCCAAGCGCCCGATGAAACTGGGTACATAGATACGGTCGAGCCTTCTCGTGAATGGCATAATTGAAGAGACAATATGGCTTCTGAGATGTTCAACAATAGGCGCGACCGTCGTGCTTGACCCCATTCTAAATCATCCTACTACCGGGAATCAAGTTTGGGGGATTTCATTTCCATAGATTTGGTGTTTATGTCAACAAGACTTCTTAGTATTATTGTAACAAGAATTATTCCTTACTACTGCACTTCTGTACCTAATGAATTTTTTTATATTTGAACCGCCAGCAGCATTGTATGTCCCAAGTTTATGCTGCGAATTATGGTGTGAATTATGTTTGAATATACATTGGTTGTTTACTATTTTAGCTACCACATTCTATTTGTGTTTTTGATATAGGGGTGGGGAATCTAATACTTTCATTCACCACCTAGTTCTGTTAACTTTTTGCTTCCTCCTTATATATAATTTGTAGCCCTCACTTATTTACCTATTCCAGACACGACAACCACGTACAGTGGCGTCTACCACTAAAAATGAGTGATATCTGTTACTTACAAAACAACATCTCTACTTCACTTGTATCATAACCTAGCATATATTCCTGTTTTTATAGTGGTGTTTGTGCATTCTGGAACAAATCCCTTAAACATGTTGGTTAAGCCCCCCTCAATGCAAGTAAACCAGTATTGTAGGGAATTGAACTCCGGGGACCAATTGTGCACTCACCTTTTGCATCAGCAGAACCCAACATGCATAAGTACCATTCATTAAGGCTCAGTAGTAGCAACACCTTAGTTGGCTTCCCATCCCCGGCTAACCTGTTACTGAACTTGGTTAAATTATTCTGAATTTTTAGACCATTTGTTAAATGAACCTTTTTGTGCTCCTATCTGAATTTGTGTTTGCGTATTTACAGCTAACTCATATTTCCTAACATGCCTGCAGTAATTTAGCTTAGAAGTGCTCTTACTATTGCATACCAAATGTTTAGAAGTGCTAATTTTTTTTTGTTTCCACATAAGCTAAGTGGAGTGTGGACATTTGTGAATATATTTTTCACGACAGTTGGAGTACAACCATGTATATTCTTAATTGGCACGCGTTCAACTTAAGAGAATTCTAACATAGCTTGATATTAGCTAGGTGACAACTTCACCCATGTGTATTTGTTTATGTATTAGAACCACTGCTAAAATTTTACATTCATACAAACCCCATTGGGTTCCCAGTGTGCAATCTGTAATTTGTGGGAACGATATTGACACCTGGAATTCCTCGTCCTCCCGTAGTTGGTAACAATGGTTGACTAAAACATATCATAGTGGGCAGATTGAAGGCTGCATGAGTAATGGATTAATGAGCTTGCTGTCATTGAGCTCCACTCTATAAACCAACTTGTACATAGTTGTTATATACTCTGTCAATGATGAAATGTATAAACGTGAGGCAATATCTGTGTCGATACGTATGCTTTATAATTTGTGGTGGTATTCCTTACAATTTGTTGCAGTCCACTACCTATTTTAGTTACAATACATGTATGATCTCTGTGTTTGTATGCACTGTAGGTAGTCTCCATTCCACAGTTAGTCCTTAATTCATGGTAAAACAACTGCTTCATTCAATTATTAAGTAGTTATGATTAACTTTGGCAGTTCAAAGCATGGACAGTTCAATGGATGGTTCTAGCAATCTAATTCGTGCACCTCCGGAGGGAAAGGGAAAGAACCGCAAATTCTGGAGTCGTGCCGAGGAGGATGCTTGCATCAAAGCAGTGAAGGAACTGATCGTTAAGGGATGGAAATCTGGAAACGGCTGGCGTCCTGGATTTTTCGGCTAAGTGGAGGAGAAGATACGAATACAAATCCCGTCAAGTAACATTCGCGGTGATCCCCATGTGATATCTAAAATAACTGTTTGGAAAAAGGAGTATGAAGCTTTGAAAACTTTATTTGGCAAAAGTGGACAGGGTTTGGATCCTGAGGATTAGACAATAAATATTGTCGGAACTGAGCAATGGGTACAGGGAGTGAAGGTAAGGACACAACCCAACCTCGTAAATTTTTTTGAACTTATGTCGGTTTCTGGTTATCGTTACAATTGTTTCCCTGCCTCCGCGCTAATAATACACCACTGACTATATCTGTTCTCTATTGGCAGCTTAATCCCGACCTAGCAAAGATGGCGAAGAAACCATTTCCCCACTGGGAAGATTGGCAAGAGATTTTTGGAAGGACCGGGCAAACGGTGAGGGCACCGTGGATGTTGGAAGCACACAACAAGACATTCTACAAGAGGAACAAATGGAGGCCAATCACTTCGTTGGGGGTCCATCCAACGTGAACATCAACATAGACGGTATGAACGACGATGATGTGGATGATGCCATGTCTGGAGCGAGAGCCGCAAACCGATCAACCACATCAAGCCTGGCGGGTTCAAAGAAGGGAAAGCGTAAGAAAGACGCCGAAGAAGCGAAATTCAACCAAATGGTAAGCTGTTTCATGACTGACACAAAGGATGCCATAGCTGACTTGTCTAGAGCAATCTGTTCTCTTAAAGAAGTAGACCCCGCTGTGAATAAGCTGTACGCCGCTATGGAGGAACTTCCGGGTTTGACAACCGACCAGTTAGTTGTTGCGGCTAACAAGATAGCGGCGTCTCAGACTGGGGTGGCTCTCTTCTTTACCATGGGTGTGGAAGCCAAAATAAGTTTCGTACAGAATGTGCTTTCTGGTTATATTTAAGTATGTTCCATTACCTATTAGATGCTACTATTTTGTGTTAGGTTAAAGGCAATTCTCTTCAAAACAGAACTTTGCTTCTTCCAACCATCATTTAGCTGAGCGTCTACGTTAATGCGTAGTCGCCTTATTGTGTTTTGCGTTGTATTCTGTCAGCTACTCTCTAACTATGTGACTGAAGGATCATAATCTGTATTTTGTTTTAGATTCCAGGTAATTTGGGACGCGCATTTATGATTATCGTAGGAGTTAATCCAATCTGTCTCAGTTTTTATAATTGCCCTGTATTTGAACTGTTTCTGTAAATGTTGTGCCATATGAAGCACATAAAGCTTTCCAAAAAAACATCTGGCTACTGTGAGATTTGTCTATGATGAAGATTTCGGTTGCATAATGCATTCTCTATTTACATTACCCCGACACGAATTGCCGCTACTCATTTGAGGCTATAAAATATATTATAGAATGGCACCTCATATGCCGCCGTTTACAAACATAATAAGGTATATTTTGATGAGATTTTGACACCACTGAATCTCAAAGGTTGAATACAATGTAGTAGACACTTCGATAGAGTTGCACTGCCCATGAGTCGATATGAAACTAGACAACTTACATAAACATTCCAAAAAAGGCTGTAGTAGGTATTTCATGTCTTCAATTGACTAATAGCCACGGTTGGTAAGAAAATGCATATATTACACAACAGTCAGGGAAACAACTATATTTTAAAGTCAGCAACATTAATTGACATACATTAAACTCCTATCCAACATCAACATAACGAATTCCACACAGGTAAAAACTAAAGCATAACACACAGAGGTTTAGCCTACTGTAAAATGGCAAACCATGACACAAAGCAAATAGAGTCACATTGAAAATTTTTAATTCTGCCGTGCAAACATCGTCAAGCAAAATTATCGGCCCATTCACTACGACTTAAGGATTCATTCCATTGGCATCCAATGCTCGTTATAGATCCGTTTGTATTCGCGTTCGCGAATTTTGTTTATCGAAGGCTCGTTGCTAAAAGTAAATATGCGTGGGACGTTGAATAACACCGCTTCACCTTCAGGGCAAACAAGCCGTGGATCGTCTTTAAAAATTCTGGGATCATCGAATATAAACTGGAGATCATCCCACAGTGGTTCTCCTTCGGTGAAATACATTTCCGCCATGAGGTTCACCTTCAAGAAAAAAGTACGAGTTAGGCGGCTCTATTCCATGTGTTTACATAGAATAAAATGTTAGCAGTGTTAATCCAAAAACCCAAACGTATAACATAAGTAAGAAGGTGGCGTAGCTTATGTGCAACATAGCCATTTTAATGCGAAAAGGAATTGTCATGGCGTTCGTGCGAGGATCATGGGACACGAAAGGAAATTCAATGACGAACTTGAAATTTTCGAATCTCTCGTACAAGCCACGACATATTAGGTGCATGAAATCTTTGGTGTAGGGGTAATGGAACCGGGACGTTATAACCATTGCCATGACGCCAAGAACCTTGCCAACAGAATCAACATCATCGAAGTCAACATACGTTAGGGCAAATAACAGTTCTTTCTCGAAGGTTAGTTGTTGTTGAGTTCCCCACAAAACTTCGCCATTCTGGGTGTTCACGTAGTGGCAGTTGTTTGAGTTTACTTCAGAGGCCATGTTGCTATATTTCCAGAGGTTAAGAATGGTTGAAGTGGTGAGTAGATAATTGAAATTTCGCACTGCCCTCATATGGAAATATTGGCGTTTATATAGCTGTTTCTGCTGTATGATTTGAAGCTGATTGTGGGTTAATTGGGATGCATGTCACAATTTATTGTTTGATGTGTTGAGTAGATATAATTCCGGCGCCCTGCACATCTCTTGGGCTCACTTAAATGTGACACATCAATTCAACTGGGGCTTAAATAGAAGTGTAATGAGTGGCAACATGTAATGAATGTGGGTGTTATAAATGTACCATCTTTTAAAAGTCTCGATTGTATTGGGAGGTGCATAATGGAATGTTGATTTTTTCACTAACCTGGAGTACTACATGCAGCAAAAAAAGTCTCCAATGTAAAGTAATTATTGTAAGTTAATATTAACATTAATGACACATTACTTATGTAAGCACACTCATATGGATGTGTAAGCATCGTAGTTATGCATGAATTAGTGATCCGACCATGGTTGCATTTAAGTATGAACTGTAATTAGTCTTATTGAGAAAACACGTTTAGGCAACCATATTGCAAGGTTACAAATTTTATTCGTCAATATAATGTTTGGCAGAATTAGGAAAACAGGGATCAACACCACCATGAGCTTATGTTGCATGTGTATTTTCATTATGGATATATGATTATGGCATGCAGAAATGTTGGACAATTTTCCTGGGATAAAAAATTGTCAAGTTTTGTAAACCTTAATTCATTATTCATCAAGTACTAAACAAATGCACGATTGACATCATGATAAATTCAAATTCAATTGTTATTCGATTCGTCTCATTCATGCGATTGCAAAGTATATGTATGATTAAATGGAGATTAAATGGAGTTATGATCTGGTGATGTGGCAAAGAGCTAACCACATTCAA
The DNA here is from genome assembly GCA_946800315.1 of Misopates orontium. NCBI lineage: Eukaryota > Viridiplantae > Streptophyta > Magnoliopsida > Lamiales > Plantaginaceae > Misopates > Misopates orontium. Next base: position 16,650,074 of record OX326950.1, on the reverse strand, counting down.
CAATTTTAACATTAAAAATCGTAATGACTTGAGTATGATAAACGAAAATAAGGTCATGATTTGAAGCTCGCCTTATGGACACTTCCTGGTCCCGGGCAAATTCGACATGCAATGTTGATAACGTGATTAACCAATTACTCACATATTTTTAACAGCCTATCAATTGGTTATAATTTAGCGACATGACTCCATTAACTATTATGTGTTAATGTAGAATAAGTTGTTCGAAATTGCAGGCAGAGAAGGGGGCCAATTACAAATAGGATAGAGAAAACACCACAATCACTAAACGCTTGAATACAAGTAAATGATAACCATAACTACGGACTCGACCCGTAGGCCTTTACCACGAAACTAAATGTAGGACATCTACTTATTGTCACAAACATGAAGGGAAAACACTAAACATGTTGTGGTTGCTTTCTGCACGAGACATAGTAGAGCAATAGTTAAAAGGACAACACGTGAAGCAATAAAATAACATAAAGGCGAACTCGATGAACCACTCTTGTAGCTTCATATTTAGTAGGCTCTATAAACGTCGTTGTAGATGCGACAATATTGCATTATTGCATCAGACCGTTCATGTGAAGTGGAATCCGCCGGTGATAGCTCGTCAAATTCGATTCGCTCGAAACGACTTTCGGGATGTAGTATAACGCTAGGGTCGTGCCTACTCGTGTTCAAGAAAATGAACTTCAAATCATCCCAAAATGCTTCCCCGTGTGGAAGTAAATTTGGGTCTCGATGTTCAACTGCAAAGAATAAATTGAGCGCTTATCGGATTAATTATTGTGTGCTGGAATAAATGAGCTTCTATATCCCTAAAAAGTTGTGAGGGATTGAAGATGCCAAACACATATTGAATCTTCTACGTAATAGAGTGTTTACTTACATGGCGGAGCGACATCTCGATCTCTGCTGGCATTTGCATGAGATTGGTGCTCGGGTCATGGCGTACAAAAGGAAACCCCAAGACATAATCAAATAAATCATATCTATTTTTGAGGTCGATGAATTGGGACACCAGGAATGTTTCGGTATATTGATGTCCAATGTTGTCTTCCGATGTGCGTGCTATAGTGTTAACAACTTCGCGGGCCACATGCATTTTGTGGAGAGGAACATACTTTTGAGCCAGCTTAAGCTCGTTCACAAAGTTTGTTTCGTGCTGCAGCGGCCAACGACGCATTCTGTCGAGCGGATGAACGAAGTCACGTCCGTTGTTTTGGTCTTGGGCTCTCCTTAGGCGGGGCATAAATTATCCTTCGGAGTAAAAAATATAAGGGTGCAGGGAAAATGAATATGAAATGTGTGAAGAATTCCCTCCTTAAATAGGCAGTTGAGGATGGGTGATTTTATTTACATGTGCTTCCTACATTCGTATGAAATAAATGATGAATTAACCTACTAGGTCCATATTGAAGATAAGTTATTTTTGGCATGTTTCAAAATCACCTAAGGACAAAACAATGGTCACCATGTTATGGTTCTGTTATAAAAGGACAATACTATACAGAACCCCACAATGCGCATGCATATTAAAAGCAGAAAATTTAAAGTGCATGGGACCAAACAAAGGGAAAGCGTCAGAAAAAAAGAGATAAACAAATCAAAATTTAAACCACTAATGTTCGAACCACTTAGTGAGGTTAACAATTTGTGGTGCATAACCTGTAAGGATTCTCAATTAGAGTTTGGCACTGCATTGTTAAGAATAAGAAGCCACATTAAAGTTAACCAAAAACTACAATCATATATAACAATCTCACAACACGTAAACAACTTTGTCTAAAGAAGATAAATATGCTTGTCGATAATAGAAAAACACTTGGGAACAAGATGACTAAAATCTGCCATTCATGCAGTTTATTTTACAAACAACAAGTACATCACTACAGCTCCTTGCTACTATTTCCCCAAGGTGAAGAAGTGAAAGTTTCTGGAGAGAAAAATATTTCTTATTCTCTTAAAGAATAACTCACTGGTACATCGTGTTTATAGTCAAACCTACTGCTACAGATCAGGAAATAAAAGATACAAAATCTCTACAGAAGGAAAAATAAATCATCTAGGAAAGAAGGAAAGATTTTCTATGAATCATGAAGATTCCTAATCCAACAGATTCCAAATCAAGGATTTAGAATCTGTCTGAATAGGAAAGAAATCCTCTGTGTAACAAGACCTTTATCTTCCAACACGCCCCCTCAAGTTGGTGCATAGATGTTAATCATGCCCAACTTGCCTACAAGGAGTTCGAAGTTAGGTCAGAACAGTCCCTTGGTGAGTATAACAGCTGTTTGTTGCGTTGTTGGAACAAACGGCATACAAACAACTCCATTGTCGATCTTCTCCTTTATAAAATGTCTGTCAACCTCCACATGCTTAGTCCGATCATGTTGCACAGGGTAATGAGCGATACTAATTGCAGCCTTATTGTCACAGTACAACTTCAATTGTAGGTTGAGAGGCATCTTCAATTCTTCAAGAACTCTTTTCAGCCACAACATTTCATAGACTCCATTAGCCATGGCTCTATACTCAGCTTCAGCACTACTCCTTGCAACAACATTCTGTTTTTTACTTCGCCATGTGACTAAAAAATAGGTTGCCCCATAGGTAAGTACAATATCCAGATGTTGACTTTCTGTCTGTAATGGATCCAACTCAGTCAGCATCAGCGTAGGCCTCAATATTATGTTGCATAGTTTTCTAGAATAGAAGTCCTTTCCCAGGGGTATATTTCAAGTATCTCAGGATTCTATATACTGCCTCGAGATGTTTCTCATTTGGTGAATGCATAAACTGACTTACCATACTTACAGCATACGCAATATCAGGTCGTGTATGTGATAAATAGATCAACTTCCCTACCAATCTTTGATAACGGGATGTATTCACAGGTTCACCTTCTTTTTTCTCTCCAAGCTTCTGATAAATGTCGACTGGGGTATCTGCAGGTCTACAACCAATCATTCCCGTCTCTTTGAGAAGATCTAGGATGTACTTTCTCTGTGAGACGACGATTCCTTTCCTCGATCTTGCAACCTCCAGCCCAAGAAAATATCTCAAGTGTCCCAAATCTTTTATCTCGAATTCTTTTGATAGAGATTTCTTCAAATGATCCATCTCTAACAAATCATCTCCAGTAAGGATTATGTCGTCTACATACACGATCAGAACTGCAAGTTTTCCTCCCGATGAATGCTTTACGAACATAGTATGATCTGTTTGTCCTTGTTTATATCCCTGACCTTTTACAAACTGCGTAAACTTCTCGAACCAAGCCCATGGTGACTGCTTTAGTCCATACAAAGATTTCTTCAGCTTGCATATCCTTGTACCAAACCTTCTCTCAAATCCTGGGGGCGCATCCATGTACACTTGTTCCTCCAAATCTCCATTGAGAAAAGCATTTTTTACATCTAATTGTTGCAACGGCCAGTCAAGATTGGCTGCTAGTGACAAAAGGACTCTAATGGTATTCAAACTTTGCTACTGGAGCAAATGTCTCGATGTAGTCAATGCCATAGGTTTGCATAAATCCTTTAGCAACCAACCTAGCCTTGTATCTCTCAACTGTCCCGTCTGATTTATATTTGATAGTAAATACCCACTTGCAACCTACAGTCCTTTTATTTCTCGGCAATTCTACCATATCCCACGTGTGATTCTTCTCAAGAGCCTTCATCTCTTCTAAGATAGCATTCTTCCACTCTGGAACTTTTAGGGCATCCTGCACATTCTTTGGAATCTCCGCACATGAAAATTTTGAGGTAAATGCCCGAAAAATAGGTGAAAGATTCTTATACGACACAAAGTTGGAAAGAGGATGTTTGGTACACATTCTGGTAGCTTTTCGGATAGCAATAGGCAGATCAAGATTATCAAACTCAAACAAGGAACTTGTGGACTTAGACTCAGAAAAAGTGTTACCTGATGCAGGTTCGGATTCATGGCAGTTGCAAGGACTCGTTGGGCTCTTTCCTTGTATTAGTATTCCTTCTCGAGTAAACAATGTCACAGGGTGCTAAGCCCCTGGGCACCTGCCTCTTTTCCATTTGCCACCTCAGAATCATGTTTTCCATGTTCTGGCATCAAGGATAGATCTCCATATTTTATATTTGAAGGACCTGATTCACCTATGTTTGGTACAATAATGTTTGGAATCCCACTTTGGTTGCCATTAACTTCATCTACAGACGTGGACAATTTATCAAGTTCAAAATATTTTTCTAAATCTTCTAATTTGTTCCCCTTCTGAAGATGAGAGTTAAACATAGATGTTGATTCAAAAAAGGTCACATCCATGCTGATGAATACTTTCTTTGAAACTGGATCAAGACATTTGTAACCTCTTTGAGTGGGAGCATATTCAATAAACACATATTTTCGAGCTCGGGGTTCAAGTTTAGTTCTGTGTTATTCATGTATGTGGACAAAAGCAGTGCACCCAAACACTTTTAAAGGTAAAGCATAAGAAAGTCTATTTGTAGGAAAAAATTGAAGAAAAACATCCAAGGGAGTTTGGAAGTTCAAAACTTTACTTGGCATGCGATTAATCAAATAAGTTGCTGTTAGAATTGCCTCACCCCAAAAATATTTAGGTACAGTGTTTTGAAAAAGTAATGTTCGAGCTACTTCTAACAAGTGTTTATTTTTCCGCTCAGCCACCCCATTTTGTTGAGGAGTATCAATGTAAGAGCTCTAATGAACAATACCTACTTCCATGAAAAAGTGGCTCAAGTTCTGGTTGAAAAATTCTTTCGCATTATCACTTCTGAAAAACTGGATTTTCTCATTAAACTGTGTTTCAACCATTTTGTAGAAGTTTCTGAATATTGTTTAAACTTCAGACTTTTCTCGCATTAAATAAACCCAAGTTAATCTAGTATGATCATCAATGAATGTGACAAACAATCGTTTTCCAGAAAGCGTGGGTGTTCGACTAGGTCCCCAAACATCACTATGAATTATAGAGAAAGGACTAGAAGATTTAAAAAAATTGAGGGGAGAAAGAGGTTCTCTGATGTTTAGCAAATTGACAAATCTCACAAGTAAATGAAGATGGACTTTTATTCTTGAAATAATCTGGAAACATGTACTTCAAATAATAAAAACTTGGATGGCCTAGCCTATAATGCCATAACATCACTTCATTATCTTTAGAGATAGATACAGAATTGAGACATGTACGTTGAATATGTTTGCTCGAGTTGGATCTATCCCTTAGGATATAGAGTCCTTCAATCTCCTTAGCACTGCCAATCGTCCTCCCCGTACTCAATTCCTGGAATTCACAAGATGAGGATGAAAAATTAGCACGACATTTGAGATCAAAAGTAATCTTACTGATAGACAGTAAGTTACATGACAAATTGGGAACATGAAGGACATTATGAAGTGTTAATGAGGGTGAAAGCGGAACATATCCTATTCCAGCGATTGAGGAAAGAGATCCATTGGCAATTTTGACCTTTCTATTCCCTGCACAAGGACTATAAGAGGAGAAAAGCTTTGAACAACCTGTCATATGATCAGTTGCTCTAGAATCGATCACCCAAGGAGATTGGGAATAAGATTTGACACTAGGAGATAAGACAGTGAGGTAAGTACCTTTATGGGCCAAAGAACAAGACGGATTTACTGACAGTGGCGAAGAGAACAATTTGTGCAGGTGCTCTAATTGTTCCTTAGTGAAAGGAGCTATCGCTGAATTGATTTCTGGTCCTTGAGTATCCTCAGTAGTGGTGTGCATTGCTCGACCATCTCCATTCTGCTTTTTCTTCCAATTCGGTGGTTTTCCATGTAATTTCCAGCAAGTCTCCTTCGTATGCCATGGCTTTTTGCAATGCTCGCACCACGGTTTCTTTCTTTTGTCTCCATCATAATCAAAGCCTCTTGTTACAAGGGCTGAACTCTCAGATTCCTGAACTTCAGCATGTTCTGGATTGCGCAGCATAACTTTCCTTTGAGATTCCTCGCGTCTGATCTCAGAAAAAACTTCCCGAATGGAGGGCAGTGGTATACGCCCAAGGATACGACCCCTTACTTCGTCCAGATTTGGATTAAGACCAGCAAGAAATATATAAACACGATCGTTTTCTTCCCTCTTCTTGTGTCGAGCACAATCATTCGGATTTTCCCAGTCATCTTCATAACATTGATCTAATTCTTGCCAAAGAGTCACCATTATGTTGTAATAAGTGGTGACATCTTTTTTGCCTTGCTTGGACTGCCAAAGTCGAGTCTTTAGATAAAAAATTTGAGACGAATTCTCCAAATCTGAATAGCATTCTCGAACAGCTTCCCAGACGTCCTTGGCTGTAGGAAGAAACAAATAAGGTTTCTCAATTGTTTGTTCCATTGAATTGATCAGCCAAGCCATTATGAGAGAGTTTTCTGACTTCCATTTTCTTAGAGATGGATCAGTCGATTCTGGTTTTGTGGTTTCCCCAGTTAGATACCCTAGCTTTCCCCTACCATCAATTGCCAACTTCACAGATTGCGCCCATTCAAGATAATTTTTTCCATTGAGTTTATGAATTGTGAGTTGTAGGTTGGAACTATGAGAGAAAGTATCAACTGATGAAGGGGGACAATCTACTTGGATAAATTTTGTGTTGTCAAAAGAATCAGTGGAAGTGGATGAAGAGTTTCTGGTGGTTCCGGTCATCGCCGTTTTCACCATCAGGATTAAGGGTTAAGAGCACGAGGCTCTGGTACCATGAAAGTTTCTGGAGAGAAAAATATTTCTTATTCTCTTAAAGAATAACTCAACAGTACATCGTGTTTATAGTCAAACCTACTGCTACAGATCAGGAAATAAAAGATACAAAATCTCTACAGAAGGAAAAATAAATCATCTAGGAAAGAAGGAAAGATTTTCTATGAATCATGAAGATTCCTAATCCAACAGATTCCAAATCAAGGATTTAGAATCTGTTTGAATAGGAAAGAAATCCTCTGTGTAACAAGACCTTTATCTTCCAACAAGAAGCTTGGGAGCTGCGATTTCCATCGCTTCCTTGGGTGGACGAACTGACGTAATGTACAATCTTCGTAGAGTAACTGGAGCTGCCTGTGGAGGAGCGTCTATTACATGGTCTACTGATATTGACGTCATTTGTGGATCCGCCTGTAATAAGACAACATAAGCAGAGGAATATATGTACCTTATAATTTGTGAATCATGCTAATGGTGTCAAGGGAAAATATGTATTTGCAACTGGAGTCACATTATATATGCAGATTATATATGAGTAAAGAGACGTGTTATTCTGCTACCTAACCTGGTGTATGAGGTCTTCCCCGAGTGTTTTCGGAGGACAGGTTAATGACGGTGGTCGTGACATTCTGCTCATCACGGACATGGTCACCAAAAACACGTTGCAAATACTCCCAAATAGGGTCGCCCTGATATCTATACGCAATGCCAAGTTCCTTATCCTACAAAGAAATGACACAAAATTAATAAAACATTAATCATTAAGACATAGCAAATCCAATTGTGCATGACCCGAAAGATAAGAGATCTATTGATTGTTACCATGCATATTTTATCCCAAGTTACGGGGTCGGTGAGTATAAGATTGTTGTCGGCATCGTAGACGGTTTCGGGCATCTCAATTAGCGCATTAAAAGTCGAGAATCTATCCGCGAGTTTTGTAAACCGTTTAAGGCAATAGTCTTTAGTAAAACTCTTGGCAAATTCTAAGTTAACTTCACGCCTAGCACGCTCTATGCTCACACGTGAGTCCAAGGTTAGTCGATGTCCTAGTCGTTCAGATTCTTGTTCAAGCTTCATTATGAAGCACAAATCGGTATACTCGGTCCAGTACTTGTCGTAAAAAATGTTTGACTGAGACGGGTATTGCGATGGAGCCATATATATCAGTCCCAATTTGAAATGAAAGGCAGTGTTTGAATATGTGGAAGTGCATATATGGAATGGGGGTTTTTTTGCATATGTTACTGAATCTATTATCTAACAGCATAGAAACCACATTTTATAACCGTTTGTAATTATTCCTTCCCACTAAATTCCAACAATGACAAGGTAAAACCTTTTGGCTAGTATTGTCCAGGGAGTAACATGGCAATAGCTGTAAAGGTGATAAGTTGTTTTGTCACTTTGTTCTTGAGAAAACTGGTAGCAGAGCTTTATTTATTTGTATGTAATCGCTGCATGTGTAGTAATTTCACAACTTGTTCTGAGCTATTTAAATTATCTGCTGGCAAAGCTGCTTTTGTGGAGCCTACCTTTAGTATTTCTTCACATTTCCATAGTTAACTCAGGGGTAGATGGGGTCAAATGGCTGATCGGTAGGTAAACAAATTAAATTGCAATAGTTCCTAGTGCTGCTGCCAAAGGGGTGGTAGATATGTGTTAATTGACCGTATGTGTCACAACTATTTGGCTATACATTTATTACATAAACTATTGCCTATTGTTGTTTACAATTAATAAGTCTAGTATATGTAATATATTCACTGTCTCACATAGTAAACCACACTAAAAGCAATAATTTACCTCACTTCCTGTTTAAAAGTAAAGTAAGTTATATACGAATTGTAGGATCAAGAGATGAAAGAGTAGCGGCTGTTTGAATGCATAGAGCTGTGTAAAGCTTAGAAGTGTGCAGTGAATAAACCTCTATATTCTTACCACTCTACTCAATTCTTCAACCTTTACTTTACAATATGAGTGGTACTTCATCTACAGCTACTTCTGGGGAAACATTTGTACACTATAATGAACGTATTCCAGTTAGATACTGCATTTGCGGTCGTAGAGTGGAGTTCTACACCAATTGGAAATGCAACGACGCTGGACGGAGGTTCTATCGTTGTGGATCACAAAGAGTAAGTTATCTCAACTTATGTGTTTTCAGCTTGGTATAACGTTTGAGTTCTGTTTCTACTTAACTTGGCTTGCCAAAAAAATAGTCCCCTATATTGTAGAATGCAGACCATGCATGTTAATTAATTTATAGGTGTCATTTACAGTAGTCATAAGATAAGAGTAATGGCTTCTAACTCCTTACGTAGGAACAAGGATGTGGAAATAGAGAATGGTACGATCCGCCTAGTTGCGAACGCGCCAACAAAATAATCCCGGGCCTTCTAAGGAAGCTCGATGCTGCTATAGGTAACACATCATCTGCCTCACTGCAATCAGATAACGCAACTGACCACACGCAATGCAAAGCCAAGATAAGGTCACTCAAGAAAACAATTGTGGCCCTTCATGCCAAGAATGAAATAATGACCCGAGTGTGCTTCTTCCTCGTGATAATATCCGGATGTCTAATACTAATTATCTGGTGTTTGTGGGGAAATAAGAGTGCTATGAATACCTCTAAGTTTCGTAGTGTGACCGAGTTATAATAATAGTGTTACAATGTTCTAGGTTCTGGCGGTGGGGAAAGCGGATTGTTTTCGATTCTACTTAGTTCAGGAAATAATTGTAACATGGTGCTGTTTTATGTTAAGCAAATAGGTTGTATGTGTGTTTGTAGACTGACTTTAATTCGAACTTGTGATCGTAGTTGGTATGTCTAGGATTGTTAGTGTTATGAGATGGGGTGAAGTTAGTGCTGATCTATAGATTGGCATCATATTTGTATGTTGTAAACGAAGGCCTTAGACCAGATCAGATGCATAACTATTACTTCGGCTTCTAATCATGCTCAACAACATTAATTGACGTAGTAGTTCGTCGCTTGGAAACTCAGATCAACCGAGCTTCAATTAGTGCTGATACTTTACATTCCCACAGATTGTTATACAGTGAGTCGACACATATAACCAAAGAGTAGTTCATGTTAGGAAACAAAAAATTAGTAAACAAATTACGTACTCGGTGTAATACGACTAGGTGGAAGGGTGGCTCACAAACTTTATATTTTCTTATCAGTTGTGTCAATTAACCATTATGGATTCTTGATTATGTAAGAAATCTATGTTTCAAATGGCGTGATGCAAAACAAAAAATAATCCCCTGTTTCTAATGAATTAATACTCCTCGATTGCACAACGCGCTACAATGTCTGGGGATATTCAATACATTTCCAGGTAGTTGAGTATCCACTGAACTAGCTCTACAGGCTACGGAACTTATTCGGTTAAAGGGGAGCGGCCTAAATAAGTAGTTTTGTTGTATTTACTAACAGTCAGTTACCTAAGATTGGTGTGGAGATGGTTGATTGCTTATGGCGTGGGAAATTAATTGACAAGCTGTTCCACGAGGCCCGTGCTATGTAATCGAGGTTTTCGAGGTTCCGCGTTATCTGCGTTGCTTGCATTTGTAATACATTTGCAAGTGGAACCAATAGTATTCATTTGCATTACTTAAAAAGGGGTCGCTGGGAATACAATTTTAGTGAGTCAAATGTTGTAGTTATGCATAATAGTCAGGTTGAATTTAGACACCCTACATAATGAACAGTTGTAAACAAACACCCATAACGCAACAGCCTCTATTACCCACTCTAGTAACACAAGTAAATTGGATTTACGGAATCATGTGTAATGCTCGAATTAAAAAAAACATGAGATGCTGCTAGTACCTGGATTATTTCCAAGTTTACTCGTAAACCAATAGGTGCTAAGTCCTCATCGGCAATGGTTGAATTCGTAGGCCAATAACGTCCGCATAATTGTGAAGATGGATTTCGAGCGTGATGAACACGAATAACCCTCAAATTGGATTTTTCAATTCTCGACGAACAAAAGGATTTTGAAAGAGGGGTAGTTAAGTAAAACTTGTGATCCTTATAAGTATTAATCAGTCCACCAATCCCTGGAACCAACGGTGAGTTAACGTAATCTGGATCCCAATGTGTTTATCAATAATGCCAACCAAAGATGCTACAAACATTGATAATCTGCTTCATAATCCGCATGGTGCTATAATCCGCTCCAATCCAGTCAGGGCTATCAAACGAGGCCTAATGGTATTTTATCGAATGAATTGTCAAATTAACACTCTTAAAAAAAGTAATTCCCAAACTAACACTATTGAAAAAAATAACTCCCATAATATCACTCATGAACAAAAGATACCCATTCTACCCTTCTTACTTTTTCTAAGAGTGTTAGTTTAGATTATCTTATTTGTAGGTTATATGAACAATATATTTCATATTCTGTATATATACACGGGGTGGGGGTGGCCGAACGCGAACGCCTCTCTTGGCTCATTTGGCTCCGCCTGCCTCTGATAGTATTATTGCGTGATAGCTTTCATTTATTGAAAAGAATTAGTTTGGCTTCTTTGAGATGCATTGACATACGTGATTTCGTTACATTCCTAGTAGGACAATCTCATCTATGTATCCGCAAGATGTTGACCATTTTCACTTACTTCCCCGCAACTATTTAATAGTTCTATCAAAAAAGACAATACTTGTCCCATTTTAACATTACTGACTCTTAATTATTTTAAGATAAGAGAAGTCCATAAATAGAGCTTATAATTGAAAATAGATTGACACTCATAACTAAAAAAAAATGAATTAAGCATATCTTAATTATGAAAGAAACTATATATCTCCATATTAAATAGAGCTTGATCTTTGATAGAGTAATATTAACACCTTCATGTTTTGAAAAACAAAGTAAAATTTTAAGACATACTCTTGCGACTTCAAGTTGGATATATATTCACTCGGATTTCTTTAGAGGACATATAACTAAAAGAATTAGTTACAATACTAGCTTCCAAACAGAGATGTGATCATTGCGCTGATGAGATTAATTATTGATACATAAATTAATTTTTAAATTTCTTTTAAGTGAAACGTATTACTTCATAGAAACGTTAAATATTGTTAACTCTTACGCTATGCTATCAAATTATATGCACATTCGACGGATTGGCTTCATCGAAGGCCCTTTGATTGTGTTAATTATTAGTACACGTTAAATTTAACTGAAAAGAAGAAGAAATGGCAGACATATAACAACAGAACGAAACACGAAACTTGCATTTCTTGTTGAATTATACAAATCTTATTCTTGAAAGAGTTGCACATATAACTACAAACCTATTAGCCATATATCCTAAAATGTACGTATAACAAAACTCAAAAGCCAAAAAACAAAAAAAAACAAAAAAACAAAAAAAAAACAAAAACGAAGCGAAAAATCACTCCCCTCTCTCCCTTTACCAAAACTTGAAAGAGCAAAACTAAATCCTAAATCAAATTAAAAAAAAAAATATATATATATATATAAATGAAAAACCAATCAATTTTCATTTCAATTTTTATCCTTATTAGTATCTCAAACGCACTGGCTCTTCAACTATAGTCTCCAGCAACGGCTTCTTGGACCTGCACATAGACAATCTATGCTGAAACTCCGGCGCCGGAAAATCCTCCACGTCATCCAAATTCAGCTTCGGCACCGGCACCGGACGCTCCTCACTACTTATAAAACTCTGCACAATCTGCGGATCACCACCGCACACCGGCGATATTCTCACGCACCCAATCTTCGAAACTCTTTTCCCGGCACCGGAACTCGCCGCCATGAAAACCGGCCCCACGTCTGCCGCAGCCACCACCGCGTTCACCCGCTTCATCGGAAAAAACACGTAAACGTTGCCCGTCTCGAGCTCTTCATCCGCGTTAAGAGCGGAGAATCTTTTGCCAACTTGGAGAGTTCTCGTGTTCACGAGGAAGGAGTTGGGAGCTTCGAGCATGAGCTCGGCGGCTTTGGTTGGCTCGTAAAGTCGACGGAGTTCACCGGAGGGGAAAATGACCTTTGTGCCCCTGCCGGAGCTCTTGCCACCCGGGCCGGAGAGGGTGCATGATATGTAGTTACCCATTTTTTGTTCTTGTTGTTGTGTAATTGTTGGTTGGACCGTTTTTTTGAGAATGTTGGATAATGTGGGAGAGTTGTGGAAGTATATAAAGAGTGTTTGTGGGGGCGAAAAAAGTCAATTTGATTAATGGAAAATAATGATTAATATGTTGAGTAAAGTAATTAATCTTCTTCCACTAATATTGCAATAGAGATATTACTTTAGGTATCGATTCTATTTAACGGTAAGAAAGTATTGTAGATTTTTAATTGTAGATAAAATAGTTGAAAATATAATTATGACAAAGTGTCATCAATGTATTACTTATTAAACTTGTATGATTTTGAATTGTGGAGTAGAACGTTTTCTATAATTTCGGAAAAGGATATTTATGTTTACACCTCCTTATATAGTTTTGATTACTAGTATTCCTCAAGTTTACACATATATTGAAATAATACTAGTCAGGAATATTATTGTAACGTTTGAGCATATTTTAAGGGCGTATTTTCAGTAAGGTAATTTTAGTTGTTCAAAATTATAAATATTTCTCAATAGAATTCAACAAACTTTAAAATTTGAAACGTAGCCTGTATATATCTATCGACTAACAAATAATATCATTCAATTTGAACAAGAGTTGTGTATATATAAGTTAATAATGCATCTTTATCGAGTTGATGAGAAAATAAAGAAAGAAATAAAGAAATGGAGTGGAATGTGGGAGAGAATCACCCGCTTGGAGTGGGGTCGGCTTCCGGTGGCTGTGGGGAATAGCAACACGAAAAACATATATACGTTATACAGTTGTATAACTTTCTAAGTGGAATTTTGATGGATTCCAGTTGGTCATATATCATTTTAATGATTCATTTTTTCGTAGTAACTTTGCTTTCTTATCAAATTTTCTGGCATTTCTGCTGCTAATGCGTGTGGAGCCCACGTTTCTTTCTATAGTTCTGGTGTAACTAATTTAATATCAATAAAACATTCTACAAATTATGTTTTGTTGGTATGGACACGTTTAGTCCTATATGAATGAGATGTTAGAATCCCATTAGCATCAGTGTGAAAGATAGGATCCCATTAGTTTTAGTTTCGAAAATAGTTTGTCCAAATTATAAAAATGTACAGGATTAATTATGTACCTTTACATTTTTAGAATGAGTACATATTTTCCTTATGAAATTCGAAAAAAAAACTTACCAGAACATACGCAACAATTGCCAACACACATATAAGGTTAGATCTTGAACATACTTCGGATATCTTTCATCTGAAATTTCAATGAAATATTTTATTTAATTTAATTTATGATTATATCAAAAAGCAGGAGGTTCCATGTAGTGGTTTCCAGAAGAATATAAAATTGATTTGACTTTCTAAACATAATATATTGTACTTAACTGTACTCTCAATCTAAGGTGTCTCGACCCTAGGAAGAACGAGGCCTGGCTACTTGGGTTTTAACTTTTAATCAACTTATTCGTGGAGTTGACTTTGTAAAAAGTATTTAAATGAGTTACATACTAACAATTTATTGCAAGGCGAGCAAATGCAACCATTAAATAAAGTACTTCAAATGAATATAATTCAGGTAAGTATTCAAAAATTTAAATTTGGGGAGGGCTGAATTAGATTGACATCAAAATTAAAGTTGGTATTATAAATATAAAAGTAGAAACAAATATTGAGTTAATACATATTACCTCATTTGCTTAACATGCATTTTCATAAAAAGGAAATTTACGAGTTACTTCTATCATTTATCAGCAAAGATAATAAATTTTGCACCATCAACCTGAGTATGTTTTACGGAACGATCAGCAATAGAACGTGTGTGCCTAAATAGAGGCATCAAAAGATTTTTTTTCTTTACTAACTAGTGAAATATTTAGGCAGCACAAGATAATATTAATAAGTAATATTGGTTGAAGCCTCGAATGATAGAGTAGGCTGCTTTTTTCTTATGATAAATAAAACCAGTATGAAATGGACTTGAACATTTTTCGCAACCTTTCGCAATCATTTAAACACACGGGATTCGTATATATATATATACATACTATTTTGTTCATTTCCTTAAGTTACAACGTAGCTTCATGAGTTGACTTTATAAAACTTTATCATACAAATAATTGTGAATGTGCATATTATTTCTCTTCTGTGAATTTCAAGCAGCAATTTACCATGTCTTTTTTAAACAAACGCTTGGACAAAAAAATAAAATAAAATGAGAGTAACATGGTTGGAGGTTTTGACTACTTATCCATGCATTTACTTGCGTTTTACACTTTGGTGTAGTTTGTTGCTATATATGATTGCAACCGACTCTGAAACTTTGCTTGAGTTGTTTGCTTGTTTGTAATTATTTATTCTTTTATTCTTTGTTTCCCTTTTCGTGCTTGTTTCCGGTGAACATAGCTGCGTTAGCGTGTCGTCAAATTCTTTTATTTATTTAGATCTCACGACACCGTCTCTTTGCTTAACTAACATTTTTAGCTATCATCATTCACTTGTTTGTTTAAGGAGCATTCGTTGGCCGAACATGGTAACAATATAATAATTATTAGGGTTAACTGTCCCATAACCTATCGAGTTTTGTGAGATTTTCCCCATGGTTACAACTTTAACGGACAAAAAATTTAGACACATATCCAAATGAACGGTTGATCAGCGACTCAGAGGACAAATCACACAAAAGTTAGTAAGTTAGAAGGCAAATCATACATTTTTATAGATTACGGAGTAAAGTGCAACAAACCCCATAGATTGAGGGGTTTGCTGCAATTAGCCCTAACCGTTCTTACTATTAATGTTATCATTTCTTGTACCGATAAGAGTTATTATTATTAGTAATAGTTCTTTAACTTCTTATTTTTATATCCAAAACTAATTGTAGTGTATTTTGAACTACTAAATATCATTAGTTTTTTTTGTAATGGAAGAACTGTGCAGAATATTTCGATCATGCGAATAAATCTTGTAAAGCATATGAAAATAATTTTAAGTTTAATTTTTATCAAGTAGAAATTGGAGCTTATCGATAATTTCAATAAAAATGTTTAAAAATTCTTGATTCATGCTATGTGTGGAAAATAATTGGATTGATGGTGAGACAAAGTCTAATTAAATATTAGAATTTAGTGGAAATAGCTTTTGGAGTTTAAGAGAAAGCTCTAGTTCAACTCTATGTCAAGTGAATGTGGATTATTGGACTTCACTACAAGAATACAAGGCAATGGGGTTAAAAATATGGTGAGTGATTAAAATCTGTAATCATGTAGGAACATAATTTAAATCAATGGAGTCCAAAAAATTTGTAGCAGCAATGGTGAGAAAATAATCACTCACAAGCATGGAGTGAAAAAAATCAATCACCATTGGACACAATGGTGACAAAATAATTTGTAGCCATGTAAAATAAAAGGGGTCAAAATAATTGACCCCATTAATTTAAATCGTGGTAACGGTCCGGATCATAAAAAAATGCATGATCTGGACCGTTAGATTTAATAAAAAAAGAAAAGAAAAAGAAACAGATAAAAAAAGGGGTGTGCTGTCAGACGAATCTGACAGCACGTGTGGCATCCAAAAAATCGGACGCGACATTTGACCGGCCATTTATTTGTGGTGATCAACGACTCACGGGCTAGATCTCATGATCTGGCCCGGTCACATGTGGCGTCCGAAAAATAGTGATCAAATTTTATTTTATTTTTATTCTTTTTCCCCATTTTCATCTTCCCCAACCCAAACCCTAATTTTTTTTTAAAAAAAAAAATCCACTCAATTCCTCTCCAAATTCAACAATTAATTAAGGTATGTTCTTGTATAATGTTTGGAGAACACTATTATGCAAAAAAATTCGATTTTCTATGGTTGGATTGTATGTTTTTGATTTCTTAAATTTTTCTATTTATTCTTAATTAATTTGTATACATTTTATATGTTGATATTGTTGTGGTTATGAGTTGTTTGTTAGCAAAATATAGCATTTATTGAATATTTGCTTGTTTTAAATAAGAAAAAGTTATGAAATATTATGGAATTTAGGAAAAAATTAAAATATAGTATAAAATAGCAAAATTAAATTTGTAGTTAAATTAAATGGCATGATTACATTAGTAATTAACACTTTGATGACAATTATTATATAATTCATAGTTAAACTATAAATTTCATAGTAATTTGAGTAAAATTAACTAGTAATTAAGTTAGCTAGGTAAATCATGATTATATATGTGTACTCATTCTATAATTAGTAGTAATTAGGAGAACTACACTTTAATTAGGATAGTTTTAGTAAAAGTGATGGAATTTTGTTATAAAAATTAGGAATAGTTATGAAATATTATGGAATTTAGGATAAGACTAAAATTTAGGATAACATAGAAAATTAGATTTGTAGTTTAATAAAATGCCATGATTATATTAGTAATTAACACTTTTATGACTATTATTGTATAATTAGTAATTAAACTATAAATTTCATAGTAATTTGAGTAAAATAAATTAGTAATTAAGTTTAGCTAGGTAAAATAATGATTATATATGTGTAATCATTTTAGAATTAGTAGTAATTAGGAGAATTTCACTTTAATTAGGATAGTTTTAGTAAAAGTGATGTAATTTTGTTATAAAAATTAGGAAAAGTTTTGAAATATTATGGAATTTAGGGTAAAACTAAAATTTAGGATAACATAGAAAAATTAGATTTGTATTTTCATAAAAGATTTATTTATTGCTAGGTGTGGGGTCAAGAAATCAGTCACCATTGCTTTAAAGTTTGTGGGGTCAAAAAAATCAGTACCCATGAACATGGTGACCGATTTTTTTGATCCTACAAAAACACAATCCATGTGATATCAATGGTGTCAGAATTTTTTGACCCCATTGGGGGCACAATCCATGTGATAGCCATGAGGTCAAAAAAATCTGTCACCATAATTTCATATATCTATAAAAATACCCGACTTTTCACAAACTTCATCTCTTCATCTTCTCCCTCAAAAAATGCGAAAATCCTCCCCTCTCCCTCAAAAATATATTTTACACACTACATAACATATATATATATATATATATATATATATATATATATATATATATATATATATATATATATATAAAGTGGAGGGGAAAAGCCCACCAAATTGAAAAAATTGAAATTTTGGGAAAATAGTGGCGGTAAATCCGCCACCAATTTTTTTTTTTAAAATTTCCAGAATTGTGGTGTCAAAATAATCAGTCACCACGGTTTTCTTAAAAAAAAGCCGTGGTGTCAAAACAATCAGTCACCACAGTACAATCGTGGTGTCAGATTATCTTTGACACCACGGTTTTCTAAAAATAAAACAAAAAAAACCGTGGCGTCAAAATATTTTGACGCCACGGTTTTTTGAAAAAAAAAAAGAAGAAAAAAAGCGTGGTGTCAGATTATTCTGACGCTACACCTTTTTTAAAAAAGAAAAAGAAAAAAGGGTGGCGTCAAAATAATCGGACGCCACGCCTTTTTTAATATTTTTTATTTTCTTTTAATATTATTGCATGGCTTCAAATTTATCTGACCCCACGTCATGGCTACAAATTATTTTGACCTTACATGGTGACTAATTTTCCTCACACCATTGTTGGTGAATAATTAATATGTAGTCATTGCTGACATAACTTTATGCCAACAAGGCCTACAGTAACAAAAGCTTGTTACAAAATTTTCTGTAGCCATTGATCAATACTCACAAAAAACATAGCAATGGTGAGTAATTTTTTTGACCCCATTGCTACATTTTCTTGTAGTGCTTAAGTGAAATTTGTTTCACTATGAAAGAATACTACACTTAAGAAGTGTATTGAAGTAGAGGACTCCTCGCATCCAACTTTGCTTGTAGGGTATGGCTCACTCGTCCATCCCGACATATCGCGCGCATCCTTTTTAGAAGGGAACCAAATTCTTTTGTTGAGACTTTCAATTTAATTTTGAGAAAGTTCGACAATAAATATTAAATTTGTGTGAACACATCGATTTTTTTCGGGGATCTTGCGAAATTGGTCCTCTAAGTTGACTCATCTGCAATTTTAGTCCTATAGGTTGCAACGTGTTTCGATTTTGGTTCTCGAACCAAAATTCCAGCAACTTTGGTCGGAAACTCCTTTTTTTTTTTTTCATCCAATCAACAATAAATTCGAAATTGTGTTTCTTGCAAAATAAAAGGGATGAATTGAAAAAAGTAAAAACTTAAATGATCTATCTCAAAAATACTCTTGCATCTTCAATTTTTTCCTCACTTTTCTCTCTCCCCATAAACATACATCTCTATTCTCCCTCTTCTTCTTTCCCCAAATTCACAAACCCAAACCCTAAGTGAATTTGGGCATGCGATTCTCCTCCCCTGTTAAGAGGCCTTGCGTTGACTCGATTGTTCAGGCAAGCGATTCTCTTCCTCTCATGTTTAGGCGTTTCCTGGATGACATGGTCAATCAGAGAATTTGGGGAAAGAAGATGAGGGAGAATAGAGGTGTTTGTTTACTGGGATAGAGAAAAGTGAGGAAAAAATTGAAAATGGAAGAGTATTTTAGAGATAGATCCTTTGAGTTTTTACTTTTTTCAATCCATCCCTTTTATTTTGCAAGAAACACAGTTTCGTGTGTATTGTTGATTGGACAAAAAAAATAAATAAAAAAGGAGTTTTTGGCCAAAATTGTTGGGATTTCGGCCGGAGGACCAAAATTGAAACACTTTCCAACCTATAGGACTAAAATTGCAGATAAAAAAGTTATCAGACCACAATTGCAGATATGCCAACTTAGAGGACCAATTTTGCAAAATTCCCGATTTTTTCAATTCACTTGATGACTAATTGAATGTTTCAAAATGCAAAGCGTCTTTAATAAGGAAATTTCAACTTTTGTCCTCTAACTTGGCTCTGATTCACATTGGTCCTCTAACTTCGCACCACATAAAATTAGTCTCATAACTTGGCAAAAAAATTCAAATTCAGCCCTTCCGTGCCGTAAATTACTTAATTTGGTCGGATTTGCGCGCGTGACCACCCATATGGCCCCAATTTTTTGATATTTGATTATCATTCGGGAAGGAAAACAAACTTTACCCCATCATTACCCCCAAATGATGATAGGGGATTGGGTAGGCCAGAGCAATCGCGAAAATTGAGCTTATTTGTGAATCAATTGCAATAAAAAAAAACTCCAAACTGAGGCCATGTGGGTGGTCTACTGCGCGAATCCGGGCAAATTAAGTAATTTCTGGTGTCGTAGGACCAAAATTGAATTTAATGCCAAGTTAAGGGACAAAATTTATGTAGTGCTAAGTTATAGAACGATTTCTAAATCGACGCCAAGTTAGAGGACTATTGTCGAAATTATCTACGTCTTTAATAACACAATTCAGTGGCAAAACATCTTGTCATTCATGACTAACTCAAATCTACATCATTAGTTAATAGCCTCATGTCCTATAAATAGGACATTGTTTACTCGTTTAAGGATTGCCTTATCCAGCAAGCATCTGTATTAACATACACAGTAAATAGAAAAACTTATTGCCTAAGAATTATGTAAATATGACGAGATTTCGAGGATGAGTAGTCTTAATTGCACTAATGGTGGACATTATACCTTGGCAACTTATTGTCAACGAAAACTTGAAGTCAAAGAAGAATTTGACAGCCTTGCGTGACCATGAAGCTCCTACCCCACCGTAGAAAGTCAATCGAGGTGGGGTAAAAGCTACTCCAGTGGGTACCTCTGCTCCACCAACCACTGTTGCAGCATCTACTGTTGTGCCTTCTGCAGGTGCAGGCTCTGTTAGCGGGGCTTCTGGAATTGGGCCCACTACTTCTACCTCACAGACCACTCCCGCTTCAAGCCAGCCTCAATCAATGGCTGATGTTGTCACCGCTGGTTATGTTCAGGGTCCAGACCCTAATGCTCGCAAGCGCATTTTTATTGTCGAGGATCGTCGACAGGGGATGCATCATGCGCATGACAAGTCATATGTCTTTGAGCCACGTGACATCGACTTTAATGTGAGCAACGACCCTCAAGATTTCCTGGACGTTGGGAGTTATCGGCTCATTGACACCGCTGCTATGCGTCTGATGAAAGGTTCCTGGTCTGGCTTGGGCAGGAAAAAAATACTATCAAGATATAGGGAGGACAAGGCTCTAGAGACAAACTTCTCTTTTTGCAGTTCATGTAAGTATTTGGTGTTTATACAATCTTCCTTATTTGTTAGCCTCTACTAATTCTTTTCTCCTTTGCTGCGTCAGTTGATGGGAAATCTTCAAATGATGATCAAGAACTAAGACATTGTGATGGACTCCTAGGATCAGTATAATGCTAATCCGGAGAAGTTCAAAAGTGCTGCAATCTAGGAAAAACGAGTCGAAGACAAGGCGAAGGCTAGGACCAGGAAGGTTGAGAAGAACATGGCGGCCCATGTCGCGGAACTCGAAATCTCAAGTAAACAAGCTGGCGAGTTTCAACATGAATCTCTAGAGGCTTGCCAGGCTTTAAAGTTGGCTGGCACAGATTTCAGAAGATGAAGGGGTCTTGAATACCCCTTCTATATAGAAAGGGGTGGAGGTGGAGATGAGGGGACGAGGACCCCCGTATGCCCCCCTCCCCCTTGGCTCTAGCCCTGCTTGTATAATCTTTAGGCACCAAAATTGATGAAAATTCTGAAGTAAGACACCAATATTGATGACTGCCTCAATAAGGCACCAATATTGAAATCGTGCCAATTTGAGGCACCAAAAATAAAATAATCCCTCTTTTTAGAGTTCCATTTTTGCGATTTCTCCATTTTGTGCGATATATGTATATATATATATATATATTTATGCCTTGCATATTTGATGAAAGCTTTTACATTGTTTAGCTCTAAATTGTACTTTCGCTTTTTATTCACAATATTGTACACAACAAATTAATAAATATGATTTTACAAACCGAGAGTCTAATATTTCAGTAAGGAACACTCAAAGCTTTAGTTTTTATATTATTTCAACGCACACGTGGGTAAGAAACATCTCAGAATTAGTATGGGTCGGTAACTATATTGCACAGGCACAAATACGAGGACATGGATATAATACGATGCGGACTCTGCAACGTAGATTTTAAAAGATTACGGTACGACATGGACATTTTAATTTTGCTTTAGTAATATATATATATATATATATATATAAACACCATAAAGATTAATTTGTATCATTAATATTTTAAAGTGAACTCATAAATTAAGATTGAACATGTATAAATTCAAACCCGAATAAAAAGTACAAGCATAAGTACAAGATCCATCTAAACTCAGGTTTTCCATGTAAATGAAAATAAAAATTTTAAAATCAAAACCGGTGAATTTCGAAGAAGTAAAAGTAAGAAATTAAAGAGAAAAAGAAAGATTCAAGCATGCACAATAAATAAAGGAAAGGAAAAACAAATCAAGCTTGAAGTAAAAGATTTTTTGCACAGTCGACTTACACAAAGGAAGAATTTTCAAAGTTTGATATTGAACCCTCAGTCTCATTCCTAATTTGTTTTGGGGTAGGTATTGATTGTAGTTTTGCATCTATATCTTCTGTTTTATAAGTACTATATCTTGGCCCATAAAGTATTAAGAGTTGGCAAACAAACTAAGAACGTGCCCAAAACGTGTTGGACAGAATGTGTAAAACACGTGTACCCGTATTTTTTCTTTTGAATTTAAGTATCGACGCACCATGTTGCATGTCGGAGACGTATCCATGGCGTGTCTGAAGCGTGTCGTGTCATAGACGTGTCTGACACGTCCATTTTTATTTTCTAAAAAATGTTCGTGCAATAAGATTGTCAACTTTAGGTGTATCTAACGCTACGTAAACTTAATAAAAGGTTTTTTAGATTAATCTTTTTGTATTCTAATCCATAGTGATCTATTTCATCGTCAAATTTATTGCCAAAATTACTTTAAAAGCATATGTATCACAAATTTTGTAGTGAGTAAAAAAGTTACTTATATTGTACATTGTAAAAATTATATTATGGGTTCTGAATTTCACGACCATTAAAAATATTGAAAATATTGAGATACTTGAATAACTATTTTATAATTATTTTCATATTTTTATGTAGATATGTAACTCTTGTTGTGAATAACTCTATTGTCGAGTTAAAGTTATGAATGTATCCGTCAAACTTATGTTAATGGAGGTATACTTGTTGACGTCTTCTTACCTAACTTTTAGGTACGTATATTTTAACGTTTTGAACTATTCTAATAAAAGAGAAAAAACAAATCTTAATTTTTTCTAACAAAATATTTATTTTTCTTGTTGTCCCAACAGTGTTATTATAACGTATACTATTTCAATGAACGCGTGAATAAACTCCAGTTCAAAGTGACTTTAATAGTATCTTTTATTAATACTTTTAGGTCCATTATAACTAGTTTTGACTTTCTTTTCATATCTGATCACATTGTGCTTTACCCCTTCATATCTTTTATTAATACTTTTAGGTCCATTACAACTAGTTTTGACTTTCTTTTCATATCTGATCACATTGTGCTTTACCCCTTCATCAAATTTATTGTCAAAATCAAAATTATATTGAAATGAAATCTATCGCATATTTCGTAGTAAGTACTGACTCACTTATATTGTGTATTGTCACAATCATATTGCATATATTTTGGATTTTACAATGATGAATAACTATTGAGATAACAGAAATACTTGCAAATCTTCTTAGTATTTTACGACAATTTACCAACTTTTTAATGTAGTAATGTTATTGTTGTCGTGAACCAATGACTTTTATCATCGAGTTTCCAGTACAACAAATTTTGATGTACTCATAAAACTTTATTGTTGATGTAGGTATACTCGTTGACATCTTTTTAACATTTCTAACCATTTGTAATAACTTCATACCCAATTATTTGGTATATATATCCGGCAGAAATCATTTTTTTGCCCACTAACTATGGCGATTTGGCACTTTTGCCCTTTAACTTTTCGGGCCGTAATTTTACCATGTATGTATCGAATTTCCCTGCAAAATATGCCTAATCGTGCTCCAAATAGACTTTTTACCTACCTAGAGCCAAGCTGTTAAATTGTTTGTCCAGGTGTAAAAACACTTTGCCACGTGTATTTTTCACACCAAATACGTTTTTATCAAAAGTTATTGGGCATTTTTTGCAATTTAGCTTAATTTTTTTAAATAAATTCAAAATGATTATCTTTTTACTCTGAAGAATTGCACAAACACCCCTAGACTATGCATATTACACAAATTAAACTCAACAAGAACAAATCTCTTCCTCTCTTCCTCCTCACACTCCTCGTCGCCACCTACCTCACCTTCGACGAGATCCGCTTCTCTGATCTCCGACTCGACAAACATGTTGATGAACGTTCAATCCGTGATTCCCAGAATAAATATCCAGATTGGATTTATCTCTAATCTTTCACTTCCATATTTACTCAACATTGACAATTATCACAACGAGCCCCATCATGTCTCAATTTATAGTTTAAGTGCGGAGTCTGCTATTTTCAAATAGTCAAAAAACTCATCTTTCAGATTGAATTGAACCATAATTTACCAATGGCGAGAACGAAGCCAAAATCAAAAGTAAAGAGGCAAAAGCTCGAGAACAAATCCAAATCCGCCTTCGATTCAGCTTCGAAAATTGAGAAGAAGAGAAAGAGAAAGAAGAATTCATCGGCATCCGTTTTGGACTCAAAATCTGACCCATAGACCAAAATCCAAACCCTATTCGAACTTTCTCCAGAGACCAGCTCATCACCCTCTTCGCCGCTCCTCACCCTCTTCGCCGCTCCTCACGCTCCTCTCTTCACCAGTATCAATTTTAACACGATGTTAATATTCCCTAAAAATGGTTAATTCTACAACTCCAGTCCGATACCAAATTAATTGAATCGTGATTTGTCTGTAATTCCAATATTAATTTATTTTTTGCGTGCAAATTCTTTACTTTTCAGGTTAAATTAAAAAAAAACAAAAAACAGTACGTATTAATTCCATCAAATATTCAAAGAATATATACGTAACACAGCCACATAACATAAAAAAAATAATAAATAAATAAAAAAAAAAAGAAAAGGAGGGAGATTTGTGTAGTTTGCCCATAGTCCAGGGTGTTAAGGCAATTCTTTAGAGAAAGATATTTTTTGAATTTATTTAAAAAAAATTAGCAAAATTGCGAAAAATACCCAATAACATTTGATAAAAAATTATTTTGGTGTGAAAAATACACGTGCAAAGCGTTTTTACACCTGGACAAGCGATTTAACAGCTTGGTGTCCACGTATGCAAAAAGCCCATTTTGAGCCCGATTGGGACTTTGCAGCGAAATTCGAAATCTACAGGCTAAAATCACGACCCGAAAAGTTAAAGGGCAAAAGTGTCAAATCGCCAAAGTTAGTGAAAAAAAAATGATTTCCGCCTATAGATATTCTCAAAGACATAAAATAGATCAGAACTTTGACACATTTTCCTATACAAAACTTTGGAGTGAAAGAAAGCAAGAGACGTGAAGTTTTGCCAGAATACGACAAACGATGGCATATTCACAATATTGACATTCAGAATAGTTTGTCTCATTACAGTAATAGGCAAGGTGAAATCTCCGCTGTAACAGCAACATTTCACCATCTCCGAAAACTTTGATAAGAAAATAAACCTCACACCATTCACCTACATAATCATGCAGTTTATCGATGACAATCCTTTCGTCCACGATTTTTCCACCCAATATTCCTTCATAACCCATACAACAATTTGAGTCAATTGCTAAAATAGTATTATGCCAAAAAATTATTTTCAAACTATCACTCTTTAAAAAATAATTACCATTCTATAACTCTTTTAGCCACGTAATCTGCCACATGGATACCCCGTTCTTTTGTTTTTATGTTTCAATTACAGCATAACCCATAAAATAATACACAAACACGTATAATTTCCTTTGTGTGTTGGATCTTTTACTTTTTTTTACTTCTTTTTTTATTTTAGTCTCTTAAACAAGCCAAGGGACTGGGATGATTTATAACCTTACGAAGTATTTAATACTAATAATTAAATAATTACCGAGCTACCTTTTCAGACTTATGTTCAATTGGAATAGTAACAATATTAATACTTAATAATAAATTGAGTGTCACATATAATAATAATTATTTTTTCATTCTATCAGAAGCAGTTTTTTTGTTTTCTTTATCTCATATATTCAAACGTATAGTTTTTGCTGAAGATAGAGTTTTATGATATTGATGGTAAAGGCTTAAACAAGATATCTTTGATATTATTTATCTTAACTAATTACTAAAATACTGAGTCTTAAAAAAGATTAATTACTAAATACCAATTCGTAAATTTATAGACAGAGATAAATTTCCAGAATAGCTTATCCATTCACGAGTATGCTTCATAGAAATCAATCATCGATTTTTCATTTTTTTTTTTTTTATGTTTTATCAATCATCAGTTTTAGTGTGTAAAAAAAGTAATAAATAATATGTTTTGTTTTATTATTCACATTTTTAAAAAAGAGATTCAATATCAATCATAAAGATATTTATTTGGGTTAAAAGCATTAAAGCCCCTATACTATGCTCTGATTGCGTTTTGCCCCTATCCTTTTTATTTTTGTGACTTGACCGTTGTACTATGGATAAATAAGCACTTTACCCCTTGAGTCCAAATCCAACGGCAAAAAATGGTGACTTGTGTCCATATCCAACGGTGAAAAAATGACTTCGGGAGCAAAGTGTTTATTTATCTATAGTGCATGGGGCAAGTTGCAAAAATTAAAAGGATAGGGGGTAAAGTGCAACATGTGGTAAAATATGGACGTTTAACGCTTTTATCCCTATTTATTTTTTAGCTTACGTTTATATATGTGACTAATCCCATATTTTACATTTAAAATAACCTAAATCTTTTTTATAACTTATTTTACGCCAAGGTTATTCATTAAATATATTATAATCATGTCTAGCAACGAACTACAATTGATCTCGTAAAAATCAAGTTATATTAGAGGAAGAAAAATGAAAGAGAGAAATTGCAACAAAGATACAAAAGGTTTCAAATTGACGTCATGATTTCCGATAAACTTGGAATGTTTTCGTACAGAAATCTCAATTGCTAGCTGAAATATTATTTAATAAATAGGAAACGAAGCACATAAAGAAAATATTTATATTTGTTTATTCTCTGCCTTGTTATATCGTTATTCTGATATAGAAACAAAAGCATGATATCCATTTGGCAAGCTACGTGGCAAAAGAGATGTATTTTGGGAATTATTTTCTAAAGAGTGATAGTTTGGGAATTTAATTTTTTGAATAGTGTTATTTTGGCAATTGACTCCCATTTTTCCTTGGTTGTGATGAAATCTTTTTCATGCATTTTTGTTATGCGCCCAACTTCAGATATTCTAGCCCAGCCAACAAGGCCCATTCGTCAGAAGAAGACCCTAACTCGGGCTGCAGATTATTGGATGTAATTTTAAGCCCAACTAGTTTATTATGTAAATATTATGTGTTTTTTTTTAATGTTGTTTATAATTATGTAAGTATTTCCTAAATTCAGTTGGCCGATAGCAGTTGTGGTCTAGGAGTTATTTAATATGCAGCTTTGTATTGTATACGATCATCAGAAAATATTGCAGTATTTTAGTCAGCAAATTCCCAAATTCTCATCTTAATTTAGAGTTTTCTTGTTCTTCTCCCAAAAGAGCAAATTATATTTTGTTACCTTAACAATTTTTCCCTAGAATTTGACAATTTACAGTGATCAACGCAGTTGATGGGCTTGGATCAACAGTTGGGCCTTGAGGACGAAGTCGCTCTTCCTCTCAAGTATGGGCCTAGTTATGAATATGGTTGTGGGGCCATCAACAAGTGCCAACTAGGGTTGTTAAAATTTCTGATTGGGTGTTTAATTTGATTATATTATTATAATTGGAGCAACCTCTCATCTATGGGGTCATTTGAAATGTGTGGGGTCATTTGAAATGTGTTCCCGAACCTTTCTGATTGTACATAAACATTAAAGAGATTAAGGAAATACATGAAGTGTTCTTCATTTTCTCTTTAATTTTCATCATTAATTATTTCGAAGTCTTGTTCTAACTATTTATGGTACATTTAGAAATATTTATCCAAAAAACCAGTTAGAAATTGAGAGATTTTAGGAGATGTGGATTTCTATGTTTGAAGTTTTGTGAAGAGAGAGAAAAGTGGATATCCTTGGAAAACCAAATTTATCCTCTTGATCAGTTTGGTGATGGATGAAAATAGGGGTACTATAGAAAAATTATTAATTTGGTACAACAGCTTCAAAATATGTGAGGGTGGAGAGTTTGCTCTTAATATAATAATAAATATTTAATTTATGATTGGCTAAGAAGATTATTGAATATTGTTTACCATTATTATGATCACAGCCGAAGCTTCCCACTACATGTAAAATAAATTCAAATTTATCAAAAATTATATATTTTGCTTTCTAGAATAAATAATGCATTGATTTAATACAGCAACAAAATTTACACGCGGGGACCGCGTAGGTAGGCTTTTCTAGTCTCTCAAAAACTGAAACGCGTACGTCTCATATTTCGGAAGGGAGATTATAAAATATTGAGTCGCACGATATTCGCATATATACATTCACCTAGCGCATAAAATAGTTCGCTATACTCACCACAAATAATGATTAAAAATCATTTCTTTAATAAAAAAATCGCATGTTCCCATCGCCCTTTCAGATTTTGAGCGAGAGGCTGGCTAGTCCTAAGGGCTAAGGTACACAATGAAATCAAGATGCAACAAAAAAAGAAAAACCACAACAACGTTTGACTATTGATGATCGAGTTAATTATTTGGTGTAACCCAATTCAAGAGAAGCCACCATGGATTTGTAAATCTCTAAAATCAACCTGTTCTCGAACTCACTTCTCGAATATTTCGTAGGAACGTCACGAGCCTTTGGGATTCTCTTACTTCCGAACACTTTGGAACTATCGGAGGTGCCCGAATTGTTGGCCAGCCTCAACATCATGTTCATATAAGCGTTCTTGAACTTATACCATAGTTTCAAAGGCGACGACGCTAGCCTGATTAAACGAAGTTTCGGGGCCAAACGCAGCCTCCATGAACGCTTCGACTTCCCTGCAGTCCCGAACCTCACCACTCTCGTCTTTTTCTGGTTAGGCGATAACCGGTTATAGCCTCGTCTCCCCCGTTGCTTCCTCAGCCTTCCAATAAATGGTATCATTTCCATTGTACTCAAATTTAATATAGGTATTTTTGTATGTATGTTCTTAGCTCTATGTTTTCAGAGAGAGAGAGAGAGAGAGGTTTGGATAATGAAACTTTAAGGCAAAATTAGTTCAAGATTTATAAGTGTGGAAAAAACTAGTTATAGCTAGCATTGGAGGTGGGGGGCCGAAAGGTCCGAACGATGGTCAACAAAGGCGATGGTAATGAAATTAATGAATGATTAATAGATTATAGCAACGTAATTGATTTCGATCGTCTTTTAGTTTTATATATATAGTACTGTGACAAGCTTTTGTACTTAGCTTTTAGAAAATATTAATAGAGAGAAATAAACCTAATAATTCACTATTTTACGTGATATTTGGCAACAAGACAACACGACGAATTTGCTTCATATATCCTTGTTCTTGTACTTTTCTTTTTGACAAAATTAAAAGGTGATCTTGACATGCAAATAATTGAGAAAAAATCTGAAGGGTGGAATCAATTTTCAATGCGTGGGAACTTTCGACTAAGCTGGTTAAAGAATAATGAGATCAATATAAAGCAAAAACAAAGTAACTTTCTACAATTATATCATGATCATGAGAATATTTGCATCACGTGCTCGTGGTCAAATTACGTGTCTCTTGCAGAGAGTCAAGATATTTGATTTATTATACTTGGAAGAAAAGGAAACCAGAGCTTAATAATAAAACTATGAACGTTGACATTCTAGAAGAAAATATATATATATATATATATATATATATATATATTTAGGTAAAGAAGAAAGTATATTATCTAGCTAGCAAGGCCACAAGTTATTGATACCTGAAATTTGTGATAGCTACCTTCACATAAGATAGAGTTGCCAACTAACAATTTTAGTCACATTAGTCTTTATGAAAAATAAGAAATTACTTTCATTTAATTTAAAAGTTGTTCACACCTCCTATTAGTTTTTCGTGTATTTATAACATAAAATGACAAGAATACTTAGTTAAATAGTTCTTTTTCTTGTTTTTGGTTATTTAGTGTGAAAACAATAAAATTTGTTTTTTAAGAAAAAAAGGAAAACTTTTGTTCCATGATTTCCGACAAGTAATTAGTTACAATTCCTTATAAAAGAAATATTTTATAAGATATAAAATACACAAGAAATAACTTGCTTCTTTTTGTTCATATAGGCGTGCGGGGCAAAACTTACCCGTAGTCATCAATTTATGGTACCACAAGGTCCACAAAACATGGGGTTGTTTGTTCTTAACTAATTATGCCTGTAAAATAAATTCAAGGCACATAGGTATAACTAACCTACATATATATTGACATCAATCAGCCCCATTTAACGGTTGCTATGTAAGGCCTAATGAACAGAGAATTAATGAGGAATAGGAGTAGCTAGCCAGAAGAACTAATTAAGGATGACGTGTGAAATACTTTTGCATAATTCGTTGGAGAAAATTCTGGACAAAAATGGCTTTGTAACGAAACTAGTTTTTGTGTAGAAACCAAGAATGTCTTGCGATTAGTTTCTAACATGAGTATAATATATTTTTTTAGGGATAATTACAGCTACACCCCTGAGGTTTGGTGTAATTACAGATACCTCCCCTGTAGTTTGAAAAATTACAATGACCTTCCCTGAGGTTTGAAATCTTACACAAACCTCCCCTCTACCATTTAGGGCATGTTTGGATGTCATGTGTGATATTATAATGCTTATTACACTTACATCCTTGAAGTTTGGTATATTTTATAAAAACTATCTTTGATGTTTGGAAAAAAAAAATAACTCGAGATATTTTTAGAAACTACTATATTTGCTAATTTAAAATACAAAAATATTTAAATTAAAATTTTAAATTTAATCCTAATATTTTATTTAAATATGTGTAATTATTATTGATACCTTAAAGATTAGAGAAGTAGATGGTCAAGTTGATTAAATAATAATAAAAAAAAACTCGAATAAAGATAAAGGTTGAACATACCTTCAACATGCCTTGACAATATAAGAAATGTAGAATCTTAATTAATGTTGAATATGATGCATTATGTATATAATGTGTCTTCATTTTTTCCAGATTTACTTTAATACTAGAGAAGAAAATCGGACTCTAATTTATAATTATTTTTAGAGTACGACTTTAGATATTTATTTAAATTCATAATTATAATAATTCTTATTTGATGTTTGTATTAATTATACATTTGAATACTCATTTTGAACATGGAACTTGTTTGTTAGAATACATTTAGTATTTGTGATTCTTAAATATTAAATTTATTGTGGTGAATAACATGAAATATAATGAATACAAAATTGTTTTTAAATATTGTATAACTTTGGTATATTTGACCTGAATATTTTAAGAATGGTTCGTTTAGTGGTTGAACCGATCAAGCAAGCTTGAACGCCCCATCCGTTTTTAAGAACATAGGTTATCACTCTCACACACACACACACACACACACACACACAAAAAAGAACACGTGTAAAAAAGAACATCTCCATGCGAAAAATAAGAAAAGAAATAGAAAATTTAATTGCAAAAATTTGCCTTCTCAATGAAAATTAACAAAAATAAGAGAAATTTAATTTCAAATTTAGACATTTTTGTTTAAACTTTTTATTTTTTTAGTCAATAATATAGCAGTTTCTAGAATTATTTATTTTTCAAAAAATCAAATATTGTTTTTATAATCATACCAAACTTCAAGGAAGTAAATATAATAAGCATCATAATATCACACATGATATCCAAACATGCCCTAAATGGTGGAGGGGAGGTTTGTGTAAGGTTTCAAACCTTGGAGGAGGTCATTGTAATTTCTCAAACCACGTGGGAGGTAAGTGTAATTACACCAAACCTCAGGGGGTGTAGCTGTAATTATCCCTAATTTTTATTCTTATTAACGAAACTTGTGAGGGTGTTATATATTAGGAGATCTTGGTTTGATAAACTTCAATATAAGGGATAAAATGAACCGTTGACAGATTGCATTGCTTTAATAGTTTCCATATGCGTAATAGATGGGCCTGTAGTTGAGACCCTCTTGAATTATACGAAAAGTTCTTGTTGTGCATTTTAATAATTGTGAATTTGAGATATAATTAAAAATAGAATTTGACATCAACGACAATATTGAGAATCGAGTATAAATTGATTAAATTCAAATTATCTCTAAAGTTGACGCATATGAGAATCGAGTTAAGTCGTTTTCAATAAATTGAAGTGAGTACATTCAATAAATATTAGGTGGGGGTGGGACCATGTATGAAATTGTTATTGCATCAATTATTATATGCTTTTGTTACTCTCTATATTGTAGCCTTGTAGCCATGCTCTAGTTTAATTATGTGTGGACGGTGGATCATATAATATTACGAGTCTTATAGCGCGTTTGTCCGGTTTCTATGGCCTTGCTCGATGAAAACGTAATATGTTTTGATAAAATGTAGTTGTAATTGTTCAGTGATAAAACTAATACCACATATTTGATAGTAATGAATAACGATCAATTTGCTCTATGAATGTTTGAAAACTTC
Source organism: Misopates orontium (assembly GCA_946800315.1). Taxonomy (NCBI): domain Eukaryota; kingdom Viridiplantae; phylum Streptophyta; class Magnoliopsida; order Lamiales; family Plantaginaceae; genus Misopates; species Misopates orontium. The sequence goes on along the minus strand of OX326950.1, from coordinate 16,617,406 downwards.
AATAAAAAAGTTCACAAGTTTTTGGACTAACATGCGATTAAAGTCAAGCGTCGAAGATTCATACAATTAACTAAATTATATAAGGTCGCTTATTTCTTGATATATAGTTGATGAGTTGTATATATTTTTCTTTATTAATTAGCTAAGCCAAATTTTAATTGTGTACATGTTGGATGTACGTAAGTGGTGAAACTCGTGAACTTGATAAAATTACAAGTTGAGGCAAGAATAGGACTCTTTATTTTTAAAACGATATTGCTATCATGTGGTGCTCACAGGTTTATAGCAATCGTTTTCAAAGTTCACTACTATTTGATATATAGAAACACTTCAAATATGAAGAACAACGAAACATAGAGAAGTTATGACTCTCAAAACATAATATAAGAGAGAACTATTTAATATGAATGAGCCAATTATAAGGACGACAGTGGGTTTATCTATGACAAATGAAAAGTTATTTCAGGGTGACAATAAGACACGTATGTTCTATGTGTCACACTTAGTCGTTGTTGATTAGGTATTTAGGAGGTTGTTTAACGATTGACATTCGTTAAATAGAAACATCTTTCAGGCAATTAGACTCATCTTTTATGTAACTATTTTCCACGTAAATGAATAAATTTTAAACTAAATTAATTTGAGTCAAAATTAACTGAATGAAATATTGTCCAAAAAAGAAATATGTCTTATCATTTAATTTTTTAATTCACCACAAAATAGTTTTGAGCAATTAAATATACTAAATTCATCTTACGACTAGAGTACAAAACGCTTTCGAAAAATTATTATAGAACTGAATAAAATATGAATATATCCTTATGCACGTAAATACATACAAGCAAGCTAACATTCATTTGTGTGTGTGAGTGGTTAAAAGGTATAGTTCAAACATTTTTTATGTTCCTTTCTATGAAGCAAATGATTCATATAAATTACTGGAGAACTTTTTTTGTGTATTATATTTTAAGGTGAAATACTTTTGATAAATAAAACGGGTTACTAAGTTAAAAAAAAAAAAAAATCGTTATTGTTAAATTTATGTACAATTCAAGTAACTTAAAAAATTTATAACAAATTTGGTTCGAGCATTTAAAAAAAAGGCAAGATTCTTGAACAAGTAAAATTGCAAATCACTTTTTTTTTTTTTTTGGTAACAAAAGGAATCAAAAAGAAAAACAAGCCCTTAGGCTAAATCCGAGACAAGAAGTGAAACAATAGACGAGGGAGGTGAAGAGAACATGATCACTCCACCACCCGAAAAACAAGGAATTTTTGCTAATGCATCTGCCACTCTGTTTTGCGATCTTGGGATCCAACGAAACTCAATTGTCCACGGTTTTTTCAGTAAGGAACGACACTCTGTAAGAATATTAGTCAGGGGATGGTCATTGTCGGCTTCCTCCGAAATCAGCTTGAACGCCTCCTTAGAATCGGTTTCAATCTCAAGCTTTGGAATTCTACGTTCCCACGCCATACTAAGCCCGACTCGTATCGCCTCAACTTCAGCTTCCAGGACGCTCGGCTGTGGAATAGACTTCACAAAACCCGTAACCCAAGCTCCTTTTTCATCTCTCAGAATACCACCCGCAGCGCCACAGTTGCTTGTGTGAATAGCACTTCCATCCACGTTTAATTTGAGCCACCCTGCTCGTGGAAAGTCCACGATAATCGTTTAGAACTCTTCTTCTTCTGGTGAATGAACAGAAGATCTTGCACCAACGCTTTAATATGAAAAATCAAGCTGTTCGTTTCCTCCTCTTTCCCCTTGAAAATTCTGTTGTTCCGGGCCTTCCACAGAATCCAAATACTCGCGACAAAAATCATTTGCCAGGGAGCTACGAAATAACAAGAACTTGAAACCTCTGTACTTGTCAAATTTTTCCGCAGCCACTCGCTCCCATCCATGCACGAGAACTCCCTCCAGTGATCAAGATTCATAAAATGAAGCCAAACTTTTTTTGCCGGTTTGCAATCACGAAAAATGTGCACAACGGACTCTTCAACATGTGTGCACAGGTCACAAGAGGAGTTATCAGTCATCTTACGTGTTTTCCTCAACTGATTTGTTGCCAAACGACTTTGGACCGCAAGCCAGACGAAATATTTGATTTTCAAGCTACATGGGATCTCCCAAACCCAATCATACTTCTTAGTAATCTGTTGTGCCACCGAATAAGTCCGATGAAGAGCACTATACGCACTTTGACATGTAAATGTCCCGTTTGAAGTTTCTCCCCAGATTCTCCTGTCGTCGGCATCACGCAAAACAATATTGAACTTCAAGATTTTGGCTCTCCATTCTGGCGAGATAGGCGTGGAAATATTAGAAAGTTGTACAGCGCCTGCTTCATTCACTAAATCTGCCAGACAAAATCTCAACTCGGCCGGGGCAATATTCGGGATAACTTCACAGAGTCTCGCTTCTCCAATCCAATTATCAAACCAAAAGGAGATCTGTTTGCCATTCCCTATTTTCCACCGGATGAAAGGTGAAATCAGCGCCAAGCATCGGACTATTCCTTTCCAAGTCGGGCTATCATAAGGTCGCACACTATATTCGCTAAGGCGAACATTCTTAAGGTATTTAGCCTTAATTAAATCCGACCATATTCCTTTCTCCTCTTGAAGAATCTTCCATGCGAGCTTGGATAAAAGAGCTTCATTATTGAATCTAGCTATTCGCAGCCCCAAACCGTTATCTTTTTTATTCCGAGTGACCTTTCCCCAACCCACAAGGTGAATTTTGCGAATTTCCGGATTATTCGACCATAGGAAATCCCTGTTGAGTTTGTCGATCCTATCACAAACTTTTTCAGGAAGCCAACTAGCCTGCATAATATGAATCGGGATAGCCGTGGACACCGATTTAATAAGAGTCGATCTACCTGCGAGGGATAATGTGAAGCTGTTCCAGTTAGTAAACCGTGCAAGAAGTTTGTCGAAGACATCATTAAAATGTTCTTCTTTCATTCGTCCATGAACCAGTCTTGCGCCCAAATACTTCCCCAAGTTCCTTGTTTCTGCAAAACCCAACATCGCACACAACCTGCGTTTTAAATTTCCTGCGCCATTATGCGAAAAATAAATTTTCGACTTCTCAGGATTTAACTTGAGGCCTGATGATTTGCAAAACTTCTCTAAAATCCCTTTGATTATCTTGGCAGTTTTGAGTGTTGCTTTCCCCATCAAAATAAGATCGTCTGCAAAGAAAAGATGGGAAAGTTTCGGTCCGCCTCGACAAGGCACGAGCGGTTGCCAAGTCTCATCTTCCACGGCTTCCTGAATCAAATAAGACAGTCTTTCGATGCACAAAACAAATAAATATGGTGAAAGCGGATCCCCCTGTCTAAGTCCGCACCCATGAGTATGTTTAAGTCCCCCTGTTTCATAGTATGGAGTCTTCCGTTCTTTTTCGAACAAAGTATGTTTAAAACCACGCAATATTTTCCATCCTTTACGGATATATAATAATCTAGGAAATCATAGGAATTTACTTAGTTGTTGTCGATAGATTTGTTCTGAGTTCTGAATATACCATTTGTCTTATCATATAATATATCCTCATAAAAAACCATCATTTTATTTATAGGACTATTGTTATATAAACATTTACAGAAAATATAGTACTTATCCAACTGGTATCTGTAATCTGATATACTTCACAGCAAAAGACTCGTTCGTGCCGGTAGAAGATCGACTTATTGTGGGATTAAATTTTGTAAATAGGAAATGATAAAACTTTTTGTGGTTATACTTTATGTCGTTTTTTAGTGTGAACATGAGAACCGCATTATTGAAATGAGAATGGAATTACTAACGTGTTATCCGCTCAAACACGAGAACCTCATGGTTGGCATGAAAATGGAATTTATGAACATAACGTCAACAGTGTGGTTCTCATGGTTATACTAAAGTTTTAGCAACAAAAAGGTTAAATAATTTTTTATATAAATATATTAATCCCAGAATAGAACTCTAGAAACATTATAGTGTTTTCTCATTGGGAAACATGATCGAGATAATCTGAAAATGCATAAATCAATTTAAATTCTTGTAACACCATCAACTTACTTAGTAAATTTAAAAATGCTCCGAAAGTCACATTATTAGTAAAATATGGATACTCAACTATATTATTATTAAAATCCCCAAAGCTCAAAAACTAAAACAACAAAAAGGCATCAGTTGTTTTCCCGTACAAGAAAAAATTACAAATTAACAAGGAAAGATGCGGAGATGTACATATTTACATGTTTGTTCTTGCCTAATCAAATTTATGAAAATTGCATAAACCTTGAGTCCACAATTTTGCCATGTAACTATGGTCTGGTAAAAAGTACACACAGAATCAAGACTTCAAGATCTATAAATTTCTTCATGAACACAGTTTAAGCGAGAATTCTTCGTCTTCCCACGTTCCCACCTAAGATATCAAAGAAGATTCAAACTACCGTCTTCCAGATTCAAGATCTTGAACTGGTAAGCTGGAGTAAAGAGATGAGGAAGAACCCATTGCCGAGTTTTTGTTTCTTTCATTTGGCTGGATTTCAATCCCACGTTCAGAACTCTGCACATTATCTGAATTGGGGCGCGATTCTTCCAACATCTGCAAATATGCATAAGTCCTACAACCTACAACAAAGCATTGACAAGAGCAAGAACCCATCACCCCATTTCTGTTTCTGTTTCTGTTTCTTATGAAAAATAAAAAGAAGAAAAAAGATAACATACCGTCGACATGATATGGAGGAGGGAAGAACTGTAAATAGCAAAATGTGGCTATCACTAGACCTGCAAGAGAGAACTTCCATGAGTCTCAGTGCAGAATTTAGTAGTAGATACAGAATATGAGAAAATGCTGCGGACAAACCAAGTAGGCCTCCGGCAAAGACGTCCTGCCAATGGTGCCGATAATCATCCACTCGTGAAATGCCAACCAGAGATGCAACAAGAAGAGGAAACAAAACTATACAAAGTTTTGCAACGTGACCTCTACGGTCGAATACTTTTATCTTTCCAGACAAAAACAGTGCTAAGAAGCCCAGACCAGCAAAAGACCCTGCATATTAAAAATTCCAGGTTCCATCATACTGATGAGCGACGCCGAAGCTAAAAAGGAGAATAGTGCCATAGCATGTCAATAAAGAAACACACTCTAGAACAAGAGATGATAAAAAGATATCCCCAACACTTTGGTCTCCAAAAAAGTATGACAGAATAGGAAAAAGAAGAAGTTTTGCGACCTCTGTTCTTTGGCCATGGTTTTTAAGATTTTGTTAGTGGAACTAATTAGAACCGAAAGACCATAAAATCTAAGCTAAGGTGCTTGAAAGCAAAAACTGGTAATGCCTCTTCTGTCTTTGACAATGTGAAAACTGTCTTGCCATCACAAATATTTTAAAATACTAAAGAAACACATAATGCTGTTAGAAACTCATTGATAGAAACGCAGCATGCAACACAAAATGGAAAATACTGTGATGCACTGTTCGAGAGATCATAAACATATAGCTCCTAGAAGGAGATATCAGAAAAGGCTTAAGCCACGAGGATGTTTTTTCAAAATATTCAATAAGCTGACCAAGAAAGGTCAAAAGCCATCATAGTTCTCAAAAGTAGAGAAGTTAGATTTAGAAAAGAAAACTTTTTAAGCAAATATCAGAGCAAAAGCAAGAGCAGATTAGCAGTCACAAAAAGCTCTGTAACAACCATTTTCTAGATGAAATTAATCTTGTGCAAATCTATAGACATTCTTCCATAAAAATCTGTAAAAGAGCGGACAGGTAAAACTTTCTTGTCCCGATAAATGTGAATAATCTGATAGTAAATTTCCTGCTTACATGATGTGTGCCCACTAGGAAAGCTCTTATGCCCTATCCTTATAAGATTCTTGTCACCGTGGCAAACAACATTTCCCCATTGATCATAAGCCTGAAAAGCTACTGAATGTCAATTAAGCAGTGAAAGAACATTAAAAAAGTTCATTATTAGCTTAAAATATTAGTATTCTTTTAAGTTCTAAGCCTTAATACACTCACATCCTTTCCATCTGGAAAACATCTCCAAAAGAAGTCAGGCCGAGGGCGACCAACTGAATCTTTTATTGCATCAGTTAGGACTCCTGTTATGACGACGGAAAACAAAAGCCCTGTACAAACAAACATCTCTCATATCGTTATTTGAGAACGTCGATCACCATCCTGATAGTGTGTAGATGACAATAATTGTCACTCTTAAAGCAAGGGACCTGACCTATTCACCATACCTAGTATGGCATGATGAAGATCATATACATCTCTTCGACGAAGATAGAAGAACAGGAACACCACAATCGGCAACAGAACTGAATATATCTAGGAATATTTTAGAAAGTCAAAAATATGGAACTAAAGTTGTAGAACTTACACAAAAAGTATACAAGTCAAGTTAGTGAAAGTAACCATGACTTACTGGCACAGCCCATGAGGGAACTGTATTGCTCTTCAAAGGATACTTGAGGTCAGACATCATATCTTTCCCGACAAAGCGGTAGAATGGATGGATAATGATTAAAACCAGTAATATCATTCCTAACAATATAAGTATTAGCCAGTCATGCACGTGTTTCCTTGCCACTGTGACTCCATGGGACCTGATAGTATGAGCTCCAAGCTCAGATCCCCACATTTCACTCTGCAAAACATAATTGAAATGCCGCAATGAAAAGATTAAAAGAATATTGTCATGAAATAAAAAATATTGATGACTAATCATATAGAGATGATGAAAGAATTAATAGAGACGAGAGAGAGAGACGAGAGAGAGAGAGAGGGGATGTCATCGCTTGACAAAATTGTCGTGTCAGCAGGTGAAGATGGTAACACGATTCCACTATCCAAAAAAAGTACAGAACTGAAGAGCTACAAACATCTCATCCCAAAATCTCAATACACTTCAAACCAATATTTTTATTAACAAAAAGTCAAAATCTATTTTATGGTTGAACTTATACCACAATGTTGATTTTCCCGTCATTGCTTGGGAACTATTCTGATCATACTATATCAATATTCTTCTCAGCTCCCCTTAACAAGGCCTTTTATGCGCACCTAGGGAGACTTGTAATGTAGAATACAGAGACTCAACAAATATGCATAAGATCAGGTCTTGCTTCTATCGTAAGAAGCTATCGTGTACCACGAAGCAATAAATGTAGAATGACACTGTACAAGCTACATAAACTTGCTTGTGTCAATCTGATTATGATTACACACTCAATAACCAAAGCTTACTCATCCACAAACACCCTCACAACAAATGAAAATAAACTGAACTCTTATTAACATCTTTGACATACCTGATGGCTCTTTACTTCTATCAATGGGAAGTGGGGTTGAGAAAACCAGTCGTCAGTCCCTGCAGAAGTTTCAGCTCTCTGAAGTTGAAAACCAAAAATTAACATCAAAATGTCTTTCAGTCCGAGAGAACATGAGCTTGACTTAGTATAGGAAAAAGAAAAAGAAGAAAAAGAAAAAGTACCAACAGACAATGCTTTCATAAAAACCTAATCTTGATAAACTCAAAAGCAATCTGTGCTGTAATTAGCACTGGAACATATATATCGTGTACCTGACCATTGTATTGTGTCACTCAAAATAAACAAGTAGGAACGACGAAGTAAATAAGATAGAACGAACACCAGCTCCTAGCATATTAATTGCTAAAATAGCACACAAAAACATTAACTTAAAAGAAAATCTGAGATTCTACAGAAGATCATCTGGAGAAGAAAAAAAATTCCAAACTAGTAAATCATGCGAAACCTCTGAATAAATTTTCTTCAAGAAATACACATTCTTTATGCATGTGTGTATACGCGGACACATGTTTATAGGCACGCAAGTGTTGAGGCAACTAGGCCTGTCAAAGTCCGGGTAAGACCCGGACCCGGACCCGCCCAAAGCACATGGACGGGTCCGCATGTACGGGTCCGGACCCGAACCCGTTTGTAATTTTTTTTTTAAGGGTCTAAATACCTATTAACTAATTTAAAAGGACTAAAATGCAAAAAACAATTTAGAAAATAGAAAAAGACGTTCGACGACCAAATTGAAAAAAGCTCACGCACCCTAAAAAAAAACTCACACGTCACACCCGCACCCGCCGCCGGTCCGCCGTCGCCGGTCCACCGACGCTGGTCTTCCGTCGCTGTTCCGCCGCCGGCCTCATTCCGTAAGTAAAATCTCAACCTTTTTCGTTCAATTTGATTATGTTTTAGGGTTTTCAAATTAGGGCTTTTCTGTTAGTTGTTTAAATTTAGGGATTTTTGGGGTTAAGCAGGAATTTGAATTTAACGGTGATTTATATACAAAGGGGTAGTATTGTCTTGGGGCTTAATTTCTCCAATCTTTTTTTTTTCTTGGGATGAATTTGATTTGATACAGATGATGTATATAATCATTCTTTTTATTTTTTATTTTTTACAGCATTAAGAAGAAAAAAGAACAACATTATAAGACGCAGTTCTATTCCTTATTTTAGTTACGTTTGTCTGAAATTTTATTTATGTAAAACTCAGGTAAACAAAACTGCTCATACAGTTCTATTTTCTTTTTGATTTTATTCTCTTCTTATGTTGATTGAATATTTCATTTTGCCTAATCTCGTTAGTTTTCGTTGATTACTGCAGATTCTTGTGTAAAGCTTTTGACTTTTGTTGATTTGGATAATTTCTTTGGTGTTTTGCTTGTGTAATGCTTAAGTTGTGCATTCAAAGCCTTGGAATTTGCGCATAATTCTTTTGTTTGGAACTCCATTTGATTTATCGTTTGGTTTGGGTAATTGGCATACCAAATTATGTTCTATCTTATAAATGCTGATTTTACTCGATGTTATCTTTTTATAAATGCAAATATATACGAAGGTATCAGCAAAAACTACCCGTGTAACCTCTAATTGGCAAAAATACCCCTGTTTTATAAAGTCAGAAGCAAAAAACCCCTTCCACCCCCAATTTGCACCACACTCGCCTTGCTTCCAAGTAGGACTGAATTTTTTGATCTCCCGCCGCCGTTTCTTGGTTTTGTCATCAATTTCTCGGTATATCTCCAATCCCTTTGTTGTTTATGCCCCTGCTGTAATGGTTTGTTGTTATAAGAATTGTATCAAACATTTTATGTGCAATAATTTGTTCTTTTAGTATCCATTTATCTCTGCATCATCAATTTTTACTTCAAGTTTTCAAATCAAATGTTACTTTTTCACTTTTTGCGAGTTGTTTAGGTCCTTGTTAAATTGCCTTAACTGATTTGAAAATGTTGGATAAATGGATTATCTGTAAACGGGATTTTGTTTGAAAGAAGAGGCTAATAATTTCTGTAAATCAAGATTTTTCATTTTCTTCTTCGTATTGTGATTTTCGTCAGATGAAACACTGTTCATGCCTACTCTAATTTTCCACCATTGAACTAATACTAATTTGTGAATTTATTTGTTGCCCATTATTAATCAGGTAGAAAAAATTGATTCTTGGTTGCAAACCCTAGTACTGGAGGAATAATTTACATCTTTCTTGAAGTACTCAGTAACTGACCCATGAAGATGTATGTGATTATTCAGTATAATTCTTCTCAAGATTTATAATTTAGTAATCTTGCAAACCCTTTTAGTATGAACTCCATTTTCGATATTTTGCAGAATTGAATCTAGTGCTGGGGCACTTACCAATTTTGAAGTGCTTGACCTTCTAAGGTCTAGAGGCGTCGGAAAAGATCCTACGCGTGTTATAGCCTCCGTGTCGCCCTCGGAGTTTAAGGTTGGAGATTCTTGCATTATTAGTTAGTCGTGTCGTGTTGTTCATTGTTGAAACGATTCCCCATTTGAGTTTCTGTATAGGTTTACGATTATTTGGAGCAAAGTGCGGCTTGCAGTCAAACGAGAGAAATTGTGCAAAAGTTTGCGCAAGAATGTAAAAGATTTGACCTTGCCAAGGCTGAGATTCTTAACATTGTCAATGTTAGGCCTTCCTCTGCTGTCGAGGTTTACACGGTAATTTTCCCCCATAATATGATGTTGTTAATCGCTTCACTTGCAGTTGTGATTATTGTAGTGCCTTGTTAATTTGTTGTTGGAATTTCGGTGTATTTTCTACCTACGTTACTGTTGTGTAATTTAAATTACTCACGGGTAATAAGTTCTCTTCGCTTGAAAGACGAAAGAAAAAAGGTTGACATAAGAAGATATGAGAACTAGTTTCTGTGTTTTGATTTGATACTAACAGACAATGAGTTCATCAGCAGCTGCTAAGGGGCTAATCCTCAAAGTATCGTTTTCTTTCCTGTGCAACTCTTTGATAAATCTCGAGAGAAATTTATAAATATTTATGCAAGGCTGGTTTGAGCCTTGTATCAATTCATGAATTGTCAGCAATTTTAGATCGATAAGAATGATTCTGTTTTCTGTTTAAGGAGTAACACAAGACTTCTTAAGCACTGGATACCAGTTCTTTTAACTTCATATGAGGTCAAAGAATTTTGGAAGAGATTGCTGATTCTTTTGGAGATGGGAACCTTGTTCATATCAAAGAGAATGTAACTGAAATACATATTATAAAAGACATTAAGAGTGACAATTATTTGTTATTAGGAGTATTTTCCATCATTCTTATTTGTTTGACGAAGAAAAGTGGAGATGATCTGGTAACTGTGAGTCTAGGCGTGCTTGAGAAGTTTCAGGATCAGTCTTGACTAATTTGTTTGTTTATTTACCCTTTTGCCAGATTGTAGAGGAATGTGATACACGTTTGGATGAAACAATTGATGAACTCGTAGATACTATAGTGCAAGTTTTGCCACCACATCCATCTCAAGTCGATTCTGAGAAGGAGGTTGCCGAGGAGGGCAAAGAAGAAACACCTGATGGTCAAGAAGCAGAACCTGTAACATGAGAACATGAGAACAGCTTCCAAGACCAATATCAATGTATAATCAGTACTTCATATAAATCGCGGTTTTTGCCTATTCCCTCATATTTTGTTAGTTTTTAAATTCGCTTGGCCTTGAATGACATTTATATGTGCTTTCTTGTTTTAGAAACTTAGACGGCACTAGACCATACGAGGTTTAGATATTCGTTCTTCATCTTCCCGGTGATACACAAAGAATAGTGTCTTGTTTTTGTGCGGGAGTATTGGATCTTCATTTTGGATGTCTTCTTGAAGTTGATTTTGTTATAGAACTTTATAATGAAATTGCCCGGCTAGATGGACCAGAGGGAAAAGCAGCAGGTGGAATGTCAGCCGGAAATGAATGTCTAATTAATTACAGGGTTGCTCTGAGTAATACTACGAACTTATTCAGAACTTACTAGGTTATGATCTGAGAAATTTTTCTGATGTTTCCAAAGATTGAGACCACATTTGGTTTAGATGAAGTGGTTATTTGACAATATCCTAGTATGAAACATTAACGTTTAGTCGTGGCCTTAATTTATCAAAATCCTACTGAAAGAGTATGAATATACGCTTTTTTCACGTACCGCGATCACTAGTCCAATTTTCACGCTGCCGGAGACTACTCCTATGTAGGCACTTAGGCACACAATGAAGTCAAACTTGTCGACTGCCCAGAGTTGGATGGCAGCTTCAATATCAATTAGAGTGATCATGGCAGCCATTATTATGGCCGAGAGCACGACAATGGGCGTATAGTGGAATAAAGGCGTGAGAAATAACAAGGTTATCATCACTGCAGTAGCCATCACAATGTTGGAAACCGCAGTCTTGCATCCTGCGTTGAAATTCACTACAGTCCTCGAGAATGGCCCTGGTGCATGGAAATGATATAAATTAGATTGGACGAAAAAAGAAGTATTTCCATGATTTTTCAACCTTTATAGAGACCTGTGGTTAAGTAGCAAGAAGTGCAGGATCCTGCAATGTTCATCATTCCAATGGCAATCATCTCTTTGTTTCCATCTATGTGATAGTTTTTGTATATTGCAAAGCTTCTTCCCACCGCTATTCCTTCCTGTATGTTCATAGACTTGCTACTGAGTTTCTATTTTGTGTCAATTAGTGTAGAAATTTAAGCGGTGTAAAGAACTTTTATTCTGGACAATTGTTGTAGCCGTACTATTTGGATGCCTGGTTTTCAGTTATCTTGGGCTGGGTTAATATCACCTTGAGAGTCAAATGGGTGGCTTAATCTGTGATCTTCTTAGATGGTAGCATCCTAGCATGCATGAATACCTTGTGTTTGCGCGGTCGGCTTGAGTGGAGGAGAATGCATTTGTTGACTAATGCTTATCATTTTCATTAATATGTTTTAGCCGAATTAGATATTCATAAAATGTTTTCCACCTCACCTGTTGTGATAGTTATTCGATGGCCATGTCAGTTTTTTGTTTTGTGAAACAAAGGTTGTTCATCTTTAAAATAATAAAAGGTTGTTCATTCTTTGTGTTCTGTTTCGTAATGGAACAATTAATTTCTTATGTTTGACTTTATCACAAACTTTAATCTATAAACAATATTATCCCCATTCAAATCATAAAATAAGAGGAACCCATTCAAGTGTGTTTACAAACCTTTGTGAGTGCATCCCTTGCTTGTATAACAAAATAGATTTTACCAAGATTTACATTTTAATTCTAAACAGATCTCTACCAGGCTGTGAAATGGACATCAGGCAGAAATTTTTCTTGATCTTTTTGATGCACCAAGTCGTGTTTAGAGTTCAATTGATTGCATTTGTAGTCGTGCTAATGTTTCTCATGGAAGGAGGTATGTTCGGTCGTAGACCTCGTAGAAGAGGGATAACTTACAGCATTGTCCGTCGTATTCCACATCAGATTAAATATGTAGATAAATTGTTGAATACGGGTGATACTCACGTTAAAACTCATTTTCGGATGAACCGTGATTGCTTCATGAAATTATGCTATCTGCTGCACGAATACGGGGGGCTAACCGAATCAAAGTATGTCGGAATATCGGCACAGGTATCTATGTTCTTGGATGTGTTGTCACACCACACTAAGAACCGTAAAGTAGGCACCCATTTTACTCACTCCGGCGAGACAGTTAGCCGTCACTTTCGCCGAGTGTTACTCGCTCTACTCAAATGCCATTCAACCCTTATAACTGAACCACAACCCGTAGATCTTGATCCCACATGGAAATTATTTCAGGTATATATTTCACACCAAGCTTTTGAGTATTACAGGCCACATTGGAACCTTAAAATTTTCTGAACTTTTTGCATTAATGCCTTACTAACTAATTCTGAAAATTTTGGCCTTTCCAAAAATTTAGGGCTGCCTAGGAGCATTAGACGGAACATACATCCAAACTCAAGTCCCCATAGTTGACAAGCCTAGGTATCGAACAAGGAACATGAGAACCGCATTATTGAAATGAGACGGAACTTTTTGTGGTTATACTTTATGTCGTTTTTTAGTGTAAACATGAGAACCGCATTATTGAAATGAGAATGGAATTACTAACGTGTTATCCGCTCAAACACGAGAACCTCATGGTTGGCATGAAAATGGAATTTATGAACATAACGTCAACAGTGTGGTTCTCATGGTTATACTAAAGTTTTAGCAACAAAAAGGTTAAATAATTTTTTATATAAATATATTAATCCCAGAATAGAACTCTAGAAACATTATAGTGTTTTCTCATTGGGAAACATGATCGAGATAATCTGAAAATGCATAAATCAATTTAAATTCTTGTAACACCATCAACTTACTTAGTAAATTTAAAAATGCTCCGAAAGTCACATTATTAGTAAAATATGGATACTCAACTATATTATTATTAAAATCCCCAAAGCTCAAAAACTAAAACAACAAAAAGGCATCAGTTGTTTTCCCGTACAAGAAAAAATTACAAATTAACAAGGAAAGATGCGGAGATGTACATATTTACATGTTTGTTCTTGCCTAATCAAATTTATGAAAATTGCATAAACCTTGAGTCCACAATTTTGCCATGTAACTATGGTCTGGTAAAAAGTACACACAGAATCAAGACTTCAAGATCTATAAATTTCTTCATGAACACAGTTTAAGCGAGAATTCTTCGTCTTCCCACGTTCCCACCTAAGATATCAAAGAAGATTCAAACTACCGTCTTCCAGATTCAAGATCTTGAACTGGTAAGCTGGAGTAAAGAGATGAGGAAGAACCCATTGCCGAGTTTTTGTTTCTTTCATTTGGCTGGATTTCAATCCCACGTTCAGAACTCTGCACATTATCTGAATTGGGGCGCGATTCTTCCAACATCTGCAAATATGCATAAGTCCTACAACCTACAACAAAGCATTGACAAGAGCAAGAACCCATCACCCCATTTCTGTTTCTGTTTCTGTTTCTTATGAAAAATAAAAAGAAGAAAAAAGATAACATACCGTCGACATGATATGGAGGAGGGAAGAACTGTAAATAGCAAAATGTGGCTATCACTAGACCTGCAAGAGAGAACTTCCATGAGTCTCAGTGCAGAATTTAGTAGTAGATACAGAATATGAGAAAATGCTGCGGACAAACCAAGTAGGCCTCCGGCAAAGACGTCCTGCCAATGGTGCCGATAATCATCCACTCGTGAAATGCCAACCAGAGATGCAACAAGAAGAGGAAACAAAACTATACAAAGTTTTGCAACGTGACCTCTACGGTCGAATACTTTTATCTTTCCAGACAAAAACAGTGCTAAGAAGCCCAGACCAGCAAAAGACCCTGCATATTAAAAATTCCAGGTTCCATCATACTGATGAGCGACGCCGAAGCTAAAAAGGAGAATAGTGCCATAGCATGTCAATAAAGAAACACACTCTAGAACAAGAGATGATAAAAAGATATCCCCAACACTTTGGTCTCCAAAAAAGTATGACAGAATAGGAAAAAGAAGAAGTTTTGCGACCTCTGTTCTTTGGCCATGGTTTTTAAGATTTTGTTAGTGGAACTAATTAGAACCGAAAGACCATAAAATCTAAGCTAAGGTGCTTGAAAGCAAAAACTGGTAATGCCTCTTCTGTCTTTGACAATGTGAAAACTGTCTTGCCATCACAAATATTTTAAAATACTAAAGAAACACATAATGCTGTTAGAAACTCATTGATAGAAACGCAGCATGCAACACAAAATGGAAAATACTGTGATGCACTGTTCGAGAGATCATAAACATATAGCTCCTAGAAGGAGATATCAGAAAAGGCTTAAGCCACGAGGATGTTTTTTCAAAATATTCAATAAGCTGACCAAGAAAGGTCAAAAGCCATCATAGTTCTCAAAAGTAGAGAAGTTAGATTTAGAAAAGAAAACTTTTTAAGCAAATATCAGAGCAAAAGCAAGAGCAGATTAGCAGTCACAAAAAGCTCTGTAACAACCATTTTCTAGATGAAATTAATCTTGTGCAAATCTATAGACATTCTTCCATAAAAATCTGTAAAAGAGCGGACAGGTAAAACTTTCTTGTCCCGATAAATGTGAATAATCTGATAGTAAATTTCCTGCTTACATGATGTGTGCCCACTAGGAAAGCTCTTATGCCCTATCCTTATAAGATTCTTGTCACCGTGGCAAACAACATTTCCCCATTGATCATAAGCCTGAAAAGCTACTGAATGTCAATTAAGCAGTGAAAGAACATTAAAAAAGTTCATTATTAGCTTAAAATATTAGTATTCTTTTAAGTTCTAAGCCTTAATACACTCACATCCTTTCCATCTGGAAAACATCTCCAAAAGAAGTCAGGCCGAGGGCGACCAACTGAATCTTTTATTGCATCAGTTAGGACTCCTGTTATGACGACGGAAAACAAAAGCCCTGTACAAACAAACATCTCTCATATCGTTATTTGAGAACGTCGATCACCATCCTGATAGTGTGTAGATGACAATAATTGTCACTCTTAAAGCAAGGGACCTGACCTATTCACCATACCTAGTATGGCATGATGAAGATCATATACATCTCTTCGACGAAGATAGAAGAACAGGAACACCACAATCGGCAACAGAACTGAATATATCTAGGAATATTTTAGAAAGTCAAAAATATGGAACTAAAGTTGTAGAACTTACACAAAAAGTATACAAGTCAAGTTAGTGAAAGTAACCATGACTTACTGGCACAGCCCATGAGGGAACTGTATTGCTCTTCAAAGGATACTTGAGGTCAGACATCATATCTTTCCCGACAAAGCGGTAGAATGGATGGATAATGATTAAAACCAGTAATATCATTCCTAACAATATAAGTATTAGCCAGTCATGCACGTGTTTCCTTGCCACTGTGACTCCATGGGACCTGATAGTATGAGCTCCAAGCTCAGATCCCCACATTTCACTCTGCAAAACATAATTGAAATGCCGCAATGAAAAGATTAAAAGAATATTGTCATGAAATAAAAAATATTGATGACTAATCATATAGAGATGATGAAAGAATTAATAGAGACGAGAGAGAGAGAGACGAGAGAGAGAGAGAGGGGATGTCATCGCTTGACAAAATTGTCGTGTCAGCAGGTGAAGATGGTAACACGATTCCACTATCCAAAAAAAGTACAGAACTGAAGAGCTACAAACATCTCATCCCAAAATCTCAATACACTTCAAACCAATATTTTTATTAACAAAAAGTCAAAATCTATTTTATGGTTGAACTTATACCACAATGTTGATTTTCCCGTCATTGCTTGGGAACTATTCTGATCATACTATATCAATATTCTTCTCAGCTCCCCTTAACAAGGCCTTTTATGCGCACCTAGGGAGACTTGTAATGTAGAATACAGAGACTCAACAAATATGCATAAGATCAGGTCTTGCTTCTATCGTAAGAAGCTATCGTGTACCACGAAGCAATAAATGTAGAATGACACTGTACAAGCTACATAAACTTGCTTGTGTCAATCTGATTATGATTACACACTCAATAACCAAAGCTTACTCATCCACAAACACCCTCACAACAAATGAAAATAAACTGAACTCTTATTAACATCTTTGACATACCTGATGGCTCTTTACTTCTATCAATGGGAAGTGGGGTTGAGAAAACCAGTCGTCAGTCCCTGCAGAAGTTTCAGCTCTCTGAAGTTGAAAACCAAAAATTAACATCAAAATGTCTTTCAGTCCGAGAGAACATGAGCTTGACTTAGTATAGGAAAAAGAAAAAGAAGAAAAAGAAAAAGTACCAACAGACAATGCTTTCATAAAAACCTAATCTTGATAAACTCAAAAGCAATCTGTGCTGTAATTAGCACTGGAACATATATATCGTGTACCTGACCATTGTATTGTGTCACTCAAAATAAACAAGTAGGAACGACGAAGTAAATAAGATAGAACGAACACCAGCTCCTAGCATATTAATTGCTAAAATAGCACACAAAAACATTAACTTAAAAGAAAATCTGAGATTCTACAGAAGATCATCTGGAGAAGAAAAAAAATTCCAAACTAGTAAATCATGCGAAACCTCTGAATAAATTTTCTTCAAGAAATACACATTCTTTATGCATGTGTGTATACGCGGACACATGTTTATAGGCACGCAAGTGTTGAGGCAACTAGGCCTGTCAAAGTCCGGGTAAGACCCGGACCCGGACCCGCCCAAAGCACATGGACGGGTCCGCATGTACGGGTCCGGACCCGAACCCGTTTGTAATTTTTTTTTTAAGGGTCTAAATACCTATTAACTAATTTAAAAGGACTAAAATGCAAAAAACAATTTAGAAAATAGAAAAAGACGTTCGACGACCAAATTGAAAAAAGCTCACGCACCCTAAAAAAAAACTCACACGTCACACCCGCACCCGCCGCCGGTCCGCCGTCGCCGGTCCACCGACGCTGGTCTTCCGTCGCTGTTCCGCCGCCGGCCTCATTCCGTAAGTAAAATCTCAACCTTTTTCGTTCAATTTGATTATGTTTTAGGGTTTTCAAATTAGGGCTTTTCTGTTAGTTGTTTAAATTTAGGGATTTTTGGGGTTAAGCAGGAATTTGAATTTAACGGTGATTTATATACAAAGGGGTAGTATTGTCTTGGGGCTTAATTTCTCCAATCTTTTTTTTTTCTTGGGATGAATTTGATTTGATACAGATGATGTATATAATCATTCTTTTTATTTTTTATTTTTTACAGCATTAAGAAGAAAAAAGAACAACATTATAAGACGCAGTTCTATTCCTTATTTTAGTTACGTTTGTCTGAAATTTTATTTATGTAAAACTCAGGTAAACAAAACTGCTCATACAGTTCTATTTTCTTTTTGATTTTATTCTCTTCTTATGTTGATTGAATAGTTCATTTTGCCTAATCTCGTTAGTTTTCGTTGATTACTGCAGATTCTTGTGTAAAGCTTTTGACTTTTGTTGATTTGGATAATTTCTTTGGTGTTTTGCTTGTGTAATGCTTAAGTTGTGCATTCAAAGCCTTGGAATTTGCGCATAATTCTTTTGTTTGGAACTCCATTTGATTTATCGTTTGGTTTGGGTAATTGGCATACCAAATTATGTTCTATCTTATAAATGCTGATTTTACTCGATGTTATCTTTTTATAAATGCAAATATATACGAAGGTATCAGCAAAAACTACCCGTGTAACCTCTAATTGGCAAAAATACCCCTGTTTTATAAAGTCAGAAGCAAAAAACCCCTTCCACCCCCAATTTGCACCACACTCGCCTTGCTTCCAAGTAGGACTGAATTTTTTGATCTCCCGCCGCCGTTTCTTGGTTTTGTCATCAATTTCTCGGTATATCTCCAATCCCTTTGTTGTTTATGCCCCTGCTGTAATGGTTTGTTGTTATAAGAATTGTATCAAACATTTTATGTGCAATAATTTGTTCTTTTAGTATCCATTTATCTCTGCATCATCAATTTTTACTTCAAGTTTTCAAATCAAATGTTACTTTTTCACTTTTTGCGAGTTGTTTAGGTCCTTGTTAAATTGCCTTAACTGATTTGAAAATGTTGGATAAATGGATTATCTGTAAACGGGATTTTGTTTGAAAGAAGAGGCTAATAATTTCTGTAAATCAAGATTTTTCATTTTCTTCTTCGTATTGTGATTTTCGTCAGATGAAACACTGTTCATGCCTACTCTAATTTTCCACCATTGAACTAATACTAATTTGTGAATTTATTTGTTGCCCATTATTAATCAGGTAGAAAAAATTGATTCTTGGTTGCAAACCCTAGTACTGGAGGAATAATTTACATCTTTCTTGAAGTACTCAGTAACTGACCCATGAAGATGTATGTGATTATTCAGTATAATTCTTCTCAAGATTTATAATTTAGTAATCTTGCAAACCCTTTTAGTATGAACTCCATTTTCGATATTTTGCAGAATTGAATCTAGTGCTGGGGCACTTACCAATTTTGAAGTGCTTGACCTTCTAAGGTCTAGAGGCGTCGGAAAAGATCCTACGCGTGTTATAGCCTCCGTGTCGCCCTCGGAGTTTAAGGTTGGAGATTCTTGCATTATTAGTTAGTCGTGTCGTGTTGTTCATTGTTGAAACGATTCCCCATTTGAGTTTCTGTATAGGTTTACGATTATTTGGAGCAAAGTGCGGCTTGCAGTCAAACGAGAGAAATTGTGCAAAAGTTTGCGCAAGAATGTAAAAGATTTGACCTTGCCAAGGCTGAGATTCTTAACATTGTCAATGTTAGGCCTTCCTCTGCTGTCGAGGTTTACACGGTAATTTTCCCCCATAATATGATGTTGTTAATCGCTTCACTTGCAGTTGTGATTATTGTAGTGCCTTGTTAATTTGTTGTTGGAATTTCGGTGTATTTTCTACCTACGTTACTGTTGTGTAATTTAAATTACTCACGGGTAATAAGTTCTCTTCGCTTGAAAGACGAAAGAAAAAAGGTTGACATAAGAAGATATGAGAACTAGTTTCTGTGTTTTGATTTGATACTAACAGACAATGAGTTCATCAGCAGCTGCTAAGGGGCTAATCCTCAAAGTATCGTTTTCTTTCCTGTGCAACTCTTTGATAAATCTCGAGAGAAATTTATAAATATTTATGCAAGGCTGGTTTGAGCCTTGTATCAATTCATGAATTGTCAGCAATTTTAGATCGATAAGAATGATTCTGTTTTCTGTTTAAGGAGTAACACAAGACTTCTTAAGCACTGGATACCAGTTCTTTTAACTTCATATGAGGTCAAAGAATTTTGGAAGAGATTGCTGATTCTTTTGGAGATGGGAACCTTGTTCATATCAAAGAGAATGTAACTGAAATACATATTATAAAAGACATTAAGAGTGACAATTATTTGTTATTAGGAGTATTTTCCATCATTCTTATTTGTTTGACGAAGAAAAGTGGAGATGATCTGGTAACTGTGAGTCTAGGCGTGCTTGAGAAGTTTCAGGATCAGTCTTGACTAATTTGTTTGTTTATTTACCCTTTTGCCAGATTGTAGAGGAATGTGATACACGTTTGGATGAAACAATTGATGAACTCGTAGATACTATAGTGCAAGTTTTGCCACCACATCCATCTCAAGTCGATTCTGAGAAGGAGGTTGCCGAGGAGGGCAAAGAAGAAACACCTGATGGTCAAGAAGCAGAACCTGTAACATGAGAACATGAGAACAGCTTCCAAGACCAATATCAATGTATAATCAGTACTTCATATAAATCGCGGTTTTTGCCTATTCCCTCATATTTTGTTAGTTTTTAAATTCGCTTGGCCTTGAATGACATTTATATGTGCTTTCTTGTTTTAGAAACTTAGACGGCACTAGACCATACGAGGTTTAGATATTCGTTCTTCATCTTCCCGGTGATACACAAAGAATAGTGTCTTGTTTTTGTGCGGGAGTATTGGATCTTCATTTTGGATGTCTTCTTGAAGTTGATTTTGTTATAGAACTTTATAATGAAATTGCCCGGCTAGATGGACCAGAGGGAAAAGCAGCAGGTGGAATGTCAGCCGGAAATGAATGTCTAATTAATTACAGGGTTGCTCTGAGTAATACTACGAACTTATTCAGAACTTACTAGGTTATGATCTGAGAAATTTTTCTGATGTTTCCAAAGATTGAGACCACATTTGGTTTAGATGAAGTGGTTATTTGACAATATCCTAGTATGAAACATTAACGTTTAGTCGTGGCCTTAATTTATCAAAATCCTACTGAAAGAGTATGAATATACGCTTTTTTCACGTACCGCGATCACTAGTCCAATTTTCACGCTGCCGGAGACTACTCCTATGTAGGCACTTAGGCACACAATGAAGTCAAACTTGTCGACTGCCCAGAGTTGGATGGCAGCTTCAATATCAATTAGAGTGATCATGGCAGCCATTATTATGGCCGAGAGCACGACAATGGGCGTATAGTGGAATAAAGGCGTGAGAAATAACAAGGTTATCATCACTGCAGTAGCCATCACAATGTTGGAAACCGCAGTCTTGCATCCTGCGTTGAAATTCACTACAGTCCTCGAGAATGGCCCTGGTGCATGGAAATGATATAAATTAGATTGGACGAAAAAAGAAGTATTTCCATGATTTTTCAACCTTTATAGAGACCTGTGGTTAAGTAGCAAGAAGTGCAGGATCCTGCAATGTTCATCATTCCAATGGCAATCATCTCTTTGTTTCCATCTATGTGATAGTTTTTGTATATTGCAAAGCTTCTTCCCACCGCTATTCCTTCCTGTATGTTCATAGACTTGCTACTGAGTTTCTATTTTGTGTCAATTAGTGTAGAAATTTAAGCGGTGTAAAGAACTTTTATTCTGGACAATTGTTGTAGCCGTACTATTTGGATGCCTGGTTTTCAGTTATCTTGGGCTGGGTTAATATCACCTTGAGAGTCAAATGGGTGGCTTAATCTGTGATCTTCTTAGATGGTAGCATCCTAGCATGCATGAATACCTTGTGTTTGCGCGGTCGGCTTGAGTGGAGGAGAATGCATTTGTTGACTAATGCTTATCATTTTCATTAATATGTTTTAGCCGAATTAGATATTCATAAAATGTTTTCCACCTCACCTGTTGTGATAGTTATTCGATGGCCATGTCAGTTTTTTGTTTTGTGAAACAAAGGTTGTTCATCTTTAAAATAATAAAAGGTTGTTCATTCTTTGTGTTCTGTTTCGTAATGGAACAATTAATTTCTTATGTTTGACTTTATCACAAACTTTAATCTATAAACAATATTATCCCCATTCAAATCATAAAATAAGAGGAACCCATTCAAGTGTGTTTA
This sequence comes from Misopates orontium, assembly GCA_946800315.1. Classification (NCBI taxonomy): domain Eukaryota; kingdom Viridiplantae; phylum Streptophyta; class Magnoliopsida; order Lamiales; family Plantaginaceae; genus Misopates; species Misopates orontium. The sequence continues at coordinate 16,595,177 of OX326950.1, read as the reverse complement.
CAAACCTTTGTGAGTGCATCCCTTGCTTGTATAACAAAATAGATTTTACCAAGATTTACATTTTAATTCTAAACAGATCTCTACCAGGCTGTGAAATGGACATCAGGCAGAAATTTTTCTTGATCTTTTTGATGCACCAAGTCGTGTTTAGAGTTCAATTGATTGCATTTGTAGTCGTGCTAATGTTTCTCATGGAAGGAGGTATGTTCGGTCGTAGACCTCGTAGAAGAGGGATAACTTACAGCATTGTCCGTCGTATTCCACATCAGATTAAATATGTAGATAAATTGTTGAATACGGGTGATACTCACGTTAAAACTCATTTTCGGATGAACCGTGATTGCTTCATGAAATTATGCTATCTGCTGCACGAATACGGGGGGCTAACCGAATCAAAGTATGTCGGAATATCGGCACAGGTATCTATGTTCTTGGATGTGTTGTCACACCACACTAAGAACCGTAAAGTAGGCACCCATTTTACTCACTCCGGCGAGACAGTTAGCCGTCACTTTCGCCGAGTGTTACTCGCTCTACTCAAATGCCATTCAACCCTTATAACTGAACCACAACCCGTAGATCTTGATCCCACATGGAAATTATTTCAGGTATATATTTCACACCAAGCTTTTGAGTATTACAGGCCACATTGGAACCTTAAAATTTTCTGAACTTTTTGCATTAATGCCTTACTAACTAATTCTGAAAATTTTGGCCTTTCCAAAAATTTAGGGCTGCCTAGGAGCATTAGACGGAACATACATCCAAACTCAAGTCCCCATAGTTGACAAGCCTAGGTATCGAACAAGGAACATGAGAACCGCATTATTGAAATGAGACGGAACTTTTTGTGGTTATACTTTATGTCGTTTTTTAGTGTAAACATGAGAACCGCATTATTGAAATGAGAATGGAATTACTAACGTGTTATCCGCTCAAACACGAGAACCTCATGGTTGGCATGAAAATGGAATTTATGAACATAACGTCAACAGTGTGGTTCTCATGGTTATACTAAAGTTTTAGCAACAAAAAGGTTAAATAATTTTTTATATAAATATATTAATCCCAGAATAGAACTCTAGAAACATTATAGTGTTTTCTCATTGGGAAACATGATCGAGATAATCTGAAAATGCATAAATCAATTTAAATTCTTGTAACACCATCAACTTACTTAGTAAATTTAAAAATGCTCCGAAAGTCACATTATTAGTAAAATATGGATACTCAACTATATTATTATTAAAATCCCCAAAGCTCAAAAACTAAAACAACAAAAAGGCATCAGTTGTTTTCCCGTACAAGAAAAAATTACAAATTAACGAGGAAAGATGCGGAGATGTACATATTTACATGTTTGTTCTTGCCTAATCAAATTTATGAAAATTGCATAAACCTTGAGTCCACAATTTTGCCATGTAACTATGGTCTGGTAAAAAGTACACACAGAATCAAGACTTCAAGATCTATAAATTTCTTCATGAACACAGTTTAAGCGAGAATTCTTCGTCTTCCCACGTTCCCACCTAAGATATCAAAGAAGATTCAAACTACCGTCTTCCAGATTCAAGATCTTGAACTGGTAAGCTGGAGTAAAGAGATGAGGAAGAACCCATTGCCGAGTTTTTGTTTCTTTCATTTGGCTGGATTTCAATCCCACGTTCAGAACTCTGCACATTATCTGAATTGGGGCGCAATTCTTCCAACATCTGCAAATATGCATAAGTCCTACAACCTACAACAAAGCATTGACAAGAGCAAGAACCCATCACCCCATTTCTGTTTCTGTTTCTGTTTCTTATGAAAAATAAAAAGAAGAAAAAAGATAACATACCGTCGACATGATATGGAGGAGGGAAGAACTGTAAATAGCAAAATGTGGCTATCACTAGACCTGCAAGAGAGAACTTCCATGAGTCTCAGTGCAGAATTTAGTAGTAGATACAGAATATGAGAAAATGCTGCGGACAAACCAAGTAGGCCTCCGGCAAAGACGTCCTGCCAATGGTGCCGATAATCATCCACTCGTGAAATGCCAACCAGAGATGCAACAAGAAGAGGAAACAAAACTATACAAAGTTTTGCAACGTGACCTCTACGGTCGAATACTTTTATCTTTCCAGACAAAAACAGTGCTAAGAAGCCCAGACCAGCAAAAGACCCTGCATATTAAAAATTCCAGGTTCCATCATACTGATGAGCGACGCCGAAGCTAAAAAGGAGAATAGTGCCATAGCATGTCAATAAAGAAACACACTCTAGAACAAGAGATGATAAAAAGATATCCCCAACACTTTGGTCTCCAAAAAAGTATGACAGAATAGGAAAAAGAAGAAGTTTTGCGACCTCTGTTCTTTGGCCATGGTTTTTAAGATTTTGTTAGTGGAACTAATTAGAACCGAAAGACCATAAAATCTAAGCTAAGGTGCTTGAAAGCAAAAACTGGTAATGCCTCTTCTGTCTTTGACAATGTGAAAACTGTCTTGCCATCACAAATATTTTAAAATACTAAAGAAACACATAATGCTGTTAGAAACTCATTGATAGAAACGCAGCATGCAACACAAAATGGAAAATACTGTGATGCACTGTTCGAGAGATCATAAACATATAGCTCCTAGAAGGAGATATCAGAAAAGGCTTAAGCCACGAGGATGTTTTTTCAAAATATTCAATAAGCTGACCAAGAAAGGTCAAAAGCCATCATAGTTCTCAAAAGTAGAGAAGTTAGATTTAGAAAAGAAAACTTTTTAAGCAAATATCAGAGCAAAAGCAAGAGCAGATTAGCAGTCACAAAAAGCTCTGTAACAACCATTTTCTAGATGAAATTAATCTTGTGCAAATCTATAGACATTCTTCCATAAAAATCTGTAAAAGAGCGGACAGGTAAAACTTTCTTGTCCCGATAAATGTGAATAATCTGATAGTAAATTTCCTGCTTACATGATGTGTGCCCACTAGGAAAGCTCTTATGCCCTATCCTTATAAGATTCTTGTCACCGTGGCAAACAACATTTCCCCATTGATCATAAGCCTGAAAAGCTACTGAATGTCAATTAAGCAGTGAAAGAACATTAAAAAAGTTCATTATTAGCTTAAAATATTAGTATTCTTTTAAGTTCTAAGCCTTAATACACTCACATCCTTTCCATCTGGAAAACATCTCCAAAAGAAGTCAGGCCGAGGGCGACCAACTGAATCTTTTATTGCATCAGTTAGGACTCCTGTTATGACGACGGAAAACAAAAGCCCTGTACAAACAAACATCTCTCATATCGTTATTTGAGAACGTCGATCACCATCCTGATAGTGTGTAGATGACAATAATTGTCACTCTTAAAGCAAGGGACCTGACCTATTCACCATACCTAGTATGGCATGATGAAGATCATATACATCTCTTCGACGAAGATAGAAGAACAGGAACACCACAATCGGCAACAGAACTGAATATATCTAGGAATATTTTAGAAAGTCAAAAATATGGAACTAAAGTTGTAGAACTTACACAAAAAGTATACAAGTCAAGTTAGTGAAAGTAACCATGACTTACTGGCACAGCCCATGAGGGAACTGTATTGCTCTTCAAAGGATACTTGAGGTCAGACATCATATCTTTCCCGACAAAGCGGTAGAATGGATGGATAATGATTAAAACCAGTAATATCATTCCTAACAATATAAGTATTAGCCAGTCATGCACGTGTTTCCTTGCCACTGTGACTCCATGGGACCTGATAGTATGAGCTCCAAGCTCAGATCCCCACATTTCACTCTGCAAAACATAATTGAAATGCCGCAATGAAAAGATTAAAAGAATATTGTCATGAAATAAAAAATATTGATGACTAATCATATAGAGATGATGAAAGAATTAATAGAGACGAGAGAGAGAGAGACGAGAGAGAGAGAGAGGGGATGTCATCGCTTGACAAAATTGTCGTGTCAGCAGGTGAAGATGGTAACACGATTCCACTATCCAAAAAAAGTACAGAACTGAAGAGCTACAAACATCTCATCCCAAAATCTCAATACACTTCAAACCAATATTTTTATTAACAAAAAGTCAAAATCTATTTTATGGTTGAACTTATACCACAATGTTGATTTTCCCGTCATTGCTTGGGAACTATTCTGATCATACTATATCAATATTCTTCTCAGCTCCCCTTAACAAGGCCTTTTATGCGCACCTAGGGAGACTTGTAATGTAGAATACAGAGACTCAACAAATATGCATAAGATCAGGTCTTGCTTCTATCGTAAGAAGCTATCGTGTACCACGAAGCAATAAATGTAGAATGACACTGTACAAGCTACATAAACTTGCTTGTGTCAATCTGATTATGATTACACACTCAATAACCAAAGCTTACTCATCCACAAACACCCTCACAACAAATGAAAATAAACTGAACTCTTATTAACATCTTTGACATACCTGATGGCTCTTTACTTCTATCAATGGGAAGTGGGGTTGAGAAAACCAGTCGTCAGTCCCTGCAGAAGTTTCAGCTCTCTGAAGTTGAAAACCAAAAATTAACATCAAAATGTCTTTCAGTCCGAGAGAACATGAGCTTGACTTAGTATAGGAAAAAGAAAAAGAAGAAAAAGAAAAAGTACCAACAGACAATGCTTTCATAAAAACCTAATCTTGATAAACTCAAAAGCAATCTGTGCTGTAATTAGCACTGGAACATATATATCGTGTACCTGACCATTGTATTGTGTCACTCAAAATAAACAAGTAGGAACGACGAAGTAAATAAGATAGAACGAACACCAGCTCCTAGCATATTAATTGCTAAAATAGCACACAAAAACATTAACTTAAAAGAAAATCTGAGATTCTACAGAAGATCATCTGGAGAAGAAAAAAAATTCCAAACTAGTAAATCATGCGAAACCTCTGAATAAATTTTCTTCAAGAAATACACATTCTTTATGCATGTGTGTATACGCGGACACATGTTTATAGGCACGCAAGTGTTGAGGCAACTATGAAATTGTCAATAAAAGACACTCACAACATACTGCCAAACTGCCGATAGGCTGAGTTTCTTTGCTCGTCTTTTCATTCATTTTTATTTCTTTTTGGCGGGATAAGAATTGTGTTTGCTTCTCGTTTCTTTTCTCGTCTCAACCATAAGTTCATCAACGATGAGAAATAACCTCCCAGACGCAATTGCTGTATTACACACTATATGAATCGAATGCTTGAGACATTCGCTTGTGAAATAGAAAAGTGCAAGAAAAAAAAAAAGTGCATCACTTCTCCATTCTCAACTTGATCAATCACTTCACTATCTCCATAAATAACGAAATAAAATCCAACTACTTCCCATTTTCAGAATAGAAGTGCATAAGCAAACAACAATTTGCAGGAACCCAAAGAACATGTAGTAATAAAAGATCTATCTATTGAACTACAAGTGATTCTATAGTCTACTATCACAAATGAAAAATGGCAGTGGAGCGATAATTAAAAATGAACAAATGAAAAACGGATAAGTGAAGAAAAGCACAAACCTGTGCACGAGAAAAAACCCTAAAACCCATTAAAGAAAAGCTGGATCCAAAATCACATCAGTAACCGCGAACAAGCAAAATTGGAATGTAATTTGTCAATTAATTAGTATGCCCGCAGTTGAGTCGAGCTTCAAAGTTCAAATTAATTAATCGGATCACAAAAAGCTATGTATTTGTTGTTCATGAAAAGGAAATAAATGTGCAACTTGCAAGCACGTTTAAACGGGTCCACTCCACACAGTCAGTCTTTATGAATTATCCCCATCTAAAGAAAAATAAATAAATGAATTAATTAATAATTACTTCATGTTAACCATTATTGACATTAAAATAGTAAACTAGTTGAAAAATCAAAAGGAATGTGTACCCCTTTTTTTCTTTTGGAAGACACAAGTTTGCGAAGGATTTTCCTAAATGGCCCAAGTGTGGTGGTGATAACTGATAAGCAACAGTTAAAACTGAGGCGTTTCTTTTTCTTTAAGTTTTACTTCTTTTTTCCTAGGATGGTTGAGAAAAATTACTAGATATTGGCGGGTCCCGTCCCTAATGCGTATCAAGTATCCCGCTTGGGCAAGTATTGGATATCCGCTCTCCATGTCTCTCCCCCATTTTTCCAGCTTTTAATGAAGGTGCCACATTTTCATCTTTCAAAATGAAAACGTGATACTTTCAATCTTAAATCAAAGTGATAATAAACTATTATTTTGTCGCAAAATGCAAAATATTTTGAAATATGATAAATTTTAAAATGCAACAGTATAGATTCATACGATTTAGATACACTAGTTAAAATCGAAGATTTATCTATCAAATCATATGATCCATATTCATATGCCAACAACTAACTAGTTACAAGCATTTATCATAAAAAAATAAGCTTTATAAATTACTAATATATTGGGGTCAAAATGAGATTTTCAAAAGTACGAGGACTAAAGTAAAAATATGAAAATAATTTTATTTTCTTCCAAATTTCAAGATTTTACAGACCCAAACCCAATTGAGTTCGAGAATCGTGAAGGCAGTACCAATTCCTGATCCCAAACCAACCTTTAGGGTACCCAAACTCGCTTTATCCATTCCAAACGAGAAATACTTGATAGTAACGGTTCATGTGTGAGTACCCTTTTTTTTCTCCCCCCCCCCCCCCCCTAATGGGTATCCATTATATGTAATTCAACTAATAATAATGTACGTCAAGTTCGTGCAAGATTCTAATTAAAATATTATGGGTACTAGAAGAAAAAAAAAAAACAAACAAGTTTGAGGGAATGCAAGGTTACTCCATGACGAGTCAAAAAAAGGTGCATCTGGAAAATTAACCCTATAATCAGAAGATTAGATATCTCAACGGACATAGTAGTTTGGTTGAATATTGAAAATTACTTTAGTGTACCCTCATAGGAAAGCATTAATTATGGCTGAGTATTCAACTTTCCCCAATGTTGTTATTATAGATATATCAATGATAAGTAAAAAAAAAAAAAAAAAAGAAGAGATTTGTCAGTGATGGGTAATTTGTATAATTTGTTTTACGTTCATAAAGTATGTCTTTAAACATCAAAATGGATATAATATGATAAAGAAGTGGTACGAACAAGTTGTCTCATCCAACACCTTGTTTTCTAAATGCTTTGGACATGTTTCGTTGCTGCCAGATAATAATTAAGATGTTAGGTGTGGGGGTATTAATTCACAACCTATTTTTGGACAACCAATAAAGAGGGCTCGTTAGCTGGTAATGAGGGGTAAGTTGGTGTTTGCTTTTGGATATAAGGTTGTCATTACACATAATTATTTTCGCTTTTACCCGCCATTACGCATTTTTTATTAACGGTAAAATTAAAAAAAAACACAAAAACACAAAAACAAAAACAAAAACAAAAAATTTAAACTTAGCTTTTCTAGGCAGCGCAATTTTACACTCTTCTCTTCATACTTTTTTCGAATCATAAATTGTACCCATCTTCTTCCTCGCCTGCATAATGGGTACCCATACCGACTACACATGAAGTAACGATTTGTTGCATGCGGACCTCGCACTAGTCAAAGACGAACTCCTGGTGGTGGATCCCCTCAACTCGCAATCCTTACCTAATAATATTCTGATTTAAGCGGTGTCACTAATTGAAGCAGTTGTTACGCCATATATGTTGGAGATACACATTTTTGGATTTAAACACTCTAATTTCCAATAACATATGATGCCATTGACCGCATTTCCCTATCTCCAAAGGTAATTGTTTTGTATTTGTAGTTATTTTCTTCGTATCTCAATGTTTAATGTCTTCTGCCCCAATTTTAGTGTGTATAAGGGTGTTCTATTCCAATATTTGGACGATTACATATGATTTGGGTGTTTACGGTTATCCTGATTGAATAATTTGTTGTAATTTAATGCTATCTATGTGCACTACTTGGTTTGTGGTAATGTAAGTAATCCAAATTTGTCTACAGCTATTTGTGTACTTTATGAAGTTGTAGTATTTTTGGTGGCGAGTGGAAACTATACACCTTCCAACTCATGTTTTTATTATGCATTTGGTTGACTCTCATTCGGATGTATCAAAATCGCTGGTACAAAGTTTAGGTGTCAATCTCTAATAGAAAGTGTTCATGGATGCGAATGTAAATTATCTCGGTTTATCTATGTAAGAACATTTTTTGTTAATTAAGTGCAACAAATTATTGACAGTTAAGTATCATAAACGAGTCGACACAATCTTCAACGATATTGCTTCAATTTCTAGTTATATAGTCCAAAAAATAGTGGAGGAATCAAAACTTTGTGACGAGAATTCTATACTAAAAAAAAAAGTGATATTTTATTGTCTTTTGGGGTATAACGGTGCAATATTATTCTTTACAAAGTATTATCTGTTGGGAATAAGCTCTAAATATCGTTATTTTTTTTTATAAACCTTTTTTTAATGGTGCAATGCTATCCTAGTAATTGAAGTAAAATGAAGGACATAAGACTCAACTGGTATATCATGTAGACATTTTTTTTTCCAATGTTTCAATTTATCTTATGATTTATAATAATTTTATTTTAATAGCCTCAACTCGACGTGGCACATTGGACAAGGTACTAAAAAAATCAACATGGAGTGTCCAATGCGAGCGTGCTTTCTTCATTTTGCTACCATACTACGTCATTGGACATGATATGTGGATAGTTGCTAGTGTCGAGAGTGCAATCAAATACATTTGGAATATATTTACTCAGCATGACACTCGAGGCGGTACACGATAGATGAGATACTCTCACAGATGATCTTCATTAAGAAAACTTTCAATCAGTTTCAGAGGTTCATAAAGAGTTAATGCATAATTCTCGAAATTCGTTCTGGAGAGGTCGCAATAACCACCGCTTAGGAACCAAATATTCCAAAGTTATTCTCTGGCCAATATGGATCATTTTTGTTTTCGCTCTTAAACAATTTCTACTTCTTCTTCCAAGTGCATGATAACCCCAAGGGGTTGTGGGTTTTTTTCTACCAATTGGGCTCTCCCTTCACCACCCCCAGGGGATGGTCTACAGGGTTCATAACTACTCCTTTTACTACAGGACGCTTACCTAGCCAATGCTTGGATTCGACTCTACCCAAATTTTTCTGGTTCGCCCCAACATTCCCCACTTGTCCGACTGTTGCTGAGCAGTTTTTGGATATCAAACAGACCTCCCCAGAAGGTAATTTTAATGTGACCGATTTCCCCTCTTTTGCAACGACACATGCTGCTTTAACTAATTGTCCACCCTTTCCAAGTGTGATTTCTATGTTATGTATGGCCGTGCCTAAGGTCATATCGGTTGAAGTAGATTCCTCTTTTTGATCAATCAAAACCCCTTCCCAAACTGTACAAGCTTCTTCCGAAGCATACAGCTTTCTGGATGTAGATGATGATATCTATAATAGACTACAGTATGTAGTTTCTCTAGATTGATTCTAAAAGGAAAACACTACTTATGATCGTTTTTAACCGTTGGTGTGCAGGAAACAGTCTTTGACTTTCACTTTTGCAAAATTTTCCTTCTAGCATACTGACATCAACATGATTTCTTCGTCACACATGGAGCAGCCCTACTCCTCGAAGAGATAAATTGGCGTTCTTATCCTAAAAACTATGGGCTATTGTTAGGAATAGAAATTAACTTGGATTAAAAACCTAAATGTAGTTTGTTTGTATGTATTTTATCTATTGACTAGTAACTATCTATTTTGTGTTGGTGACATGTTAGCCGATGTTGTGATTCTGAATAATTGAATAATGACTGTAAATTAAGAAGCTATTTGGAGAGTCATGTTTGTAAGGAGGCCAATACTAAATTTTGAAGCTTAATCTAATTGGCTCTTGCAAAGTTGGTAGATGGTTTTAAATTCCTTTCTCCTTTTGGCATTAAAATAATGTGCATGGTAGTGTGTGGATGTGTTTCTCTCTACTTCCGTGTAAATAGGAACCAATTTTGTCTTTTATCCTTGTCTTATTAAAAGTGCAAAGTTGATAGGAATATTTACTTCTACATATAGCACATACCTGATCTTCATCAGCAAAATTCAAAATTGGTCCAACTTAGTTGATAATGTTTGATTTTTTCCTTGACTCAAGTTACACCTATCCACCTTCAATTAATTAATGACTCATTCTTAGGATAGGATGAAAAGTACACGACTACAATATCATTTACTTGGTGGCAACAACTAACCGCCGCTTGAAAAATAAAAAATTACAAGTAGTCTTGTGTTATTAATAGGTAACCAAAATGAAACGATTCGCAATTTGTAAGTGTGCACTGGAGTGGAATGGTTTATAGCTACAAACAACTCTAATACGTAATGTTGCATCTACATGATGTGTATTGTCTTTGCTAATTTAAATAGTTCTTGTAGTTATTTAGGACAAATGATTAATGTCACACTAAGTTTGCAGAAAAATCATGATGTTATATTTAACTATATTGGTATCTTGTGTTATAAATAAAGGTAGAAAACATACCAACTGCAATACAACCATCATCCTCCAACCTATCGGATGAGACATGGACCGAAACAACTACATTTCGTGTTCCTCGTAGAGGTACTATGCAAGAAAGTAGTAACCAGGTTAATCCATATGGTTGCGGACAAGCTATTGGATATTCAAAGGGCTTCGTGAATTATCTTGTCCAGAAAAACAAGAAACTTTAAGCCAAAACCAAGAGTCGAGGTTGCGTCCAAAAATCAATTACCCCCCTCCTCATCGTTTCATGGCTTCTAACTGTCATACTCATTCATTTAATATTGAAGAAGTAGAAGACGGTAAAAAAATGTATAACATCAAGTCCATTTCCTGCTCTGGATTCATAAATCTCTTACACAATATCTAAAGAAGACCTTTTTAAAATATTGTCTATCCAAATTCCACATGTTGCATTGGGTTCTTAAGCAAAGCAGGACAATTTTATCAAAATGAACTCATTCATCCATTGAAATATTTGCAAAAAAGAAGCATTTGAAAGCATTTTTTCATAAATAACATCTCACTGCTCAAATTCAAGTGGGACAAAGTGTTAATTCATGAGTCATATCTTACTGAAACCTAATAAGAGTAGACGATGTGTACCTGAAAAAATCACACGAATCCTTTTATTTCACGTGGGAGTCCAAGAATCTTCAAGTTATCAGAAATAATTAGAATCTTGACGGCTAGAGATTTTGGAAATAATTAGAATTTTGAAGTTTGTCCAGTACATGAATGCATACAATTTTCTATTGCATATACAAATTCTATTTTTAAAGTCACAACTAGTCCGCAAGATGATTGTATTTTAAAAACTTTCATTGCATGTTTTCTAAGCTTAAGCAAACACTCTACACATCATGTCTCGAAGAACTCCGACACAGGCCACGGCTCGTCCGCAATCATATTTTGTCTATTCTGAGTCGTGGACACCGATGATAGACTCTTAATTCATTGATGTCTTGGTTGATGAAGCCACTACGAATGATAGGACCCTTTCTAAAAGTGACACTGTGATAATTTGCATAGCGCAACACCAGATTAATGAAGAATTTAATACTAATATTCATTTTCTGCCAATGCTTTGCTCAATTCCGTAAACTACAAAAATACTATATGGTATTTGATTTCATCATTTTCTTGAGCAACGTGTACTACAACAAGAAAAATAACAAAGTTTACGCCTTCAGATCTTACATGTAGGATTGTATTATATAGGTAAGAATTCTTCATTATGTATCGGTTTAGATTTATAATCGTATAATGTTTTGAATCATAGAATAACCTTTTTGAAATTCAACAATGTTTAGAAGTACTCCCTTCCTGAGTTATATATGAATGAAGGAGAGTCCGCGTGGGAGTCCCTTTTGAAGATATTCGGATCTGACTCGGTGAAAGCAACCAAATGCGTTTTTTAGGCATTGTCCATAGCAGAATAAATCATGCATGAAGGATCATATAAAAAAATACAAAATATTTTGAAAAATTTTGGACTCAGTTAGGGCAGGAGAAGTCAAGTCATTCACTACTATAGATCAAAGTTTCTTATCTTTTCGCCGAAAAAAATTAAAACGTTTCCATTTTTTACTGTATGAAAACGAAATATGAAATAGTTTTACATCTATTGCATTGTAATTCTTTTTTAAGTTTAGCACACTGAAACTTACAGTGGAAACAAAAATTTCATCATTACTCACTACAATGCAAGAGAATGATTCTTTTGTCAAAGAAATCAGTTAAGAGCTCAAGTTATTGGGTATAAGAGAAAATATAGTGCATACATGCATGTTATCATCCACATTCATTGAGACGCTAGAATAAAGGAGTTTGTGGACCTACTGATTGAGGCGATGAAGCGGGAGCTACTGGTTCTTCCAACAATGAAACTAGAGCGGGTGGCATCCTTAATAGTTAATACGTATATATTAATATCCTTTTGATGTACAAGAAAGCATTTGTTCTTCCTCACTTCATTTAATCCCACACATTACTTGGTCCCGAACGCATACTTCTTTTTCTTGTAGACGTCCATTAGCTTTCCTTGTTGGAATACTATTAATGTGTCATTTAGGACAAAAAATATGTGATAAGTTTAGGACAAAAAGGTTTTGAAGCCATGTTCATGAGTAGTTTTGAAGTACTTTTACCAGGTTTTAAATGTTGTATCTGACAAAAACTCATAATGCTCTATTTGGTGACATTTTATTAGCTACCGAAAAAGTTTAACATGTAAATGAGCTGATGTTATGGATTGTTTTTAAGTTCAAAAAGATAAAGAATATGGCTGAGTGTTTACTTTTTGGATTAACTTTTCGTAAATGTGCATAGGCAGGTTGGATATTTATCTATGGTTGTAGACTACTTCTAAAAGATGACAATGATGATTGCTCGTATTCTGGATTCCCATATTTTATGTTCGGAGATTAGGTACTTCTTGATGCTCCTGATGGATGTTTAGTTCCATATTTATCGAATTGCTGATTTTCTGGTGCTAGGTAACAATGCCTTTAATCTTTAACCATGTTCATGGTTTTACTTATTGTGATGGTTCCATTTATTAATGTTTAATCGATGACGGAGTAACTTTGAATATTGAACTATTATCCTCTTGAAAGTTTACAGCTTCACAAAACTGGTTCATCTTGAAATGTCAATATTGTAAGCATGGAGATTAAGTGGTTGTTTCTATACCAAGGCAATAGTGAACTTCATCATGTCTTGTATCAAGCTAGCCTTTCTTTCAGCTCTCAACTGAGAGGGGAAACATTTCATGTTCATATTCGTCTGAATAAGGACTCTTCTCTGCATTATAGGACTTAAATATCCAAAATACTCGTCATTTTCTCAATTCCTTTCTTTTTTCCACAAATAATTGCTATGCTTATTATTTGACAGGTGATTCATTCTATAATGTGGGTTGACTCAACTGGAGGTTCAAAGGTAAAGTTGACGCTAAGTTCACATTCTTCTCAACACCATTATATAGATTGTATTCTAGTTGTCTAACTTTGAAGCTTATCCATTCAAGACTATGATGATATGCTCGCTTTATGTCATCATGTATCCTTTATTTTGTAATGAAACTTCTCTGAATTTTATGCATACTATATAGATGCTACTTTATACATGAATCCGGAACTCTTTCAAGGCCAACAACTATGGAAAATTTTAATCACATTTGGTAGGATAAAGCAAGGTACAAACTCTTTTTATTCTTCTGCTCGGACGGACCTCTTTACCATCTATCTCTCATAATTATGCGCCATATCATCCTCCACAAACCCCAAATACCAATTCATTTGCACTAGAGGTATTCCTTTTTAATAGTTAACTATCTAATGTTTTTCTACATGGCTCACGTACCTTTAATAATATTTTCTTTTACCATTTTGCAGATCATGTAGGTTGGTTCCACAGTATATTTGCATAGCATGGATGATAGTTCAAAAATTGTAGCAAAAGTTCTCATTGAAAGCTTAGACCCATTCAAGGTTATAGCACATGAGAAGTTGGAAAATAGTTGGTGTGAAGTAAAAGATAGTGTTACAATGGAATTTGAAGAACCACTACTTCGATCTATGGAAAAATATTAAAGTTATTGGAAATGCAATTGGTTGTAGCATCGCGTGGCCTGAGTTTCTGGTATACTTATTTCATTAATTTTGACATGGTATTTTCAAGTTTCTTGAATCTTCACTTAATAACTAAGCTTAATATCTCTTGTTTTGATTCATAGGTTGTGGTGGATGAAGTATGGTAGGAAGTTGTTAGCAGAATGTTATATAAGCATGTTATAGTGATAAGGTTTATGGACGAACAATTTTAGTTGATATCTCTATTATAGATCATATTGATATAAGTTGATGTTTATCAAGTACATAAAATAGTACTTAAATAAGTGTTTTGTAACTTTTCTTTCTTGTTATGTTTTAGCACTTGGTTAGTATATCTTTTATCTTCTTTGGTTCCTTGTTTTAGATCACGTTGAATTTTAAATTAATATGAATACTCGATTACCAAATGGTTTTGTTTGCATTTGTATTCTTTACATGAAAAAATGCTCGGTAAATAAAGATATCGAGAGTTTTTTTGGTTATTTGTATAAAAAATTATTTTCATGTAAATGACACTTTTGAGCGTAAGAATATACATGTCCACAAATTCATATATTGTGATGCCTTTTTTTGTGTCTGCACATCTCCTTAAAGTGACATATTTTGTTGCGTTAGCACATGTACATATGACGCCTTTTATTGTCACAAATGTAGTTAGTTAAGTTAGTTAAAAAGCCTTTTTGTGACACAAAAAAGTGTCACTAAATAAGTTCATATGAGACGCTAATATGCGTCACAAAATCATAAAAACCGGTAGTTACGCTCACGAATGAGACGTTTTTCACAGTCGTCACTAAAAAATAAGCGTCACTAAATCTGATTTTTTGTGACATTTACCCGCGTCACAATAGCCAGTTTTTCTAGTAGTGACTACACTCTAACACGCACACAAGACGTAGAGGAGGAATTTCTATCACTCAACTCTAGACTTGTTACAAAATTAATAGATTACACATGTATTAATAGAGTTTTCTTAACATGAACTTAATCTAGTTCATGTACCATCACTTAATTACATATAATGCACCACTCGTAGTATATAAATTCTCCAAAAGACAAATACATAATTATTTTAATTTGTGTACTACAACATTCTATATAATAATTATTCAAGCATTTAGTGAATCAACGAAAGAAGTTTAAAATTCGACATTCTCCCTTAATCTTGTTTTATTTGCATCTAGAGATATCTTCTTCACGGTTTGGAAAGGCTCAACCTTGGTCTTGACTCTTGAGAATTCACAAACTTATAATTCATTTCTTTCTTGGATAATTTTATACCATCTTTGTCATTTTTGCAAGCAAATAGCAAAGTGATAGTTTCATCTTCACCAAGATCTGCACCATCACCCTTAATCTCGACAAAGATGGTTTTCTCCTCTATATTATTCTAGCATTCTCAAGAATAATGACCAAACTCATGACAAGTGTAGCATTCAACCTTCGATTTGTATAAGTATTGCCTCTTTGGCATCTACCACAGCCACAACCTTATCCACACCCTATACCTCTTTGAGACGTGTCATACATCTTCGCTTGTTTTAGTGAAAGTTTCACTTTCAATACGTCAATTAGTTCTTCAATCGGTTTCTTCAACTGTTCTTCATGAGCTTGTAGAGATCCAGTAAGCTCCTGAATCATCATGGTATCCAAATCTTTGAACTCTTTAATTGCAACAACAATATAGTAAAATTTCGGATCTAAAGATCGCAAATTTTTTTCAACGACGTGACTATTTTCCTTGTCATCCTCATATCTTTTAATTTGGTTGACACTAACCAACACTTTTAGGATATAATCTAAGACACTCTCAGATTCGTTCATTTCCAGTGATTCAAATTTTCCTCTTAATGTTTGAAGATGGAACTTCTTCACTTTATTAACTCCTTTAAACGAAGTTTGAAGAATCTCTCGTGCTTGTTTAAAGGTGGTTGGCTAGCCACTTTCTCAAATATCTTGTCATCCAAACTTAATGGATGATAGTGAGCGCCTTTAAACCTTCTTTATGAAGGATGCATCTTCATCTTCAACAACATGTTCTACAGGCCCCCCAATATTATAGGTCCAAGCAAAGCCTTCATCCAAATGGACCAATTATCATAATATTTTTTGGTGAGCATTGGAACTTAAGATTCCAATTGACATAATTTCTTCAAGCTTCTCTTCGAACACAAATGATTAGTTAATATCATTTTGTTGAAAGAAATATGGATGAACAAGTCAAGACTCAACACTCTAACACACAGAAGAAGTGGATGGGGAGTTTTTATCACTCAACTCTAACTGACTTGTTACAAATTTACTAGATTACATAGTTATTTTTAGGATTTTCCTAACATGAAGCTAGTTTAGTTCGTGTACCATCACTTAATTGCATGAAATTCATCTGCATTAGAACATGAATCTCACCAAAAGACAAATGAAAAGTTGCACTCTTTGTTTTTGAAACTATGCATTGTATTTGTTGGGATTTATCCTACAATGTTTGGGTTTTTCTGTTTTTTCTAACAAAGAACTCGAAAATTGCATAATAAATTCAAATTGAACTAAAAGGAAAATTGCAGAGAAAATTAGAAAATGATACGTATGGCTCTGGTACCAAATTGATAGATATCGGGAAATTAGAAGGAGATATACTACATAATTAGAGAGAAGATATTAGACTTTGGAGGGATTTAGAGAAAGAAGAAGAATAAGAATAAGAATCAGATGAATAAGATTAAGATGTAGAACAAAAAACAAGAGGAGAAGACATAAATTAGAAGAGAGAATTGCAAATAGCAATTAATAATCAATGTTCATCAAAACTTCTTCAACAATAAGACTTGGCCTCTGTTTATATTGGCGGCGTGGTTGCAGACCCACCAGGAGGCGGCGGCTCACCAGGTCAGCAGGCACCACCAGGAGCGACGACTTACCAGGCAACATGCACCACCAGGAGGCCGCAGGCTCAACAGGAGATGGTGGCTCACCAGGAGGCCGCAGGCTCAACATGAGGCGGCGACTCACTAGCTAGGAGGCGATGGACCACCAGAAGGCGATCCGGCACCTCCGACAAATGAAGACATTGATTGTGGAACTACGCCAAGCACTCTTGAGTTTGTTTCCTCCTCCTCCTTAAGATCCCTTAGTCATTGCACGTGAATTGCATCAATTGCTAAGGGGTTGCCGTCTTCGTTTTGATTTTGGTGATTAATTTCTTTTTATATTGCCAATCCAACTATTTTGTTGAGCTAGTTGGCATAGATATTTTGTAAATTTCTTTTGTATATATTTGCCGCCACTCCACTATTATTTTATTTGAGCTGAGTTGGCATTATTATGAGAACTTTGGTTTTTTGTTGATTAATAAAGAAAAAACATTTTCCGCCAAAAAGAAAAAAAGCTCGAGCAACAATTCTGCTAGATTTGCACCAACATTAGCATCAAGCCCTAATTTGCAAACTTTGAGCCGTTATTAGATCTGCTGAAATCCAATCGCCTCCCAAATTTTCTGCTACTGCTACAGGTGGTTTCACTACTTCTTCAATTTTGGTGCCTAAGCTACTCCATATACAATTGTTCGTATTCAAGGAAGTCTATGCTCGAAGCAAGGTTGAATATGAACGTTTTATGTATTTGGTTCGATGGAAAGGGCCATCTGCAATTGGATAACTTGAAAATTAGATTGTTGCGTTTGCCGCTAATTTCCACACTTTTTGAAGAGTACCTTTTATGCAAACTCTCCGGGGGCGAGTTTTTTCAAGCCGGGGAGAATGATGTAAATCAAGAGTTTATTTAAATTAGGAGTCTTATTTACGTCCTAGTTATTTATTTTATAGTTATCTTGTTACTTTATTTAAGAGTTTTTAGTATGGTAGGTTTCATTTGTACAACCTATAAACAGAAGCTCAAGTTCATTCCCAAATAATGTGGGATAAATTCCAACAGTATCCATTCGTCTGTTTGCTAGTTGATCTTTATATTATTCTTCTTTGTTCATGTTATTGCATAATGCATGATCATAAAATATATTCCTATATTTCTCCACAGTCTAAAGACGGGCTAAATTATATCTTGAAACAAACTTGCTGCAACTCGTTTGAGCTTACGAGCGGATATTATCTTAATAGCGTACTTTGCACGATTGGAAATGTTTAGTCTTTCTTGTTGCAGGTTTATATTGCGGAGAATGGCGTCGATGTTGCAATGCTTATTATTCCCGTAGTGAAGAAATACTTCCAACACTCCTCCACCCGGAGAAACCCTAGGAAATATCATGCTACCATTTTAGTTATCAATTAGTATTAATGTTATGCAATGCAATGTCTATTCCACTTAAATTTCTTAATGTCATACATGTGCATGTATGTGCCATTGCTAAGTTATGACACTATGTATTATGTATGGTACAATAATCAACTTTAAAAATAATTCTATTCTCTACTAGGGTGTGTAAACATAATCGAATCGTATCAAATTTGATATTCTATTGTTTGTGGATTGTGTTGAATAGTGGAGAAACATCCTTTTGAATTGTGAATTTCTTATGATTGATGAATTACAAGGTATATTTTATTATTGTTGTTTTTGTACCAGTTTTATAGAGTTAAACTACTGATTTAAATAATAATATTATTTTACTTTTCACAAAATCTAAATTTAATAAATAAAAGGTTTATAACCGTAATCGAATGACAGATCGATTCGACATCGACTCAATTTAAATTGAATCTGATCATCTCAAATGATTCGATTTTTGGTTGTCGTTTCTTCGTAATCAGAATAAATAATCTAAGCTAATTTGATCGATTAGATACGATTTAATCGAAACGCACGACTCTATTCTCTCCATAAAATTTGAGATGTTGTCAAGTCATAATAATTCCCTACACTATATATTATATATTGAAGAAACTTGTATTTACTACAGGGATAAAAGCATCAAACCCCCTATACTATAGGGGGTGTAGTGATTTGCCTCCTAAACTTTTTTTTTTGGCAACAAGTCCCCTGTACTATGGATAAACAAGATTTTTTGCACCCTGATCGAATTTCCTATCAATTTTTGCCGGAATTTGAAACGTGAATATGAGGGTTCATTACTACTTAACCTCAAATTCAATAAAATGTCCTTTTTTCACTTCGATGTTTGTTATATTTTCTTAATTTTCAAACCTTAGTTTAAATTATCGAAATTTAAGGTTTGGAAATTCAGAAAATATAACAAAAATCGAAGTGAAAAAGGGGCATTTTATTGAATATGAGGTTAAATAGTAATGAACCATCATGTTCACGTTTCAAATTCCGGCGAAAATTGGCCGAAAATTCGATCAGGGGCAAATTATTTTTTCACGTCAATAGTTGAGGGGGCAAACTGCTTATTTATCCATAGTACAAGGGCTTGTTGCCAAAAAAAATAGTTCAGGAGGCAAATCTCTACACCCCCTATAGTATGAAAAATTATTAGGTACAACCGCTGTATGGTGACGTTGTACAGCCAAAAGCTGAGATTAAATAATATTCCTAAATTATAGGGAAGTAACCTCTCCACACCTCATCCCAACCATGTATTTATATAAATAACCGACATGTTGTACCACCTCATCGTACAACTAATAATCTCTCCTATAGTATAGGGGTTTAACGCTTTTATCCCTTTACTATATGATATATACTATACCATATGTGCATTATCGATATCATACTTAAGAATTATACTCTTCAACTTTTGAGTAATTAGATAACATATATTTGAGCGAGACAAATTTACGTCAGAATAATAAATATAAATAAATAAGTAATAAACACCTTTTCACAGATTCTCCACTTTGACGTCAGTAAATGAGTTTTGCTGCAGTTATCTACTTTGGGGAACACATAACAATCAAAAAAAGGTTGACCGTGGACCTGATTCTAATGAGTTCTGCACATGCCCACGTTCCTCCACGTCAGACCGAGCGCACGAACTCCAACTCACCCGCGTAGCACCTGATCATCCCACCCAAACAAGCTCATACTCTCATCTCTGTTCAATATTCCAAGCTCAAATCACAGATCTCACAAAAAAAACCGTGCGAAGAAATGCGGTGCGATTCGCCGTTGCGTTGGATTTGAAATTCGATCGAGAGAAAAAGATGGACGTGGAGAGATCGTCGCTGTGCAATTGCGTGGTGAATTTCTTAATAGAAGAGAATTACCTGCTATCGGCGTTCGAGCTCCTCCACGAGCTCCTCGACGACGGCCGCGACGATCACGCCATTCGCCTCAAAGAGTTTTTCTCCGATCCCGCTCAATTTCCTCCCGATCAGATCTCGCGATTCAACTCACTCCGAGGTTTGCCTCTTTTTTTTTTTTTTTTTTTTTTTTTTGCGTAAATTACACAAAGCGCGCGTGTTTTTGTGTGCGCATTCGTTTGAATTTTGAATCTCTGTTTGTTTTTGCGGCGAGTTTGTGAATGTTTTTGTTCTGTTGTTGTGTTATGTTAAGTATCTCAGCTTGCTGTTTGATTTTGCAAATTTTTGTCTGTTTTTTTCAATTGGTGGACTATATCGTGATGATCAAGTCTGGTTGTGTTGAGTATTTCAGCTTGCTGTTCAATTTGTGAGTTCTGTCTTTTTTTTTTTTTTTCAATTGGTTGTGATGATCAAGTGTTGGTGTTGGTAAATAGGAAGGTTTTGGTTATGGTGAATGGTGATTGTTGTCAATCGAGTAAAAATTGAAACTGAATTGCGTGTTTTCAAAATTATCAAGTAGCTTAGAAGTTAGAACATAATTTAGTAGCTTCGTAACTGATGTGGATAGGTCGATGTAATCGTCTCAATTCAGAAGAAAGTTCTACTAACCTAGTTGGACGAGGTACTCATTAGACTGGAGTGTTCTCTAACTTACTGGCGCACCTAAGACTTTCTATGCTTAAATCAGTTCAGAGGGTATGATGTGACTATAATGCAGTAGGTGCTGAATGAATCTCATGCTTATGGCAATTGCCACGTGACATGTTAAGAAGCTTTCTTAACATATTTAACCATTTGAATCGGTTTATCGAGAAAGTAATTCTATATGATAAATGGAGAATGTTTCAGTATGGAGTGCCGGTGTCTATAGCTCAATAACATGTTTAAGTACTGTGGAGAACTTGCGACTTTTAATTACGATAAAGCATTTCCAGTGGTCAGTAATTGTGGAACCTTAAGGAGCATTATTTATAAGAATCTTGGATTTTCTGTGTAGTGCTATGAACAAAAATTATGGAGAAAGCTTTTTGTCTGTGTCCTGTTGACTACTGAAGATGTCATATGCGTTTTTTGAGCTTACAGCGACACATTCATGATCACTCTCTTAAAATGAGGCTGTAGCAGCAGTTCTGTTGCTAGCGTATGTATATGGGAAAAGCTTTTATACCTAACACAGAAGTCCAAGATTTGGGCAATGGATATTTTGTAGCAGTTAGCATAGTGGAACTTTGCAGCACATCATTATTTTCTCTAAGCCCAATCTTTTCGGAGTAAAGGTATAGGGTAAGGAATTTAAGTTGGAGGATTAACAATCAGCAAACCTTTTAGTGAAGTCTTTACTTGTGAAAATGTTTGAAGTGGTTAGAAATCTGCATGTAAGTCTTGCTTAGTTCTGTCGAAGTTCTATACAAAGTTCGATTGACTGACTTTGATAGTAAATTTATTCTCATCGAGAATCTATATCACGAAGCAGATGGAATCTGCTAAGATGTACTCATATAGTTGGTTCTGAAAAGGATATAAAAGCAGGGACATACTTTGAGAGTCCTGTGCGTGGTTTCTTTGGGGTGGCTTAAAATATAAAGAAGAAAAGAAATTTTCTGAGACATACACTTTCTACACAGGCTGCAAAGACTTTATGACTCAAAAAGAGGTTATTATATATATTAGGAGTGAAGAGGGTTACAAAAATTGCTATATTAATTTGTGAACAGCACTGCGCACTAAAAGAAAGTTATTAATATTATGGTATGGTGGTTATGGCTGACACAGTATACGTTATAAATGAATGATAGTAGCTTAAATGGAAGGGAATAAAGTCAGAATATGTTACCATATCCTTGTCTTCTTTATATTCCAAGGTGTTTCGTCCTTTAAGCTCAACGGTGCAACTGTTCAGCTGCAGTGTTTATGCTGAACGAATTTCACTTTTAGTATCTGGAGTTTGTATTCATCGCAAGTTATTTGTATATAGATGTTAATTCGTCTCCTTATATTGTCTATGGGAACAGTTGCAGACCCCCAGAGTCTACTTGAAGAAAAGGAATCACTTGAAGAAAAATTGGCAGTTAATGACTATGAGCTTCGTTTAGCTCAAGAAGACATTGCTAAGCTCAAGGCTGAGTTGCTGAAGAAAGCAGAGTCCAACTTGGATGAATCAACCAGTAATTTCTGAAACATTATTTGCTTTCTTTAGATACAGATGTATTATGTATTTGAAGTCATATTGATGTTATTATGCATATAAATTGGCACAAAACCTATGAAGTGCACTGACAATAGATTATTGCTATTACATCCTTATTTAATTTTCTGATGTGATCTCTTGTTATACTTTCTTTGGTGCATTATCTCTTAGTTTTATTGTACCTGTAGTGCACCCACAGCAATATATCCATATCTTTTTTAGGTGTATGCATTACTTTCTGGTGAATGTATCGGTTTAATGCATTTTCAGGGGAAAATGAGGATTCGTCAAAAACTAATGGATCGATTTTACAAATGGTGAAAAAGGAAGTATCTTTGTCAGAATTGGGTCCTCTGAAGGACAATGAACGGTTTGATATCAACTGTGCAGTGAAGGAGTATTTATTGTTAGCAGGTTACCGTTTAACTGCAATGACATTTTATGAGGAGGTAATTTAATCAAGAACTCAGTTTCTTGTGATTATTGTATGCATTGAGTTGTAAATTTGAAGAAACTCTACTTCTGAGGAATTTCTGTTATTATGCTTTTAGCATCTCTCATATTGACCCCCATATGAGGATTTGTGAGGTCGTAGTCGAAATATATTGAAACTTTGGAAATTGTTGGTGAGGGCTTCTGATATGAACAAATAAAATCTATTAAGGTGATTCAGGTTTAGTAATTGTTCCAAAATATTGGTCAGTGTCCCCAGAAGTTGTGTCTGATATATTGAATTTTATCCCAAAACCATCCCTTGTCAACCAGTTAATACATACTCTGAATTTTCAGGAGAAATGTTACTTTTCGAGTACCAAAGCTAAGTCAATTTAATTATGAGGAGTAATTTCACTCCTCATATAATTAAAGCTTATCTCTTCGTGGTCACGTTTTTCCTTTCAACACCCTTCGTTAATAAAGTAAGAGGTCTGAATGGACTATGAAGTCATAGCATAAAGCCTCTTTTCTGCCTGATATAATATGTTGTAGTAGATGGTCAACTTCTTTTAACTGATTGGGTGACAAATTCTTGTTGTATAGTTTCCTCTTAACTATAAAGAGGATTAGTTAGACATGCTTTTTTCTGGTTGGGTTAATGTTATAGATTAATATAAGTTTAAAACATAATTTTATTAGTTTAGAGGTAGTAGCCCCGCATTGGCATTAACGCACACTCATATTGGTATACTTGTACAACAGGTCACCGATCAGAATTTGGATGTTTGGCAAAACTCGTCTGCCTGTGTTCCAGATGCATTACGACATTATTACTACCAGTATCTTTGTTCTACTACAGGGGCTGCTGAGGTACTTTTTGAATGAGGCATTGCTCACACTTTCGCTATTACTTTGTAATTTTTGACATCATTTGGTTTCAATAGTTGATTTTGTGCTCTACTTTAGGTTGTAATCAACTTTTAGTGCTTAAATTTAAGTCACAAATCTGCATTGTTTAGTTCCACCAATTAAATTTTAATGGTTACTTTTCCTTAACCACCAATTATTGTTAAGATAATGGTAAAACTCATTTATATAGATTGATACTGGATTTTGATTCAAATCAGTCTGGGTCAGACATAATCAAGATTTTGAAACTTGTAAGGCATTATCAGTTTACCTAAAAACTTGACACGGCAGCAGCACTTACTACATTGGATTTACTTACAATTTGTTTTTTCGTTCTAGATTTATTAATAAAGTGCTCGATGTGTCAGGGTTTAGTTAGCTTGCAGCCTTTAACTTAGATGGAACTCATTGATTATATGAAAATTTTATTGTGTCAATAATTTGTCGTGCTTCATGCTGATAGGTTTCCATACACTGCAGGAAAGAATAACACTGCTTCAAGAAAATGAGTCTTTACTGAAAGAAAATGAAAAGCTGAAAAATAATTATAGTTCCTTGCTTAAAAGCAAGGGAATGGTTGATGCGCAAGTCATGGCATTGACAAAATCATTGGAGGTGCTGCAGAAAGATGTCAAGGATAAAGAGATGCTGGTAAATCTATTTACCAAATCTTCACAAGCTTCCTTAGATTTTTCTTTTTTTAAATTAAAGATAAGAGTGCGTATCAGGTCCAAAATTTGAAGAGGACTTTAGAAAGCCAACGAGAAGAACTAAATGATTGTAGAGCAGAGATAACTTCACTGAAAATGCATATCGAAGGATCTAGATCTCAAAAGAATTTGTTGGCAGCTGACTCTGTGAAATTTCTGCCACCAGAGAACGATAATGAGGAAACAAAACATAGCCATGATGAAACAGAGATGGAAAAGGCCAAAAATAGTGCTAATGTGGAGTCTGTTGAGTCAATTAAGCTGGAGGATGTCAATGAAGGGGTATTACACCAGATAGAAGAGCCACCAGTTGGTGATGTCACCGGCGAATCTCTGGTTGGCTCATCGGCAGGTTTAGAAACTTCAGATGCTCTAATGATAGGGGAACCAGGTTCTAAAGATACATCCATTGTATCTGATAAAGTGCCAGAGTTACTCTCCTGTTCTGTTGATAATGAATGTGTTGGAAATGGCGAAGCTTTCCTCAAGAACAGCACAAGTCCTTCCACAGAAAATGATAGCCTAATTACTAAATCAGGAAAAGTTGACTTTGAATCAAATGCAGAAAAGATGGCAAGTTCCGGTTCCTCTTCCAAATATGCTAAGTTTGATGATATGAAGAAACATTTTGCATCAGGCTAACATCTGCAACTTGTACTACTTTTCAGGGTTTGGGCACGATCCAGATAGTGTCAGATGCTTTGCCTAAAATTGTACCTTATGTTCTAATTAACCATCGAGAGGTTTGCCAACCCAGTCTGTTCCATTTTGCATTTTTAGAAGATTTTTCATTCGGGGTGCTATAAGTTCCTCACACTATATATACGTCTAGGAGTCTCACTGGTCGATAGTTTTGCTGGATTTCATTTTGTGTAGGAGCTCTTGCCTCTGATTATGTGTTCTATTGAGCGTCATCCAGACAGTGCCACTAGAGATTCCTTGACCCACACTTTATTTAATCTAATAAAGCGTCCAGATGAACAGCAGAGACGAATTATAATGGATGTAAGGTTCAGATTCCGAAAGTGAAGCAATAGTTGTTTATTGCATCTTGCACTTTATACTCTGATGAATTGGTATGTTTCAGGCCTGTGTTACTCTTGCCAAGAATGTTGGGGAGTTGAGAACAGAAACAGAATTACTGCCCCAGTGTTGGGAACAAGTAAGAATCATCTGATTTTTTTTTGAACTGTCATTTTATTTCTGTAGGAGCCTGTGTGTTTTATCCTGACGTCACCCTTATACTATGTAGATTAACCACATATATGAGGAGCGTCGGCTGCTTGTTGCTCAATCTTGTGGTGAGCTTGCAGATTATGTGCGGCCAGAGATCCGTGATTCCCTCATCTTGTCCATTGTGCAACAGCTCATTGAGGATTCTGCTACAGTTGTCAGGGAGGCTGCCGCTCGTAATTTGGCGTTGTTGCTGCCGCTCTTCCCAAATACGGACAAATATTTCAAGGTCAGCCTCACTAAATATGCTTCGAGGCAATCCTGGAGATATCTGACTTGGCAGAATTGCCTACAATGTAAGCTCCGTGATCTAGGAAATGGAGCATTTCTCCTGGTCAAAATATGATGCCTTACACGAACAAATAGAAAAAAAATGAAAAAAATGAAAAAAGACATTTTCTCCAATCGTTTCTTTTGTTTGTTGGTAGGTTGAGGAGATGATGTTTCAACTGGTCTGTGATCCATCTGGCATAGTTGTTGAAACCACAATAAAAGAATTAGTTCCTGCTCTAGTAAATTGGGGAAACAAGTTGGATCATATTCTTGAAGTTCTGCTCTCTCATATTTTGGCTTCTGCTCAGGTATTTTCACACTGTACATGATTGTGATATAAGAGCAAGTTCTTACTTATCTGATACATCGTCTCCTCCAGAACTGTGCTCCTCTTTCTGGGGTTGAAAGTTCCATCGAGTCGTACCTTCGTGTTTTAGGGGAAAGAGAACGTTGGAACATAGACGTTATGCTGCGACTTCTTGTTGATCTGCTTCCCCGTGTGCATCAGAAAGCTATTGAAACTTGTCCATTTCCCTCAGAGTCAAATTCTGCTGGAGTACCATTTACTCTATCTTTGCTTGAGAAGTATGCAGGGTAAGCTTGTTGCCTATCTTCTGTGGCATCTTCTTTCCCCCCTTGGAATTTCTGTATCTAGTTATTGTCTTAGGAGTCAGGGTGCTGGCTTTGGTGCTTATGGACTAACATTGTTTGTCAGGGGAAATGTGGAATGGCCTGAATTTGAGTGGTTGCATGATAAATGCTTTCCCGGTTTGATTCAGCTGACCTCCCTATTGCCACACAAGGAAGATAACTTAAGAAATCGTTTGACAAAGGTGATTTGCTTCCCTTTTGATTTGAAGTGTTTGTGTTTTGGCAGAATATATCTGTGTTTGCTCGACTGTAGTCTTTTCTGTTTCCTTTATGAATATTTGAAGTTTTGTGGTGATGAAATGCAGTTTTTGTCGGTGGTGGCTGAATATTTTGGCGAACCTTACTTGACGCACATCATGCTGCCTGTTTTCTTATTAGCCGTAGGCGACAATGCTGATCTAAAATTCTTCCCATTGACAGCAGAAACAAAACTTCGAGGCAATGGATATTTTGAACTTTCTACTTCTGTTGTCTGAACTATCTATTCTTATCTTCTAAATGTTTTGTCCAACTCTTGTGACAGGTTTGAGACCTCAAACTGTTATGGCTCAGAAACTTGCCACGATGTGTGTCCTTCCCCTTCTCCTGGCAGGTGTACTAGGACACCCAAGCAAGCATGAGTACCTGTCCGAGTACTTGAGAACTCTGTTGATTCAAGGTTCTGGACAGGAAGGTCAACCAACAAAACATGAGATTGTCAATTCTGTTCGGTTTATTTGGTCTGTGTCTTTTGAGAACATTTCACATTATTGTGCTGATATCACTTTGTACTTCATTTGTTGATGATGATATTTATTTGATGTAGCACCTTTGAAGAACACCACAATATGATATTTAACATTCTCTGGGAAATGGTTGTGAGTTCTGAGGCAAATTTGAAAATCAGTGCTGCCCATCTTTTGAAAGTCATCGTGAGGCCTCTCTTTTGGAAGAATGTTGTTCCCTCTTAGTTAGATACTGTGCTTATAGTCTTTATATTTGTCTTATAGGTACCGTATGTTGATGCAAAGGTTGCCTCAGCTCATGTTTTACCTGCTCTTGTTACTCTTGGTTCTGACCAAAACCTGAGTGTAAAATATGCAAGCATTGATGCTTTTGGAGCAGTTGCTCAACATTTTAAGAATGACATGGTATGTACGTGTACTCTGATCATAGTTGAGCAGATCTGATGCAGTCTCCATATATTTTCTGACTGAAGTTTCTTTGTAGATTGTGGACAAGATACGCGTTCAGATGGATGCTTTTCTCGAAGATGGATCACATGAAGCTACCGTTGCTGTGGTACGTGCATTGGTGGTGGCTGTACCGCATACAACTGCGAGGCTTCGAGATTATATCCTTATCAAGTTTCTCTTACATGAAATCTTAAGAAAAGTTAATATTTCCTTCATATTGCTCAAGAAGCATTTTTTTCTTTAACTGTGATTACATCTCCTCTCCAAGATCTTTTATTTCACAGCTTCGCCACCCCCTTCAAGCGATGTAGCACGTAGACGAGAGAGAGCAGATGCCTTCTGCGAATCAATTCGTGCACTTGATGCAACAGGTTTGTATAAAATTTCTTGTTATTTTGTTGTGTTTTGTACCTGAAATTGTTTTGCCAATGTTCACTCAAATATACTATTGATAACATTTGTGATTTGGTGTAACATGCTGCATGATTTAATTAATGAATGTTTGTATTCATGTGAGGTTTCTGTGCACTCCTTTACTCCATATTTTTGCTGATGTTGTTTATCTTCATAATTAGTGCCTGATTACGACATTTGTTTACAGTGAAGTTCTTGTTTCCTCGGCAACAAATTTTCTTTTATCCAACTTAAGCGTAATAACTAGTCAAGTTTCGTAGTCTTAAATAAAGTATGTTGTGTTGTTTCAATTCTCAAGCATTTCAAGCCAGTCTATGTATTAAAATAAGAATACATTAGTGAGGGCTATTAAACGGGTTCTTGTTTGTTGAGGAAAGACCACCTCTAGTGAACTACAAATCTGTGAAGCGAATTCATTGTTTGTGGAAGGATACAGTCAAAGCATTATTGAGAAATATTCAACTGATTCTTTGATTGGAGGCAATTTAGGGAGATCTTTTTGTTGCGATGTTCTGCATCCCGTCATGGCTACAGAAGTGTTCTGAAAATAAGTCGCATGCTTAATAGTGGCAAATTTTAAGACATGATCCACGTGCATTTTTGTATTGTAGAAGTCTATTAAATTTCTGCTCTCATATTATTATACATTGAAAACTGGTTTATGTCGTTAGTCTCTGTTGTATAAAGTTTTTCTTTGAGAAATACATAGATAAACACCTCCGAAAGCTCCACTTCTAAGCAATTGTAAGGTTTTTGTCAAATTGCAGATTAATTATATTTATGATCCTGAAACGATAAAATATAGTTTTTCCTTAAGCAATACAGTTTTTACATTTATGCCTACTGCATGAATGCGGACAGGGTAACAGATAAACAAATTTAATCCACCTTTTAGAAGTTGAAGATATAGTTGGTCTTATGATTTGACAAAATTGATATATATCATTCCGTCTCCAGAGCCTTAAGATACTTGAAGTTGCGACAACAAGGTGGTTGGCTCAACTTTAACTATATTATCACTCACTCTGTCACCACATTCTGGAACTCCATTGAACCCTTAAGGGTTTCAAGTTCAACAGATGCTACCGGTGGAAATACCTTCTTGTATAGTATTCCTGCGCTTCTCTGAACAGAACACACGTGTAATTTCTTCCCTTTTTTTTGTGTGTGTTGTTAGTATTGCTAAATAGAGGGACAATTAGTCTGGTTCAAAACACAGTCATAAGGACATCTTTGTGGTTCTTTACTATTTTGACATGAATATGCATGTCCCATGTTCTAATTTAGAGATGTGGTCGTAATGGTTTGCAAGGCTATGAATATTCATTTCTTTTTCCTTCTAAAAAAATCATTCAGTTATTATTATTAATCACAAGCATCTTTATCAAACATTTTTAACCTACCTAAAGTTTATTGGTTCCATCAAACTATTAATTTTACATTTTTGTTGCAGACCTTACGGCTTCCAGTGTTAGGGATTTCCTCCTCCCTGCTATTCAGAATCTATTGAAAGATACTGATGCACTCGATCCGGCACACAAGGAAGCTCTCGAAATTATACTGAAGGAACGATCAGGAGGGACGTTTGATGCTATTAGTAAGGTCATGGGCGGCCATCTCGGCCTTCCCACCTCCGTGAGCAGTTTTTTTGGTGAAAATTCGCTTCTCGGGAAAAGAGAAGGAGGAGATCCAGGAACTACACAGTTTGAGACACTCGAGTCCCTCAAACCCGTTCCACCACCACCGGCGGAGGACACGAGGTTCAGGCGGATTATGAGGGGTGGTTTCACAGACATGCTCCGGGGTAAAACTAAGGGCAGCGATGATACTCCGCCAAGCCAGTGAGTGGGCTGTTGTTTTCCAGCAAATGTTTAGGGTAAGAGGGGAAATTTGTCGTGTACAAAAATCATATATGTACTATTGCTTTCTTTTTACTTTTTGTTTTTGTTTTTGTAATAGTGTCTTTCATTTTCTATCACTTACCTGTTATTAGTTCCAATTCATTGATATTGATAACTGATGAAATTTTGAAATGGTATAAGGAAATAAGGTTATTTGAGAAGGATTGTTGTTTTAAACAGAGTTGAAGTTCATTGTGCCTTCCGTACAAGAATGCTAATTGTTTCTTCATCGTGTTGATTTGTCAGCAGTATTTTGTAATCCTTTTTAGAATATGTTTCAATCAGAGTAATTGATATGGGGTTGTTTGACGTTTATCCTTAAAATTCTTAATTTTGGTAAACGAAGTCCTTGAAAAGAGCTACTTTTCTCCTGTGATATATAATCTTGACGGGTTTTCTTTATAAATCTTGTGTACCTTAGTTATATTCTCAAGTTTCGACCGAAATAATTTCAATTCAATTTCATGTATCGTACATTCATCATTTTAAGAATAACTAGGATGTTTAATTTGTATCTTCCAAATAAAAGTATATATTAAAAATTAAAAGTCAGGTTATTTATCTTCACAATAAACGTGTTTGACTTAATAATCTCGTGATCTATACTAAACCTTACTTTTGCAAGTCTGAAGCTGCCCATAACTTAGCAGCTTGAGCTCGTGGTAGATCTGTCTTTGGCCTCGTGCATTTTCTGAATCTACTATGAACGTTTTTTGTGACGGTGGCTTTCCTCTTGTTGCCCCTCATTTGCTTATTTAATGAAGTTTTTTGTTGATCAAAAAAAGAAGAGATACAAACACAGAAGCTGATGTCATAAATCAAGAAGACTGCTTTTTGTAGATCTAACTAGTTGACACTTGCTTTGGACCGTAAATGATTTGACTCATTTATGCATGAATGCAACTTGTATGAAAGTGAAAATGAATTGTGGATGGAGTTGGAGAGTGATAAAAGTCAAAGTTCACCAACCGAAAATGAAAAAAAATATAATGTCTGGGGATGTGACTTACGATAAAAGAAAATTATAGAAAAAGGGTGAAAGTTTGAAAGAAAAAGAGCTTGTAGGAAAAAAAGAAAGAAAAACAAATATCAAGAAAAGAAATGCATTGAGAAAAGGAAGAGCCAAAGAGATCAAAAATAAGGGAGGGAAAGAAGAGAAAAGAGTGCAAAAACGAATACAAATAAAGAATGTGAATTTATTTAGAAGAGAGTCGAGTTTGTGAACAAATGAATCATCTAGCTTGTATTTCCAATTATCTGTTTTCTTTAGCCTCACTTTACAAGCTTAGAAAATCCTATTGATCGCTTAACTATGAGACATGGGTGAAG
This sequence comes from Misopates orontium, assembly GCA_946800315.1. Classification (NCBI taxonomy): domain Eukaryota; kingdom Viridiplantae; phylum Streptophyta; class Magnoliopsida; order Lamiales; family Plantaginaceae; genus Misopates; species Misopates orontium. The sequence continues at coordinate 16,563,597 of OX326950.1, read as the reverse complement.
CCAGAATTTTGGTTTAAGGTGGCAAAATAATGTGAGTAAATTATTGTATATAAATATTTCTTTATTAATTAAATTTATTTTAAAAAAACCATTTTTAAAACTTAAGTACTTAAGTAGATATTTAGTTTTAAAAAATTTAAAAATAACTCTAATATAAGATGTACATCAAGTGAATATTTATTAAATAGAGATAATATTGTATACGCGTGTAGAATATTTCGATTCACTTTGAGATCTACAATTGCATTGCATGCTTTAAGAGGATATTACATCATAGCTAAACTAAAATAAAAGTATTTAGTAATTACTTTCTTAACGATTATTACTAGTGTAACATCAAGAAAGTGTCTTTAATTTTAATCTATAACTTTGCCTCAATTAACCTTTTAAACAAAAAATAATTGTTTCACGTAAAGAATTTTAAGAAAAAGTTAAACCATCCTAAAAATAAAATATACATTCGTAAGTTATATTAAATGATCATCCTTTATTTTATTATCTACATGAAAGAGTAAGAAAAACTGTATAAAATTGACTAAGTGGTACCAAATCATGAATAGGAGATATTAAGAAATTAAACAATCGAATAAATTAGAAACAAATAGAAAAAAATTAGAGTGCAAAATTAAATTAGAATTTCAGATTAAGTAAAAGGAATTCAACTGTATATATAAGTATTATATACTACCTTTATGTGTAATATCTACCGGTATTAAAGATATTATATATAAAAGATACATAGTATAGGGATGGGGTGGACCTGGGGGTGGGGGTGGGGGTGGGGGGGGGGGGGGGGGGGGGCGGACATAGCCCCCTTGAGTTGAGAAGAAGTATATTAAAACTAACCTAAGCGTATCAAAGTTACGGGATTGGATCTGGGATGCGCCCTTGAGTTGAGAGGAAGTATCAAATACAATCACTACAATAAATGTAATAAGTTATTTTAATAATGTATAATTTTGATCTTGAAAGTGAGGATGCTCTCCACGGATCGAGTTCCCGTTTAGGTAAAGTGTTTGACCTACAACAAATTAATTTGTGTTCGAGCATGAATTGTGGGATATAGTCACCCTCTAACCTATGAAAAGTTACAATACATCTTTCAACCTATTCAAAATGTGCTAACTGCCTCATGAGAGCAAATTTAAAGGAAGAGAATGTAGAATGATGTCAAAATTGAATTATTGATCAACGACTCGAAGGGGAATTCACACTCTTTTTGAAAGGTTTGGGAATATGTTACAACTTTTAAGGGTTAGAAGGCGAGTCGCATATGTGCAATAGGTTGTGGAGTTTGTTGCTTTTTACCCTTAATTTTATTTAATTGCAGTCTGATGGTTCAATGCATGTAACTACAAAATAAACTAGGAATTGAACGTGTGAGTTCATAATAAATGAAGATGTTGGCAGTTGGGCCCCCAACATCTCTAAATAGCACATCATCCAGTCATTTGAGAATTATCAAGCAAGCATTATCTACAATGCATGTACAAAAAAATATACTTTAAAGTCTCGTTATAACACGAGAGTGTATAAAGTTCTGTTATAGCACGAGAGTACGAAGGAGAGTAGTCTTCAACTTCAAAATCTACTTGTGTTGTGGATGTTGTACATTCAGAGATCATTCTCCAACACGACCTGAAGTTGTAGGACTGATAAGTTGTGTTTAAGGACGAGTTGTTTAACTTCTGTCTTGTCCAAAGTCCAATTGCGCTCTTGCTATAGAGGTTTCAAAGTATACTACCACTTATTTTTATTTCGAGTTTATGTTTACGTTGTAAAATTGTAATTTTTCTTAATGTTTATATGTTGTTAGATATATTGTGTTATATTCTACTTGTTTGTTCTGAAAAACTTGATCTGTTTTAGCTTCTAGTTAGCTTTAGTAGCTTATTGAATGTAATGCGTGGTTTCTAAAAGATTTGACTAAACATGTTTGTACAATACTGCAAACTCTATTTGTTGTAGTACTTCGATTGTCGAAAATACAATGACTTACTGCCCCACCTACGCCAATTGTTGTCAAATTAAGAATGAATAAATTGATGTTACATATGTAGATCGGAAATGGGGCGTGCTTCAATTGAGCCACGAAAGACTAATGATGGGCTGTATTTGGGCATGAAGACATCATGCTTCATATATGCCAAGCAGGTGAAGGGTGACCATCCACAACAAATCTAGAGCGAACATGATCGATCCCAATCACGATCAATCTAAGTCGACTACGATGAATCCTAGATCAATCTTGTTGTTTAGCTAATTGGCACATCAGGACCTCTAACTCGGCACTATTAATCAATCTTCAGTGGTCATGTTCGATAGCCAACCTGATTGACCTGTTAAGACAGTTGGTATCTAATTAAGATCAACCCAAATCATTTGCTGTGATTCACGAAACTAATCAACAACACTACTTGTACTATTCATGGAGAAGGTGCATCATTTTTACTATTTACTCTTCTGGGAGCTCGACCAATTCAACCTTAATCGATTGTGCTTTAACCCTATTTTGGTCGAGTTATCATAGCTGATTTGCTATCTAGCTGACTTAGTTGTTTGATGGTCTATGCCGGTTCAGTGCACAACTTAGTTCACGTGCTGCATTTGGATGCAGGTTATTCAAACTTAAGTTGAGACAAAACTCTAAGAAAATATTGGTGAGCCAATGAAGATATTTCGTATCATATATAAATTGTAGATAGTTAGAATTGTAACATGTTGGTGTGATTTTTTCATTAGCCTGGACAATATTATATGCGGCAACAGATTCATTCGGGTGGACACACATATTTTAAATCTATTGATGAATTCATGTGGTAGAATAATTTTTTTGTACCACGCGATAGATTGTGAATTTATATTTATTTTAATTTGATCGTGTGTAAATATTTCGTATACGCAATCGCAAAGGCAACTCGTTTAATGTGAAGACAGATTCCTAATTATTTTACTTTAATATTTTAACGTAATAAACTTGAGTTATCACAAAGTCATGCAATTCATGTGATCTCGATAAATCATAAACTACTTGTTCATCCATATAATTGCGCATTGGTTCACCTGAAGAGACGCACAACAATATCATTGGAGATTCGGAATACATGTTTAATTAGTATTCATACATGCTCGTGCGATGTACCGAATTTTTAACAATAGCCAAAAGAACAACTTCGAAGAGATACTAAATAACAAATGTAGCACTTGATTTAAAAAAGAAAACGAGTGGGCAGACATTAGTATTAAGTACTCTATATCTCTAATAAATTCTGCATTTTTAAGATATAGAATGACTATTGCAATGTTGTATTGTTACAGATTATGAATACACGAGGTTAGGTATTGATACTTGGTTTATCGCCTCCCTTAATATAGACTATTATACTTATAAACCAAATCAAATAATTAGTACAACAATTATTACTTCAAAAAAATTCTTGACATCCTAAAATAGTTGAACATATGCAAATGTTTAGGTACGACATAGCTAGCAACGATAACTTCACGAACTTAATCCAGGTAAACAAAGTTTGCCTTAATATAACAAGTACTAAAAACGTGGCCAAAAATTTAAGACATAAAAAAAGAAAGGAACGAGTCATGTCCAAGTCTCGTGGATAATTAAAGACATGACAATGGATAAGGCCTCCACGAAATTAGCATAAAAATACTCCGAAAAATAGATTTTGGACAGTGACATTTCAGATCTAGCATAGCCTGCTATATGATTATTTTCTATATAATCGGTAGATTTAGATTATAGAAGGCTAAACCATCCACGTGGTCACATAGTGGCATAAAAATAAAACCTAAGTCCTCGTACTAATAACAGTTACTTGCCCTAAATCTTGGAATGTTTCTTTTCTCCAAAGAATGTGGTACTTTGCAGTTTGCACTATATATACATGTACGCGGAGCCTAGACTTCACCACAACATTCTCGTTTTGTCCCCTTTTGTTCTCACATTAGAGTCAGTAAAAACTTATATAGCTCAAGTTATTGTTCTTTCTCATGCAATAAACTATAAACATAAGAGTGTCACAGATACATTTCTTATTTTTGTATCTAAGTTTGGTAACCTTAACTGACCTTCTTGTTTCGATTTTGATCATTCACGTTTTTCTTGTTGTTACGTGTAAAATTTGACGCATGGCCGCTAATCTTTCGCTGATGTTGCCTCGGGTTCTTATAGTATCAAGAAGAACCGTTCGAAAGAACAAGTTCGTCGATTTTGTCGGTAATTAAGTACCCAATTTTTTATCAACTTTCTGTAGGAGTTTCTACTCATCTATACTCTTTCCGGATTCTTATTTTTACAAAAATGTGCAGGAGAATATCATCTCGATCTCATAGTAAATAATGGTGCGGTACCTGTTATTGTTCCACGTGTAGCCGGAGTCCATATGTTACTAAAAAGCTTCGAGCCAATACATGGCGTGCTTCTTTGCGAAGGAGAAGACATTGATCCGTCCCACTACGAAGAGGAATCCTCAGATTTATCCGGGGCGGAATTGGATGAAATTCGCAAGTTGCATGCGAGTGACACTGCCATAGACAAGGAGAAAGACAACATTGAATTTCGACTTGCGGAACTTTGCCTGGAACGAAACATTCCTTATTTGGGAATATGCAGAGGCTCACAAGTCCTAAATGTGGCATGTGGTGGTACCCTTTACCAAGACATTGGAACAGAACTCTCCAAAAGTCTGCCTGAGAAACAGAGAGTCGTGCATATGGATTATGACAATTACGATGGCCATCGCCATCCTGTTCAAATTGTCGAGAACACCCCTTTGCATGAATGGTTTATAGATCCATTGGAGGATAATATGGAGATTGAGGTTAATAGTTACCATCATCAGGGGGTGAAGAGATTGGCTCAAAGATTTGTGCCTATGGCGTTTGCTCCAGACGGTTTGGTCGAAGGGTTTTATGATCCAAACGGTTATAATCCTGAAGAAGGAAAATTCATAATGGGACTTCAATTTCATCCCGAAAGAATGAGGCAGCCTGATTCTGATGAGTTTGATTATCCAGGATGCCCTTTTCCTTATAAGGTAATTGTTCGCTTACGATATTTCTTTAAAAACAGATCTCCTAATTTTAGTATCTACATTTAAATGTATTCTGATTATAGTTTTGGGATTGTTGCAGGAGTTTGTAAAGGCTGTGATTGCCTATCAAAAGAAGCTTAACTGCTTAACAAGTGTGCCAAAGTCTCACATTATTGATGGAGCAATGGAGAAGAAGAGAAAAGTTACAGTGAAGAGCTTTTCAGTCGCAAAACATATAAATGAACAAGGCAACGCAATGAATCAGTCGAGGGAGTCCGAACTTGAGGCCGGTGCGGAGTTTCTTGAGGTATAATTCTTGAATCATACAAAGTCGCCTCAATATTTAAATTGTTAGCTAAATTAATGGTTTGTAATCTAGTCGATATCCATACGATTTTACTACTTTCTGCTGTCATCTACGTTTTAGAAGTTTACAAATAATTCTTTCTACTCATTCGATCAATATATGTTTTCAGTCAAATACAGCTTTGAGTTTGCAACAAACAACAAGGTTAATGCAGATGGGTGCAACTGTAAGAAATGCTTCTTCGTACATTGAAAAACTGCGACTGAATGAAGAAAGAGAGAAGTTAGCCAGGTTTGTGATGGGGAAAATGTCGGCGGAACAGCTATCGGATCTTATATCTTTCTACCAGATGATGGGTCATATTTGTTCTGAAGTTCTGGAGACAAAATATAACATTAATGAACTCAACTTTTGATCTGTATACGTACTACCTTCTTTTTTACAGTTCACGTTTCATTGTCAATGTCATGTTCTAAATGCTTTTAATTAGTCGTCTTGAAGGAAAATGGTGGAGGATTAAGGGGGTCTTCGTTCTCTCACCGGGAACGGTTTACCAATATGTACTAATTAGGAAGAAAATTAAGAAAATCGTGTATGTAACTGTAAGGCAATATGTATATATATATATATATATATATATATATATATATATATATATATATATATATATATATATATATAAGTTTCTTTGATCTTTTGTATAAGAATCCACTGGAGTTTAGTGACGGAAAGTTGAAGATTTCTCATTTTGCCAAAGGCAATATAAATATATTGGGAAAATTGCGGCAAACCTCCCAATATATGGGGGCATTTGCAATGTGACCCCTAACCTATCGATTTGTGCAATATACCCTCTAATCCTATTGATTTTTGTGCGATTTACCCCTGAACTATTGAGCAACCGTTGATTTTGTAATATCCCTCCAAAACTCCCAGATGGTTTCAAAATCATGCACTAAACCTCCTTGTAGTTTGTTAATTATCTAAAACCCCATTTGTAGTTTCATAAAACACTCTCTAATACACCCATTTGTGGTTTCATAAAAAGAAGATTTTTTGCAAACTTTCTAAAACTAGAAGGTGAGTTTTAGACAATTAACAAACCATAGGGGGGTTTCTTACAAGATTTCAAAACCACTGGGGAGATTTGGAGGGATATCAACAAAAAATGAAGGGTTGCTCAATAGTTCAGAGGGCAAATCGCACAAAAATCAATAGGTTGGGGGTTCCAAACAATGGAAAAAGAAAGGTACAAATACTAATCTCTCTAACTCTGACGTTTCATCATATCCTTCTGCTGCTAATAATCTTAGTATCAAAAGAAGGGAAAATATGTTCAATGCAGGGAATATCATGACTTTGGGCATATTCAAGCTGATTGTGGAAATCTTCTTCCAAAGAACAAAAACAAAGCAATGATATAAACCTGGAGTGATGATGAGTATGATGAAAATGAGGAAGAACCAGAGGGAAGAGCGAATATTGCATTCACCTCAGTCATCAGTCGTGACCCCCTACCTGTCATCTCAGACAAAGAAGACTCTAATGAAGATGATGATAGTGATGATGAAGATGTTGACCCTGGAGTTATTAGAAAGAACTTCCTCATCCTTGTTGACAAATGGAAGGCATAAACCAAGAGGATTGCTGAACTCGAAGAAAAGCTCAATTCAGCCAGTCATGACAGCCCTCAAAAATCAGCTGCACTTGAACAAAAAGTCTTGAATTAGAAAATCAAAATTTTGATCTCAAAAGAGAAATCAAAGCTCTCAAAACTGCTGTTGAAGGAGTCAAAGAGACTCCCAACATGTTTGACCAGATGCACCAAGATGTGCAAACAGAACTTGCATTTGTCTGGAAAAACGTGAAGCTCCTTAACTCAGGAACAAAGAAGTCGGATCATGTTTTGGAACACCAAAAACCAAAAATTGATCGGGCAGGTCTTGGTTTTGTAACAGGAAAATCTCAAAATAAGCATAAGCCTATCCAAGGAGATCAAAATTTGGCTCAATCACAACCACAGTCATGACAGGGGCCAAGTAAGAAATCTCAGAATTTTTCTAGATCAAATTTCTCACATTTTTTATCTCATGATCGCAGGTTCATTCCAGTTTGTCATTTTTGTGGAGTTCAAGGACATATTCGTTCATACTATTACCAATATTGGGATATGCCATTCATGGGTAAAGCTCCATGACAGCCTAAAAAGAGAGTCGCAACTGCCAAAACGAATTAGAAAAATATGTGAAAAAGGCAACTGTTTCAAAAGAGTATCCAACAAAGCAAACATGGGTGAGACGTTCTAATTCAGATTATCATAATGTTGCCTATGCTTATATATCTGTTGTCTCTCATGCTTTTTCTTCAATTTAAAACAGTTCACCATATTGTTAGTATTTTGACAGTGCTTGCTCAAGACACATGATTTTTATATGGGGGCACATCGCAAATTTTTATAGGTGAGGGGGCATAGTGGAAAAGCACCCATAGATTGGGGGGTTTCCACAATTTCCCAAATGTATTTGTTGGATTTTTTCAACAAACCATCTCTAGCTTCTCTAGTATCGTGAGAAGAGAACAAAATCAAAATTTCTTTACGAAGAAAAATTGCAATTTGTCTGTTGTATATATTTCTTTTTGGGAATTCATTAAAAGAGTTTTATGGTTATTATTTTAACGTAATAATGTTATTAATCGCTGAAGGAAATATATACACGAGAATCTCCGAAAAAAGAATTACCATAATCAAGGGAATCTACCCAATCTAGTATTTACATAAAAGTAAACTTCCGACAATTAAGGAAAAGAACTCAATATAAAAAACATATCTATTTACTACGCTTCCGCAAAACAGACGTTCCATCGGCAACAAATACTAAGCAACTCAAAGCTCGACCGAGCAAGTGGTTTGGTGAGGGTGGCAACTAACTGATCTAAAGTGTTGATATAGCTGACTTTGATGAGATCCTTAGCAACAATATCAAGCGCAAAGTGTAAATCGACAGAGATGTGCTTCATGTGAGAGTGTTGCATTGGATGAAGACATAACCGAATAGCTCCCAAGTTATCACAATGAGTGGTTGAAGAAGAGGATAAGAGAAAGCCAAGTTCACCAAACAAGTATTGAACCCAAGAGATGGAGTTTGGTCCAAGAAAAATAATATAAGCCAAGGTAAATGGCGTAGATGTATTCGGAGACATTGGCCTGTTAAGATGTTTTGCCATCCATTTTATGACGAGCCACAAGATCTAAAATATACTCATGTAGCGATAGAAAGAGCCCGCCATGACAGCAAAAACCTCAATCCCAAGGAATTAAGTTAGCTCACCGATGTCTCTAACATTAAAACAATTATAATAAAGGAGATAACCGAAGAGACCACAATATCACAAGACCCGATGACAATGAAATCATCTACATACACAAGAACAAAAATTTGAATAGAGTTGTGATAGAACACAAACAGAGATGTATCAGACTTTGTGTGAACAGAATCAAAAGTGACAAGGTGAGAGCTTAAGGCAAGGTACTAGGGTCGAGGCACTTGCTTAAGACCATACATTGACTTGTACAACTAACACACATGATGAGGTAGAGACTTGTCAATAAAGCCCGATGGCTAACGCATGGATTCAGCCTAAGAGAGATTGCATAAAGGGAGGCATTGCTGACGTCAAGTTGTCGAAGATAACAGTTTTGCAAAACAACCGGGGATAGCATTGTATGGATAGTAACATGCTTGACAACTGGGCTAGATCTTTCCTTATAATGGAGGCCAGTGCACTGGTGAAAACTCTAGCAATGAGTCTCAACTTATATTTATCAATATAGAAAACCCATTTAGAGCCAACGATAGAACGTTCAGAGGGAGGAAGAACGAGAATCTATGTTCCTTGTTTGGTCAAGGCTATGAATTCATCAGCCATGGAATCTTGCCATTTCAGATCAGTTAGAGTCTGTATAGCCCATGTAGGTTCAACTGGGCCAGTGAGCCGATGTTTTATACCAAGGTTGATGTGCTTCGGCTTAAAGATGTTATTCTGAGGACGCGTGATCATCAAATGAGAATGCTCAATAGAGGCATGAGACAACAAATGAGAAGATGGTTATGAGGGCAGGGGCAGAGGTTGTTCAGTTAAATCAGAGGGTTTAGACTCGGGAAGAGGAATTGTTGGCTTCAAAAAAGCAGAAATTGAGATAGTTGGTGGCAACTGAAGTAGCAAGAGAGGCTGTTGAGTTGGAACCGGCAGATCCGATGAAGATGTCGCGAGAGGATAACGAGAAAAAATTGTTTGACACGAATGCCGAGAGATAAATGCCGGACCAAGATAGGATCAAGATATTTTGATGCAGTCGAGAAAGCGTTGGCATTTTTGCAAAAAAAATGATGCATGCAGGATTACAAGGTAAATCTGGACTCCATTTTTGATAAATTACTAGTCTAATTTCATTGAAACATGTCAAGGAACATCATTCATCGCATTCCCATGAGTTGTGTCTTTTTTTGGGCAAATTCCTTCGTTTAAGCCCTTTAACGAGCAGTTTTAGTAATTTTTGATTTAGTTATTTGTCTTCCCATAAGAATCAAAATTGCATTCCGTTTGTTGGAGTGTGTTCCACATGTTTAAAGCTTTAATTTGGATATTATTTTGGAGAAAAATAGCTTTTTATTAGTTTTATTTATTTGATTTTGTATTTTAGGTTATACATATCCTTGTAAACCTAAAAGACAGTTTAGTTGAGTTTTATATAAAGTTTCTCCAAGGTTTTTCTATTTTGTGTCTAATTCTTAGTATTCTTTCACGAATTCACGAGTTTTGGTAATCTTTGTGTTGTTCTCAATCTTTACTATAACCTTCCGCTATGTTAGTTGGCATCAGTGCTAGGCACATTCCTTTATCATGCTGCCGAGGAGACAATGCCTTGACATAAGAGACGATAGACATGACGAGATTGCATAGTTATGTCAGGTTATCGATTTGTTGACGTAACAAATAGAAACATTGTGTGGCGAGACAGCCCCCGCCTGAACCCACTATGATCGATGATCTCGAGAAAAATCGACATTGGGGATCAGGGTTTAAGGTTGACATCCCAGAATTTCATCTAGAGGAGTTTCTGAATTGGATTATTGCAGTATAAGAGATTTTAGATTTTAAGGAAGTTCCAGCAGATAAACGTGTTCCCCTTGTTGTGACAAGGTTTCATGGATGAGGAGTGACATGGTGGCAGCAAGTTAACATTACAAGGTCCAGGTTGGAAAAACCTAAACTTGTTTCGTGGGATAAGTTAAGCAATGTTTACCTTACAATTATATGCCTACATGTTCACCAATTGCAGAATTTGCGGCAGGGTGGAAAACTGGTTGCAGATTACAGCATTGAGTTCTATTTGCTGATTACCCAAAATGAGATGATGAGGACACAAGACCAGTTGGTTTCACATTACGTAGGTGGCCTTTGCCCTCAAATTAAGGATACCCTGAATATCTTTGATCCAATATTAGTTTTAGAAGCAGACCAACGAGCAGTACAATCAGAGAAACATCAATCTAGGAGGACTCCTTTCGTTGCTAGAAATTCGTCTAACAATTCATATCACGTCACACATCCTGGAAATCCTAATCCGTCTGGGATTCCAAAACTAGGCCCTGTTTAAAAACCACCATATCCCGAGATTAGTGGTCGTTTCTTTGGATGTGATCAAGTGGGTGATAGGAAAGATGATTGCCCCAAGAATTCACATAGGGGGCTTTTTGCTGATGATGGTAGTGCAGATTATGACAATCTGCCTGTTTTTAATGAATATGTGGATGAACCAACAAAGTAGGAAGAGTTGGTGGCTGAAGACGTGGGTCAGGCATTGTGGTGAGGAGGAGTTTTATTTCTTCAGTAGAAAATAAGTCCGACTGGTTGCGCAACGACATCTTTCAGTTTAGTTGCATTGTAGATGGAAAGGTATGTAAGTTGGTTATTGATTCTGGTAGTTGTGAGAAAGTAGTGATCAAAGAGATCATTAAGAAATTGTTCTTGCAAACTGAGAAGCATCCGAAATCGTATAAATTAGCTTGACTGAAATGAGAAAATGATGTAGAAGTGTCTCAACAGGCTAGGATAAGTTTATCTATAAGTCCTACTTATAAGGATCATGTTTATGTGATGTTGTGGAGATGGATGCATTTTACTTGTTGTTGGAAGGCCAAGATAGTTTGATAGGCATTCATTACACGATGGGTTTGCAAATACGTGTAGCTTCATCTTTGGGGGAAAGAAAATTATGTTGCTGCTCGAGAATGGCCACCGAACACCTGCAAAAACTACAAATTTTCTTACTCAAAAGAGATTTGAGGCCGATATGGAAGAATCAAGGATAGTGTATGTGCTGGATGGGAAACCATTCGAGGCTGGTCAAACAATTCCTCATGTAGTCCAACCATTTCTGCAGGAATTTGCTGATGTGTTCCCAGACGAGCTTCTAGAAGGGTTATTGCCGCTACGTGATATCTAACATCAAATTGACTTAGTCCTGGGTGCAGCCTTTCCTAACCGGTGCATTACCGTAGGAGTCCCACAGAACATGAGGAGTTATGCAGGCAAGTCGAGGAACGACCAGAAAAAAGGGCATGTCAGGGAGAGCTTGAGTCCTTGTGTTGTTCCCGCACTTATTACGCCAAACATAGATGGCACGTGGCTTATGTGTGTGGATAGTAGAGAGATAAACAAGATTATTCTGTGATACTGCTTTCCTATTCCCCGATTGGATGATTTATTAGACCAACTTACTGGTGCTTCTGTGTTTAGCAAGGGCTTTTTTGCAAAATTAGTCCTCTAACTTTTTGCTTTTGCAAATTCGTCCTTTAATTATATTAATATCAATTTTAGTCCCCTATTTTAGCACCCTTTGCAATTTATACCCTCAGGTGACGGAATATTCTAATATTCGCCGGAAAGTGACATTTGGCCTGGACATGATAGAATTTTTGCAATAATCGTCCTATAAGTTGACACTTTTGTAAAATTAGTCCTCTATTTTTCTTATTTGCAATTTTTGTCCTCTCTATTGTCACAATTTGCAATTTTGGTCCTCTGTCAATATTTTTGTCAGATTGACTGTATGCTCCCTATTTCGTTTTTCAAATTTCCACACAGAAATTGATACTAACAAACCAAATTTTTCCTTTGTGGATGACATTATACTATCTATAGCAACACCTAGCACTAAGTAGTTTCAATCCTTACTAAATCCAAAGAGATATTTATAATGATTACATCACTCGAATAGTATTCTCAGTTTTAAAACTTTTAACTTCCCAGAAACTATATGCATCAAACATTTGTACAAAAAGTAAAAGACATTCCACAAAAGATACTGATAGATCTTAGAGTCTAATACTTTACGTTTTAGCAATAGTTGCGGTACCTAGTCTCGACAGATAAGTAAGACAGGTAAGTAAGACAGTAAAGTAAGACAGCAGATTTTAACGTGGTTCGGACTATGTCCTACATCCACGAGGCTTTCGCCTGAATCAAACTTCTTTCAACGGACAAAAGTTATTACACCAACTGGTTTTACTCTAACACCGAATCCCTCTAATGTTGATACCACCGGAACCTTTTTCGCGTCTACTCCGTTTGACCCGTAAGACCAAGACTCCCGTAATGATCTTCTTATGAGAATGCTTCCAAGCGAACTGCACGTACGTATAGATCCCTCTAACTGGCGCAATCCTTTCCCGTTGAACTCCCTTCAACTCTTGTCGGCTTCTCACGTTCTTGATGTAACTCAAGAGGGCGAAAACTAAGAAATCAAAATAAAAGAGAACACCTAAAGATGTATATTTTGTTACACGTGTGTTCTACATTGATTCCTAGGATTTCTACTATTTATAGGATAGCTCTCCTGAAAGATATCCTTGATTCTCGGCTAGTCTCCATATCCAGTCGAGACAGGATCTTTCCAAAGTATATCCGAATCTTTCCATGATAAGGCGATTCTTCCTTTTGCAACGTCTTTGTTTCCAATTGATAAGATCTTCATGATCTTCATATATTCTGCACATCAAAGACAAAGAAGAACTCCACAAGGAATAGATTACTAAAGGATATAGGAAAGAGTTTGATAAAGATTAACTTTCCATAAGATAAGATACTATAAGATCAAGTTAAATCTTTCCAAACTCACCTAAATATTCACGCGTCTAATAACAAGATAAATACCATAAAATTGTGTGAATAAATAAGTAAATAAGTCAAAGTAAATAAAACCGAAATTTTCCTTTAAAATAATTTTGCAAACAAGGAAATAAAATCTAGTTGGACCTGGCAGTCCTGACTGTTCAACCGAGTTCGAAACCTGTCGGACTTTGCGGTCCTAACAATCTCCCCCAATTGACTTGTTTGGCAAAAACACTTTTAAATCCCAAGGAAAATGTAGACATGCTGAAATAAAACAAGTTAGTAAGAGATAGGCACATAAATCAACTAACGAGTCTTGACAGCAATAAAAATGTGTTGCAACAGCGGTGCAACACTCCGCAAAACAACTTAATAAAATAAGCAGTTAAATCATTGTTCTTAAGCGGAATAAAAACAAAACAAAGTAAAATAAATCACAAGATAAACAGCAGCAGCCAGTAGAAATCTCCCCCATTCTTCAAGACTCCCCTATTCTACATATTCTGTTTACTCCCCCATTTTGCCAGAACTAGTCAAGGCTTTGCCGCTAATTGGGCAAGTGACTCGTTCATGGACTGCAGCAGTGTAATGACCTGGGCAAGTTGCGACTGAAGGTTGTCGAGACTGCCCTGGGGAACAGACGGTCCAGCTTCGTTATCCCTAGCAGTTGGGACAGAGCGCCGGATCGGAGAACCAAGTAGAGCTTGAACAAGGTGACTCGGGGCATGATAAGGCCTAGGGCGGCTCGTCATCTTGTCCTTAGAGACCCGGATATCCATTTGAGATATGAGCAAGCGATAGACCAACGATGGATAGCCTAAGGTCATCTTTACCTTGTGGTCGAATGCTTCAAGATGTAAACGCTCAAAGACCAGTTTCCCAAGATTAATGGGAGCATTCGAACCAATACGGAATAAGATAGAAGCAGTTAATGGACTTACGGTAGAAGTATGAGACATAGGGTACCAATTTCTTACCATAATTCCATAGATCAGACCATACCATGGAAGAAGGGAACCTCGCTGTAGATTTCCATTCTTTGGCCACTTCATGGGTTGGCCGGTTATGGTTGACGCAACTGCATCCATATCTGTCTCCAGTTCCAACTCGGAGTCGCGACCGGTTTGTACGTCAGGAGAACCCAACTGCATGTTCAGAATTTGCGGACTGATCTTGAAGATGAACTTCCGGACAAATACTGAATGTTCCTTGGCTGAGCCTGGAACGCCTAGTTGAGTATCCAGATTGGCGTAAAACTCATGCACAATCTGGGTTACAAACGGTTGTACCCTGCGAGTGGATTCAAGAAACCCTCTCCCTTCCAAAAACTCAATAACCCCCGTACCCTCATAAGAATCATCATGAAGTTGAACTTCACGAACAGGAATGCGATCAGTGAGACGCGTATACCTGAGTTTGGCTTGAGATGTGTAGAACCTGTCGGAAAATGCCTTTTTCACCCTGAAAGGCTCATCGGACGGTGGAACACGGGGAGGGACTGCAAAATCTCCTTCAGCTTCTTCTTCAGCCTGGTCGTGACTGCCTGCCTCAGAGGCCGACTGGTCGCCTGACCGGTTGTCCTTATCAGACAAGGACTGAGCTGAGCGTTTCTGCTGTTTGCGGACAGGGCTGGAATCTGAGTCAGAGACCTCGATTGGATCAGAGTCCGAGGCAGAAGGAGCGGATCGGGGACGTTTGGATACAGGAACTTTCTTGCGTGTCCCGACTCGGCTCGCGACACCCTCTGCGACAGGTTTTGACTTTTGGCGAGCAGATGGAGTGCGCTTAGGAGGTTGAGCCTTCTGCTTCCCTTTAGCCACGGCGGTGTGGCGGCGAGAGGATGCAGGAACAGGTGTAGGTGACGGCGACGCGTCGTCCGGCATGGGAACAGAGTGCGAGTCGTCCAAAGGAGGAGAGAACTCGCGTGCCTGAGGAGCAGTGGCACGGGGTGGTGACTCTGTTGCCGGTGGTGGTGGTGTGGTGTCTTGCGGTGGTGCCGTGGAAGACGGCGGTGGAATAAAGTCCGCCAGAATTCGGATTTTGAGCGGTTTTGGCTGCAAGACTTGGGACAACTCGTTGCCCGTTGTGGATGCACTGTCAGGGGCGACTGATGGGGTTGACTGAGATGATTCTCCTGATGACTTAGATTTCACCATGTTAAATATTTTCTTGATAAATGTAGGTGAGAAAGAAGACATAAACACAAATCCACACACCAAAAAAATATGATCACACGAGAGAGAGAGAGATAGTAGGATGGCGTGAGATATGATACAAAGGAAAGATATATAAATAGATGTAATCAAATCAATGTCATATCTTTTATAATCATTATCCACAACTTCCCATAAGAGATAGGACTCTTACCAAGACTCATCTAGGAAAGATTCCAACAAGATATGCACTCAATCTCTACGAAATTTAAAACGCGGCAAAGCATAGGCGGGAAACAAATTCGTGCCAAAATTAAACATATCGCGTTTTTAAGACAAAATAAAATAAAAAGCACCTGTTTAATAAAATTAAAACAAATTAAAACACAAATTAAAAGAAACAAACAGAAAGTAACTCAGCAAATTACTCACATAACTTACCGAGGACCGATTCAACTGGTGTAAGTGGATGTCGAGACACCCTGTCATGACAGACTATAAGACTGAGTATAAAACAGGTCGAGACTGAAGCATACTCATGAACCAGATGAATACATTAAAATGTGTGTGTGTGAATTCTCATATGATAAACAGATGAAAGGGAAGAGAATTTGAAAGGGGCAAAAATCGTTTTGCAAGATATCTCTTTTCAAACAATACAATTGCACCTTGTACACACACTTTGAGCCTTTTGCATAGAGGTAGCTTTCGCACATAACTTTATATAGAATATGGTAGCTCTTTTCAATTTTGTGATGACCGTGAAATATGAATTGAATGCTTTCACACATATTCATTGAGTTTAGGCAGCTTTTTCCTCTATATATTTTTCTTTTGAAGCACTTTTTCTTGTGGCTCATGCTCTCTTTGTTCTTTTCTTTTCACAACTCTTTTGATCACTCATACTTTTCTTTTCAGCTCAATTCTTCTGTTTTTAAAGTGATGAGGTAGCAAAAGTGGACAACGTCCATGTCAAAGAGATAATAAAAACAAAATAAAAACAAAACAAACAAAAATTGCCCGTTGCAAAATCCTTCGATTTCACTGATTTAACTGAGGGAATGATGTGCACTGTGTATCAATGCAGTTCTAAGTACGCTCCAGAACCGGCTGTCCAACAGGTCTGCAAGGAAGTCAAGACAGTTAGTCCAACAAATAAAAACATCTCAGTTAAATCGGGCACGCGACCAGCGCTTAGTGGAGACAAATGCTGAGAGACTTTCTGAGGGTCTCAAAGCTTTGTGAAACAATTTTCTTTAAAAGAATAACAACAGTTTGTCTTCCAGTCGCGACATGCTTAATGACAGCACATTCATTATCACCTAAATCACATATGAGATGGTGCCATATATCCGTGTGCTGTGTGCATATGTGCTTAACATGATTATGAGCAATGATAATAGCACAATTGTGGTTACTAAAGACCAACACATCACTTTGCACAAAAACAAAAATCTTAAGCATGTGATCAACCCAACCAATATCAAGTGATATGACACGATTATGCATAGTTAGGTAGAGATGACTTCCTGTTCCAAAAGTGGAGAAACTGAGGTCTATGAAGTTGCCTCTTGTCTCATCGACAACCCATGTAGGAGTTGCGACAGGAATCATCGACTGTTCTGCAGTTTCAAGATCAAGGTCCTTGATAGGATATTGAACGCACTTGGATTGACCTATGACCAATCTGTTGGCTCCTTGACTGACCTGCGAACCATAAAAACAAATTAGTTCACTAACAAACGGAGAGATAGATCTGTTTGAGACAGAGTTTGTGAACTGTTCTATAGGGAGTCGTGACTGCGTCAGAGTATAGCAATTTTCAGCAGTCCGATTTCCTGTAAAAACACAAAACTTTTGGTCATCAATCACGTGACATTCATCTTGTGAGAAGGTGACAACCATCTTTTGATCGCATAGCTGGCTTATGCTAATCAAATTCTGCTCAAATCCAACAACATGAAACACATCGCTAAGCTTCGGAAACCCGTTGATGTTGAGTGTTCCTCTTGCAACAATTTGACCCTTTTTACCATTTCCAAACTGAACTGTTCCACTTGGACCAGTAACGTAGTTAGTCAAAAAGTCTTTGTTCCCTGTCATGTGATGCGAGCATGCACTGTCAAGATACCAACAATTAGGTGAGGCGTTTTCAATAGAAGAATGTGCATATACATTATGATGATTAGAACGTTTCACCCTTATGTGATTTGTTGGCTTCGCTTCTTCATTAGAGTCATTTATCACTGTTTCTCTTTGAGTCCTTCGAGCGGTTGCGACTCGATGATGAACTGGTTTTGGTGCTCTGTCCTTATATGTGTTCTCCTTAAGATTGGGACAGTTTGGACGAATATGTCCTTCAACACCACAGTGATAACAGACTGGGCTAGATTTGCGAGCTGGTCGGGACCTGCAAACTGGACTTGTCTTGTGAACTGGACTAGACCTGCGATCAAAAACATGAGAAACAATAGATGAGTAAGCATAGGCAACATTATGATAATCTGAATTAGAACGTTTCACCCATGTTTGTTTTGCTGGTTTTTCTTTTGGAACAGCTGCCTTTTTCACTGGTTTGTCTTTAGTCTTCTTGGCTGTTGTGACTCGTTGTTGAGATATCCTTGGAGGATAGCCAGTGAATGGCGTTTCTCGGAATTGAAAGCAGTATGGGCGGATATGTCCTTTAACACCACAGTGGTGACAGACGGGAATGAACCTGTCATAAGAATTACCAGAATGTGAGATATCAAATTTTGAGTTCTTTCTAGAATTCTTACCTGCTTTCTTCCTTGGTTGTGAAACATCTTTTGCAGAAATATGATTAAATTGAGAATCATTTGTTGCAAACCCAAGTCCTACACGATCTCTCGTTGGTTTTTGGTTTTTCAACACATTGTCCAACTTTTCTGTTCCAGAACTGAGAAGTTTCACATTCTTTCTGACAGCAACAAGTTCTGTTTGCACGTCTTGGTGCATCTGCTCAAACATGTTGGCTGTCTCTTTGGCTCCTTCCACAGCAGTTTTGAGGGCTTTGATTTCTCGCTTGCGATCAGAATTTTGATTTTGTAATTCAAGAACTTTATGCTCAAGTGTTGCATTTGATTGAGGTCTGCTGTGACTCATGGACTTGATTTTTTCTTCCAACTCGGCAATTCTTATAGTTCCTGCTTTCCATTTGTCGGCCAAGATAAGAAAATTTTCGCCAAGAGCTTTTGGATCAATTTCCTCATCATCAGAATCAGGTTCATCATTGCGGTCGTCCTTGTCTGTCGAGACAGGTAGAGAGTCAGGACTGATGACAGAGGACAGTGCTATGTTGGCTCTTTCTTCTGGTTCATCCTCACTTTCATTTGATTCCTCATCGCTCCAGGTGGATATTATTGCTTTGTTTTTGTTCTTCGGGAGAAGATTTTCACAATCAGCTTGAATATGACCAAAGCCTTGACATTCCCTGCATTGAACACCTATTCCTCTTCTTTTGACACTAAGATCATTAGCAGCGGAAGTTTTTAATATATCATCAGAGTATGAAGGAAAAGTGTTCGTACCTTTGATTTCAGCTTTGAGAGCAACACTTTTATGAGTGACTCCATTCAAATTCTTTTTCAACTCAAATGTTGAAAGTGCACCCATGAGTTCTTCAAGTGACAAGTTCTCCACGTCTCTTGCTTCTTCAATCGCCTCAATTTTCATATCAAATCTTGAGGGCAAAGTGCGAAGAGTTTTCTGAACAAGTTTGGACTCACTGTACTCGTCACCAAGGAGGAAGGCCTCATTTGCAATGTCTCTGAGTTTGGAATTGTATTGAGCGATTGTTTCATGTTCCTCCATTCTGAGCTCCTCAAACCGTGTGCCAAGGATTTGTCTTTTCGATCTTTTCACGGATGGAGTTCCTTCATGGGCAACGCAAAGAGCATTCCATGCATCCTTAGCCGACTCACACTTTGAAATCAGTTTGAACTGGTTGAGGTCGACTCCATTAAGTATTGCATTGATTGCAATGGAGTTGTAACTCGCGTCTAGATCTTCTGCGTCAGACCAGTCGAGCTCGAGCTTTGGCTTTCCATCTTCATCTTTTGGTGGAGTCCATCCTTTGAGAATGCTTTTCCACGCTTTCTGATCTTCTCGTTTGATGAAAGCTTTCATGCGAACCTTCCAGTATGAGTAGTTGAACTCATTCAAAAGTGGTGGCTTTGATGATGATGATCCTTCAACGTTTTGTGCCATCAAATCTGCAAGATATAAATAAACCAGAATCTCACCAATGTAAGTAGGTGACAGGCTCTGATACCAATTGATAGATCTTAGAGTCTAATACTTTACGTTTTAGCAATAGTTGCGGTACCTAGTCTCGACAGATAAGTAAGACAGGTAAGTAAGACAGTAAAGTAAGACAGCAGATTTTAACGTGGTTCGGACTATGTCCTACATCCACGAGGCTTTCACCTGAATCAAACTTCTTTCAACGGACAAAAGTTATTACACCAACTGGTTTTACTCTAACACCGAATCCCTCTAATGTTGATACCACCGGAACCTTTTTCGCGTCTACTCCGTTTGACCCGTAAGACCAAGACTCCCGTAATGATCTTCTTATGAGAATGCTTCCAAGCGAACTGCACGTACGTATAGATCCCTCTAACTGGCGCAATCCTTTCCCGTTGAACTCCCTTCAACTCTTGTCGGCTTCTCACGTTCTTGATGTAACTCAAGAGGGCGAAAACTAAGAAATCAAAATAAAAGAGAACACCTAAAGATGTATATTTTGTTACACGTGTGTTCTACATTGATTCCTAGGATTTCTACTATTTATAGGATAGCTCTCCTGAAAGATATCCTTGATTCTCGGCTAGTCTCCATATCCAGTCGAGACAGGATCTTTCCAAAGTATATCCGAATCTTTCCATGATAAGGCGATTCTTCCTTTTGCAACGTCTTTGTTTCCAATTGATAAGATCTTCATGATCTTCATATATTCTGCACATCAAAGACAAAGAAGAACTCCACAAGGAATAGATTACTAAAGGATATAGGAAAGAGTTTGATAAAGATTAACTTTCCATAAGATAAGATACTATAAGATCAAGTTAAATCTTTCCAAACTCACCTAAATATTCACGCGTCTAATAACAAGATAAATACCATAAAATCGTGTGAATAAATAAGTAAATAAATCAAAGTAAATAAAACCGAAATTTTCCTTTAAAATAATTTTGCAAACAAGGAAATAAAATCTAGTTGGACCTGGCAGTCCTGACTGTTCAACCGAGTTCGAAACCTGTCGGACTTTGCGGTCCTAACAGATACAAATCTTTTATTATTACGTGAAACAAGTATAGACAAATTCATTAAATTCTAACAGCAAGGCCACCAAGGAGCTTGTAACATAGAGACTCAGCTTGAGCAATGGCGCATAGGCTCATGGTGTGTTAACCTTCCCCTAGTACAACTCAACACTATTGTCTGTGAACCTAAACCTCTTCTCCACAACAAAAATCAGTTCTCTAATTCTTTTGCCCTTCTCACCTATCATAGTTCACAAAAACAGTTTAATTGAGATAGTAAATCAAACACCAAACCAAAAAGATTTAGTACGTAGAAAAATTACCGAGAAAAATCTAAGTGCGAGTTGCACAAATGATGATCTAAGTTCTCATGGGAGTCGCCCTAACCTCTAGCCCGGAGTATCCATCTTCCGTAAGCTCACGTGTTAAAAGAATAAAATTAAATAGAAACTTTAAAAAGAAATAGGGAGCTTACGGTTAACCTAACAGAAATATTGATGGAGGACTAAAATTGCAACTTGTGACAATATAGAGGAAGAAAGTGCAAATAAAAAAATAGAGGACCAATTTTGCAAAAGTTTCAACTTATAGGACGATTATTGCAAAAGTTCTCTCATGTCCGGGCCACGTGTCACTTTCCGGCGAATATTAGAATATTCCGTCACCTGAGGGTATAAATTGCAAATGGTGCTAAGATAGGGGACTAAAATTGCTATTTATATAATTAAAGGACTAATTTTACAAAAGAGAAAAGTTAGAGGACTATTTTTTTGAAAAACCCGTTTAGCAAGCTGGATTTGAAGACTGGATATCATCTAATTGCATCAGGCGTGGTGATGAGTAGAAAACAATATTTAAGACGAGATATGGGTTGTATAAGTGGCTGGTTATGCCTTTCGATCCATCAAATGTACGAGCACGTTCATGCAGATTATGAATCACGTTCTTCACCCATTCATCGATAAATTCGTTGTAGTTTATTTTGATGATACTCTGATTTGTAGTGTTAATGATGTTGACCATGTCCAGCATCTTCAGGAAGTTCTTACAGTCCAATGTATAAATTTTATATTGCAGCGAGAAGTGCTCGTTTCTCAATGATAGTGTAGTGTTTTTGGGGTTTGTGGTGTCGAAGGATAAATTGGCATTTGATACGTCTAAGGTGGAGGCAATTAGTCAATGGCCTCGACCCTTGACTATCACTGAGGTGCGAAGTTTTCATTGCTTGGCATTACTTTATCGATGTTTCATTCCTTACTTCAATAACATTATGCCTCCAATAACTGACTACATAAAGGGCAGTGAGTTCAAGTGGTCTTACGACGTAGAGGCTTTGTTTAAGGTGATTAAGTAGAAGTTGACCACTGCTCCGGTGTTAGTTTTGTCCGACTTCAATCGACCTTTTAAGTTACGTTGTGATGCTTCAAAGTTTGGTATTGACAGTATGTTACCAGTTGCTTTCTTCCGTGAGAAGTTATCTAGTTCCAAGACACAATATAGTACTTATGATGTGGAATTCTATGCCATTGTTCAGTCCATTCGGCATTGGCGTCACTATCTGTTGCACAAGGTGTTCATCTTATACACTGACCATGATGCTCTTAAACACCTTGGCACTCAGGATAAAGTGCGAGCCCAACATGTTTCGTGGATTGCTTACCTGCAACAGTTCATTTCCGTCATCAAGCATAAAGCCGGCTCCTTGAACAAGATTGTGGATGCACTGAGTAGGTTACACACGTTTCTTACCAAAATGCAAATTGAGGTTCTGGGTTTTGATAACATTTGTGACTTGTATCCTGTTGTCTATATTTTTGTTATGTGATTCAGGATTTGCAGCAAGGTGAACATTCTGAATTCGCGTGGATTGATGGTTTCCTTTTCCGTGGCAATCAGTTGTGCATTCTTGAGGGCAGTTTCCGCCTCAAAATCATTCAGGAGTTGCACAATGAAGGTCATGTGGGTCGTGATCGAATCCTTCATCTTGCTACAACTTCATACTTTTGCCCATACTTGCGTAGTGATGTGAACATATTTTTGGAGTGCTGTCGAGTTTGTCATAAGGCCAAGGGTAAGATAACTAATACTGGGTTGTACATGCCACTGCCTTTTTCCTACGCATCCCTGAATGGATGTGAGCATAGATTTTGTCGTCAGTTTACCCCGAACTGATCCTGATTTTGAATTCAATCTATGTAGTGGTTGATCGTTTCTCTAAGATAGTACCTTTTATTCCATGTAAGAAAATCACTGATGCTATTAATGTTAGGAGGAAATACAAAAAAATGCTCAATAAGTTTGGCGATTTGGCACTTTTGCCCAATATCTTTTCGGGCCGAACTTTTGCCTTGTAGGTATCGACAATCGCCGCAGAATATGCCCAATCGTGCTCTGCATGGGCTTTTTGCCTACGTGGCATGCCAACGGACAAAACATCATCCCACGTGAAAAAACACAATGCCACGTGTAATTTTTATCGTATAGCGAAAATTAACCCTATTTTATCTCTAATTGGCAAAAGCCCCCATGTGTTAGAAGTTTTTGCGAAAAAATCCCTACAACCTTATAGTAGTCCTTTTTTGCCAAAGTCAACTATTTTGACCGCCTTATTTTGATTTTTTACACTAATACACCACATCTTTCAAAAATTACATTTACACCCCTAGAATATTTCTAAATCTCTTTTATAAGCCAAAGTTCATTTTAAAAAGTTTAAAACTTTAAAGATTTCATTCTTATGTATAATTAAATTAAAAAGCAGAACATTATGATTAAATCAAACATTGAGCATAAGATAAAACAAAGAGAACTAAACTTTAATATAAAAATTCTAGCCAAGCCAAACCCTCAAGATTGCTAAAAAAAAATGACGCACACACAGTTGCAACTACAACAATGGCTGCCCTCTGGTACGATTTGCAGTTGAACTCCATCTTCAAGATCTGATTCAATTCATCCTCCCCACCTGTACCTTCCTCTAATTCAAATGCCTATACCCACCCGTATTCACCTCCGTCAAATCATTCGCACCTCGGATGCGCCGTCGACGGACTCATCGGTTTCGTCGAGCTCCGGGTTGATTCAGACGTCCCACTCGGCGAGTTCTCTAAAATCTCCATCAAGGGTGGAGCGGCTAAGAGCGTTAGGACCACCCACCCCGACAAAAGTGGGTGGTTGCACACTCGAACCAGAGTGACCCACCATCTGCAAAAGATGGTGCTTGCTTGTGGGGTGAAGGTGATGGAGTGGGAAAAAAAAAAGATAAAAAAAAGGAGAAGATATTAAAAAACAACAAAAAGAAAAAAGAATAAAAAAATTACTGTAAATAATAAGTAATAAGATTTATTATATGATAGAATTTAATTAAATTAGTTTGTTGTAATAATTTCCAAATACTTAATTTACATAATAATGAAATCTAAAAAGTTTTAAACTTTTTAGTTTTAACTTTGGCTTATAAAAGAAGAAGTAAAAAATTTTGGGGTGTAAAAATAATTTTTTCAAAGATTTTGGGGTGTAAAGACAATAATTATAATTATAATTATACTAATTACTATTTAATTATTTTTTGGCATCAGAATTGAGGGTGTAAATGTAATTTGGACTTTTATAAGGTTGTAGGGGTTTTTTCGCAAAAACTTCTAGCACATGGGGGCTTTTGCCAATTAGAGATAAAACAGGGGTAATTTTTGCTATATGATAAAAATTACACGTGGCATTGTGTTTTTCCACGTGGGATGATGTTTTGTCCGTTGGCATGCCACGTAGGCAAAAAGCCCATGCAGATCCTGATTGGGCATATTCTGCGGCGATTGTCGATACCTACATGGCAAAAGTTCGGCCCGAAAAGATGTTGGGCAAAAGTGCCAAATCCCCAAACTTATTGGGCATTTTTTGCATTTCCTCCTTAATGTTACCATGCTGTATTTTTCAGAGGTTTATCGTTTGCATGGTTTGCCTTCTTCTGTTGTATCTAATCAAGATACTCGTTTCTTTAGCCACTTTTGGCGTAGTGTGTGGCGTTCAATGAATACGAATTTGGATTTCGGTAGTGCTTATCATCCATAGGCAAATGGTCAAACAGAAGTTTTTAATCATTCTCTTGGTGATCTGTTGTGTTGTCTGGTGGGCGATAACATTAAGTCATGGGATCAAAAGTTGTGTCGGACAGAGTTTGCTCATAATCATGCTTGTCATGGGATCATGGTCTTTTACGTGAGACAATTTGCTTGTTAGGAGCATGTTAATGTCCTACAAATTGTTTACCTTGATATTGCCAAATTTAGTATTATAAAAATTAATTTTTCTTTTTACATGCTTTGTCTTTTTATTTTGCTGAATTATTTGTTGTTTAATGTTTACAAATATTTTGATTTAGTTTTTCAAAGTAAAACATCTTTTTTTGTTCGTTATTTAGTCGATAAGATGAGCTTTGTGGTTGATCGAAAATAGGATTCATTATGTTAATCTTGTAGAATTTGAATTGAGTTAAGAGTTTTTCTTTTTCTGACATTTGGAAAATTGATTTGTTTATCTCGATAATGTCTTTCTTTCTAAGATAAGAAAAGAATATCTGTGATTATCTCTTTTATGGATTGATTTCTATTGCTTTATTTATGTTGAACCTATTTGATATCCTCGTCTGATTTTATTGCTGATTATTAGAAGAAAGATTTTTGCATAGTTTTTTTTCGAAAAAGTTTATATCTCGAAGGAAAGTCAACTGCACCAATTAAGGGATGTGACACTGTAACAATCATGAAGCAAGTTGTAAATCTGGCTGAGAATATATTTGTGCCTCGCATTTAAATAGCAAAGGCAATTAGAATTGTTATTCAACCTTTTGATAAGAATCTTGATTATTGTGTAGATTGAAGAAAGAGGTTCAAGTTCTGAATGAGTTTTGTTTCCCAATTTTGTTGAATAAAATGCAAAAAGAAGGTGATTCACTGCAAGATTTAAATGGAGTAAAATGATGAAGTAGTGTTCATAGGCTATTAACATTGGATGGAGTCTAGATGTTACAGTAGTGTCCTATGAGTGTATATCTCTCTATCATATTCAAAGATATTTGAAACTTTTAGGTGAAAGCCTTGTGGAGCATGACGGTGGTCCAAACCACGTTAAAACCCTTGTGTCATTGTTTATTTACAACTTTCCATATGTGTTGCAACTGAGTTTCCTTACTATGTTTCAACCTATGTTTTTGAGTAAATAAACAAATCACTTATCTGAGTATTTCAGTTAACCTTAAAGTTTAAACTTTGTTTTTAACTGTATTAGGTTAAAATTTGGTGTAGTTTGTATTACCGCCCTTGTCGTTCACGACTACTCTACTTCTTATTAAAACTAACTTGTTCACTTTTGAACTTATATACGACTGCAGTTAAAAATCTAACAATGCTATTTAGGTAAGAGTTTTAAAATAAAAAATATGGTGAGACATCCTATGTCATTAGAGTAGAGATATTTCGTGATAGATCACTTGAAATTGAAGGAATGCCTCATAAAACATAAAACATATACTGGCTAATTGACATTATTTGGCATTATGAGATGCTCCACAATATTTGGCATTATGAGTTTGTCCTCACTTGTTGTTCCATTGCATAAACAAAGACAAATTTGATATTGATTGGGGTCTGTAGAATGAATTGGAATATAAAAAAGTAATAAAATATTTAAAGAACAATAAAATACATGCTCATATATAGAAAATCAACACATTAACATATGGTTGAATTTTCTATTTAGACTGTAGAGTTTAAATCAACCAAATCGTTGTTAACACACCAAATATGAGTTCAGCAAACAATACCGTATCGAAAATGATCAAGAAACGAGTGATCGGATCGAACAAAATCAAACAGAAAATAAGCTAAACAGAGTTAGAAAATTGCCAGAAACACACGCACAACACACATCGATTTTAACGTGGTTCGCGTTTGAATCAAATCGATTCAAACCTACATCCACGGAATGGCTTTCACTAGAACAAGTGTATGAGAGAATAATGCTGAAGAATTATAATGAATCGACTGAAAACTGACGCGCACAAGTGCCTTAAATAGGCTGCAACAATCAGCCTCAAAATAGAAAGTTATAACTAACTTCTAACTAACTTTCAAACTGAATCTTACTAAATGCGGCTAACTCTCAACTAACTCAACTTAAGCTATTTGATCACGTGTTAAACCTCACTAAACTCAGCTGTTTATGAACTAACTCCTCACAATTCTCCACCTTAGTTCATACATTGCTCAAACACCACTCAACCTAGCATATAACCAAGCTAAACCAGCCTGAAACCAGGCTATTCATTCTTCAGCTGCACAAGCTCCAAGCAGTAGCTGAATTTCCCACTTGGTAACACCTTTGTGATCATGTCAGCAGGATTGTGCTCGGTTGCAATCTTCTGAATCAGCACCTCTCCTCTTATAATGATCTCTCGAACAAAATGTAACTTTATGTCAACATGTTTTGTTCTCTCATGATACACTTGATTTTTGGACAAGTGTATAGCACTCTGGTTGTCACAGAACACTGTGATGACCTCTTCTTGAACCTTCAGTTCCTTACATATCCCTTCCAACCACATTGCCTTCTTGACAGCTTCAGTTAAAGCAATGTACTCAACCTCAGTTGTGGACAAAGCCACAACTTTCTGCAGACTTGCCTTCCAACTTATAGTTGTGCCAAATGCAGTGAATATATAACCTGTAAGAGACTTCCTAGTGTCTAAACAACCTGCATAATTAGAATCCACAAATCCCTTAATAGCTATCCTCTGATCCTTAGCTCCACCATAGACAAGAACCTTGTCAAGAGTTCCTCTGATGTATCTCAGAATCAATTTCAAAGCTTTCTAGTGCATTCTTCCAGGATTTGCCATGAATCTACTAATGATGCTTACTGCATATGTAAGATCAGGTCTTGTGCATACATAGCATACATTAATGAGCCAACTGCATTTGCATAAGGAGTTGAGCTCATGAACTCCTTATCTTCTTCAGATTTTGGTGCCTGATCACTGCTCAATCAGAACTGTTGTGACAAAGGTGTATTGACGGATTTTGCTTCAATCATTCCAAACTTGTCCAATACTTTCTTCATGTAATTCTTCTGAGACAAGTATAGAACACCTCTGACCCTTTTTCTCTTAATTTCCATGCCAAGGATCCTTGTTGCAGGGCCAAGATCCTTCATTTCAAATTCACCTTTCAACTGACCCTTTATGCTTTCAACTTCACTTCTGCTATTGCTTGCTATGAGTATATCATCCACATAAAGTAGCAAGATAATGAAAATATCTTCTGAGGTGAACTTGAAATACACACAAGTATCAAACTTGCTCATCTTGAAATCAACCGAGCTCATGAACTCATCAAACCTTCTGTTCCACTGCCTTGGAGTCTGTTCAAGTCCATAAAGAGATTTTTCAAGCCTGCACACAAAATCCTCTTTTCCCTTGACTTCAAACCCTTCAGGTTTCTTCATGACTATGATTTCATCAAGTTTTCCATATAGGGAAGCTGTTTACACATCCATTTGCTCAAGTTCAAGGTCACACTTTGCAACTAGAGCTAATAATATTATGATGTATCTATGCTTTACCACTGGTAAGAACACATCATTATAATCGATTCCTTCTCTCTGAGTGAACCCCTTGGCAACCAGTCTTGCCTTGTACCTCTCATCCTCAACACCTGGTATCCCTGGTTTCTTCTTGTAAATCCATTTACAACTCAAAACCTTTGAGCCTTTAAGCTTCTCTGTTAGAACCCAAGTATTGTTTTTCATGAGAGATTTCATCTCAACCTGCATAGCATCTATCCATCTCTTCTTGTCTTTACTTCTCAATGCATCTTGGTAATGTTTAGGTTCATCACCAAGTACATTACTTGCTGCAACTAGAGAGTAAGCTAGGAGATCAGCATATCCATACCTGCTTGGAGGCTTTATAGGCCTTTTAGTTCTGTCTCTTGTCAGCATGTATGTTTCCTCTTCCTGCTGATTCCTTCACTTTCATCCTCTGCATCATGAGTGTCTTGCTGTTCATCTTCATGTAGGAGCCAATTTCCAACTGTATTTTCTCCAGATCCATAGTTGGCTCCACCTCAAACTAAAATCCTTCTGTTTTTTTTTTTTTTGTAACTTTAGCAGGTATCTTTAGCAGGTATCTTCTCTATAGTGTCAGCTTTCTATGCTTCTTGTGTGCTATTTCAGATTCATTGAATACCACATCCCTACTAATGATACACTTTCTGTGTCTAGCTTCTAAACACCATAGTTTGTAAGCCTTCACACCTTCTGGATAACCAATGAACATACACTTAAATGCTCTAGGCTCAAGTTTGTCTTGTCTGACATGTGCATAAGCCAGACACCCAAACACTCTGAGCCTACTTAGATCAGGGGCATGACCTGACCATGCTTCTTCTGGAGTTCTCATGTTTAGAGCCGATGAGGGTGATCTACTTATTAGGTAAGCAGCTATCATCACAGCTTCAACCCAGAATACCTTTGGTAGAGATGCATTGTTTAGCATGCATCTCTCTCTCTCAAGTAAAGTTCTGTTGAATCTCTAAGCCAACCCATTTTGCTGTGGAGTACCTGCAATTGTTCTATGTCTAACAATGCCATTCTCCATGCAGAAACTATTGAATTCTTTAGAGCAAAACTCAAGTCCATTATCAGTTCTTAACCTCTTAACCTTCTTCATTGTCTGGTTTTCAATCAAAGTTTTCCATGACTTGAACGTGGCAAACACTTCATCTTTTGTTTTCAAGACATAGACCCACAACTTCCTAGAGTAATCATCAACAAGAGTTAAGAAATACCTGGCACTCGAATGTGATTGAACTCTTGAAGGCCCCCACAGATCAGAATGTATGTAATCAAGAGTTTCCTTTGTTTTGTGAAATCTTGTGGTGAATTTCAGTCTACATGACTTGCCAAGAACACAATCTTCACAAAAACTGAGCTTCTCCAGTTTATCAGAACCTAACAGGCCTTGTTTACTCAATTCTATCAAGCCTTTCTCACTCACATGATCCAACCTTTTGTGCCACAATTCCACTTTTGTCAATGGCTTACTTTCAGCTGTAGCAATAGTTCCTTTGCTCACTTCTTCTTCAAGAAAGTATAGGTTATTCCTTCTGTGCCCTCTCATTACCAACTGATATCCTTTCTTCACACTTAACACACCACTGTGACAGTGATACAAAAATCCTTTCTTGTTAAGATCACCCATAGATATCAGGTTTCTTTTCAGCTTTGGTACATCTCTCACCACCCTCAAGAGCCTAGTTTTCCCATCACGTAACTTGAATCTCACAGATCCAATTCCCTCCACTTTACATGGTTCATCATTTCCTAGCAATACAATTCCTCCTTTCTCTACATACTCCTCAAACCATTCAAGATTTGGTGTCATATGGAATGAACACCCTGAATCCATAACCCATTGCACATCAAGAGTTATCATCTGTTACCACCAACAAATCTGCAGACTCATAGCCATCTTGTGCTATTGCTGCATTTCCTGATTCATTTCCTCCATTCTTAGGCTTCTTCTTAAGCCTCTCAGGACAGAATCTCCTTATGTGTCCCTCCTTGTGACAATGATAGCACTCTTTTGAGTTATTTTCACCAGTTTTCTGCTATTCTTTGTTCTTCTTTTTATCAAACTTGTTCTGTTTCTTGGACCCTTTTCCCTTTACTACAAGTCCCCCACCTTTCACAGAGTTCTTAGAGTCATTCCTATGGTTCAATTCTCTTGAGTTTATAGTAGATTGAACATCATTCAAAGTCAAAACCTCTCTACCATAGATCAAGGTATCCCTGAAATGACTAAAAGACTTGAGCAAAGAACACAACAACATCAATGCCTGATCCTCATCCTCCACAATAACATCAATGTTCTCAATATCCAAGATCAACTTATTAAAGCTATACATTTGCTCTTCTATTGATTTATCTTCTGACATCTTAAAAGAAAACAGAGCTTGTTTAAGATAGAGACGATTTACCAGTGATTTAGTCATGTAAAGGCTCTCAAGTTTCAACCACACACTTGCTGCACTTGTCTCCTTTGAAACTTGCCTCAAGACTTTATCTCCAAGGCTCAAGATTATAGCACTGTGTGCTTTCTCCAACATAATCTTCTTTGCCTTTTCATCCATGTCTTTATCAATGCTTGATTCATTCAGAGCATCAAGCAAACCTTGCTGAACCAACAATGCTCTCATTTTCAACATCAAATTTGGTAGTTGCCATGTTCAACCGATTGATCTCGCTCCACGTTCACCGCACCAATTTGTAGAGTTTAAACCGACTCACACTAAATATGAATTCAGCAAACAAAACCGCATAAAAAACGATCAAGAAACGAGTGATCAGATCGAACAAAATCAAATAGAAAATAACCTGAACAGAGTTTGAAAATTGCCAGAAAAAGACGCACAACACACATCGATTTTAACGTGTTTTGCGTTTGAATCAAATCGATCCAAACCTACCTCCACGGAATGGCTTTCACTAGAACAAGTGTATGAGAGAATAATGCTGAAGAAGTTACAATGAATCGACTAAAAACTGACGCGCACAAGTGCCTTAAATAGGCTGCAATAATCAGCCTCAAAATAGAAAGTTATAATTAACTTCTAACTGACTTTCAAACTGAATCTTACTAAATGCAGTTAACTCTCAACTAACTCAACTTAAGCTAATTGATCACGTGTTAAACCTCACTAAACTCAGCTGTCTATGAACTAACTCCTCACATAGACTTTTGAGGATGTTCACACACAACGTACTTGTGGTTATGTGCATCTCTTAACTCAAGGTGTGATATCATGAAAAGAAGAACCTTGTATTGCTCTACGCATCTACTAAATAGGCTGAATCTATAGAATGTGTTGAGGCTGCAATCTGGGAGCACAATTTAGGAATTTGACAATACCAGTCGTACTCTAGATTTCCAATTATGACAAGAACCTTAAATGCCTATCACTTAAACAAGATGTTACAAGAGTAAGATTTGTTATTGTGCTCTTAATGGACTTCTATATATTTTCTATTTTGTTTTCCATTGTGTATACATATTATTTTTGGATGTATAATAACAAAAATATTGTCTTTAAAAATATGGTGAAACCATTATGAAAACTTTTGCTAGTAGTCTACTTATGCTAGTTGTTAACATTGTGGTACATTAAAGAAATCATGTCGTGAAATGATTTGACCTCCATATTTCTCATTAACTAATAAACTAATCAAGACACTTATGTCAACACACTAAATTACGTTTTAATTTTTAATGCGTGTCTTATGAATAGTTTGGGCATTTTTCATGATATTAATACTCATAAAATACTTGTCGAATATTAGTAATTTTTTTGAAACATTTTTGGTTACCAATCAAATAATTTACACTCTGAGTCCGAATACTAATATTTGTTTTCACTGCATGGCTTCTGTTCTCGCGTTCATCCATATCAATTCAAAGTTTTCTTATTTACTAGTATAAATGTCTAGCACATAATATGTTGATGTACCATCCTTCATTTTTCTTATAAGATTCATGTTGAAAGATAATTTGATGTTTATAACTGTTAATCCTCTTATAACAAAGTACCTCAAAATAATATTTTCAGAATTCTTTCGCTAGTTGTCTCATACCTTTTATATCATCAATTCTCTTCCATTGAGCAACAATTTTGACCCCTGATGCGAATTGTGTACCTTTCCATTTCATTACTTGATCAATTGATGGAAAATTATTGTGTAATCTCTACCACAAAATAGTTATGATAGGTATTATTATCTTGTGCCAACTTTATTTAAACATGCATTGTCTGCTTATTTTTTTTTCTCTGATCGATTCTAATTTGATTTTGTAGTCAGGTTAGGCTCAATATTTTATTTTTCGATTTATCCATCATATCCTCATTATTTAATTGATGTTTATTTTTTTTATCACGTGTATTATCCCCAGACCGATTTCATGGATCAATTATTGTACACTCAATTCCTGATTGGACAAATACGTATGTACCACATATCATTCGTCATATTGGCCTTGAACCATTTAACCAATTTGTTTCTCCAGTACTAATGGTTGTATCATAAACATTTTTTTTTCGTCTCTTGTGCACCTTTTGATACATCTTTAAAATAAGTTAGTTCGTTTATTATGATTGCTCGTGCTGTTTGGTTATGTTTTGTTATCTAAATTGATTAGAAAAAGGGATTTCTTGTTGGACCTCATATCTCTATGCCCTACTTCCTCTCAAGCACTACGAGAGGTCTTTGTATTTTTTATTAGATTGTAGTTCCTACATGTACCATGATATGTGTTTCTTTTTGTAGGTTGCTTCTTACACATGGTGGTAAGGTATGTTGGTATGAGATAAAAAGTTGTCTTGTGAATGTGGAAAAAACCAAGTTGAATTGTGGTAAATGTATTGAGAGTATAAATAAAAGAATTACAAAGAGCTTGAGTTTATCTACAAGGAAACTATATCCAAACAAATATACAGAAAGATATGATACAAGAGAATATAATTAGTATCAATATCCGTAATAAGCGGGCCAAAGTGAAACTAAGGGTCTGAAATACCCCCACGTCAAGCGAAGCGTGAGACTTGGTTCAACGCTGAGCTTGGATAGAGAAAATGAGAATAGCGGCTTGGGAAAACTCTAGGTGAAGACATCGACAACCTGAAGATGTGTAGAAATGTATTGAGTTGCTATTTTGCGAGAACCAATAAGTTCACGAACAAAGTGGTAATCAAGATCAATGGGCTTCGCGTGTTTGTGTAACCATATCCTTGTTTCTGCATATTTTCTGAAATTTATAAAATCACAAAACTAGTAATGAATTACGAAGAATAATTAAAACTCTTTAATAAATATCCAGAGTTCGGAAGAACACAAAGTTCTTCAAAAAACTTCCTTCAAGTAACATGTTCGTCTCAAATAAGATAGATCTGTTTTAAGATTGTTAGTAGTAATGCACCGAAATAAATCGAAACAAACTGGAGAATATTTATTGAAACAGACGAAATAAATAAATATTTATGACGAATATAAATCACCGATTACAATATATAACTGGCGATATTTAAATAAACCTTAACCGAGAATATGAACGAAAACAGAGATGTCGATGCCTGTAAATCACAATTTCCTTTAAATAGATTCGACCTCTATGCAGTGTTTGAGAAACATGATCGACTGTCTCCCAAGATACAACGACAACGAGCATTTTGGTTTGCACAAACTAAACTGTTCCAACAAACTCGAATCAAGTCTTTGCTCTACCACTACAAATACTGACTCGAAAAGAAAAATTTTGATTGCACAAGAATTTTATGTGTATGATTTATATAGACTAATGCCTGGTAGAATGAAGAGGAAGACGTGTTTTACTAGGTCTCTAACTTGTAGTTACTTGCCCGCCTATCGACGCATACGTCGTCGTGTGCGTATGCATTAGAAGCTTTGGCCCAAACCTATTTTGGTGGATGATTTACATACCTCCCCCAGAGAGAGAGAGAGAGCATCTATGGAACACATTCATACATGATATAGAAAGTGCTCCTACATACAGACTTAGTTTTTCCAATATTTTGCAACTTGAATTTGTTCACTTTGAACATCAATTTCTCATTCATTTATACACCATTTTGGGCATATAATAATTCGTTCGAAGCTCCCACAGAGAAGAACACATTACCATTCTTGAACTCATCAAATGGTTAAGTAGAACCCGCTCAAAATTCTGCCCGAAAATAACTGCACAAACCCAGTTCAAAACAGCATTTTTTTTCCAACAATAAGTTCATAACTGAGTTTTTTACATCACGGACACACTTTTTATAAAGGGGTAGTAATATGTGGTTGGAATAAGTTTCTTGCAGCACGTGAAAGATTGTGAGTTTATTTATCTTCTTTTATTTTTGATGGTGTGATATAGATAATGATTCCAAAGTTATGGAATTAAGTTGGCTCCATATTCTATTATAAATATTGAAAGGCAATTTGTTTGTCAAGTTTAACATTCTCGTTATCTATCCGCTTGTCTAATTTTTTGGGACGAAGTTTCCCTTATCGATACTTGTAAGTTGTATAGATATCTTTTATTCGTTGTTAACTTAAACTATCAAAAAGGGCGAACTTGTTTGAGGGGAAGATATATTCTTAATTCTTTTATTTCCCTGTTCAAAAATAAAAAAATTAAGTTATCTCAAACGTGATTCTGATCATATTATATACAAAAACGAATTCATACGGGGGACACTTTTCATTTCATAAATGGGTAGTGAATATATGTCATTGGAATATTTCATGTCCTGTTGAAAGATTTTGATTTTATATATCTTTCATATTTTGAATAGTGCAGTATGGACAGTGCCAATATTCTAATATATATTTGGGTTCCAATCTATGGCAAAGCTAACTTATTAGATGTGAAGACATATTCTTAATGCTTATTTCAATATAGTTGAAGTAAGTTATCTCAAGTGCGTGCTGAAAGTTATATATCGCAACAATTAATTCAGAAAGAAGGACGCTTTTAGAAGTGGGTAGTGAATATATGTGTTTGGAAACTTTTTCCTGCACCACGTGCGAAATTGTGAATACCTATATATTAATTCTGATGGTGCAATAAAGATAACGATGTCAATATTTTAGCATATACACTTGGCTCATTTATGTATCGCAAAGCCAACCTTTTGGATGTGAAGAAATATTCTTAATTCTTTAAGTTTTAATATTTTGACGTTTAAAGTATAGTTATCTCAAAATCAAACAATTCATATGATGTTAATCAATCGTACCAATAGTTCATCCGTAATTATCTCTCTGCTAGAAGTACGCTCTAAATTACACAAGAATATGTTATTATCCGTGCATATTCGTGCAAAGTACCAATAAAAGCCACGAAACTAAAACTAAAAAGCAACAAGCTAATTAACAAGATGAAAAATATTGGTAAAGCTTAATTTTAACAAATTAGTACTCTCTGTCTCTAACAAAAACAGCATTTTAAGGAAGTCCAATTCCCCGTCCAATTCGACAATAAGTGCATCATTTCGCAGGAAGAAAAAACTAGGATGTCTTGATGTTGTCGGTTTGAATACTAGCTAGCTTTTGATAATCGGTTAAATAGTTATGTTAGTATGTTATCTCATGGGTAAGTATAACAAATCGTGCATGTTTGTGTTTGTAACCGCAGCTTAGGTGATGTTTTCAAATGCTCATTAAAGAATGTATTAATTTTAGTGGCTGCATAAGTACGTTTATTTACGTTTGCAACACTAGACTTATATTTCTGTTAATATGTTTTAAAAGTACAAGCAACAAAAGCACGGTATTAGTGCTTCTCTAACTGCTTTTAAAAATATGTTGTTTTAAAAGTTTTTTAGAAGGAAACTTACTTACTCATAAATTATTGCAAACATTTGAATATAAACAGCTTTAGGAAAAGATTTACAAACAGTGTCGATTTTTGTCAAAAGTCAGTTATATTGATTTTAAACAAAAGTAGTGAACAAAATCCTTCAATAAGCTCTCTTGCAAACATCCCTTGATGAAACTGTTACCTTCAAAAGTTAAGTACGTTCCACACGGAAGAAACTTATTTTAAAAATAATTAAATGAGTATTTAACTTCCTTTTTCCTGATTATAAATTTATTTATTACAATGGTATGCTTCATTTGAAAACCAAAATGCGGGACGCTTTCCAGAAGTACGACTAGGAGATAAGAAAGGATCCGATACTTGATTTTTGTAATTGTATTTAGAAAGACTGTTGCTTTCTCCGGCCGGGAGACTTGCTTATTCTTCCGTATGAATACTTATATAGAACGCAATATATATAATGTGTACAATATATTCCGGAAGCATATCAATTGTTACTTAAAAAGTTTCTTCCACCATCTCAAATCCAGTTTTTTTTAGAAAAAGGTTGTATTCACAAAACATGGCCCAAACGTGGATATATATATATATATATATATTAAGAAGAAAAGGAAAGTGTCCAAGTCTCGATCGTGCACTTAATTAAAGAGGCGATACTTGGTGATGTGGTGAAGGATTTTTGAAAATAAAAGGGGATTTCGTAACAAAAATAAAATATCACGAGAGAGTTTGGTGCAAATTTTCTAAAGCACATGGGATTTTTATGTATTTTTCGGAGAATTCCACTCTTATGTTACATTTTCTTAAACTTAATTTTAATGCCGTAACTTTCCAATTTGTTGAGTTAAATGTCCTGAATTGGTCATTTTAAATTCTTCGCTCGCAGATAAGAAACACAACTAATCACATGAATTTATTGAAAAGGGATTGCAATCCAACAGTTTGGCATCCATCATTTGTTCTCGGCAAGACTTTGTTAATGGAGAAAGGAGTAGTTGGTGAACATTAGATGTCATTTTATTTTTTATTTCCAGTTTTTTCATACAAAATATTGAATGGTGAACGTGAAATAAAAGAATTGAAAGTTGTAGATAGACAAATTTTAATCTTAAATATTTTAAAAGACACATGTTAATTTAGTAAGTAGAAGGAGATTTATATGAAATCCTGACTGATCATGCATGGCATTAAATTAATCCTTTCCTTTTTTTTTTTTTGTTATCTAAGAGTTTCTTTCCCTAAACTTTGGAATATTTTTATTCACTGTTGCACTATATATACATGTATATGGATCCAAGATTTCACCACAACATTCTCTTTTGTCACCCTCAGCTCTCCAATAAACATCACTAGACAACACAGTTCATTTGTAGTTCTTCCCTAGAGCAGAAACCAGAAACAAAAGAAAGTTAAAAGGACATTTCCACTTTTGTTTCTAAATTTGATACCTTGATCACCAAACCTTCTTGTCTTCATTATCGTTCCAATTTTTCTCTAAGATTTGACGCATGGCTGATAATTCGGTTATCTTACCTCGAGTTCTTATAGTGTCCAGAAGAACCGTTCGCAAGAACAAGTTCGTCGACTTTGTTGGTAAATATTGAATTCTTGATCATAAATCAACATTAAATTAATTTCCATATTCTAATACTTAAAAATTCATGCAGGGGAGTACCATCTGGATCTCATAGTAAGTTACGGGGCAGTACCTGTTATTGTTCCACGAGTAGCCGGAGTCCACAAGCTATTGGACAGCTTCGAGCCGATTCATGGCGTTCTTCTTTGCGAAGGAGAAGACATTGATCCATCCCTTTATGCAGAAGAAACTTTCGAATTTGTCCTCCGAAGAAATGGAAGAAATTCACAAGTTACATGCAAGTGACACTGCCATAGACAAAGAAAAGGACGCAATTGAATTTAGACTTGCAAAACTTTGTTTAGAAAGAAACATTCCTTACTTGGGAATATGCAGAGGCTCACAAGTACTAAATGTGGCATGTGGTGGTACTCTTTACCAAGACATTGGAACAGAACTCTCCAATAATCTGCCTGAGAAACAAAGAGTTGTGCATATGGATTATGACAATTACGATGGCCATCGCCATCCTGTTCGAATAGTAGAGAACACCCCTTTGCATAAATGGTTCACAGATTCATTGGATGATGATATGGAGATTGAGGTTAATAGTTATCATCATCAAGGAGTGAAGAGATTGGCTCAGAGATTTGTGCCTATGGCTTTCGCTCCAGACGGTTTGGTTGAAGGGTTTTACGATCCAGATGCTTATAATCCTGAAGAGGGAAAATTCATATTGGGACTTCAATTTCACCCTGAGAGGATGAGGCATCCATTTTCTGAAGAGTTTGATTATCCAGGATGCCCTTTTGCCTATAAAGTAATTGTTTGATCTCTTGCAGTATATATGTATGTATATATATATATATATATATATATATATATATATATATATATATATATATATGTATATCTGATATTGATCTCATGCATGTATCTCAATGTACTTACTTGTTTGTCCCTGTTGTTGTAGGAATTTGTAAAGGCTACCATTGCTTATCAAAAAAAGGTTAACTGCTTGACAAGTGTGCCAATGTCTCTCAAACTTGATGGAGCAGTGGAGAAAAAGAGAAAAAGTATAGTGAACAGCTTTTCAATTGCAAGAAATATATATGAAGGCAATGGGATGAATCCATCCGAAGAATCTGAATTTCAGGCCGACGCAGAGTTTCTTAAGGTAAGATTAGCAGTAATCCCATGTTTATTTAAACATCTACACTTCATTTTATTATTTATCAGTTAATTGTTAACGATATTGCGATTGATATTTTACCAATATTCATTCTATACTAATCCTATACATATGTTTGTAGCCAAGTTCAGCTCTGATTTCGCGACCAACGGCTTGGTTAGAGCGAATGGGTGCAAGTATGAGAAATGTTTCTCCGTCTATGGAAAACCTGATGAATGAAGAAAGAGATAAGTTAGGTGGTAAAATGTCGGCTGATCAGCTATCAGATCTCATGTCTTTCTACCACGTGATGGGTGAAGTTTGTTCCGAGGTTTTGGAGAGAATTATGAGAATGAACTGAACTTTTGATCCATGTCTTTGTCTTGTTTGTGTACTTTGTTTCCTGGACGGAACATCATTTGATGGATGATGGATGGTGGTTATCTTTACTTAATTAATTTAAAGTTGTGGTCTTTTT
Source organism: Misopates orontium (assembly GCA_946800315.1). Taxonomy (NCBI): domain Eukaryota; kingdom Viridiplantae; phylum Streptophyta; class Magnoliopsida; order Lamiales; family Plantaginaceae; genus Misopates; species Misopates orontium. The sequence goes on along the minus strand of OX326950.1, from coordinate 16,523,968 downwards.
TCGTTCAGCAATAAAGGTTGGAGAATATATTATAAACGTACCATATATTTAGCAAACTAATGAAAGTCGTATAAACCAAAATTCTTGTGGAGTTTAGTAATTGTAAGCAGAAGATGTCTCATTCAGCAGATGTGCAGCATATTCGGTTGGGCCTATGCAGCCAGCCCTGTCTAGCTAATACGGGGAGAAGAGAAACAAATAGAATATATATAAAAATTAATATTAGATAGGACGGACCCAAGATTTTAATTTATCGAAGACAAGATGTAAGTAGTAAATAAAAGTATATTTCAAAGACTTAAATATAAATATATTTATTAGGAAAAGAATATCTGCGTTCAAGACAAAATACCAAAAGACTAGGTACGAGGAAACAGAAAGAATAAAAATGATCTTGAGGTTGAGCTCCTCAGTTCATGAAATAAACATTATCAATTATTCACTCTAAATCCATACTTTCTGATAATTCCTTTCAGTGTAAACAATCAGATTATCAACCAAACACTTTTCTTGCACTTTATTACGCAACACTGTCTTAACAATCTTAATATATTAAAATGTTCATTTGTACATAGAAAATGGAAGAGGCAAGCAAGCCAATCAACCTATAAATTAAAAATAAGAATATATTGTCTGTCTTAACTAATCTTTGACATAATTCAAAAATTGTTGAGATACTTAGAAACTTGTCGTGACCAATAACATCTTTCCTTTTATGCTACGCTCCAACTGACCTTTTAAATAATACCTTCCTGGTCTACAAAATTCATGAGAATAAAGTTTCTCACCATCTCGAGGATCCAGTGAAGTACATAGTTTGAAAAGTTCTATGTTCGCATTGTTAAATCTACTATTGATCTCTTCCACTTCAAAATCTATAGCTGCATCAAATGTATCAAATTTATAGTGATGATCAATTGCAATGGAATCATTCTACTAGAAAAGAAAAGGTATTGTAGAAAACTTATAACAAGAATCTATACTGCATTTCAATATCTACTTTAAATGAACCAACACTACAACTCCATAATGACAATCAACACCTTAATCTCTCAAATTGTCAACTAATAGCTTACTTCATAATACATAACCCATTGCATATACAATAATGCGATATTTTTTCTGTAAGCTCCCGATGACATATAACCCAAAGCAAATTAGAAGTCGCCATAAATCTTTCCTTTAAGCTCCCGATCATTATAAAATTAAAAGTTTTCATTGCCATCAAAACACCACTACTTCACTACTTAACCTTTTGTTAATTAGAGGACTCCTCATCCACTATGTTCTCAAGAACCGTTACCACAATGCTATACATATCCACTACACTCCAAATAGATTGGTGATGAGAAATCCAACGAGTCTTACCAACTCATTGTAATTTACCAATCTGATTTACATCTCTACCAGTATCATGTTAACCACTTGCTATCATATTTTCAATTTCATTAGCTTGAGAAACTTTGTAAGTCAGCTTGATGTTTGAGAGATGCACTTTACATATTTACAAAAGAAGTTCAAATATATAGAAAAGAATAGCCAAATAGTTCTTTTTTCCATAGTAGCGACCAATGCTAATTATAGTCCATGTGCAAAATAATGTACTTAGCAGGCATACGGAGAATCTCTGAAAAAGGAGATGCAGACCTATTTCATGAACTATGCATAATACCAGCACCATCATATCGTTGACCTTACATGTTGCATATGTGAAGATCTTATCAATAAAGGACTTTAGATATCTCTCTTTTAAGTGTTGCATCATTAGTGTTGGTGACATACACAATATCATTATCGATGTCGTACAAACCATTTGCATGAACAAATCTCAACACTACAATCATTTTTTCTTTACTGAATATATCTTTAGTTTCATCAATTAAAACACAATATTTTGTAATCCCACGGATTTTGTTTCACTTTCTTCACAAGAATATGCGAAATATCGTTTTTCAGTCTTAGTTCAAGTATAAATAGATGGTCTCAAACGTGCAATAGATTATATCACAAGTGTATCAGTAAAGAGAAATATAGGGAAGTAGAACTAGGACCTCGAATATCAATCCCATGAAGACTGAATAATACAGATAATTATTAACTTGATTTATCTAAATGAGCATGCGTCATTTATAAAAATAAGGGGTTTCCAATATAAAGGTAAAATAATAAATAAAATGATAAAAGATAAATGATACATGACAAATGATAAATAATATAGATATAAGATGTAATGATAGGACATCTATGATTTTGGGTTCATTGGAAACATGTAAAGAGTTCACAGACAAACCTTCACGTTCTTCTTCTACTTATCATTAGATTATCAAATTATTATTTAATGCAAGCAATTCAAAGTTAGTTCCAGTTCAGATAGTCGCGTTTCTAGAACTCTTTGTCAACTTAGTAATTCTAACTGCCCTTGATACAGACTAGACCTTTTAACTTTTTGGTGATTTTTAACTAAACTAAAAGCATTTAGTATTAATGATAGCATTGAATCTCTCCTGATCAACCACAAGCCACTTAAAGTTGAAAGTAACCTCATCCTATTGCATAACTCCCGTTTGCCTTACGAGTACTAGCTGCACAAAAGAATGCAATAAAAAACTTCTCGAGAAAATTCTGAATGCACCACTTTACAATAAAGAAAGTGAGGATGATTCTGAAGCCCATAAATAGAATATAAAAAATAATCTAACTTCTTCTGAAAATATTCACCTCGTTGAAAGATTACACAATATAGGAAACACCAACCCTTACAATGTTTAGTCCCGACGACGCGAAAACTTTTGATTTATAATCTCTACAAATTGCCGTATCTTTATTTTGGACAGGGGCATTTCCAACAAATAAATATTCCAAAAGAAGTCGATTAATCACTTGAACTTATTAATTACCTGATCGTGCCTCGTAAGACTTTGAGAACATCCCTTCCCATTTGGGCCAACTCATCCCCTTATTTTGCATCTCTTTTGATGGAGAAACATTCACTATTTTGTTTGATCATCTTGCTTTTGTATTGACATTCAATATTTTTTCTCTCATAGTCACAGAGAGTGGAAGTGCTGCAAAATGCCAACGCTACTTTAGGCTCAGTTAATATAGATGTAATTAGTCAGTCGGCAAAACAAGTTCTAATTACTTTGTATCGCAGCTCTCGTTGAGCTTTTCTTTAGGCTTCTTCATGGAAGTCTTACAAATATCTTTCTAGTTCTTAATAGATTTGTAGCGTTAAATAAATTTTGGTACAATGGTTTGAATGCATATATATGTGCTTTGGCACAGGAGTTACAATGAGAGAGAATAATCAAAAATTTGCTCTAGCATTAGAATTTTTTGCTCTGGGCATATCAACTGCCTCCATCTATAGCCTAGATAATATTTTGTATTATCATAGATAATCTTATGAATCATTTATTGTGGTATAAGTAATTGTTAAAAGTTGGTTCAATGATCTTGAAGAAGCGTTATTCATCAGCCTAAAATGCGACCATAGACAAAAACTTCACAACCTAAAAGTCAGGCGTGAAAGTTAGTTTTTGTCAAGTTAGTTAGGCAATTATAAGTGTTTCTTGTCTGTGCGAGTGAGCTCAGTTTTGTGTATATATTAGCAGCTAGGCTTTAGCTAGATTTGCAGATTAACACACTCAAATTCATCACATCGTAATCCCTGATTCACTCTTAATAAAAGTCTCTCTGAATCTCCCTTAGATGTAGGTTGAATGATTACAGTGATCATCAACGCAAACCAAGTAAACTTGCATGCTGATTTCTCTATTTTGATACGTTTTGTTTCTCAGATTAGGTTGAAGTTTATCATTTGATCATTATGAAATTGCATCCAATTGAGTAGATTCAACATATTGTGGTTTATAATTGATTAATTTCACAACAAATTTGTGGCGGTGAACGTGGAGATCAAACATGGCGTCTACCAAAATTTGATGTTGAAAAGTTTACAGGGCTAAAGGATTTCAAATTTGGCGTGTGAAGATGAGATCAATCTTCGTGTAGCAAGGTCTTCTTGACGCATTAGATAAATCATATATTGACAGAGAAATGGATGAGAGGGCGAAGAAGATGATGCTTGAAAAGGCGCACAATGCAATCATCTTGTGCCTAAGAGATAAGGTGTCGCGACAAGTCTCCAAAAGAAAAATATGTTGTTGCGGTTTGGCTCGAATTGGAGAGTCCCTTACATGAAAAACAATTTGGTTAATATTTTGTAACTTAAACAAGCTCTTTACTCATTTAAAATGCAAGATGACAGACATGTAGCAGAACAGATGGATTTGTTTCATAAGGTGATTTTGGATTTGCAGGATATTGATGTTACTTTAGATGATGAAGATCAGGCCTTATAATTTCTTAGCTCTTTACCTAAATCACATATTCACTTTAGAGAAACTCTATCTATGGAAGATAATTTATATCTCGCATTGAAGTGCAAGCTACACTTAACTCTAATGAGTCGATTTAGAGGAAGCAGGGCAAAACCTCTGTGAAAGATGAAGGGCTTATTGTTAAGGGAAAAAATCAGAAGAAACACAATAAGTTTGATAAAGAAAAGGATAAAGAGACACCTCAAAGGAAGATAGTAGTGTTTGAAAGTTCTATCACCGCCATAAACTAGGTTATATCAGGAGGTTTTGTCCCGAGACGCAAAATGGAAAGAATTATGAAAAATCCGATGGTTCTAGTGATGCAACAATAGCCCAAGATGGGTATGTATCTTCCGATGTGCTTATGGTGTCTGAGAATTATCCATAGAGGAAGTGGCGATGGATTCAGGGGCTCGTTTCACATGACATCCAACAAAATGTTGTTTGAGGACTATACAGAGAATGAATGAGGTTTAGTGTTGCTTGTAAACAATAAACTATGCAAGATTGTTGGCATTGGCTAATTGAGGTTTAAACTTCATGATTGACACCCTAGATTACTCTCAGAGGTAAGATATATCCCTGATTTAAAGAGAAATGTAATCTCTCTTGGTGAAATTGACAGAAAAGGATTTCAGTTTAAAGGAAATGAAGGAACATTGAGGGTGGTAAAAGGATCTATGTTGATGATTAAGGGTCTTAGAAATAATGGCTTGTACACACTACAAAGAGAAGTGATTTTGGTATCTGCAGCAGTTGGGTCTACAACAACTCAAACTTTGCTGGAGCTTTAGCATAGAAGGTTGACTCATGTGAGTGAAAGAGGTTTGGTAGAACTGAGTAAGTAGGCTCTTTTGGGTAACAAGAGACTTGAGAAGCTCAGTTTATGTGAGAATTGTGTCTTTGGTAAGGCATGCAAGTTGAAAATCTCCACATCAAGAACCAAAGAAACCCTGTATTACATTTACTCTGATCTATAGGGTCCTTCAAGAACTTTATCTCACCCTGGTGCCAGGTATTCCCTCTATAAAATAGATGTTTTTTTGCAAGGAAAATATGGTTATATGCTCTCAAAACTAAGGATGAAGTCTTTGATACATTTAAGACTTGGATTACTCTGATTCAAAACCAAACATCAAATAAGGTTAAAACGTTGAGAACATATAATGGTTTAGAATCCTGTTCTGAGATGTTCAATAATTTCTACAAAGAACATGGTATAGCAAGGCATAGAAATGTAGCTGGAACCTCTCAACAAAATGGTTTGGCTGAAAGGTTCAGTAGAACCATCCTTGAGAGATTGAGGTGTATGCTTCATAGTGCAGCATTGCCTAAGGTTTTCGGGGCAGAAGTTGTTGCCATAGCTGGTTATTTGATAAATAGATGTCCTTCTACTGCACTAAAATATGAAGACACCTAAGGAAGTATGGTGAGGACATGCTCTTGATTTGAGTAAGCTGAAGGTATTTGGATGCTTAGCTTATGCGCACATCAAGCATGACAAGCTAGAGTCAAGAGCTCCGAAATGTATGTTAATTGGGTATCCTGAAGGAATTAGAGGATGGTCACAAAAAAGGTGCATAATCAGCAGGGATGTGGTTTCCATTGTATCTGAGATGGCTTATAAAAGAAAGAATTCAATGAATTATACAGGAAGCAACATGACTGAAAGCTCACCAGAGAAATATCAGTTTGACGTGGAGTCAAGTTCAGCTAAAACACCACCTCAACAAGAAGCTTAGCTTTTAGATGAAGATAAGCATTTTGAATCATCATACGATAAAGTGATCAACAAGTTGAGGAACCGTATACGCTTACTAGAGATAGAATCACAAGGCATACTAGACCTCCTACTAGATTTAGGTATGCCGACTTGCTACATACTCATTACTTGCAACTAGTAATATTTTGGAAGAAGAGCCAAAGGATTATAAATGAGCTCTGGGATGCAAACAAAAGCATAAATGGCTTGAAACAATGGAGAAAGAGATGAAATCTTTGAAGAAAAAGAACACTTGGGAACTAATAAAGAAACCAGCAGGTCCAAAAGTAGCAAGTTGTAAGTGGATTTTTAAAGGAAAGCAAGGCATAGCTGGTGTAGAAGAAGAGAGATATAAAGCAATATTGTTGCTAGGGGGTTCGCCCATAGGTTACAATGATGTCTTCTATCCCGTGGTAAAGGATAGACCAATCAGGATTCTGTTACCTATGGTACCTAAGTTTGATCTAGAACTTGAACAGGTGGATGTAAAGACAACATTCTTGTATGAAGAACTTGAAGAAACTATTTTGATGAAGTAACCTAAAGGTTTTGAGGTGAAAAGCGAAGGAAGATGAAATGTGTAAATGAAAAGATACCTCTATGGCCTAAAATAATCACCTAGACAATGTAAGAAGAGGTTTAATGAGTTCATGTAAAGAAGAAAGTTCTCTAGAAGCAAGTTTGACAACTGCGTTTCCTACAGATTCAACTACAATAAAGAATTTGCAATATTGTTATTTTATCTGGATGATATTCTGATTGTAAGCAACAATATCAGAGAGATATCATGGGTTAAAGGAAGTCTGAAGAAGGAGTTTGAGATGAAAGACTTGGGATCTGCAAAAAGATCCTTAGAATGGAGATAAGAAGGGACACACACACATGTCTGCTATTCTTATCTCAGAAAGATCACCTGTGGAAGGTACTAGAGAAATTTGACAGGTCATAAGCCGAATAGCAACCACTCCACTCTCACAACAGTTCAGACTCACAAATGAGTAGTCACCAAAGATTGCATAAGAAGAGGAGATTATGAACATTCCTTATGCAAATGTTGTAGGTTCCTTGATCTATGCTATGGTCTGTACATGTAACGCCCCTGAAATTTGGAAGAAAATAAAAGTATTTTCGAATTTTCATTTTAGTTCTTGAACTTTTTGAAAAAATATGATTTTGGCCCCAAAAGATTTGAAAAAGTTACAATTTGGTCCATTACCTTTTGAAAAATTTATGATTGACCACAAATATTTTCTTTAAAACCAAATGAGTTATCAAAACTTTCAAAGTGGTCCCTCGTAATTTCAAAATATCCAAGCATTCATTTACAATGGTAAATCTTCACATATTTACATTTACATTTGTGAAAAGGTAACTTTGCTCTGTCTTTTATGCTAGATATTTCTGATATTTTATTCTTATAAAATCCTATCAGATAAGGCCTGGAAACATCTTCATAATTAGGGTGGCCTAGCTTGGATTAAAATAAAAATGAGTAGGGTATGGTAATTAATCCTTGTCTCCAAATTTTCACCTATAAAAGGGAGACTCTCTTCAACAATTTTTCACACACCTCTCTTCTCCGAATCATCTCTTCTTTTCTTCTGCAAAGTTCTTCCTCTTGATATTTAGATTTCTAAAAAGATTGTCTCAGTCCTTTAAGCCTTCTTTATAGTCCTTAAAAATCCTCAAAACCGAGTTTTGTCAAAACTGCCAGTTTTGGTACAGAAACTTGAGAAGTCCGAAAACCATATCAAAACTTTGAACCGTTCTCTAAAATTTTTACCACATACTTTTTATTGTGTAAGCTAACTTTTATGTTTAGAAACCTTCTTCAACCAAAGTCGTTTGAGGGGTCTAAAAAGGAGAAATACGTACCACTGTCCAGAAAATCCGAAAACAGCTTCTACATTTCATGATTTATTTAAAATACCAAATCTTGTCCTATTGATCTGGTTTTGAAACTACATACTCTCCATGATGTTGAAGATTGAAACCCTCAACCAATTTCAGATTATCATGTCGTTTGAAAGTCCGATTAAAGGTGAATCCGAGACTGCTACAGTTTTTACCTCAAATTTGCATTAACCTTTTGTTTAACTAATTTATGTTGCAAAAGCTAGCCAAATCATGAAATTGATCATTAATACGGACTCATTACATACTAATAATGATGTTAGATCAGTCGATCATAATTTGGAATCGTGTTTAATATTTTTCATGGATTTTGCAACATTAAGATGACATATAGTTTATTTTACGATTGATCTTTCAATATCTTTAACTTTAAGTAAAGTATTATGTATATCTTGTGATCTAACCATCTAATCTAGTCTACTAGCATAATAAGTATTCTGGAAATATTAATTTTAATTAGATCTACATGTTTACAGTTTATTTTAATTGTTATTAGTGATATATGCAATATTATGTTATTTAATACTAATAATTATAAGAAAAATAGTTTTTACCAAAGTTATATATGTGATGTAATTTTATTCAAGGGCATACTGAGATATTTTTTCAATGTTAAGATCATGGTAAAACTTTTGATTTGAGATTATTATTTAATAAGTAATTTACAAGAATTTTGTTAAGAAATACTGTTTTAAAACGGGTTTAAATATGCATTGATGCATACGTATATGTTAATATCAAATATGTTGTTAATAAGTTAGAATTGGAGATTTTAATAATAATTTCGTAACTGATTTAGTCTTCAACTTGTTACTTCGAAATGGTAATTCTCATTAATTATATTTTTACGTCACAGTTAAAGTTAAGATAGGTAAATGTTGGATTTATCCAAAATTAACAATAATTAGATATTTAATTGAACTTCTTTAAATATGATAAATATTGAAAATATATTTTTATGGTTGTAAATTTATGAGCAAACAATTGGTATATCTTTTTGATTTATTTAAGGTTCTGCAATTATCGACGTTAATCAAGAATTTCTCGTACGGTAAAATGTGAGGTTTGATTTCTCATTTGTTCAAAACCCTGTTTGGCATCCGGCCCTGAGAAACTTGGACATAACAATTGTGATTCTTTGTTTCAAATCACGAGCAACATTCTATCACTATTTTAATGCTTTTATATTGATAATAGTTAATTCTTTACATAATCAGTTTTCTTGCCTATTGTTAAATCAAATCTCATTTAATTCATAATCGGAAATTTTCTTCATAATCATAATTATCCTGGTACCATGATCACTCTATCGATTCTTGAATTGTGCAATGAGCAACGAACTATGTTCGGCCTATGTAGCTCAAAAAACGAGCAACAGATATTGTCCGACTTACTAGCTCATCTGATAATTCTGTTTCACCCATTGGGACGCCTTTGGGAAGTTGGGCCCAGGGATTGAGAAGATTTAATGCTGGGCAGCAAAGGGTTGTCTGTTTAAGTATTTCAACTTAATACCCATTCTGTCTTAGCGCCGCTTGCAGTCAGGAGTTGGCTGTGACCTGCGTGTTAGATTGGCATGTACTCGAGCATGTCTTCTGTTATGTTGCGAGGTCGCTCCTCGTAGGGAGGTATACGGTTGAATTTGGGAGTTAAGGTTGGATCTGTTATATGTAATTCCACAAGTTCATTTTCTCGTTCTTCTGAATATTTCAGAATTATCGTTAAAACCAATAATTTCAGTTCAATGATGCAGATGTAACTATTCTGGTCATTCTTGTTCGTTTTGCTCTGATTTACTGTTTTAATTATTGTCATGTTCTAAGAATCTCATTAAGTCATTAAAGATTTACTCCTCTTTTGTTCTATATGTCCCTTTCTCAGAGTAAGATTGGTATAGCAGCACGGATGGAACGAATGATCGGCAAGTCCGCTTTTGGAAACTTTGCAAAAATTGTTAAGTATTTGATTTTGTATTTACATCATTTTAAAATTGTAAAATGTATTTGTATTCCAAAGACTTCCGCTGTATTTAAAGTAAATTATTATAATGCTATGGTTTTGATCCTAGTCAGTGAGACCCCTTCTTATGAGATACAGTTCGGTCTGAGTTAGGTTTGTTAGGTGGCCAACACCGGACCAACTCGGATCGGATTCTGACTCGTGGGGCGCGGTCCTCACAATACAAGACCTGTCATGGCATTCAATCAGTATGGTTAGTAGGCTCAAGTCACATCGGCAAGTTCTCAAATGGATTTTGAGATAAATAAGAGATAAATTGGATAATGTGTTAACATATGGTGCAACTGAGAATCAAAGTGAAGAGATCACATAGTTTGTTGACTCTGATTATGTTGGATGTATTGATACAAGGAAGTCCTTAACCGGTTATATTCTTATAGCATTTGGAACATCAGTTAGTTGGAAAGCTAACCTTCAAATGTAGTAGCTTTCTTAACCACAGAAGCTAAGTACATTGCTCTAACAAAAGCAATGAAAGAAGCTTTGTGGCTTGAGGGAATAACTAAGTAGTTGAATGTTCAAAAACAGGTTATTGTTGCATTGTCAGATAACCAAGCATGTTGACATAAAGCTGCATTTTCAGAGGGAAATTGTAGCTAGAGGTGATGTGTTGATCAAGAAGATTTCTACAGGACACACAGGGGCGGAGCCACCCACAAGGCTTGGGTGGGCTCCTGCCCGGGGTCAATTTGTGGCCCAAAGCTTATATTTATATGTAATTATAGTTTAGCCTATGAATAATTCTTTGAAAATCAAGTAAGTCCTAGTATGAAATATGAAATTAAGGTAGCTTAATTTAATATATTTGTTAGCCCATTTGAAGCCAACTTCATTAAATTAGAAGAGCGTTTTATCCCAATATTAAGCCTGTTTTGCTGTAGCATTAATTGTTTTACAAAATTATATTATAGCAAACTTAAAATAAATTAGAAACCATGTTTTTCTCCTAAAATAAATTAAAATTTTGTTTTCATCAAATCTGAAACCTCACTACAATTTCGAGATGTCACCAAGTAGAACTTTGTAATTCTTTTGTTTTTTTTTCTTATAAGGAATGTATTCCTAAATTTTTCTATAGTATTTCTTCTTTTTATATACATGAAAGTCTCTATTTTCGTTTTTTCATACATATATTAGCAAATAGCATGGTTGTTTACATTAAAAACAATTAGTTAGAGAGTACATGTGTCAATTTGATAATTGTTAAATCTTATTTTCCTAATCAAAAGGTGCAAATGCAACAACCTTTTTATTTAACTTGTTTAGGGATATATACTCATTTTTTTAAAATATTTTTTACTGTACTTTACACATTTGATATTTGAGCTTTCAAAAAAATACATTTTTATTCATTGCACCAAGCCTTTAGTAGCCCAGGGTAAAAAAAAATCCTAGCTCCGCCCCTGAGGACACAACCCCTTTGATATGATCAACAAGGTGCTTCCAAGCAGCAAGTTAATTATGCTTGGAGCTGGTAAACCTGAGGAGTCAGTAGTTGTAAAACTAGGTAGAGTGCAGGAGATTGAGGTTAAATGAAGTGAACCAAGATGGAGATTGTTAAGAGTTGGTTCAATACTCTTGAAGAAGCTTTATTCAGCGACCAAAAACTCGACAGAAACTTTGCAGCTTAAAGTTATGTAGGAAAGTTAGTTGTTGTCAAGTTAGTGAGGCGGTTATAAGCGTTTCTCGTGTGTGCGAGTGAGCTCAATTTTGTGCGTATATTAACAGCTGAGTCTCAATTAGATTTGCAGATTAACACACTAAAATTCATCACATTGTAATCACTAATTCTCTTAATAAAAATCTCTGTGATTCTCCCTTGGATGTGGGTTAAATGATCACATTGACCATCGGTGCGAACCAAGTTATAAACTTGCGCGTTGATTTCTCTGTTTTGATCTGTTTTGTTTCTCAAATTAGGTAGAAGTTCATCATCTGATCACTGTGAAATCGCATCTTGTGGTTTGTAATCGGTTAATTTCACAACAGTAATTAATTATGTACTCTTGGTTTAATAGTTATTCGTTATGTTGTTAGACAGATAACACCCTTTTCATGAAAAAATGAAATAATCTCCAGTTATCATAAATTCATATCAAAGAAGGTCACTGTGTCCCTTCTAATTTTTCAGGAATAGACTAAAAAAATGAAAACATTCTGGTACGTACGTCTATCGACGATGGTATACTTGCCACTCTTTGATTTAATTAATGGAATAATGTTTCAAATATAGGCATATCACTTAAGTTTCACTGCTATTCTTTAAATATATAAGGACTATTAGCATTTCTTTTAACAAAACATCAGTTGGACTTTGTACCAATACAAATAAAGAAAGGCATAAGTTACTATTTGGTTTTCAACAAGAAAGTAAATTCGAAGCCTTCCCGTGAAATTGTTGAGGATATGAACTTTCATCACTAAACTCCACATATGTCACCTCACCTAAACGATTTTGGTTTCTTATAACCATTAAGTACACAAATCTAAAACTTTTCACGAGAATGGAAAAGGAACCACAACTTCAATGTAAGATACATATCACTCAATCTTTTTGTGATGTATTTTGAAACACATCAGTACATAAAACACGATGAAACATGAGAAAGAGAAGGCGTTACATATAGATCAGAAGTTCAGTTCATTATGAAGTTTTCTTTCCAGAACTTCAGAACAAATCTGACCCATCATATGGTAGAATGACATGAGATCCGATATCTGTTCCGCCGACATTTTTCCCATGACATTCCTTGCTAACTTCTCCCTTTCTTCATTCAGTTTCAATCTTTCAAAGTAGGAAGAAGCATTTCTTACAGTTGCACCCATCTGCTTCAATCTAGTTGTTTGCTGCAGACTCAGAGCTGTATTCGACTGTCAAACGTATATCAGCAGAAAAAAGTATTAGTGAAACAGCTGAGTATGAACATAATGTGATTGATGAATATGGCAAAATATTGCAAGATAAGAGACAATTATCGGCTGAGGAACATAATTCGATATGGTTACACAGGTCGTACAAGATAATGAACGACAATTCTCAACAATATCATGAACGAGCCAGAATGAAAATTCTTAGGTACAATTGGGTCCTTATATGCATGAATTTGTGAAGTTAAACATGCTGTATCTATGTGACACTCAAGGAGTTCCTGTGTTGCGACACCAGAGTGATCGAGACTAGCTAATTATTTGGCAGGTTAAATCAATACATATCGTTGATAACTAGGACCAGAATGCCTTTAATAGTATGGATGACAAATAAATGAGTGATATTGTATATAGATACTAAAACGATACCTCAAGAAACTCGGCACCAGCCTCAAGCTCAGAATGTTTGGATGGATTAATCCCATTGCCACCTTCATAAATATCTCGCGCAAGCGAAAAGCTCCTCACTATAATTTTTCTTTTCTTCTCCATTTCTCCATCAAGTTTGAGAGATTTCGGCACACTTGTCAAACAGTTGAGCTTTTTCTGATAGGCAATGACAGCCTTTGCAAACTCCTACAACAATCCCATAAAACAAACAATTACAACCACAATACATGCAGATGCAGATAAACCAAGAGATCAATTATCAAACATACACAATTAACGCAAGAGATTGACAACCACCTTATAAGCAAAAGGGCATCCTGGATAATCAAACTCCTCAGAATCCGGCCGCCTCATTCTTTCGGGATGAAACTGAAGTCCCATTATAAACTTTCCCTCTTCAGGATTATAAGCATCCGGATCATAAAACCCTTCCACCAAACCGTCTGGAGCGAAAGCCATAGGCACAAATCTCTGAGCCAATCTCTTCACACCTTGATGGTGATAACTATTAACCTCAATCTCCATATCATCCTCCAAAGAATCTGTGAACCATTTATGCAAAGGGGTGTTCTCTACAATACGAACCGGATGGCGATGGCCATCGTAATTGTCATAATCCATATGCACAACTCTCTGATTCTCGGGCACATTTTTGGAGAGTTCTTTTCCAATGTCTTGATAAAGTGTACCACCACATGCCACATTTAGGACTTGTGAGCCTCTGCATATTCCCAAATAAGGAATGTTCCTTTCTAGGCATAGTTTTGCAAGTCCTAATTCAATGGTGTCCTTTTCTTTGTCAATGGCAGTGTCACTTGCATGCAACCTCCGAATCTCTTCCAGTTCCTCCGAGGACAGATTCGAGGCTTCGGCCTCGTAGAGGGATGGATCGATGTCTTCTCCTTCGCAAAGAAGAACACCATGAATCGGCTCGAAGCTTTCGAGTAACATGTGGACTCCGGTTACTCGTGGAACTATGACAGGTACCGCCCCATAACTTACTATTAGATCAAGATGGTATTCACCTGCACAATTCTAGCAAGTTTATGAATCATGAAAATTATTTATTTCGAAATACAAAATTAAGAGATAATGATCTAATTGTGAACTCACCGACAAAATCGACGAACTTGTTCTTGCGAACGGTTCTTCTTGACACTATAAGAACCCGTGGCAAGATAACGGACAGATCAGCCGCCATGCTTCGATTTGTACAAGAAACTGAGAAAACTCTGAACAGAAATCAAAAAATGAAGATTTTGATAGTATCAAAGTTATGGTATTAAATTTTTTTACGATCGTCTACTGTTTCTAGTTTTGTTCTGATGAACTTTTGTTTTCTTTGTGAGAGATACAGACGAGAATGTTGTGGAGTAGTCTAGGCGCCGCGTACATGTATATATATAGTATGGTTTGATTAAAAATAAATATGCAAGATCTAGGTTAAGTTAATGCTATTATTAATTAATGCATCAGATTTTGGATTAACTTAAGTCTTAAGCCCATGATGTGAACACGTGGATGGCTATCTTATGCAGGCAACGCCTCAGGCGGGTCAAAGCTGAGGCGGCACTTACTTGGCACACCAAAAACTTGAGTTGATAAGAGCGGTCTAAAGTTTAACATGTGTGTCACTAATTAATTGAATATTGTATTTATAACACAAATGAAATAATATAGTATTGGGACTGTTGTTCATTTTATATGACGATTAAAGAATATAATGTATATTGGCTAGGACTTAGTAATTTTATTTTATTTTTCCAAATTGAGTTGAAATTATTAACATCTTCTATTTTTAATTTTACTTCGTCTAGTGCTAATTAATCCGATGATGCAAAAGGAGTGATGTATAATTTTGGCAAAGAGAGTTTGACGAGATCCGATACTTGAGGGCCAGGATTTAACTAGCTAGGGAAAATTTTATCCAAGGGCAGTTGCTGATTAATTGGGAGTATTTTTATGCTACTTCGGTGGAGGCCTTATCCAATGACGTCCGAATGTGCATGCATGAGACTTGGACACTCTTTCTCTTTTTCTATTTCTTTTCTTTTCTCATCCCATGATTTTTTGCCATTTTTATAGCACTTGGTGATTAAGGCAGCTGTTTTTCAATTTGATTTTGAGTTTGTGGCAAGCAATCGTATGTTAGTTGTGTTTCTATACGTTTTAATAACATTTTTGTATGTTGAAGATAATGTTAGGTGACAATTGTTACTTTTAAAATGCTAGTAAAATAACTTTCCCTTTAATGGTTTAGGATAGAGTTTAAGACATATATAATTAATACTAGGTTTACTTATACATATACATATATATATATATATATATATATATATATATATATATATATATATATATATATATATATATATATGTATATGTATATTCATTGCTAGCAAAAATTATCTTTCACTATTACTCGACAGTTCGAAGGAACCACTCTTCAAGACCGACCCACAACATCCTACATTATTATTTATTTTTTCTCAATCAAGTGTCTTTGACTCACGGTTGGTTCTTTACACTTAGAAAGTCAACATATATAAGAACGCATACTGCCATAATTTAGTGCGTCTCCTCGCCGAACCAAGGGCCAATTACGAACGACGTGTGCATTGACGTCTGCGCTTCCTGCTTTGAGTTGAACACATGTAATGTTTCCGAGGTGGTATGCCCTAGTCTCAAATTTGATTTAGTGTTTGCTATATTTGCAAAGTATTACCAAAAAATCAGAAGTTTCATGTGATACTTGATGAGTCGATACATTTGCCTTTTAAGCAGTTAGCTAGGCTGATGTGACTGTCCATTCTGTGATTTTGTTTGAGGCTTATTTGCAATCAATAAATGATGCAGTTACACATGTTAGGTGGTAATTTTCTAATTTGTTTCTAGGTGCTTATCTAATACCACACAACAATGTATTCTTGCACAGAACTCTAAAAACGTTGTGTTAATATTCCTTTTCTTATTCTTTTTTTTTTGGCTAACTAACTTTTGTAGATATTCAATGCATGAAGGTTAAGAATTATAAGATATTGTAGAATCCTCAGGAATAGTTGGATTACATGTCGAACCTCCTTATCATTCAGAGTTGTTGCTAAATATGCCGAATGGGTCGATGCAGCTGCCTTTTAGCTTGGTCCACATGGATCGGGCCTTGGCCGACTGGCACGCGCTCGGCCAATTTGAATGATGTGCTCAATTGGGCTCAATTCAAGCCCGAGAAAGCCCTGACCCAACAAAAAAAATGTGGCAATGACTCACTAGCCCAACATTTCGGGATTTTTGCAAAAATAGTACCATAACTTTTTCCTCTTGCAAAAATAGTCACATAACTTAAATCTGTCGATTTTTGGTCCCATAACTAAAATTAATTGCAAATCTGGTCCCTCCGTTAATTGAAACTGACGGAGCTATCTAAAAAATATATATATTGATAATGACGCCAAAATGACATCATGTTAAGAGCAACATGTGTGGAATTTTGCAAAAATAGTACCATAACTTGTCCCTATTGCAAAATAGTCCCATAACTTTTTTTTTTTGGATTTTGGTCCATAACTAAAAACTAATTGCCAAATTAGTTTTCCGTTAATTCCATTTCTTTACGGAATATTCGATTCCATTAATCATCATTAATTTGCAGACAGCGTGTAAATTTTTCATAGGGCAAGACCCCCTTAATTCTTCATATAGAAATGAGGCAACTTCAAATTCCACACTGTGACTAACACGTAACATAAGTAGTTATAAATGGATATCGCAAAATTGACGAATGTGTTGAAGGAACTAAAATTTGTATCGCATCAAGGCTATTTTGGGGGTATGAGGAGCAGTAGTAAGGTTACTAATGCCGTGTAGGGCAAAGAATTACGTAAATCGGGAATATGAAGAAATGATAAGAAGATGTAAAAGTTGAAGGGGGGAAATGAGGAGTTGAAAAAATTGATTTATATAATTTGGATCGACATTGTAGTCGTAGTTGGTGTCTTTGTTGCTATTTTCGGTTGAAGTCGTAATTTTATTTGTATTGCTTTGTATTTAACTTAATCAGTTTTCTGTTTTCGCAATGTATTAACACGATTTCGCAATTATTGTGTGCTTTGTAGGACTGTTTGTTGTATGGTCATTGAAAGTGTTTTCGAATTTTCGGTAACTAAATTGAATATTCCATTAACGGAAGACTAATTTGACGATTAGTTTTTAGTTATGGACCAAAATCCAAAAAAAAAAGTTATGGGACTATTCTTGCAATAGAGACAAGTTATGGTACCATTTTTGTAAAAAATCCACACATGTTACTCTTAACATGACATCATTTTGGCGTCATTATCAATATATTTTTTTTAAAAAATAGCTCCGTCAGTTTCAATTAACGGAGGGACCAAATTTTATTAATTTTAGTTATGGAACAAAAAATCGAGAAATTTAAGTCATGAGACTATTTTTGCAAGAAGGAAAAGTTATGGTACTATTTTTGCAAAAATCTCCCAACATTTCAAATTTAAGTAGTTGTTGATCAATTTAGGTAGTCATCGCATATACCACTGACCCCTTCTCATTTTCATCAGTCCAACCATGCAACAGCTACAATCTCCCTCATTTCATTGTATTTATTCCCTACTTCCTTTTTTTCAAATAATCATGTCTAAATCATAAGCGTCAAACTCTCACTGTAGTAGCTCATCACCCTATTTTCCTGATCCACCATTTACCATGCCTCTCAATGTCGTAGTAATTACTAGTATTATGATGTTCATATCCAAAACAAAAGAATTGACTACGATGAAATTCCACAACCCTCAATAATATGACATAATTCATCAAGATTTGGGACAGAGGAGTGTGATTTTTTGGATTTCTTACTCAAGAGAATCAGGTATTCATAGGCAAAGGCTTTCCCAACAAGCCCCGTTGCATAACTATCTTCCTCCATAAGGCATTCTAAAACTAAAAAGGCGAATACACAAATTTGTTCTCACTTGATGAAGTTGTTAACAAAGCCAATGAATAATTTTCAAGTGAGTGTACGTACTCGCCTCACTTGCATGACTGACTGGTAATTCTGTGGGAAGAAATGTGAACTAATGCATATGTCCATTTTTTAACACCAAAAAGAAAGAGGATGTAAAATAGATAGAGAAGAAGTTATACCCAAAGTAGTGAAGACGCGCAAAGCTGTAGTAGTCTAGGGCCACAGGTACCACAACAACACTACTGACGCCGATGCACTGTAAGACCAGAGCCATTCTGGCTTCTGTAGCGCCCCGTGGACAGAAATTCTGGCATAGCTAGAGCGTTATCATGCCATGATCAGCGCGACTAGCGCCCAATTGAATTTGATTGGGGCTATAACACATCAATTGGTGATGAACACAAGTCTCAAAAGTTGTGCGGAATCAAGAGTTTTGTGCAGAGTTTGAGTCCCACAAGCAAGTGACTCTATCAACCCTAAAAGTGGGCAAACTTAGTATCCAAAGAGAGTTTTGAAAAGTCAGAAGAAGCCTCGAGAATTCATATACATACTTGGTACATGATAGAGCGAAATAGAGGTCGAAGATGGAGAAAACCATTAAAAGTGGGAGAGAATTGCAGAGGGAAATGAGAGTAGTAAAAACTACGAGAAGATGTATAAGAGAAGTTTGAAGACTGATCAAGGATTCACAAGAAAGTCAGCGCACCAGCTAGATTTGTTTTTACCCATTTCTCTTCATTAGAAATATATTTTTTTACTTTGGTTCCTCTATGTAATCTATTATATCTCCAATCATGCAGTAAACTCTTTGTATTGATAATAAGGATTACTTAGAAACAATTTGTTTCGTTGAATTCTTTTTTTTTTTTATTTGGAGCAGGAGTTATTTTTTTGTGTTTTACTATTACCAATGTTTAAAAAAGCACGTCGGGGGTGCGCCTTAAGGCTCGCCTCAGTGAAAAACTAAGCTAACCGCTCTGAGGCGGCTGTTAAGGTGTAACGTTCTCAGGTGTACGCAACATAATTTGGGGCGCATGCTCCGGAACAAAAAGCATAATTTGGGGAAGCAAAAGGCATATGCACATGCGGAAAAAAGGAAAGAAAATAGTTAATTTTGTTTATCTTTTTATGATTGTTCATTCATATCTTGCCTACAATTTTTCTTATTTTATAAAATTATAAGTCACTTTAGTAAAACTTATTTTACATTTTTAAAATTTTTGGTTTTCGTTTTTTGGTTTGTAACTTCATCTTTTGTTTCTAAATTTCAATAATAGGTATCTAATTCATTATCCACTATTATGGGCCTTTTGCTATTATATGATAATTATTTTACTTGAGCTTTCTGGTAACTATTAAATGATATTACAATATATGGAATATATGTAATGAGTACATGCAATATCTCTTGCAATCTAGGTAGTGAGTGGAAAATGAAAAAAAGGAAATTTTTTTTTTTCTTCTGGAATTGCTATCCCCTCAAATAGTTTTTAAATTTCTAATGATCTTATCTTATTACATTAGTATGTATACCTTTTTATGTTTTCTTTTTTATTATTAATATTAATATATATTTTTTGAAAACAAAAATGCCAAAATTTGTGGGGCTTACACCTCGCTTCTTAGTGAGTAAAACACCTATTTACACCCCGCGCCTTTAAAAGAATGGTTATTACGAGTTTCAATCTTTATGTGCTTCATCACCGGATAAATGAATTGATTTATGACCATGACATGAGAAAAGTAATCGTGTATGAATAGATCTCATAGAATAACTGAAACCATAGTTGATTTGTTAGTAACCATGCGCTATGTTGCATTGTCCATATTTTTATATCGAAATGTAAATTCGTAGAGAGTAATTTTCCTATCTCATTTAAAATTCACCGAAACATCAGAAGGTCTAACCGTGGAAAGAATTGTATGTGAACCCCTTGACATATTTCTAGTGAAATTGAAAATCTAGATTACATATTGTCGTATTTTAGCTCTTTACTATTTATAATTATTATTTGTCATCTATCATCTATCATCTATCTTTTACCATTTTTATTTGTTATCTTAGTTGATTCAAAAATTGAAAATACAGACTATGCATATCCATCTGCAAGATTAGTTTGATCTTTATCCCTGTTACTTAATCTGTGGAGGATCATTATTCTAGGCTTCAAAAACTCCCTCTAGTACTTAGCTCGTACACTTTGCGATTGTAAATTGCATGTTTTGCATGAGTTATGGAGCAACTTGTATATTCTAGCAATTGAAACAATCACATGACAACATCACAGAAATGACATGTGGTCACCTAGTTGTAGCCATTTTGGGTACCGAAAGACACCTACAAGAGGTGCGACATAGAGGCATTATGGATATGTTAGAACTTGATTTGGAATAAATATACCCAAGTCCGAGATTTTTCTCAAATGACTTAATCAATACCCATACCCTCAAAATATTGTGAATTATGGTTTAAGCAATACACATCTTCGACGCATCTCATTTTTTAATCGGTTTCACAAGCCATTGAATACATCAAACTAAATTCACTTTTGAGAAATTTGTAACCATAATCCTCACACAATCCTGATACGATTTGTTAGATCTTAATTGAATATCCAAGTTATATTACTAAAAGTTCTTGTGTTTGAATAGTGAATATTGTAGTTGCAACAATATAAGGACAGTAAGTAAATAACACCAGGTTTTTACGTGGTTCGGACAACTGTCCTTATCCACGAGGCTTTCGCCTTCTTAAAACAAACATCTTTCAAAGTATCAAAGGATTTATACTTACATGACTTGACTTTAACTCTTTGAATCCCTTCTAGTTAAAACCTATAAGATACGAGAAATTATTTAGTGCAACCGCTGCACCACGTCATCAATATCTGACATGGTGCAGCAATCCACTTAAACTCTTACACGTGTACAAAAAAATCCATGTGTACTCATCCCCTCCGTTCTCACATCTTTCTCGCACAAGGAATCGGTTAAATATGAAATCCACTGCAATTTTCAATCCTAATTGGTTTTTATCAACCCCACATCTCATAAGAAAGCCAGTAAAATGATTCTTACTCCATCTTTTGAAACCCATTTCATATTTCACCCATTTTACAAATTATCTGTAAAAGTTCTTCTCCTTCAATTTCTATGGAGGTATTTCTTAAATAGACTATGGCATTTTCAGTTTCTGAGTTTTCTTAAATTTGTCTGAGAAAAACTATGTGTATGAGAGAAGAAATATTCAAAAGTGTTTACCGTTTGATAAATTATTTTGGAACCTAGATCCAATTTCTTCTGTTGCAGTGGGTGCCATATAAAAGCTTATCTGATCATATTCATAGAGAAAATGAAAACTTTAAGGCTTCAATGATGATTATTGTTGGCTAGGGAGAAGAATTAATGTTGTTCTTCCTTTTTTTATATGAGAGAAGAATTGGAGTAACAGATTTTAACGTGGAGGAGAAGGTTAGAGGTGATGACTGGATATTAAATTATTATGTGGATATTTATTTTATATCTGACTGTACTTTTTTACTCCAGGTGGACAAATATTATTGGAATGCCGCACCACGTACGATTGATTACGTGGTGCAGCGGTTGAACTAAATAATTTCTCATAAGATACGACTTTACTACTTTTACCCCATCTGAGTTAAGATGTCCTGCCTTGTTCGAACTCCCCTTCGATCTTGCTGAAATCTTCTCAGAAAGTTTCAACTTAACTCTAAACATAAATTCTTTTATAAATGAAACCTAAGAGAACTTCAACAATATTAAATTAATATAAAATGTTATTCATAACTTGAATCTTAAACTATGACTCCTATTTATACTAGTTTCCATATCTTTGGATGTAAACAATCTTCATTGATAATCACAATCTCTTCTCTGCAAAAACGAGATAATCTAAAAGAAATGATAAGATTAAATAAGTCAGAGATAATTTCAATCAGGTCAATTCTAAAATATAATTTCCATAAATATATAACCTAATAAAAACGTGTACACCTCATCCGTATTAAGTAAAAGACGTAGCCAAAGATATTCCAAAAATAAACAAACTCTTACCAAATAATAAAGACATCACATAGGATTAAGGATTTGGAAATCGTTCTAGTCCTATTCAAATAAGGTAAGGATAATATTTGCAATATTTATCGGTATCCCAATCAATATAAGCAACCATAATTAAAACCTAAGAAAATCTTTCTTTCCTAAAAACATTCAAGAGATAACCTACGGAATCATAAGAGCAAATAATACGGTTAGCAAATTAAGGTACACAACTTATCAAATCTCTACTAAAAGACGTACCTAAGTACTTAATAAAAATATCGAATCTTCAAAAGTGGTTGTTTGAACAATATAAGACAATTTAATATTTCAAACACTAAAGGACCGAGTCTTGGTCCTAACACAATTTACAGTATATATTTTTATACATAACAAACATGCAATTCTAATTAATAGAAGATAACTCTGGTGAATATGACTTGGTGAAGAACAAGACATGGCTCCGAAGTTGTCATTTGACCCTACCATTTAAAATCTTATGAACTTAGAAGAGTGTTTATCCAAGGCATTACGCAAATTCTTACCAAGAAATTCTCTTTTTAGCAAATACTCTTTCTTCATGAATTCCTTGGAACAGTTAACGTGCATGTTTTTTTGTTTATCTTGTTCGACCTTTTTCTCTTCTATTATCAATTAAAAGAGAGAAAGAAAAATGAATTAAGAATGGAGAGAGAGAGAGAGAGAGAGAGAGAGAGAGAGAGAGAGAGAGAGAGAGAGAGAGAGAGAGAAGTTTCCTTCTTATTCAAGAATTCTATTCTCATCAAATTCAAAACAATTAGGAAAATATCAAAACTCATCATATCTCATAAGTTAGGTCAATCACTACTCTTTTTTTTTTTCTTTTTTTCACTAAGGTAGCTAATTAAATATCTCACCTTACAAAATCTTAATTAATATATTAATTCTATAAAACTTAATATCAATTCGATCATTTTATAAAATCTAAATAAATCTAGTAGAAATTTATTTCAATTTTATCCTGTAAGTTTGAAATAATGGGTTTCTTAAATCCATCAACTCTAATTGTGAAACTTTTTCCAACAATCTTTAAGTGAAGAAATTAATAATTAACAATTGATTAATCATATTAATTTTTAACCTCATTAATTTATTAGACTAATTATGTGAATTTTCGAATTAGATGACTTTAATTGCAAACTTAATTTAGTGTATGTAGAATTAATAGTTATTTCTTTGACTAATTAATATAATTAGTTGATCATGAAATTGGTTAATGTGATTAATGAGTATTTCAATTAATGGGATTGATTAGATATTCAAGTCTAACAACGGTTTATGGAATTGTTAAATTTTATAAGAATAGAATTATTAAATTATGAATTTCATAAGGAGTATTTTGGAATTATGAATTCCATGAAATCAATTTTATTAGATAGAATTAATTACAAATATAATTGGGCCCGAACCTTCGGCCCAAACTTTATCATTCATGAAATCAAGGAATCCAATTAAAATAATTGGGCCCGAACCTTAGGCCCAAAAAGTGTTGGACACGCCCTAAGGCTTTTTCAGGGACGAAGACTTTTAGTCTTCTTGTACTCCAATTATAATTGTATTTAATTATTAAGAAAATACATAGATTAAACAATAAAAAAAAATTCCCATTAATTCAGGATTCTTTTTGGGATGTGGATGCATCTTTTATTTTATCTATACCGCTTGGTGCGTCAAATAACCTGAACTATCGAATTTAGCATTGTAACTAAATGGTATGTTCTCTGTTAAGTCTGCTTATCATTTTATTATGAACCAGGGGCTGGTTAAGCGATCGGGGGTGGTTGTGGGTGAATCGAGTTCGACGTATGAATGGAGATTTATGTGGAACATCAAATATGCTAAAAATATTTATCTTTTCTTATGGCGCTTGTGTAAAAACACCTTACCAAGTCCAATGAATTTGGCTGGTCATCAGATAATTAAGGAAACTGTGTGTTGGGTGTGTCGCAGCAAGACAGAGGGATAAGTTTCCTCCACCACGCCTCGATCTGCGAAAGATACACCATCAAGTATTCTTATGGCGCTTGTGTAAAAACACCTTACCAAGTCCAATGAATTTGGCTGGTCATCAGATAATTAAGGAAACTGTGTGTTGGGTGTGTCGCAGCAAGACAGAGGGATAAGTTTCCTCCACCACGCCTCGATCTGCGAAAGATACACCATCAAGTATCCAACGGGGGGCTGTTCGCCCTCTGTGACTCCTTTGGGATCAGGAACGCCATGTCATCCACCACCACGTTGTACTTGGCCATATGCTGGTCCACCACCGCCTACGAGAGACTGCTAGCAATCTCTCCCACACCTATGGCCCACTCCTTTGATGTTAAACCCTTACTACTGCCAGCCGTCGGGGGAGATCCAACCACCGCCGAATGCTTCTGGTACCTAGTCAAGGGAGGAGAAGGAAGAGAAGATCTGGGATGGTGAAGGAGGAGGAGTCCAACCGAAACCGGCCACCCTAATGGCATCCGAGGAAGACATACTGGGAGAAAGAAAAAAGGCGATAAATTCTGCGGAATAGAAAGAAGGAAGAAAGAAATGCTGAAGAAGGCAGACACCGCGTGGCCTACTCTACAAAAACACTCAAGTTCCCTGGTACCCTCGACTCAACATGCACGCCGACCCGTGCCCCCTGGAAAAACACACTTATACCCTCACCTTGCCCTATAAAAAGATAGGGGGGCTCACCATTAATGCAGATCAGGACAAGGCAGAAAAGCGATAATGAAGCGAGGAGCGAGAAGGAAGCGAGCAAAGGCAAGCAGGTTGAGAGAGAGAGGGTGGTAGCGGGCAGTAGCTAGCAAGCAGGGTGGACTGCCGCACGGGAAGAAGGACGACCCATGGCCCAAAGCGCACAGAAGAACTACTGGAATCAATTCAACGAGCGCCCAACGCTCCCCTCGCCACCGAGGTTGCCGGATCCAGAGCCGTCCCGGGTTAGGATTGACGTTCGAACAGGCATCGGTGGCACGCATAGGCCCCCACTCTAGAAATTTGGGATGTCAGCACCCTCTAAATTGGCAAGGGGTCAATATGAGTCCTTTGAAGTGCAAAAATGAACCAATTTGGGTCCTCCAATGCAAGGAGTGGAATTTGTGTCCTATTGGCAAGGGGAATTCTTTTTATTTACACACTAAACACCATCTTCGTATCTTTACCAAGTTTTTCCTCTAAAGTGGCACCTTCTTAAACGAGGACCCCTAGTAGTGGCAACGGTCAATTTGAGTACATCCTCTAATGCCGGAGTCAACATTTTTGACCAAATATTGAAGGGAGTTTTCATTTTTAATTCAAACTGGACACGTGACATGCACATTACTACTTAATTTTGGGATATTTCATTCACACACCTAATATTACAATAAACCTCATTTACACCCCGAAAAAAAATGAAAATAATGGCAAATATGTCTCCAAAGTTTTTCATCTCTCAAAGTTAATATTATAAAGTACAAAACATTATAAATATCGCTAGTATGTAAAATTTAAATTAAAAATGATTTATAAAAAAAAAAAGAAAAAAGCAAGAGGCTATCTTCAAACTTTAAAACCACCCCACCCACCCCTTCCCACCAAGAAACCAGCCCCTCCCCCACCTCGTTATCTCCCTCCCCACAATCACCAAAAGGTCATCTTAAAAACTTCAGAAATTGGAGGTAACAACTTGGTTTTATTACATTTAGAAGTAACAACTAAATTTAGAAATTTCTCCACATCGTCTCTAAAATTGTTTGCAGATTGACATCATAAGGAATTTTGCCACATGCAATCTAAAGTTTAACCCACTTGTAAGAAAATGTCGAATTCTATTATCTTTCTGGGTTCAAGTTTTTCATCTTGTGGGTGATAAATTGTGGGAATCTGGTTGAGATTGATTTAACAAATGCCAAGAGCTTGAGGAATTGGGCGCCACATGAATTTGGGATATGTGATATTGTTGTAGGGTGTCAAAATATGAAAATTCTTAGCTTCACTGATGTTTGAGTGTAGATGATTTGCGGATGATTGCCACGTGTCCCTTTTAGCATATACATAAAACACAGAATTAAACTTTCATCTCTCTTCCTTCTAAAAAATTACGGCTCCTTTCCTATCCCATTTATCTTCTTTATACCAAATCTGATTCCTAAATTTCATCTAATATGTAAAAGGAAATCATCTAATATATATTTAATATGCTTTAAAATGATGTTCCCTACATGGACTAAAATTTTAATAAGTTTACAAATAAAAAAAAACTTTGTATATTATACGTTCTTATCTAACTTATTTCCTAATGTAGACCATAAATAAAATAAACTATATATATATGCTTCTTAAAGTATGCATGCTTTCACGATAATTTATTGTGCTTGAAATATAATAAAAAAAAGTAAAAGAATAACTCTAAAGTAACACATTAATAGCTAAAATTTATAAAGTATTCCAAATTTAAAAGACATATTTATACAAAACTTTGTGAATATGTTTTTTGTGTATATAAATTTGAAATACTTTACAAATTTAGCTATAATTGTGTTACTTTTAGAGTTACTTTTTATTTTTATATTATATCTCAAAAATAATAAATAATCGTAAAGGAATACGTACCTTAAGAAGCATATATATAATTTATTTAATTGATGATCAACATTACAAAATAAGTTAGATAACAATGTATAACATACAAAGTTCTCTTTTTATATGTAAACTTGTTCAAATTTTAGTCAATGTAGGGAACATCATTCATTTTAAATAAAAAGTAAATATAAGATGATTTTCTTTTATATATTAGATGAACTTTAGGAATCAGATTTGGTAGATACACCAAAAAAAAGTGGAATAGAAAGGAGCCGAAATCATGGAGAGAGAAGAGAGATGAAGTTTAATTATGTGCTTTTTGCATATGCTAAAAGTGACACGTGGCAATCATCCGAATATTGTATTAGAACATGTAGGATATTATATAGGAGATGATCCTAACCGGCTGATTTGGGGGTTACAGGTTACGGGATTGGGTGGTAGCTGGGTGGGGGGTTAAATGATTGAGGACTACCATTTTTTGTAAATAAAGTAATAATTTAAAAACTAAAAAGGACTATTTTAAAATGTTTATCAATTCTATATCTAGAAAATAATGTAATTTATAAAGTTTTCTTGTTTTAAAATGTGGTTATTTTTAAAAACGAAATAGGGTGTAAATGTAATCTTGAAAACAGTTGCTGTATAAATGAATAAAAAAACAAAAATCAAGTTGTCACGCGCACATCACGTGCCCCATTCGAGGTCAAAATCATTGATTCTAGTTTGTTTTTCACTTATAGTACTCAACCTTGCCACTTTAGAAAGCCAACTATGAAAAATTTCCGATATTACGTTATGGCACCTAATTAAAATCTCTCTTAAAGTTTGTATATATTCTATCGCTCATTTTTATTATAGTGGGAGTATATTACTCGAAACCCTATTGCTCCCATGTTTTAAAAAGGGAAATAGTTGGGAATTTGTTCGAAACACATCATGGCACCGGCCCAAGCTCAAAAGAAGTACATCTGCAACATATTTGACGAAGAATTTCCCTCTGACCATTTGTTGGGCGGTCACATGTCCAAAAAGGAAAGAGAAGATGTTGCACAACACACATAGGTTGTCCCTAACAAATTCGGCAGTCGTTGGTGTAGGAGGACCTTCACCAAGCCCCAAGGTTTAGCGGCGCAGACCGGTTATGTTTCATGAAAGAATAGCTAATAATGCGACAATAAATCAGAAATTGTCTAGGATATTGATATGAATCAGATTTTGTCAGAAGATCCTTTTATCATTGCACGGGTTATGATATTTTTTTTGTCTATAAGTTTTCTTAGTCTCTCTCCTTGAACTTTATCCATTTAAATAAAATTTTGCAATGATCAATTCTAATTCGCATATATATAATTTAGCTAATTGATGATCAACATTACAAAATAAATTAGATAAGAACATATAACGTACAAAGTTTCCTTTTTAGTTGTAAAGTTATTCAAATTTTAGTCAACATAGGGAACATCATTCATTTTAAAGAATATTAAATAAAAAGTAAATATAAATGATTTTCCTTTATTTATTTGATGAAGTTTAGGAATCAGATTTGGTAGATACACCCAAAAAAATGGAACGGAAAGGAGCCGAAATCATGGAGAGGGAAGAGAAATGAAATTTAATTGTGTGCTTTTTGTATATGCTAAAAGTGACACGTGACAATCATCCGATTATTGTATTAGAAGACGTAGGATATTATATAGGAGATGATACTAACCGGCTGATTTGGGGGTTACGGATTACGGGATTGGGTGGTAGCTGGGTGGGGGGTTAAACGATTGAAGACTACCATTTTTTGTAAATAAACTAATAAGTTAAAAACTAAAAGGAAATATGTTGGAATGTTTCTCAACTCAGAATCTAAAAACTAATGAAATTTATATAGTTTTCTTGTTTTAAAATGTCGTTATTTTTTAACACGAAATAGGGTGTAAATATAATCTTGAAAACAGTTGCTGTATAAATGAATAAAAAAACAAAAATTAAGTTGTCACGTGCACATCATGTGTCCCCTTCGAGGTCAAAATCATTGATTCTAGTTTGTTTTGCACTTATAGTACTCAACCTTGCCACTTTAGAAAGCCAACTATGAGAAATTTCCGATATTACGTTATGGCACCTAATTAAAATCTCTCCTAAAGTATGTATATATTCTATCGCTCATTTTTATTATAGTGGGAGTATATTACTCGAAACCCTATTGCTCCCAAGTTTTAAAAAGGGAAATAGGTGGAAATTTGTTCAAACACAGTATGGCACCGGCCCAAGCTCAAAAGAAGTACATCTGCAACTTATTTGACAAAGAATTTCCATCACACCATGTGTTGGGCGGTCACATGTCCAACCACAAAAGGAAAGAGAAGATATTGCATAACACACAGAGGTTGTGCCCAACAAATTCGGTAGTCGTTGGTGTAGGAGGACCTTAACCAATCCGCAAGGTTTAGTGGCGCAGACCGGTTATGTTTCATGAAAGAATACCTAATAATGCGAAAATAAATCAGAATGCAATTGTCTAGGATATTGATATGAATCAGATTTTGTCATAAGATCCTTTTATCGTCGCACGGATTATGATTTTTTTTTTGTCTGTAAGTTTTCTTAGTTCCTCACGTTAAACTTTATCCATTTCAATAAAATTTTGCAATGATCAATTTAATTAACATATATATAATTTATTTAATTGATGATCAACATTACAAAATAAGTTAGATAACAACGTATAACATACAATGTTTTCTTTTTAGTTGTAAACTTATTCAAATTTTAGTCAATGTAGGGAACATCATTCATTTTAAAGCATATTAAATAAGAAGTAAATATAAGATGATTTTCTTTTATTTATTAGATGAAGTTTAGGAATCAGATTTGGTAGATACACCAAAAAAAGTGGAATGGAAAGGAGCCGAAATCATGGAGAGAGAAGAGAGATGAAATTTAAATGTGTGCTTTTTGGATATGCTAAAAGTGACACGTGGCAATCATCCGAATATTGTATTAGAAGATGTAGGATATTATATAGGAGATGATCCTAACCGGCTGATTTGGGGGTTACGGATTACGGGATTGGGTGGTTGCTGGGTGGGGGGTTAAACGATTGAAGACTACCATTTTTTGTAAATAAGCTAATAAGTTAAAAACTAAAAAAAAATATTTTGGAATGTTTCTCAATTCAGAATCTTGATAATAATGTAATTTTGTAGAGTTTTCTTTTTTTAATATGCCGTTATTTTTAAAAACGAAATAGGGTGTAAATATAATCTTTTAAATAGTTGGTGTATAAATGAATAAAAAAACAAAAATTAAGTTGTCACGTGCACATCACGTGTCCCGTTCGAGGTCAAAATCATTGTTTCTAGTTTGTTTTGCACTTATTGTACTCAATCTTGCCACTTTAGAAAGCCAACAATGAAAAATTTCCGATATTACGTTGCGACAGCTAATTAAAATCTCTCTTAAAGTATGTCTATATTCTATCTCTCATTTTTATTAAAGTGGGAGTATATAACTCGAAACCCTATTGCTCCCAAGTTTCAAAAAGGGAAATAGTTGGAAATTTTTTCGAAACACACCATGGCACTTGCCCAAACTCAAAAGAAGTACATCTGCAACATATTTGACAAAGAATTCCCATTTCACCATGTGTTGGGCGGTCACATCTCCAACCACAAAAGGAAAGAGAAAATGTTGCACAACACGGAGGTTGTCCCCAACAAATTCGGTAGTTGTCGGTGTAGGAGGACCTTCACCAAGCCGCAAGGTTTAGCGGCGCAGACCGGTTATGATTCATGAAGTATAACTAATAATGCGACAATAAATCAGAATGCAGCTGTCTGGGATTTTGATATGAATCAGATTTTGTCAGAAGATCCTTTTATCGTCGCTCGGATTATGAATATTTCTTGTCTGTAAGTTTTCTTAGTTGCTCTCATTAAACTCTATCAATTTCAATAAAACTTTGCAATGATCAATTCTAATTTGCCTATATATAATTTATTTAATTTATGATCAACATAACAAAATAAGTTAGATAACAACGTATAACATACAAAGTTTTCTTTTTAGTTGTAAACTTATTCAAATTTTAGTCAACGTAGGGAACATCATTCATTTTAAAGCATATTTAATAGAAATTAAATATTAAGATGATTTTCTTTAATTTTTTAGATGAAGTTTAGAAATCATATTTGATACACCATAAAAAGTTGAATGGAAAGTAGCCGAATTCATGGAGAGAGAAGAGAGATGAAATTTAATTGTGTGCTTTTTGTATATGCTAAAAGTGACACGTGGCAGTCATCCGAATATTGTATTAGAAGATGTACGATATTCTATAGGAGATGATACTAACCGGCTGATTTGGGGGTTACGGATTACGGGATTGGGTGGTAGCTGGGTGGGGGGTTAAACGATTGAAGACTACCATTCTTTGTAAATAAGCTAATAAGTTAAAAACTAAAAAGAAATATTTTGGAATGTTTCTTAATTCAGAATCTTGACAATAATATAATTTTGTAGAGTTTTCTTTTTTTAATATGCCGTTATTTTTAAAAACGAAATAGGGTGTAAATATAATCTCAAAAACAATTGGTGTATAAATAAATAAAAAAACAAAAATTAAGTTGTCACGTGCACATCACGTGTCCCGTTCGAGGTCAAAATCATTGATTCTAGTTTGTTTTGCACTTATAGTAATCAACCTTGCCACTTTAGAAAGCCAACTATGAAAAATTACCGATATTACGTTGAGGCACCTAATTAAAATCTCTCTTAAAGTATGTATATATTCTATCGCTCATTTTTACTATAGTGGGAGTATATTACTCGAGACCCTATTGTTCCCAAGTTTCAAAAAGGGAAATAGTTGGAAATTTGTTGGAAACACTCCAATGGCACCAGGCCAAGCTCAAAAGAAGTACATCTGCAACATATTTGACAAACAATTTCCATCTCACCATGTGTTGAGCGGTCACATGTCCAACCACAAAAGGAAAGAGAAGATGTTGCACAACACAGAGGTTGTCCCTAACAAATTCGGTAGTAGTTGGTGTAGGAGGACCTTCACCAAGCCGCAAGGTTTAGCGGCGCAGACTGGTTAGGTTTCATGAAAGAATAACTAATAATGCAACAATAAATCAGAATGCTGCTGTTTGGGATTTTTATATGAATCAGATTTTGTCAGGAGATCCTTTTATCGTCGCTCGGTTTATGATTTTTTTTTGTCTGTAAGTTTTCTTAGTTGCTCTCGTTAAACTTTATCCATTTCAATAAAATTTTGCAATGATCAATTCTTATTCGCCTATATATAATTTATTTAATTTATGATCAACATAACAAAATAAGTTAGATAACAACGTATAACATACAAAGTTTTCTTTTTAGTTGTAAACTTATTCATATTTTAGTCAACGTAGGGAACATCATTCATTTTAAAGCATATTAAATACAAATTAAATATTAAGATGATTTTCTTGTATTTATTAGATGAAGTTTAGGAATCATATTTGATACACCATAAAAAGTGGAATGGAAAGTAACCGAAATCATGGAGAGAGAAGAGAGATGAAACGATTGAAGACTACCATTTTTTGTAAATATACTAGTAAGTTAAATACTAAAATGAAATATTTTGGAATGTTTCTCCATTCAGAATCTAGAAAATAATGTAATTTATAGAGTTTTCTTTTTTTAATATGTCGTTATTTTTAAAAACAAAATAGGGTGTAAATATAATCTTGAAAACAGTTGGTGTATAAACGAATAAAAAAAAAAATTAAGTTGTCACGTGCACATCACGTGTCCCTTTCGAGGTCAAAATCATTGATTCTAGCTTGTTTTGCACTTATAGTACTCAACCTTGCCACTTTAGAAAGCCAACTATGAGAAATTTCCGATATTACGTTGAGACACCTAATTAAAATATCTCTTAAAGTATGTATATATTCTATCGCTCATTTTTATTATAGTGGGAGTATATTACTCGAAAACCTATTGTTCCCAAGTTTCAAAAAGGGAAATAGTTGAAAATTTGTTCGAAACACACCATGGCACCGGGCCAAGCACAAAACAAGTACATCTGCAACATACTTGACAAAGAATTTCCATCTCACCATTGGTTGGGCGGTCACATGTCCAACCACAAAAGGAAAGAAAAGATGTTGCAAAACACACAGAGGTTGTCCCCAACAAATTCAGTAGTCGATGGTGTAGGAGGACCTTCACCAAGCCGCAAGGTTTAGCGGCGCAGACCGGTTATGTTTCATGAAAGAATAACTAATAATGCGACAATAAATTAGAATGCACCTGTCTAGGATTTTGATATGAATCAGATTTGGTGAGATGATCCTTTTATCGTCGCACGGATTATGATTTTTTTTTTTGTCTGTAAGTTTTCTTAGTTGCTCTCATTAAACTTTATCCATTTCAATAAAACTTTGCAATGATCAATTCTAATTTGCATATATATAATTTATTTAATTGATGATCAACATTACAAAATAAGTTAGATAACAACGTATAACATACAAAGTTTTCTTTTTAGTTGTAAACTTATTCAAATTTTTGTCAACGTAGGGAACATCATTCATTTTGAAGCATATTAAATATAAAGTAAATATAATACGATTTTCTTTTATTTATTAGATGATGTTTAGGAATCATATTTCGATACACAAAAAAAAGTGGAATGAAAAGGAGCCGAAATCATAGAGAGAGAAGAGAGATGAAATTTAATAGTGTGCTTTTTGTAAATGCTAAAAGTGACACGTGGCAATCATCCGAATATAGTATTAGAAGACGTAGGATATTATATAGGAGATGATCCTGACGGCTGATTTGGGGGTTACGGATTACGGGATTGGGTGGTAGCTGGGTGGGGGGTTAAACGATTGAAGACTACCATTTTATGTAAATAAACTAGTAAGATAAAACTAAAAAGAAATATTTTGGAATGTTTCTCAATTCAGAATCTAGAAAATAATATAATTTATAGAGTTTTCTTTTTTTAATATGTCGTTATTATTCAAAACGAAATAGGGCGTAAATATAATCTTGAAAACAGTTGGTGTATAAATGAAAAGAAAAACAAAAATTAAGTTGTCACGTGCACATCACGTGTCCCGTTCGAGGTCAAAATCATTGATTCTAGTTTATTTTGCACTTATAGTACTCAACTTTGCCACTTTAGAAAGCCAACTATGAAAAATTTCCGATATTACGTTGAGGCACCTAATTAAAGTCTCTCTTAAAGTATGTATATATTCGATCGCTCATTTTTATTATAGTGGGAGTATATTACTCGAAACCCTATTGCTCCCAAGTTTCAAAAAGGGAAATAGTTGGAAATTTGTTCGAAACATACCATGGAACCGGCCCAAGCTTAAAAGAAATACATCTGCAACATATTTGACAAAGAATTTCCATCTCACCATGTGTTGGGCAGTCACATGACCAACCACAGAAGGAAAGA
The DNA here is from genome assembly GCA_946800315.1 of Misopates orontium. Taxonomy (NCBI): domain Eukaryota; kingdom Viridiplantae; phylum Streptophyta; class Magnoliopsida; order Lamiales; family Plantaginaceae; genus Misopates; species Misopates orontium. Next base: position 16,489,472 of record OX326950.1, on the reverse strand, counting down.
CAAGATGTTGCACAACACACAGAGGTTGTCCCCAAAAAATTCGGTAGTCGTTGCTGTAGGAGGACCTTCACCAAGCCGCAAGGTTTGGCGGCGCAGACCGGTTATGTTTCATGAAAGAATAACTAATAATGCTACAATAAATCAGAATGCAGTTGTCTAGGATTTTGATATGAATCAGATTTTGTCAGAAGATCCTTTTACCGTCGCACGGATTATGATTTTTTTTTGTCTGTAAGTTTTCTTAGTTGCTCTCATTAAACTTTATCCATTTCAATAAAACTTTGCAATAATCAATTCTAATTTGCATATATATAATTTATTTAATTGATGATCAACATTACAAAATAAGTTAGATAACAACGTATAACATACTAAGTTTTCTTTTTAGTTGTAAACTTATTCAAATTTTAGTCAATGTAGGGAACATCATTCATTTTAAAGCATATTGAATAAAAAGTAAATATAATATGATTTTCTTTTATTTATTAGATGAAGTTTAGGAATCAGATTTGGTAGATACACAAAAAAAAGTGGAATGGAAAGGAGCCGAAATCATGGAGAGAGATGAGAGATAAAAAAATTTTGTGTACATTTTGTATATGCTAAAAGTGACAGTTGACAATCATCCCAATATTGTATTAAAAGATGTAGGATATTATATATGAGATGATCCTAACCGGCTGATTTGGGGGTTACGGATTAAGGGATTGGGTGGTAGCTGGGTGGGGGGTTAAACGATTGAAGACTACCGTTTTTTTGTAAATAAACAAATAAGTTAAAAACTAAAAAGAAATTTTTTGGAATGTTTCTCAATTCAGAATCTAGAAAATAATGTAATTTATAGAGTTTTCTTTTTTTTAATATGTCGTTATTTTTAAAAACGAATTAGGGTGTAAATATAATCTTGAGAACAGTTGGCGTATAAATGAATAAAAAAACAAAAATTAAGTTGTCACGTGCACATCACGTGTCCCGTTCGAGGTCAAAATCATTGATTCTAGTTTGTTTTGCACTTATCGTACTCAACCTTGCCACTTTAGAAAGCCAACTATGAAAAACTTCCGATATTACGTGGAGGCACCTAATTAAATTCTCTATTAAAGTATGTATATATTCTATCGCTCATTTTTATTATAGTGGGAGTATATTACTCGAAACCCTATTGCTCCCATGTTTCAAAAAGGGAATTAGTTGGAAATTTGTTCGAAACACACCATGGTACCGACCCAAGCTCAAAAGAAGTACATCTGCAACATATTTGACAAAGAATTTCCATCGCACCATGTGTTTGGCGGTCACATGTCCAACCACAAAAGGAAAGAGAAGATGTTGCACAACACACAGAGGTTGTCCCCAACAAATTCGGTAGTCGTTGGTGTAGGAGGACCTTCACCAAGCCGCAAGGTTTGGCGGCGCAGACTGGTTAGGTTTCATGAAAGAATAACTAATAATGCAACAATAAATCAGAATGCTGCTGTTTGGGATTTTTATATGAATCAGATTTTGTCAGAAGATCCTTTTATCGTCGCGCGGTTTATGATTTTTTTTTGTCTGTAACTTTTCTTAGTTGCTCTCGTTAAACTTTATCCATTTCAATAAAATTTTGCAATGATCAATTCTAATTCGCCTATATATAATTTATTTAATTTATGATCAACATAACAAAATAATTTAGATAACAATGTATAACATACAAAGTTTTCTTTTTAGTTGTAAACTTATTCATATTTTAGTCAACGTAGGGAACATCATTCATTTTAAAGCATATTAAATACAAAGTAAATATTAAGATGATTTTCTTGTATTTATTAGATGAAGTTTAGGAATCATATTTGATACACCATAAAAAGTGGAATGGAAAGTAGCCGAAATCATGGAGAGAGAAGAGAGATGAAACGATTGAAGACTACCATTTTTTGTAAATATACTAGTAAGTTAAACACTAAAATGAAATATTTTGGAATGTTTCTCCATTCAGAATCTAGAAAATAATGTAATTTGTAGAGTTTCCTTTTTTTAATATGTCGTTATTTTTAAAAACAAAATAGGGTGTAAATATAATCTTGAAAACAGTTGGTGTATAAATGAATAAAAAAAAAACAATTAAGTTGTCACGTGCACATCACGTGTCCCTTTCGAGGTCAAAATCATTGATTCTAGCTTGTTTTGCACTTATAGTACTCAACCTTGCCACTTTAGAAAGCCAACTAAGAGAAATTTTCGATATTACGTTGAGACACCTAATTAAAATATCTCTTAAAGTATGTATATATTCTATCGCTCATTTTTATTATAGTGGGAGTATATTACTCGAAAACCTATTGTTCCCAAGTTTCAAAAAGGGAAATAGTTGAAAATTTGTTCGAAACACACCATGGCACCGGGCCAAGCACAAAACAAGTACATCTGCAACATACTTGACAAAGAATTTCCATCTCACCATTGGTTGGGCGGTCACATGTCCAACCACAAAAGGAAGGAAAAGATGTTGCAAAACACACAGAGGTTGTCCCCAACAAATTCAGTAGTCGTTGGTGTAGGAGGACCTTCACCAAGCCGCAAGGTTTAGCGGCGCAGACCAGTTATGTTTCATGAAAGAATAACTAATAATGCGACAACAAATTAGAATGCACCTGTCTAGGATTTTGATATGAATCAGATTTTGTGAGAAGATCCTTTTATCGTCGCACGGATTATGATTTTTTTTTTGTCTGTAAGTTTTCTTAGTTGCTCTCATTAAACTTTATCCATTTCAATAAAACTTTGCAATGATAAATTCTAATTTGCATATAAATATTTTATTTAATTGATGATCAACATTACAAAATAAGTTAGATAACAACGTATAACATACAAAGTTTTCTTTTTAGTTGTAAACTTATTCAAATTTTTGTCACCGTAGGGAACATCATTCATTTTGAAGCATATTAAATATAAAGTAAATATAATACGATTTTCTTTTATTTATTAGATGATGTTTAGGAATCATATTTCGATACACAAAAAAAAGTGGAATGAAAAGGAGCCGAAATCATAGAGAGAGAAGAGAGATGAAATTTAATAGTGTGCTTTTTGTAAATGCAAAAAGTGACACATGGCAATCATCCGAATATAGTATTAGAAGACGTAGGATATTATATAGGAGATGATCCTAACCGGCTGATTTGGGGGTTACGGATTACGGGATTGGGTGGTAGCTGGGTGGGGGGTTAAACGATTGAAGACTACCATTTTTTGTAAATAAACTAGTAAGATAAAAACTAAAAAGAAATATTTTGGAATGTTTCTCAATTCAGAATCTAGAAAATAATGTAATTTATAGAGTTTTCTTTTTTTAATATGTCGTTATTATTCAAAACGAAATAGGGCGTAAATATAATCTTGAAAACAGTTGGTGTATAAATGAATAGAAAAACAAAAATTAAGTTGTCACGTGCACATCACGTGTCCCGTTCGAGGTCAAAATCATTGATTCTTGTTTATTTTGCACTTATAGTACTCAACTTTGCCACTTTAGAAAGCCAACTATGAAAAATTTCCGATATTACGTTGAGGCACCTAATTAAAGTCTCTCTTAAAGTATGTATATATTCGATCGCTCATTTTTATTATAGTGGGAGTATATTACTCGAAACCCTATTGCTCCCAAGTTTCAAAAAGGGAAATAGTTTGTTCGAAACATACCATGGAACCGGCCCAAGCTTAAAAGAAATACATCTGCAACATATTTGACAAAGAATTTCCATCTCACCATGTGTTGGGCAGTCACATGACCAACCACAGAAGGAAAGACAAGATGTTGCACAACACACAGAGGTTGACCCCAAAAAATTCGGTAGTCGTTGCTGTAGGAGGACCTTCACCAAGCCGCATGGTTTGGCGGCGCAGACCGGTTATGTTTCATGAAAGAATAACTAATAATGCTACAATAAATCAGAATGCAGTTGTGTAGGATTTTGATATGAATCAGATTTTGTCAGAAGATCCTTTTACCGTCGCACGGATTATGATTTTTTTTTGTCTGTAAGTTTTCTTAGTTGCCCTCATTAAACTTTATCCATTTCAATAAAACTTTGCAACAATCAATTCTAATTTGCATATATATAATTTATTTAATTGATGATCAACATTACAAAATAAGTTAGATAACAACGTATAACATACTAAGTTTTCTTTTTAGTTGTAAACTTATTCAAATTTTAGTCAATGTAGGGAACATCATTCATTTTAAAGCATATTGAATAAAAAGTAAATATAATATGATTTTCTTTTATTTATTAGATGAAGTTTAGGAATCAGATTTGGTAGATACACAAAAAAAAGTGGAATGGAAAGGAGCCGAAATCATGGAGAGAGATGAGAGATAAAAAAAATTTGTGTACATTTTGTATATGCTAAAAGTGACAGTTGACAATCATCCCAATATTGTATTAAAAGATGTAGGATATTATATATGAGATGATCCTAACCGGCTGATTTGGGGGTTACGGATTAAGGGATTGGGTGGTAGCTGGGTGGGGGGTTAAACGATTGAAGACTACCGTTTTTTTGTAAATAAACAAATAAGTTAAAAACTAAAAAGAAATTTTTTGGAATGTTTCTCAATTCAGAATCTAGAAAATAATGTAATTTATAGAGTTTTCTTTTTTTTAATATGTCGTTATTTTTAAAAACGAATTAGGGTGTAAATATAATCTTGAGAACAGTTGGCGTATAAATGAATAAAAAAACAAAAATTAAGTTGTCACGTGCACATCACGTGTCCCGTTCGAGGTCAAAATCATTGATTCTAGTTTGTTTTGCACTTATCGTACTCAACCTTGCCACTTTAGAAAGCCAACTATGAAAAACTTCCGATATTACGTGGAGGCACCTAATTAAATTCTCTATTAAAGTATGTATATATTCTATCGCTCATTTTTATTATAGTGGGAGTATATTACTCGAAACCCTATTGCTCCCATGTTTCAAAAAGGGAATTAGTTGGAAATTTGTTCGAAACACACCATGGTACCGACCCAAGCTCAAAAGAAGTACATCTGCAACATATTTGACAAAGAATTTCCATCGCACCATGTGTTTGGCGGTCACATGTCCAACCACAAAAGGAAAGAGAAGATGTTGCACAACACACAGAGGTTGTCCCCAACAAATTCGGTAGTCGTTGGTGTAGGAGGACCTTCACCAAGCCGCAAGGTTTGGCGGCGCAGACTGGTTAGGTTTCATGAAAGAATAACTAATAATGCAACAATAAATCAGAATGCTGCTGTTTGGGATTTTTATATGAATCAGATTTTGTCAGAAGATCCTTTTATCGTCGCGCGGTTTATGATTTTTTTTTGTCTGTAACTTTTCTTAGTTGCTCTCGTTAAACTTTATCCATTTCAATAAAATTTTGCAATGATCAATTCTAATTCGCCTATATATAATTTATTTAATTTATGATCAACATAACAAAATAATTTAGATAACAATGTATAACATACAAAGTTTTCTTTTTAGTTGTAAACTTATTCATATTTTAGTCAACGTAGGGAACATCATTCATTTTAAAGCATATTAAATACAAAGTAAATATTAAGATGATTTTCTTGTATTTATTAGATGAAGTTTAGGAATCATATTTGATACACCATAAAAAGTGGAATGGAAAGTAGCCGAAATCATGGAGAGAGAAGAGAGATGAAACGATTGAAGACTACCATTTTTTGTAAATATACTAGTAAGTTAAACACTAAAATGAAATATTTTGGAATGTTTCTCCATTCAGAATCTAGAAAATAATGTAATTTGTAGAGTTTCCTTTTTTTAATATGTCGTTATTTTTAAAAACAAAATAGGGTGTAAATATAATCTTGAAAACAGTTGGTGTATAAATGAATAAAAAAAAAACAATTAAGTTGTCACGTGCACATCACGTGTCCCTTTCGAGGTCAAAATCATTGATTCTAGCTTGTTTTGCACTTATAGTACTCAACCTTGCCACTTTAGAAAGCCAACTAAGAGAAATTTTCGATATTACGTTGAGACACCTAATTAAAATATCTCTTAAAGTATGTATATATTCTATCGCTCATTTTTATTATAGTGGGAGTATATTACTCGAAAACCTATTGTTCCCAAGTTTCAAAAAGGGAAATAGTTGAAAATTTGTTCGAAACACACCATGGCACCGGGCCAAGCACAAAACAAGTACATCTGCAACATACTTGACAAAGAATTTCCATCTCACCATTGGTTGGGCGGTCACATGTCCAACCACAAAAGGAAGGAAAAGATGTTGCAAAACACACAGAGGTTGTCCCCAACAAATTCAGTAGTCGTTGGTGTAGGAGGACCTTCACCAAGCCGCAAGGTTTAGCGGCGCAGACCAGTTATGTTTCATGAAAGAATAACTAATAATGCGACAACAAATTAGAATGCACCTGTCTAGGATTTTGATATGAATCAGATTTTGTGAGAAGATCCTTTTATCGTCGCACGGATTATGATTTTTTTTTTGTCTGTAAGTTTTCTTAGTTGCTCTCATTAAACTTTATCCATTTCAATAAAACTTTGCAATGATAAATTCTAATTTGCATATAAATATTTTATTTAATTGATGATCAACATTACAAAATAAGTTAGATAACAACGTATAACATACAAAGTTTTCTTTTTAGTTGTAAACTTATTCAAATTTTTGTCACCGTAGGGAACATCATTCATTTTGAAGCATATTAAATATAAAGTAAATATAATACGATTTTCTTTTATTTATTAGATGATGTTTAGGAATCATATTTCGATACACAAAAAAAAGTGGAATGAAAAGGAGCCGAAATCATAGAGAGAGAAGAGAGATGAAATTTAATAGTGTGCTTTTTGTAAATGCTAAAAGTGACACATGGCAATCATCCGAATATAGTATTAGAAGACGTAGGATATTATATAGGAGATGATCCTAACCGGCTGATTTGGGGGTTACGGATTACGGGATTGGGTGGTAGCTGGGTGGGGGGTTAAACGATTGAAGACTACCATTTTTTGTAAATAAACTAGTAAGATAAAAACTAAAAAGAAATATTTTGGAATGTTTCTCAATTCAGAATCTAGAAAATAATGTAATTTATAGAGTTTTCTTTTTTTAATATGTCGTTATTATTCAAAACGAAATAGGGCGTAAATATAATCTTGAAAACAGTTGGTGTATAAATGAATAGAAAAACAAAAATTAAGTTGTCACGTGCACATCACGTGTCCCGTTCGAGGTCAAAATCATTGATTCTTGTTTATTTTGCACTTATAGTACTCAACTTTGCCACTTTAGAAAGCCAACTATGAAAAATTTCCGATATTACGTTGAGGCACCTAATTAAAGTCTCTCTTAAAGTATGTATATATTCGATCGCTCATTTTTATTATAGTGGGAGTATATTACTCGAAACCCTATTGCTCCCAAGTTTCAAAAAGGGAAATAGTTTGTTCGAAACATACCATGGAACCGGCCCAAGCTTAAAAGAAATACATCTGCAACATATTTGACAAAGAATTTCCATCTCACCATGTGTTGGGCAGTCACATGACCAACCACAGAAGGAAAGACAAGATGTTGCACAACACACAGAGGTTGTCCCCAAAAAATTCGGTAGTCGTTGCTGTAGGAGGACCTTCACCAAGCCGCATGGTTTGGCGGCGCAGACCGGTTATGTTTCATGAAAGAATAACTAATAATGCTACAATAAATCAGAATGCAGTTGTGTAGGATTTTGATATGAATCAGATTTTGTCAGAAGATCCTTTTACCGTCGCACGGATTATGATTTTTTTTTGTCTGTAAGTTTTCTTAGTTGCTCTCATTAAACTTTATCCATTTCAATAAAACTTTGCAACAATCAATTCTAATTTGCATATATATAATTTATTTAATTGATGATCAACATTACAAAATAAGTTAGATAACAACGTATAACATACTAAGTTTTCTTTTTAGTTGTAAACTTATTCAAATTTTAGTCAATGTAGGGAACATCATTCATTTTAAAGCATATTGAATAAAAAGTAAATATAATATGATTTTCTTTTATTTATTAGATGAAGTTTAGGAATCAGATTTGGTAGATACACAAAAAAAAGTGGAATGGAAAAGAGCCGAAATCATGGAGAGAGAAGAGAGATAAAAAAAATTTGTGTACTTTTTGTATATGCTAAAAGTGACAGTTGACAATCATCCGAATATTGTATTAAAAGATGTAGGATATTATATATGAGATGATCCTAACCGGCTGATTTAAGGGTTACGGATTAAGGGATTGGGTGGTAGCTGGGTGGGGGGTTAAACGATTGAAGACTACCGTTTTTTTGTAAATAAACAAATAAGTTAAAAACTAAAAAGAAATTTTTTTGAATGTTTCTCAATTCAGAATCTAGAAAATAATGTAATTTATAGAGTTTTCTTTTTTTTTTTAATATGTCGTTATTATTCAAAACGAAATAGGGCGTAAATATAATCTTGAAAACAGTTGGTGTATAAATGAATAGAAAAACAAAAATTAAGTTCTCACGTGCACATCACGTGTCCCGTTCGAGGTCAAAATCATTGATTCTAGTTTATTTTGCACTTATAGTACTCAACTTTGCCACTTTAGAAAGCCAACTATGAAAAATTTCCGATATTACGTTGAGGCACCTAATTAAAGTCTCTCTTAAAGTATGTATATATTCGATCGCTAATTTTTATTATAGTAGGAGTATATTACTCGAAACCCTATTGCTCCCAAGTTTCAAAAAGGGAAATAGTTGGAAATTTGTTCGAAACATACCATGGAACCGGCCCAAGCTTAAAAGAAATACATCTGCAACATATTTGACAAAGAATTTCCATCTCACCATGTGTTGGGCAGTCACATGACCAACCACAGAAGGAAAGACAAGATGTTGCACAACACACAGAGGTTGTCCCCAACAAATTCGGTAGTCGTTGCTGTAGGAGGACCTTCACCAAGCCGCAAGGTTTGGCCGCGCAGACCGGTTATGTTTCATGAAAGAATAACTAATAATGCTACAATAAATCAGAATGCAGTTGTCTAGGATTTTGATATGAATCAGATTTTGTCAGAAGATCCTTTTACCGTCGCACGGATTATGATTTTTTTTTGTCTGTAAGTTTTCTTAGTTGCTCTCATTAAACTTTATCCATTTTAATAAAACTTTGCAATAAACAATTCTAATTTGCATATATATAATTTATTTAATTGATGATCAACATTACAAAATAAGTTAGATAATAACGTATAACATACTAAGTTTTCTTTTTAGTTGTAAACTTATTCAAATTTTAGTCAATGTAGGGAACATCATTCATTTTAAAGCATATTGAATAAAAAGTAAATATAATATGATTTTCTTTTATTTATTAGATGAAGTTTAGGAATCAGATTTGGTAGATACACAAAAAAAAGTGGAATGGAAAGGAGCCGAAATCATGGAGAGAGATGAGAGATAAAAAATTTTGTGTACTTTTTGTATATGCTAAAAGTGACAGTTGACAATCATCCGAATATTGTATTAAAAGATGTAGGATATTATATATGAGATGATCCTAACCGGCTGATTTGGGGGTTACGGATTAAGGGATTGGGTGGTAGCTGGGTGGGGGGTTAAACGATTGAAGACTACCGTTTTTTTGTAAATAAACAAATAAGTTTAAAACTAAAAAGAAATTTTTTGGAATGTTTCTCAATTCAGAATCTAGAAAATAATGTAATTTATAGAGTTTTCTTTTTTTTAATATGTCGTTATTTTTAAAAACGAAATAGGGTGTAAATATAATCTTGAAACCAGTTGGCGTATAAATGAATAAAAAAACAAAAATAAAGTTGTCACGTGCACATCACGTGTCCCGTTCGAGGTCAAAATCATTGATAAAATTTGCACTTATCGTACTCAACCTTGCCACTTTAGAAAGCCAACTATGAAAAACTTCCGATATTACGTGGAGGCACCTAATTAAATTCTCTATTAAAGTATGTATATATTCTATCGCTCATTTTTATTATAGTGGGAGTATATTACTCGAAACCCTATTGCTCCCAGGTTTCAAAAAGGGAATTAGTTGGAAATTTGTTCGAAACACACCATGGTACCGACCCAAGCTCAAAAGAAGTACATCTGCAACATATTTGACAAAGAATTTCCATCGCAACATGTGTTTGGCGGTCACATGTCCAACCACAAAAGGAAAGAGAAGATGTTGCACAACACACAGAGGTTGTCCCCAACAAATTCGGTAGTCGTTGGTGTAGGAGGACCTTCACCAAGACGCAAGGTTTGGCGGCGCAGATTGGTTAGGTTTCATGAAAGAATAACTAATAATGCAACAATAAATCAGAATGCTGCTGTTTGGGATTTTTATATGAATCAGATTTTGTCAGGAGATCCTTTTATCGTCGCGCGGTTTATGATTTTTTTTTGTCTGTAACTTTTCTTAGTTGCTCTCGTTAAACTTTATCCATTTCAATAAAATTTTGCAATGATCAATTCTACATTGCCTATATATAATTTATTTAATTTATGATCAACATAACAAAATAAGTTAGATAACAACGTATAACATACAAAGTTTCCTTTTTAGTTGTAAACTTATTCATATTTTAGTCAACGTAGGGAACATCATTCATTTTAAAGCATATTAAATACAAAGTAAATATTAAGATGATTTTCTTGTATTTATTAGATGAAGTTTAGGAATCATATTTGATACACCATAAAAAGTGGATGGAAAGTAGCCGAAATCATGGAGAGAGAAGAGAGATGAAACGATTGAAGACTACCATTTTTTGTAAATATACTAGTAAGTTAAACACTAAAATGAAATATTTTGGAATGTTTCTCCATTCAGAATCTAGAAAATAATGTAATTTATAGAGTTTTCTTTTTTTAATATGTTGTTATTTTTAAAAACAAAATAGGGTGTAAATATAATCTTGAAAACAGTTGGTGTATAAATGAATAAAAAAAAAATTAAGTTGTCACGTGCACATCACGTGTCCCTTTCGAGGTCAAAATCATTGATTCGAGCTTGTTTTGCACTTATAGTACTCAACCTTGCCACTTTAGAAAGCCAACTAAGAGAAATTTCCGATATTACGTTGAGACACCTAATTAAAATATCTCTTAAAGTATGTATATATTCTATCGCTCATTTTTATTATAGTGGGAGTATATTACTCGAAAACCTATTGTTCCCAAGTTTCAAAATGGGAAATAGTTGAAAATTTGTTCGAAACACACCATGGCACCGGGCCAAGCACAAAACAAGTACATCTGCAACATACTTGACAAAGAATTTCCATCTCACCATTGGTTGGGCGGTCACATGTCCAACCACAAAAGGAAAGAAAAGATGTTGCAAAACACACAGAGGTTGTCCCCAACAAATTCAGTAGTCGTTGGTGTAGGAGGACCTTCACCAAGCCGCAAGGTTTAGCGGCGCAGACTAGTTATGTTTCATGAAAGAATAACTAATAATGCGACAACAAATTAGAATGCACCTGTCTAGGATTTTGATATGAATCAGATTTTGTGAGAAGATCCTTTTATCGTCGCACGGATTATGATTTTTTTTTTGTCTGTAAGTTTTCTTAGTTGCTCTCATTAAACTTTATCCATTTCAATAAAACTTTGCAATGATAAATTCTAATTTGCATATAAATAATATATTTAATTGATGATCAACATTACAAAATAAGTTAGATAACAACGTATAACATACAAAGTTTTCTTTTTAGTTGTAAACTTATTCAAATTTTTGTCAACGTTCATCATTCATTTTGAAGCATATTAAATATAAAGTAAATATAATACGATTTTCTTTTATTTATTAGATGATGTTTAGGAATCATATTTCGATACACAAAAAAAAGTGGAATGAAAAGGAGCCGAAATCATAGAGAGAGAAGAGAGATGAAATTTAATAGTGTGCTTTTTGTAAATGCTAAAAGCGACACATGGCAATCATCCGAATATTGTATTAGAAGACGTAGGATATTATATATGAGATGATCCTAACCGGCTGATTTGGGGGTTACGGATTACGGGATTGGGTGGTAGCTGGGTGGGGGGTTAAACGATTGAAGACTACCATTTTTTGTAAATAAACTAGTAAGATAAAAACTAAAAAGAAATATTTTGGAATGTTTCTCAATTCAGAATCTAGAAAATAATGTAATTTATAGAGTTTTCTTTTTTTAATATGTCGTTATTATTCAAAACAAAATAGGGCGTAAATATAATCTTGAAAACAGTTGGTGTATAAATGAATAGAAAAACAAAAATTAAGTTGTCACGTGCACATCACGTGTCCCGTTCGAGGTCAAAATCATTGATTCTAGTTTATTTTGCACTTATAGTACTCAACTTTGCCACTTTAGAAAGCCAACTATGAAAAATTTCCGATATTACGTTGAGGCACCTAATTAAAGTCTCTCTTAAAGTATGTATATACTCGATCGCTCATTTTTATTATAGTGGGAGTATATTACTCGAAACCCTATTGCTCCCATGTTTCAAAAAGGGAAATAGTTGGAAATTTGTTCGAAACATACCATGGAACCGGCCCAAGCTTAAAAGAAATACATCTGCAACATATTTGACAAAGAATTTCCATCTCACCATGTGTTGGGCAGTCACATGACCAACCACAGAAGGAAAGACAAGATGTTGCACAACACACAGAGGTTGTCCCCAACAAATTCGGTAGTCGTTGCTGTAGGAGGACCTTCACCAAGCCGCAAGGTTTGGCGGCGCAGACCGGTTATGTTTCATGAAAGAATAACTAATAATGCTACAATAAATCAGAATGCAGTTGTCTAGGATTTTGATATGAATCATATTTTGTCAGAAGATCCTTTTACCGTCGCACGGATTATGATTTTTTTTGTCTGTAAGTTTTCTTAGTTGCTCTCATTAAACTTTATCCATTTCAATAAAACTTTGCAATAATCAATTCTAATTTGCATATATATAATTTATTTAATTAATGATCAACATTACAAAATAAGTTAGATAACAACGTATAACATACTAAGTGTTCTTTTTAGTTGTAAACTTATTCAAATTTTAGTCAATGTAGGGAACATCATTCATTTTAAAGCATATTGAATAAAAAGTAAATATAATATGATTTTCTTTTATTTATTAGATGAAGTTTAGGAATCAGATTTGGTAGATACACAAAAAAAGTGGAATGGAAAGGAGCCGAAATCATGGAGAGAGAAGAGAGATAAAAATTTTGTGTACTTTTTGTATATGCTAAAAGTGACAGTTGACAATCATCCGAATATTGTATTAAAAGATGTAGGATATTATATATGAGATGATCCTAACCGGCTGATTTGGGGGTTACGGATTAAGGGATTGGGTGGTAGCTGGGTGGGGGGTTAAACGATTGAAGACTACCTTTTTTTTGTAAATAAACAAATAAGTTAAAAACTAAAAAGAAATTTTTTGGAATGTTTCTCAATTCAGAATCTAGAAAATATTGTAATTTATAGAGTTTTCTTTTTTTTAATATGTCGTTATTTTTAAAAACGAAATAGGGTGTAAATATAATCTTGAAAACAGTTGGCGTATAAATGAATAAAAAAACAAAAATTAAGTTGTCACGTGCACATCACATGTCCCGTTCGAGGTCAAAATCATTGATTCTAGTTTGTTTTGCACTTATCGTACTCAACCTTGCCACTTTAGAAAGCCAACTATGAAAAACTTCCGATATTACGTGGAGGCACCTAATTAAATTATCTATTAAAGTATGTATATATTCTATCGCTCATTTTTATTATAGTGGGAGTATATTACTCGAAACCCTATTGCTCCCATGTTTCAAAAAGGGAATTAGTTGGAAATTTGTTCGAAACACACCATCGTACCGACCCATGCTCAAAAGAAGTACATCTGCAACATATTTGACAAAGAATTTCCATCGCACCATGTATTTGGCGGTCACATGTCCAACCACAAAAGGAAAGAGAAGATGTTGCACAACATACAAGGGTTGTCCCCAACAAATTCGGTAGTCGTTGGTGTAGGAGGACCTTCACCAAGCCGCAAGGTTTAGCGGCGCAGACCGGTTATGTTTCATGAAAGAATAACTAATAATGCGACAGTAAATCATAATGCAGCTGTCTAGGATTTTGATATGATTCAGATTTTGTCAGAAGATCCTTTTTTTTTTGTGTGTAAGTTTTCTTAGTTGCTCTCATTAAACTTTATCCATTTCAATAAAACTTTGCAATGATCAATTCTAATTCGTATATATATAATTTATTTAAATGATGATCAACATTACAAAATAAGTTAGATAACAACGTATAACATACAAAGTTTTCTTTTTAGTTGTAAACTTATTCAAATTTTAGTCAACATAGGCAACATCATTCATTTTAAAGCATATTAAATAAAATGTAAATATAATACAATTTTCTTTCATTTATTAGATGAAGTTTAGGAATCAGATTTGGTAGATACACTAAAAAAACTGGAATGGAAAGGAGCCGAAATCATAGAGAGAGAAGAGATATGAAATTTAATTGTGTGCTTTTTGTATATGCTAAAAGTGGCACAAGGCAATCATCCGAATATTGTATTAGAAGATGTAGGATATTATATATGAGATGATCCTAACCAGCTGATTTGGGGGTTACGGATTACGGGATTGGGTGGTAGCTGGTGGGGGGTTAAACGATTGAATACTACCATTCTTTGTAAATAAACTAATAAACTAAAAAGAAATATTTCGGAATGTTTCTCAATTCAGAATCTATAAAATAATGTAAGTTATAGAGTTTTCTTTTTTTAATATGTCGTTATTATTAAAAACGAAATAGGGTGTAAATATAATCTTGAAAACAGTTGGTGTATAAATAAATATAAAAACAAAAATTAAGTTGTCACGTGCACATCACGTGTTCCGTTCGAGGTCAAAATCATTGATTCTAGTTAGTTTCGCACTTATAGTACTCAACCTTGCCACTTTAGAAAGCCAACTATGAAAATTTTCCGATATTACGTTGAGGCACCTAATTAAATTCAGTCTTAAAGTATGTATATATTCTATCGCTCTTTTTTATTATAGTGGGAGTATATAACTCGAAACCCAATTGCTCCGATGTTTCAAAAAGGGAAATAGTTGGAAATTTGTTGGAAACACACCATGGCACTGGCCCAAGATCAAAAGAAGTACATCTGCAACAAATTTGACAAAGAATTTCCATCGCACCATGTGTTGGGCGGTCGCATGTCCAACCACAAATGGAAAGAGAAGATAATGCACAACACACAGAGGTGTCCCCAACCAATTCGGTAGTCGTTGGTGTAGGAAGACCTTCACCAAGCCGCAAGGTTTAGCGGCGCAGACCGGTTATGTTTCATGAAAGAATAACTAGTAATGCGACAATAAATAAGAATGCATCTGTATAGGATTTTGATATGAATCAGATTTTGTCAGAAGATCCTTTTATCGTCGCACGGATTATGATTTTCTTTCGTCTGTAGTTTTCTTAGTTGCTCTCATTAAACTTTATCCATTTCAATAAAACTTTGCAATGATCAATTCTAATTCGCATATATATAATTTATTTAATTGATGATCAACATTACAAAATAAGTTAGATACCAACGTATAACATACAAAGTTTTCTTTTTAGTTTTAAACTTATTCAAATTTTAGTCAACGTAGGGAACATCATTCATTTTAAAGCATATTAAATAAAAAGTAAATATAATATGATTTTCTTTTATTTATTAGATGAAGTTTAGGAATCAGATTTGGTAGATACACAAAAACAAAGTGGAACGGAAAGGAGCCGAAATCATGGAGAGAGAAGACAGATGAAATTTAATTGTATGCTTTTTGTATATGCTAAAAGTGACACGTGGCAATCATCCGAATATTGTATTCGAAGATGTAGGATATTATATAGGAGATGATCCTAACCGGCTGATTTGGGGGTTACGGATTACGAGATTGGGTGGTAGCTGGGTTGGGGGTTAAACAATTAAAGACTACCGTTTTTTGTAAATAAACAAATAAGTTAAAAACTAAAAAGAAATATTTTGGAATGTTTCTCAATTCAGAATCTTGAAAATAATGTAATTATAGAGTTTTCTTTGTTTAATATGTCGTTATTTTTAAAAACGAAATAGGGTGTAAATATAATCTTGAAAACAGTTGGTGATAAATGAATAAAAAAAACAAAAAATTAAGTTGTCACGTGCACATCACGTGTCCCGTTCGAGGTCAAAATCATTGATTCTAGTTTGTTTTGCACTTATAGTACTCAACCTTGCCACTTTAGAAAGCCAACTATGAAAAACTTCTGATATTACTTTGAGGCACCTAATTAAATTCTCTCTTAAAGTATGTATATATTCTATCGCTCATTTTTATTATAGTGGGAGTATATTACTCGAAACCCTATTGCTCCCATGTTTCAAAAAGGGAAATAGCTGGAAATTTGTTCGAAACACACCATGGCACCGACCCAAGCTCAAAAGAAGTAAATCTGCAACATATTTGACAAAGATTTTCCATCTCACCATGTGTTGGGCGGTCACATGTCCAATCACAAAAGAAAAGAGAAGATGTTGCACAACACACAGAGGTTGTCCCCAACAAATTCGGTAGTCGTTGGTGTAGGAGGACCTTCACCAAGCCGCAAGGTTTAGCGGCGCAGACCGGTTATGTTTCATGAAAGAATAACTAATAATGCGACAATAAATCAGAATGCAGCTGTCTAGGATTTTGATACGAATCAGATTTTGTCAGAAGATCCTTTTTTCGTCGCACGGATTATGATTTTCTTTTGTCTGTAAGTTTTCTTAGTTACTCTCATTAAACTTTATCCATTTCAATAAAACTTTGCAATAATCAATTCTAATTCGCATATATATAATTTATTTAATTGATGATCAACATAACAAAATAAGTTTGATAACAACGTATAACACACAAAGTTTTCTTTTTAGTTTTAAACTTATTCAAATTTTAGTCAACATAGGGAACATCATTCATTATAAAGCATATTAAATAAAAAGTAAATATAATATGATTTTCTTTTATTTATTAGATGAAGTTTAGGAATCAGATTTGGTGGATGCACAAAAAAAAGTGGAACGGAAAGGAGCCAAAATCATGGAGAGAGAAGAGAGATGAAATTCAATTGTGTGCTTTTTGTATATGCTCAAATTGACACGTGGGACTCATCCGAATATTGTATTAGAAGATGTAGTATATTATATATGAGATGATCCTAACCGGCTGATTTGGGGGTTACGGATTACGGGATTGGGTGGTAGCTGGGTGGGGGGGGTTAAACGATTGAAGACTACCATTTTTTGTAAATAAACTAATAAGTTAAAAACTAAAAAGAAATATTTTCGAATGTTTCTCAATTCAAAATCTAGAAAATAATGTAATTTATAGAGTTTTCTTTATTTAATATGTCGTTATTATTAAAAACAAAATAGGGTGTAAATATAATCTTGAAAAGAGTTGGTGTATAAATGAATAAAAAAACAAAAATCAAGTTGTCACGTGCACATCACGTGTCCCGTTAGAGGTCAAGATCATTGATTCTTGTTTGTTTTGCACTTATTGTACTCAACCTTGCCACTTTAGAAAGCCAACTATGAAAAATTTCTGATTTTACGTTGAGGCACCTAATTAAAATCTCTCTTAAAGTATGTATATAATCTATCGCTCATTTTTATTATAGTGGGAGTATATTACTCGAAATCCTATTGTTCCCAAGTTTCAAAAATGGAAATAGTTGGAAATTTGTTCGAAACACACCATGGCACCGGCGAAGCTCAAAAGATGTACATCTGCAACATATTTGACAAAGAATTTCCATCTCACCATGTGTTAGGCGGTCACATGTCCAACCACAATAGGAAAGAGAAGATGTTGCACAACACAGAGGTTGTCCCAAACAAATTCGGTAGTCGTTGGTGTAGGAGGACGTTCACCAAGCCGCAAGGTTTAGCGGCGCAGACCGGTTATGTTTCATGAAAGAATGACTAATAATGTGACAATAAATCACAATGCAGCTGTCTAGGATTTTGATATGAATCATATTTTGTCAGAAGATCCTTTTACCGTCGCACGGATTATGATTTATTTTTTATCTGTAAGTTTTCTTAGTTGCTCTCATTAAACTTTATCCATTTCAATAAAACTTTGTAATGATCATCAATTCTAACTCACATATATATAATTTATTTAATTGATTATCAACATTACAAAATAAGTTAGATAACAAAGTATAACTACAAAGTTTTCTTTTTAGTTGTAAACTTATTCAAATTTTAGTCAACATAGGCAACATCATTCATTTTAAAGCATATTAAATAAAATGTTAATATAATATTATTTTCTTTAAATTATTAGATGAATTTTAGGAATCAGATTTGGTAGATACACCAAAAAAAGTGGAATGGGTACGAGTCAAAATTATAGAGAGAGAAGAGATATGAAATTTAATTGTGTGCTTCTTGTATATTCTAAAAGTGACACGTGGCAATCATCCGAATATTGTATTACAAGATGTAGGATATTATATAGGAGATGATCCTAACCGGCTGATTTGGGGGTTACGGGTTACAGAAATGGGTGGTGGCTGGGTGGGGGGTTAAACCATTGAAGACTACCATTTTTTGTAAATAAACTAATACGTTAGAAACTAAAATGAAATATTTTGGAATGTTTCTCAATTCAGAATCTACAAAATAATGTAATTTATAGAGTTTTATTGTTTTAATATGTCGTTATTTTAAAAAACGAAATAGGGTGTAAATATAATCTTGAAAACAGTTGGTGTATAAATGAATAAAAAAACAAAAATTAAGTTTTCACATGCGCATCATGTGTCCCGTTCGAGGTCAAAATCATTTATTCTAGTTTGTTTTGCACTTATAGTAATAAACCTTGCCACTTTAGAAATCCAAGTATCAAAACTTTCCGAAATTACGTTGAGGCACCTAATTAAAATCTCTCTTAAAGTATGTATATATTCTATCAATCATTTTTATTATAGTGGCAGTATATTACTCGAAACCCTATTGCTCCCAAGTTTCAAAAAGGGAAATAGTTGGAAATTTGTTCGAAACACACCATGGCACCGGCCCAAGCTTAAAAGAAGTACATCTGCAACATATTTGACAAAGAATTTTCATCTCATCATGTGTTTGGGCGGTCACATGTCCAACCACAAAAGGAAAGAGAAGATGTTGCACAACACAGAGGTTGTCCCCAACAAATTCGTTAGTCGTTGGTGTATCAGGACCTTCACCAAGCCGCAAAGTTTAGCCGCGCAGACCGGTTATGTTTCATGAAAGAATAACTAATAATGCGACAATAAATCAGAATGCAGCTGTCTAGGATTTTGATATGATTCAGATTTTGTCAGAAGATCCTTATATCGTCGCACGGATTATGAACTTTTTTTTGTCTCTAAGTTTTCTTAGTTGCTCTCGTTAAACTTTATCCATTTCAATAAAACTTTGCAATGATTAATTCTAATTCGCATATATATAATTTATTTAATTGAAGATCAACATTACAAAATAAGTGAGATAACAACGTATAACATACAAAGTTTTCTTTTTAGTTGTAAACTTATTCAAATTTTAGTAAACGTAGGCAACATCATTCATTTTAAAGCATATTAAATAAAATGTACATATAATACAATTTTCTTTCATTTACTAGATGAAGTTTAGGAATCAGATTTGGTAGATACACCAAAAAAAGTGGAATGGAAAGGAGCCAAAATCATAGAGAGAGAAGAGATATGAAATTTAATTGTGTGCTTTTTGTATATGCTAAAAGTGACACAAGGCAAAGGATCCGAATATTGTATTAGAAGAAGTAGGATATTATATATGAGATGATCCTAACCGGCTGATTTGGGGGTTACGGATTACAGGATTGGGTGGTAGCTGGTGGGGGTTTAAACGATTGAAGACTACCATTCTTTGTAAATAAACTTATAAGTTAAAAACTAAAAAGAAATATTTTGGAATGTTTCTCAATTCAGAATCTATAAAATAATGTAATTTATAGAGTTTTCTTTTTTTAATATGCGTTATTATTAAAAACGAAATAGGGTGTAAATATAATCTTGAAAACAGTTGGTGTATAAATAAATATAAAAACAAAAATTAAGTTGTCAAGTGCACATCTCGTGTCCCGTTCAAGGTCAAAATCATTGATTCGAGTTAGTTTTGCACTTATAGTACTCAACCTTGCCACTTTAGAAAGCCAACTATGAAAAATTTCCGATATTACGTTGAGGCACCTAATTAAATTCTCTCTTAAAGTATGTATATATTCTATCGCTCTTTTTTATTGTAGTGGGAGTATATTACTCGAAACCCTATTGCTCCGAATATTCAAAAAGGGAAATAGTTGGAAATTTGTTGGAAACACACCATGGCACTGGCCCAAGCTCAAAAGAAGTACATCTGCAACATATTTGACAAAGAATTTCCATCTCACCATGTGTTGGGCGGTCACATGTCCAACCACAAAAGGAAATAGAAGATAATGCACAACACACAGAGGTGTCCCCAACAAATTCGGTAGTCGTTGGTGTAGGAGGACCTTCACCAAGCCGCAAGGATTAGCGGCGCAGACCGGTTATGTTTCATGAAAGAATAACTAGTAATGCGACAATAAATCAGAATGCATCTGTCTAGGATTTTGATATGAATCAGATTTTGTCAGAAGATCCTTTTATCGTCGCACGGATTATGATTTTCTTTTGTTTGTAAGTTTTCTTAGTTGCTCTCATTAAACTTTATCCATTTCAATAAAACTTTGCAATGCTCAATTCTAATTCGCATATATATAATTTATTTAATTGATGATCAACATTACAAAATAAGTTAGATACCAACGTATAACATACAAAGTTTTCTTTTTAGTTTTCAACTTATTCAAATTTTAGTCAACGTAGGGAACATCATTCATTATAAAGCATATTAAATAAAAAGTAAATATAATATGATTTTCTTTTATTTATTAGATGAAGTTTAGGAATCAGATTTGGTAGATACACCAAAAAAAGTGGAATGGAAAGGAGCCGAAATCATGGAGAGAGAAGAGATATGAAATTTAATTGTGTGCTTTTTGTATATGCTAAAAGTGACACGTGGCAATCATCCGAATATTGTATTAGAAGATGTATGATATTATATAGGAGATGATCCTAACCGGCTAATTTGGGGGTTACGGATTAAAAGATTGGGTGGTAACAGGGTGGGGGTTAAACGATTGACGACTACCAATTTTTTGTAAATAAACTAATCAGTTAAAAACTAAAATGAAATATTTTGGAATGTTTTTCAATTAAGAATCTGGAAAATAATGTAATATTTAGAGTTTTCTTGTTTTAATATGTCGTTATTTTTAAAAACGAAATAGGGTGTAAATATAATCTTGAAAACAGTTGGTGTATAAATGAATAAAAAAACAAAAATGATGTTGTCACGTGCAGATCACGTGTCCCGTTCGAGGTCAAAATCATTTATACTAGTTTGTTTTGCACTTATAGTACTCAACCTTGCCACTTTAGAAAGCCAACTATGAAAAATTTCAGATCTTACGTTGAGGCACCTTATTAAAAACTCTCTATAAGTATGTATATATTCTATCGCTCATTTTTGTTATAGTTGGAGTATATTACTCGAAACCCTATTGTTCCAAAGTTTCAAAAATGGAAATAGTTGGAAATTTATTCGAAACACAACATGGCACCGGCCGATGCTCAAAAGAAGTACATCTGCAACATATTTGACAACGAATTTCCATCTCACCATGTGTTGGGCGGTCACATGTCCAACCACAAAAGGAAAGAGAATATGGTACACAACACAGAGGCTGTCCCCAACAAATTATGTAGTCGTTGGTGTAGGAGGACCTTCACCAAGCCGCAAGGTTTAGCGGCGCAGACCGGTTATGTTTCATGAAAGAATAACTAATAATGCGACAATAAATCACCATGCAGTTGTCTAGAATTTTTATATGAATCAGATTTTGTCAGAAGATCCTTTTATCGTCGCATGGATTATGATTTTTTTTTTGTCTGTAAGTTTTCTTAGTTGCTCTCATTAAACTTTATCCATTTCAATAAAACTTTGCAATGATCATCAATTCTAACTCGCATATATATTATTTATTTAATTGATTATCAACATTACAAAATAAGTTAGATAACAACGTATAGCTACAAAGTTTTCTTTTTAAGTGTAAACTTATTCAAATTTTAGTCAACGTAGGCAACATCATTCATTTTAAAGCATATTAAATAAAATGTTAATATAATATGTTTTTCTTTAATTTATTAGATGAAGTTTAGGAATCAGATTTGGTAGATACACATAAAAAGTGGAATGGAAAGGAGCCGAAATCATGGAGAGAGAAGAGAGATGAAATTTAATTGTGTGCTTTTTGTATATGCTAAAAGTGACACGTGGCAATCATCCGAATATTGTATTAGAAGATGTAGGATATTATATAGGAGATGATCCTAACCGGTTGATTTGGGGGTTACGGATTAAGGGATTGGGTGGTAGCTAGGTGGGGGGGTTAAACGATTGAAGACTACCGTTTTTTGTAAATAAACAAATAAGTTAAAAAGTAAAAAGAAATATTTTGGAATGGTTCTCAATTCAGAATCTAGAAAATAATGTAATTTATAGAGTTTTCTTTTTTTAATATGTCGTTATTTTTAAAACAAAGTAGGGTGTAAATATAATCTTGAAAACAGTTGGTGTATAAATGAATAAAAAAACAAAAATTAAGTTGTCACGTGCACATCACGTGTCCCGTTCGAGGTCAAAATCATTGATTCTAGTTTGTTTTGCACTTATAGTACTCAACCTTGCCACTTTAGAAAGCCAACTATGAATAATTTCCGATATTACGTTGAGGCACCTAATTAAATTCTCTCTTAAAGTATGTATATATTATATCGCTCATTTTTATTATAGTGGGAGCATATTACTCGAAACCCTATTGCTCCCAAGTTTCAAAAAGGGAAATAGTTGGAATTTTGTTCGAAACACACCATGGCAACGACCCAAGCTT
Source organism: Misopates orontium (assembly GCA_946800315.1). NCBI lineage: Eukaryota > Viridiplantae > Streptophyta > Magnoliopsida > Lamiales > Plantaginaceae > Misopates > Misopates orontium. The sequence continues at coordinate 16,466,341 of OX326950.1, read as the reverse complement.
AAAAGAAGTACATCTGCAACATATTTGACAAAGAATTTCCATCTCATCATGTGGTTGGCGGTCACATGTCCAACCACAAAAGGAAAGAGAAGATGCTGCACAACACACAGAGGTTGTCCCCAACAAATTCGGTAGTCGTTGGTGTAGGAGGACCTTCACCAAGCCGCAAGGTTTAGCGGCGCAGACCGGTTATGTTTCATGAAAGAATAACTAGTAATGCGACAATAAATCAGAATGCATCTGTCTAGGAGTTTGATATGAATCAGATTTTGTCAGAAGATCCTTTTATCGTCGCACGGATTATGATTTTCTATTGTCTGTAAGTTTTCTTAGTTGCTCTCATTAAACTTTATCCATTTCAATAAAACTTTGCAATGATCAATTCTAATTCGCATATATATAATTTATTTAATTGATGATCAACATTACAAAATAAGTTAGATACCAACGTATAACATACAAAGTTTTCTTTTTAGTTTTCAACTTATTCAAATTTTAGTCAACGTAGGGAACATCATTCATTATAAAGCATATTAAATAAAAAGTAAATATAATATGATTTTCTTTTATTTATTAGATGAAGTTTAGGAATCAGATTTGGTAGATACACCAAAAAAAGTGGAATGGAAAGAAGCCGAAATCATGGAGAATATTGTATTAGAAGATGTAGGATATTATATAGGAGATGATCCTAACCGGTTGATTTGGGGGTTACGGATTAAGGGATTGGGTGGTAGCTAGGTGGGGGGGTTAAACGATTGAAGACTACCGTTTTTTGTAAATAAACAAATAAGTTAAAAAGTAAAAAGAAATATTTTGGAATGGTTCTCAATTCAGAATCTAGAAAATAATGTAATTTATAGAGTTTTCTTTTTTTAATATGTCGTTATTTTTAAAACAAAGTAGGGTGTAAATATAATCTTGAAAACAGTTGGTGTATAAATGAATAAAAAAACAAAAATTAAGTTGTCACGTGCACATCACGTGTCCCGTTCGAGGTCAAAATCATTGATTCTAGTTTGTTTTGCACTTATAGTACTCAACCTTGCCACTTTAGAAAGCCAACTATGAATAATTTCCGATATTACGTTGAGGCACCTAATTAAATTCTCTCTTAAAGTATGTATATATTATATCGCTCATTTTTATTATAGTGGGAGCATATTACTCGAAACCCTATTGCTCCCAAGTTTCAAAAAGGGAAATAGTTGGAATTTTGTTCGAAACACACCATGGCAACGACCCAAGCTTAAAAGAAGTACATCTGCAACATATTTGACAAAGAATTTCCATCTCATCATGTGGTTGGCGGTCACATGTCCAACCACAAAAGGAAAGAGAAGATGCTGCACAACACACAGAGGTTGTCCCCAACAAATTCGGTAGTCGTTGGTGTAGGAGGACCTTCACCAAGCCGCAAGGTTTAGCGGCGCAGACCGGTTATGTTTCATGAAAGAATAACTAGTAATGCGACAATAAATCAGAATGCATCTGTCTAGGAGTTTGATATGAATCAGATTTTGTCAGAAGATCCTTTTATCGTCGCACGGATTATGATTTTCTATTGTCTGTAAGTTTTCTTAGTTGCTCTCATTAAACTTTATCCATTTCAATAAAACTTTGCAATGATCAATTCTAATTCGCATATATATAATTTATTTAATTGATGATCAACATTACAAAATAAGTTAGATACCAACGTATAACATACAAAGTTTTCTTTTTAGTTTTCAACTTATTCAAATTTTAGTCAACGTAGGGAACATCATTCATTATAAAGCATATTAAATAAAAAGTAAATATAATATGATTTTCTTTTATTTATTAGATGAAGTTTAGGAATCAGATTTGGTAGATACACCAAAAAAAGTGGAATGGAAAGGAGCCGAAATCATGGAGAGAGAAGAGATATGAAATTTAATTGTGTGCTTTTTGTATATGCTAAAAGTGACACGTGGCAATCATCCGAATATTGTATTTGAAGATCTATGATATTATATCGGAGATGATCCCAACCGGCTAATTTGGGGGTTACGGATTAAAAGATTGGGTGGTAACAGGGTGGGGGGTTAAACGATTGACGACTACCAATTTTTTGTAAATAAACTAATCAGTTAAAAACTAAAATGAAATATTTTGGAATGTTTTTCAATTAAGAATCTGGAAAATAATGTAATTTTTAGAGTTTTCTTGTTTTAATATGTCGTTATTTTTAAAAACGAAATAGGGTGTAAATATAATCTTGAAAACAGTTGGTGTATAAATGAATAAAAAAACAAAAATTATGTTGTCACGTGCAGATCACGTGTCCCGTTCGAGGTCAAAATCATTGATACTAGTTTGTTTTGCACTTATAGTACTCAACCTTGCCACTTTAGAAAGCCAACTATGAAAAATTTCAGATCATACGTTGAGGCACCTTATTAAAATCTCTCTATAAGTATGTATATATTCTATCGCTCATTTTTGTTATAGTGGGAGTATATTACTCGAAACCCTATTGTTCCAAAGTTTCAAAAATGGAAATAGTTGGAAATTTATTCGAAACACACCATGGCACCGGCCGAAGCTCAAAAGAAGTACATCTGCAACATATTTGACAACGAATTTCCATCTCACCATGTGTTGGGCGGTCACATGTCCAACCACAAAAGGAAAGAGAATATGTTACACAACACAGAGGCTGTCCCCAACAAATTATGTAGTCGTTGGTGTAGGAGGACCTTCACCAAGCCGCAAGGTTTAGCGGCGCAGACCGGTTATGTTTCATGAAAGAATAACTAATAATGCGACAATAAATCACCATGCAGTTGTCTAGAATTTTTATATGAATCAGATTTTGTCAGAAGATCCTTTTATCGTCGCATGGATTATGATTTTTTTTTTGTCTGTAAGTTTTCTTAGTTGCTCTCATTAAACTTTATCCATTTCAATAAAACTTTGCAATGATCATCAATTCTAACTCGCATATATATTATTTATTTAATTGATTATCAACATTACAAAATAAGTTAGATAACAACGTATAGCTACAAAGTTTTCTTTTTAAGTGTAAACTTATTCAAATTTTAGTCAACGTAGGCAACATCATTCATTTTAAAGCATATTAAATAAAATGTTAATATAATATGTTTTTCTTTAATTTATTAGATGAAGTTTAGGAATCAGATTTGGTAGATACACAAAAAAAGTGATGTTGCATCACCATGGGGAGTGGCAACACCTGCCAGTTCACACTTACAATGGGGGGACCAAAAGTAAGTACGACCATATCCATACAGAGAGTATTATCCATGAAATATTGCGTGAATTGTGTATTCCACTTAATATTAGGGGTAGTAAACGTTATTATGTTAAAGTTGAGGGTGGGTTTGTACTTGTTTTGGATGATAGTGATTTGAGATCCCACTGTATTAGAGGTCTTAGACACAGGGAAGTGGTTTTGTATGTGGATAACTTTGAGAATGAGCCTAGTGAAAGTTTCTCTTCTGACTGGGAGGAAAATGAAGAGACTGTAGAGGTTAGGGAGGAAAGTGATAGGGATTCTAGTGATGACTCTGAAAGTTTAGGGGTAAGTGATAAAACTGAGGGAGTTGAGGGAGGGGGATAATGAAGATGCAGATGTCTTAGAGGGTGATGTAGAATATGAATCAGAGAATAGGGATAGTGATGATGAAGTTGAAGATGCTTACTTAGATTATGCAGTAGATGATGTAGTTGGTCTTGATGAATTAGCTGATTTGGTTAATGAAGTAGAGAGGGGTGCTATAGAAATTCAAGAAGAAGGGGGTGCTGTAGAAACTGAAGAAGATAGGGTCAGTGTAGAGATTCAAGAAGAAGGGGGTGCTGAACTTAGGGATGGTCTAGAAATTGAGAAAGAAGGGGGTGGTATAGAAAATGAAGAAATTAGGGGTGCTGTACAAAATGAGGAAGAAGGGGATGTAGGGGTGTTTGGTTCAGTGTGAGAATCACTTGTTATAAATGAGGAAGGTGTTTCAGAGGGGAATAGTAGCTCAGAGGGAGAAAGCTATAAATTATCAGTTGAAGGGAGTGCAGATGATAGGGAGTTTGAGGCATACATAGATGTTAGTGCAGAAGAAGTAGGTGGTGATGCTAGAGAGGAAGATAGTGATGATTACTATAGTGAGGAGGACATAGTGCAGGTGGAGCATAGGCCCTATATTAATGTGGATGAATCTGGGAGTGAAGAAGAAGAAGAGTCTGTCATTTTTAACAATGAGGATAGGTTTGCTCCCACCTTTAAATTAGGAATGATGTTCACTAATAAGAAACAAATAAAGTTTGCTATTCAATCTCATGCCATTAAGACTAGGAGAAGTTTGAAGATTCAAAAAAGTGACCCTGGTAGGCTTTATGTTGTGTGTGAGGGTGAAGGTTGTCCATGGAGGATGCATGTAGTAAAAGTGAAAAATGAGGAGACTTTCAAGATTAGAGAGTATAATCCTAACCATAGTTGTGGGTCTACTTTCTATGTGAAGAACTTAAAATCAACTTGGTTAACAGAAAAGTATGTGAGTGATTTTGCTATGGATCCAAATAGGGGTGCAGAGACAATGAGGTTAGATGCAATAAAACAAAACAATGTGGAAGTTTCAAAGTCACAGGCTTATAGAGTTAGAAGGCAGATAATGGATAAGCTAGAAGGGACTCCAGCTTATCAATATTCAAGGTTATGAGATTATGCAGATGAGCTCAGAAAAACAAACCCAGGCTCAACTGTGCTCATTGGGACTGAAAATGTTGGGGGAGAGGTCAGATTTGACTGTATGTACATCTGTTTTAAGGCATTGAAGGATGGTTACAAGGCTGGTTGTAGGCCTTTCATTGGAGTAGATGGATGCCATCTCATGGGTCCACACAAAGGGTTGTTGCTGACTGCAGTAGGGGTAGATCCATCTGACAACATCTACCCTATTGCATATGCAGTAGTGGAAAAGGAAAACACAGAGAATTGGGAATGGTTTCTGGGGATTCTGAAGCAGGATTTGGGACTTGAGCAGCATTCAAATCTGACATTCATGTCAGATAAGCAGAAGGGGCTTATTCAAGCCTTTCAGATTGTATTCCCTTATGCCACACACAGGTAATAATGCTAACTTAATCATGTTTGCTTACTTTACTGAATATTTATGGTGTGCTAACTTGTTATTGTGGTTGTATTCCCTTGTTTTTTTGGACAGGTACTGTGTCAGACACCTCATCAAGAACATGTACAATGCTGGCTTCAGAGGGCAAGATTATACTGATCTGGTGTGGAATGCCTCAAACAAGACCACTGAAGGAGAATTTAGGACTGTAATGAGGAAGATTCAGGATATGGGGCAGAGGTTTGCAGCATTTTTTGAAGATAAACCACCACACCACTGGTCAAAGGCCTTTTTCACACCCAACCCTAAAGTTGAGCTAATTCTCAACAACTGTTGTGAAACTTTCAATGGGAACATCTTGCAGGCTAGGGAAAAGCCTATTCTCACTATGTTGGAGTGGATCAGAGAGTATCTAATGAGACGACTCACTACCAACAGGGATACATGTGCAAACAGATGGCCTAGATTGAAGCCGACAAATCAGAGGGTGTGGTTGTGCCCTAAGATCCAAGAGAAGCTGCAGAAGAATATTGATAAGCATTCTGACTGTATCCCTATGAAGTCAAATGCTGATTCTTACCAAATTGATGGCCATGATGGAGCTCAACACCGTGTCAGTTTGAAGGATAAGACTTGCACCTGCAAGAGCTAGGACATAACTGGGATTCCTTGCAAACATGCAGTATCAGCCATACTACATGCAGGGTATGAGCTAGCTGACTTTGTCTCAGACTGGTATCATGTGGAGAAGTATCAGAAGGTGTATGAATCAGCAATTTCTGGAGTGTGTGGTATAGCTATATGGGGTGAGGGGGTGTATATACCACCACTACCACCTAATTTTGGTAGACAGGCTGGAAGACCCAAGAAGGCTAGGAAAAGAGGTCCAGATGAACCTGTGATCAAAACTAAGAAAGGGAAGGAGCCAATGAAACCGAAAAGGATACAAAAGACAGTGAAGTGTGGTGGTTGTGGGCAAGAAGGCCATAATAAGAGGGGGTGTCAAAAGAGAAGGAGTGAAGGAGCTGCTTCAGGTGTGGTGGATGGAGGTGAGCCTATGGGAACAAATGAAGCTGGAGAATCATCTAGGAGAGGTTCTAAAAAGAGGAAGCAAAAGTCTATGAGTACCAGAAATGTTGCAAGCACAGAAGCTAGTACACAGACAATGGTGCAAAATGAGGTCCATGAGGTATGGGTATAGTGTTTGATTTAGTAATGTATTTCTTACTTTACTAATGTATTGGACTTCAGGTTCCTAATGCAACACAGGATGCATTGGTTGAGCCTACACCTCAGGGTTCAACTAAACAACAAGTGGATAAAGGCAAGAAGAGAGCCAGGGGTAGTAGAAGTGGACAGGATTTAACTGAGGGGGCTGAAACACAAGGGCAAGATCAGACAGTTGAAGAGGGAACAAGTGAAGCTGCTGGAGTAAATGGTGAAAGCCAGGGGCAAGGGTGGATGAATGAGATGTTGAACACACCAACCAATAAACCTGGACCTTCAATTAATGATCAACTGATGCAAAGCTTAGGTTCACAGCTTAGAATGAGCCAAAGGGTGTCCCTAGGTACACAAGTAAGCCAAACAGGTACCAGTCCAGTTACAATCCAAGTTCAAATCAATAACCCAACATATATGAGAGGTGGGAAGAAGTATGTGAAAATGTCTAATCTGGCTAGTGCCATGAGTGACATGAATGCAGCAAAAAAAGGGAAGAAGCCTAGAAAGGATAAGGACAAGGGCATGTGAGAAGCTGTTGTGTTGTTTGGTTGTAACATTTTTCCCCTGTTTTGAACTATTTATCTAGTTTTTTGTGTGTTGGGTTTAGTAGTTCTGTAAAGTTGCCATTGAACATTGGTTGGTTTTCCTTGAGTTGATGTAACTTTGATTACAATTGTAGTGATGACAATTATGGTTATTGAGTTGATGTATGCAAAATGTCAATTTTGGTTTTGTTGTTCACTATATGTGTTGCAGAATGCATTTGCAGGTTTTGTTGTCAATTTTGAGTGCTGTTATATGTGTTGCAGATTATGCATTAGCATGTTTTGTTGTTAAGAAATTTGCAGGTTATAAGTGTTGCAATTATGCATTTGCAGGTTTTGTGTTAAGACATTTGCAGTTTATATGTGTTACATTATGCATTTGCAGGTTTTTTTGTGCATTTTGTGAGTTGTAAAAACAAGATACCATGATAAGGATAAACAATGTTACACTAACAATCCATAAAAACTTGTTAAATCCATACACCATACATTACAATGTTAACAATAACAAACAAATTGAGCTAACTCATAACCAAGATTCATTACAAAACTATACTAATAAGCTAAAACAAGTTCTGCAAAATGTAACACCCGTACAAACAGAAAAAAAACCAAGAAACTGTAATCCATACTCCTAATTTCTTGTTCTCATCATTCAACTTCTTGTTCTCCTCATCCAACATCTTGTTCTCCATTTTCAAATTCGTGTTCTTCATCTCCAGCTCACTTTTCTTCGTTTCCATCTCGATCAGCATCATTTCCAGATTTTGTTTCTTTGACTCAATGGCTTCAAGCTTTCTGCGCAAATTAGGCAAAATAGCCCTAGCAAAAGGACAAACAGGGGGGTCTTTCCAGAGAAAGAAATTGCAGCCAACACTCCCTTTTTCACACCCATGAAATCTTCTTCCTGGGTTAAGATCCGTGTAGGATATCCTAACAATGGCGCGTCTCCTACATCTGCAGAATAAATTCGATGCCGAGGTCGACGATTCCGACATTTCGCACTGACTCGATTGAGAATTTGGACGAATTTGGGGATTTAGGGTTATGGGTTTGGGGATTTTGATTCTGTTTTTAGAGAATTTGGACGAATTTGGGGATTTAGGGTTATGGGTTTGGGGATTTTGATTCCGATTTTTGAGAATTTGGACGAATTTGGGGATTTAGGGTTTTGGGTTTGGGGATTTTTCGACGAATTTTGGGGATTTAGGGTATCGGGTTTGGGGATTTTGATTTCAATTTTGGAAATCTGAAATTTTTTAGAAAATGTCTAAGTGTTGTTAAAATCGTGTTTTTGGACGTGGGAAATCCACGTGGAGCGCGATTTTACAGGTGGAACGGTGATTTAGCCGTTGGCACGCCACGTAGGCAAAAAGCCCGTGCTGAGCCCGATTGGGCATTTTTTGCGGCGAATGTCGAAAGGTACGGGGCAAAAGTCCGGCCCGAAAAGATATTGGGCAAAAGTGCCAAATCGCCAAACTTAAAGGGCATATTTTGCATTTCCTCCTATATATATATATATATATATATATATATATATATATATATATATATGTGTGTGTGTGTGTGTGTGTGTGTGTGTGTGTCCTCAATCTAGTGAAAAAGTATTTGTTGACTCTGATAATCATCAAATTCAGATGAGCGACTACCTTGTGATCCAATCGACCCTTGTGACAAAGGCCACCCATTCCCAATCCAGATCTATCAACATCAACACCATTCTCATTACTAAATCAGCAGAACAATTCTCCTTATCTTTCACCAAGCTCACATTCTTATATACAGATTTCTAGTATAAAAATAAACTTCAATCAAGCAAATCTCTTCTTATATACAGATTATATGCAAGTGATACACGTATTAGGTGGACTCTAATTAGAGAGTGACAGGGTAAATAAATGTAGAATAGAGTAAAATGACTCACTTGAAGGAAAATGTACCCATCCAGAAACTTTCGGATTTTTGGCAATTTACCTCCCTGTGTTATGTCAAATTGACAAATTACCTCCCTGTAAAAAATAAATAAGCAAATTACCTTACTGTGATTTTAAAAATTGGCACACCACCTCCCTATAAAATTTTTAGTGTTTTTTTATATTTAATGACCAGAATACCCTTGTTATTTCTAATATTTTCTTTTCTGTATTTTCAAATTTGATTATAACCTTTCTTTAAAAAATTATAAGTAAAAGTATGAAAGATATTATAAAACATACATATTACGAAATCATAACTTATTTTTAAATTTTAGTTATCATTTTTGCATTTTTTAAAACAAGTTAGAGTATTAAAGCAAAATTTTAGAAAAAGGGTATAATTGTCTTTGTTAGCCTAAAAATCATTCTCACTCTCAAATTTGAGCAAGTGCACTACACTTTCCTATATAAGGAGGTAATTTGCCAAATCTTGAAATCACAGGGGGGTAAGCATTACACAAGGAGGTAAATTGCCAAATCCTCGAAACTTTCATCCGCCCATCCAGAAACTTTCAAGGATTGTTAGCCTACAATTACCAACAACCACTTCAATAATTATTTGAATAAATTTTGAGAATACACAATACTTAAACAATCCATTTATTCATGAAAACAGAATACCACCTGAGTTTGATTTTGAGCTTGATTCATCTTCACTAAATTTTCCGCCAAATCTTTAAGCTCGCGCACCTCATTCCTCAACTCAGCCATCTCATTCGTAATGGAAGAAGAAGCATATTGTTCATAGGCTTTCGATGGTTTTACTCCTAATCCACGTCCACGAACACGACCGGGGCGGTTTTTACCTTGCACTTTCAGCATTATTTCTTTTTCGATTGCTAGTGGGTTTATCAATGCTTCTTCAGATTTCGTAGCAAGTAGCTCTTCGGCTGTATGCTGCTAATATATCAACATCATGTTAAGGATAAACGAGGCTTATTTTAAAGTTGAATCACATAATATTAAGATGCAATAAATCCACAAGGCATACCACAATATTAGCCGCCTCATCATCTACAAAAGTGCCATTGTTAGTTATGTGGCTTACTCTATAAAACTCAACGTCCCCAATATTTCTCCCCTTTTTCTTTTTCTGTAATTAAAAAAGATGTAATTTTTCATAAATAACATATTATTCTCAAATCAAAATAGATTAAAATAAGATAACATACTTTTCTCACATCAAAATAGATTAAAATTAGATAAACACGTGTAAGAAATTAGAGTGCGAAAATTATAATTACCATATTATGTCTGACCACTGCAAAACTCACGCTTCCAGTGGTATGATTGACACTTAGGAGGTCTCTACTTCTTTTATTGGTTTCTTCCTTTTTCTGCAAAAACATATATTTATTGACCAATAAGATGAAGCAAAAAGATCAGTATACCAGACTTATTTAAAAATAATTACCATCCCTTTCTCCGACTTCCAACAACGAACCAGATACTCCCAGTCTCGAGCTTTAACACGAGGAGGAACATTCACAACATTTTCACTTTCAGACTTCTCCGGATAGTAATACTTTCCCTTCAAGTGGCTCTTATAAGATCGCCATTTTGTACTAATCGACAAGTTTACCCATCTTACAGCGGAATCAGGGAAAGAAAAATATTGCTGCAAGATGAACAGATGGATATTAACTCACACAAAAATAACTAAGAGGATAAAACAAGTAAATAATTTAGACTAACATAGCTGAATGTTGAATTAATCATTTGCAAATGCGTGACCCAGAGAAAAATGGAATATAGATAAGTAATCAAAGATTGTACTCTGAAATCACTACAAAAAAACTATTTTTTTGTGACGACTTTATATGACGCAATATAGTATTTGTCGCATAAACGTTAGCATATATGACGATGTTTGATATTATCACATAAAACCAGGTTTTTATGTGACAATCCCGTATTTCGCCACCAAATCAATATATTCGCCACAATTTGTGTAAATTGTGTGACAAAACGCGCTTTTGCCATAATGTTTGTCACATAACATCCTCCCTAAAAACGCGGCAATACTCCCGCGATTTTGCCAAAAAATCCCCCGCATATTTTATTTTTCCCTCCCATACCTTTTGCCACAATAAAAAATTAATTTGTCATAAAAATGCAAAACTACGTCGTTTAACAAATATTTGTGTTGACTCTCAGATTATTAAAACATTTGGGGAATTTTGCACCTCAAACTCAGCAACTCATGCACACACACGCCTCACTCAGCCAAAAACCCTCATTCTCGAGCAAAAACTCTTCTCTCCCGTTTTTAGCACATAAACCCTAAATTTCGCCCACTCTGTTCACAAGCAATGGTAAAAGTCCATTCTTCTCTCTTATCTTGTTACATTAAGCTGTTATTTCATCCTATTATAACCTAATTTCTTCGTTTTTTGGGTGTTTAATAGGTGGGTTTGAAGACCACACTGGATTCTTGACATATTGCTGTAATTTCGTGTAAGTTGCATCTAATTGTTGACGTATTGCTGTAATTTCGTGTAAGTTTCTTCTTATTTTCTGAAACAATTCAACAACTAAGGATGATGATTTGGGGATTAGAGTTTTTGAGGTTCTGCATGTACATTTTGGAGGCTATTTCGTGAAATGATAATGTTATGTTTCTTAGATCTGAAGAGATTTGTTGACATTCATCTTACTTCCAAAGATGTGTTGCGATTTCTGTTGAAAAGTTTGAAATCTGATGGTTTTCATGTGGTTTGTGTTATTGTTAAGTAAAAGCTCTTAAAAAATGTGGATTTGTAAAAGCTCTTTGTAACTTTATAAGTTGCTGCTATTGTTGTGATTCTTTTTTTGTTTGAAGTCAGTAGAAGAAATGTAATTGTTGTTTATTACTTTGCAAATTGATGGTTTTCATGTTGTGGTTTTTAATTTATGAACTGATGGATTATTGTGGCTTGAGTTGTTAAAAACTTGACATTGTCTTATGAAGAATCATCAAACAGATGTTGGGAATCACTTTCTTGGCAAAGGATTGAGAAATTGCAGAAAACTTCTTCAGGTTGATTTCAATTTTGATTGTGTTTGAATTGAATGGTTGTTGGTCTATTTGCATGTTTAGTAGTTGTATATCAATTGGTTTTTAGTTAAGTAAGTTTTATGCATGTTTGTGAGAATTTTCATGTTTTGGTTGTAGAAAGTGTTGGTCTTGTACATTACCTTTTGAATTGTGTTTAAATTTTAGTTTATAACATTATGAATTGTTGGTTTTCATGTGGATTCTGTTGTTCACTAAAAGCCCTTAAAAAATGTGTGAGTTTCTCATCTTTTTCCAACTTTGTAAAGTGATGTTTTTACTATTGTGATTTGTTTTGTTAGAAGTACTTTATAACTTTATAAACAAACATTAGTCCTCTGTTTTGCTTTTATAGAAGTGTTTAAGATATTGTTTGGATTTGCAATTTATCTGAAGTACTTTATAAACAGTTGTGGTATTTATATTGTTATGCAAAAGTCCATTGACAAATTTGATTTTGTAGTTTCTTTTTACTACTTTGCAAATTGATGGGTTTATGTGAATTGTGGATTTTTATTCATTAACTGATGGATTCCAGTGGCTTGAGTATTAAAAAAAATTACATGGTTGTGCAGGACTTTCGAACGGAGTTTGGGAGTGATTTTATAGCTTGGCAAAGGATTGAGAAACTGCAAAAAGCTTTTTCAGGTTGGTTTAACTTGCGACTGTATTAGAATTCAATGATTTGTTCTTATTTATATGTTTTAGTAGTTATAGATTAAATGGTTTGTTAGTTATGTAAAAAATGTTGTCCTATCCTTAAGCTTTTCAAGAATTTAAATATTTTGGTTTGTGATAATGTTCAAGTTTGAGTTGTAGAAATTGTTGGTCTTGTGCTTTACATGCAAAATTGTGTTGAAATCTCAGTTTTCCTTGATAAAAGTGCTTGAAATATTGTCTGGATTTGCAACTTACTAAAGCACTCTATAAACTGTTGTGTTCTTTATAGGATTTATATTGTTATGAAAGTCCATTGACAAAAGATATTTGATTTTGTAACTTTTGTTTATTACTTTGCACATTGATGGTTTTATGTGATTTCTAGTATTTAATTTTAACTGATGGTTTCTTGTGGCTTGAGTTATTAAAAATAATTACATTGCTTTGTGAAGGACCATTGAGTGGAGTTTGGGAGTGATTTTTCTAGCTAAGCAAAGGATTGAGAAACAGAGGAAAGCTTCTTAAGGTTGGTTTAACTTGTGACTATGGTAGAATTGAATGATTTGTTAGTTATGTAAGTTATGTTGTCTTATCTTTAATTAATATTTTTGAGCATGTATTATATTTTGGTTTGTGAGAAAGTTCTTTGCCCATGGTTGTAGAAAGTGTTAGTCTTGTGCATTACATGCAAGATTGTGTTGAAATCTCAATTTATGATTGTATGAATTGTTGGTTTTCATGTGATTTTTGTTGATAGGTAAAATCCCTTCAAAAAACATATGGATTTGTCATTTCTTTTTCCATTTTGTAAAGTGGTTGTTTTCAGTGATTGTTTAGTTAAAAGTTCTAGAGAACATTATTACAGCCATAATTTGGGTTTTAATTTGGTATGATGTAATTCAGTAAATTGGTTAATATGTGTCTAGTATATACTTATACAGTTAACATTGTATTCCTAGGTACACAAAGATGGACAAAAGTTGGATAAAAGAAAGGAATAAATTTTCCACCACTTACATTAATGGTGTCAACTCATTTATAGATTTTGTTAAGAAAAACATGAATGGGCTTGATAGCTTAGTTAAGTGTCCTTGTGCTAGTTGTAATAACGCATATTACAAAACGATAGATGAAATAAAATATGATTTGCAAACACTTGGGTTCTGTCACACATATGTAGACTGGATATTTCATGGGGAGACAGTACTACCTAGCTATGAGGATAATAATGATGTAGATACAATGAATGATAGCAGTGGATCTGGTTCTAAAAATTCTGATGATGAGGGGGATGACCTTAGTGAGTTTTTAAATGAAATGAGAGAAGCCCAACAATTCAACAATGGTGATGGAGAAGAATCAGAATGTTTTCGTAAGCTATTACAGAATGCACAATGTGAACTGTATCCTGGATGCAAGACATCATTGTTATCAACTATTGTTAAACTGCTACATCTTAAGGTTTTAGGAAAATGGAGTAATAAATCATTTAATATGCTTCTAGAGTTTTTGAAAAGCATTTTACCAGAAGGTGAGAGACTTCCATCATCACTTTATGGTGCTAGGAAAGTGTTAGTTGAAATTGGGTTGGGGTACGAAGAGATTGATGCGTGTAAGAATGATTGTGCCTTGTACTGGAGAGAAAATGAGAAAAAAGAAGCATGTCCAGTTTGTAAAGAATCTAGGTGGAAGGTCAGTAATGATAAGACAAAGAAGATTCCTCATAAGAAATTAAGATACTTTCCCTTAAAGCCTAGATTGCAAAGACTTTATATGTCCAGTAAAACGGCGTCAAAGATGTTGTGGCATAAAGATAGGCGTGTAAATGAGGAAGGAGTAGCTAGACATCCAGCTGATTCCTTAGCATGGAAACATCTTGACAATCAATTTCCGCACTTCGCTCATGATCCACGCAATGTGAGATTGGGATTAGCTTGTGATGGTTTTACCCCATGGTCAAATTTAGGCAACTCCTACAGCATGTGGCCTGTCATACTTGCAGTTTATAATTTGCCTCCTTACGAGTGTATGCGTTCTTCATTCCTTATGATGTCGTTACTCATTCCGGGACCAAGTTCACCTGGCAAGGATATTGATGTATACTTGCAACCGCTGATAGAGGAGCTGAAGGAGTTATGGAATACAGGGGTCGAAACGTATGATATATGCAAGAAGGAGAAGTTCCTCATGTATGCTGCTATTCTGTGGACTATAAGTGACTTGCCTGGCTATAGTGTTTTATCTGGTTGGGTGACAATGGGTCATTTCGCTTGTCCATCTTGTTTGGACGAAACTGATTCAAAGCAGTTAAGAACAAAAACTTGTTATATGGGGCATCGTCGCTTTCTGCATAAAAGACACTTGTTTCGTAAAAATAAAAGAGATTTTAATGGTGAAGAAGAACACAAAGACAAACCTCGACAACTATCTGGGGGTGATATCTTGGGTTGGCTTAATAGGTTGCAGCAACTGTTTAGTGAACCGGGGAAGCATCAAACAGTGAATCGAAAAAGAAAGAGGGGGGCTGATCAAGTAAATTGGGTAAAAAAGAGTATTTTCTTTGAATTGCCATATTGGGACAAACTTTTAATCCGACATAATCTCGATGTAATGCACATTGAGAAGAACATTTGCGATAATGTTCTTGGGGACTATACTTGATATTAAAGGGAAAACAAAGGATCCATTGATTGCTCGAGAGGACTTGCGCGACTGGGGGATTAGGGAGGAATTACATGTGCAGATTCGAGCTAGGGACAACAAACCCTTAAAGCCTCCAGCATGTTTTACATTGTCAACGACAGAAAGGACTGAATTATGCCGGTTCTTGAAATCAGTCAAGTTTCCTGATGGATATGCTGCAAATATATCGAAATGTGTAAAGGAGAACAAAATAACAGGCTTGAAAGCACATGATTGTCATATTCTACTTCAAAGGCTGATTCCAGCAGGCATTCGAGGTTATTTAACAAAGGAAGTGAACGAGGTTTTGTATGAGTTAGGAGACTTTTTCAAGGAGTTATGCTCAAAAACACTAACTGCAGCCAATCTAGAAAATTTGGAAAAAAACATACCCATTATCATGTGTAAACTTGAAAAGATCTTCCCTCCGTATTTCTTCACTATAATGGTGCATTTGACAATTCATTTGGCTCACGAAGCATTAATTGGAGGTCCGGTGCAGTTTCGATGGATGTATCCTGTTGAAAGGTACGTTACTTTAACTATATACCTCTTTATGCATAGTTGATGTTTCTTTTTTATATTAACCTTTTCACTTTGTGTTATTCAGATTTCTGAGCACTCTAAAAGGATTTGTTGGAAACAGAGCTTGCCCCGAGGGTTCGATATGTCAAGGATTTATAGTGAGAGAGAGCTTAATATTCTTTTCTTTGTATCTGTCTGGCATTGAAACCATATTTAATCGGCCAAAAAGAAATTTTGACGGTTCGCACGATCAAGGAGATGAAGAACTTTCTATATTTACAATGAACACAAGAACATTCGGGAAACTCAAGTCTAATAGTTCTCTATCGGAAGAAGAACTGGATAAGGCTCATTGGTATATATTGAGCAACTGTGAAGAAGTAGAACCATATTTAAAGTAAGTTCCATTTGCTGATAAACTTATCTAATTAAATTGTATAGTGTTTTAATTCCCTTTGTTATTGTATATGCAGAATGCACAAGGCTGCATTGCTAGGAATACGTCTAGAAGAAGTTGATGATAATGTTGAACATGAACGGCAAAGAAGTCAGTTTCCAACATGGTTCAGGGACCACGTATGTATTGATTTAATGTTATTTGAACTTTAGTTTTGATTTCTGCATACTAATTAGTTCAAGTTTTGTTGTTTCAGGTAAATGAGATGCACCTCATGAATCCTGATGACACATCAACTGAATTGTGGGCTTTAGCAAATGGTCCATTAGCATTGAATACAAGTTGTTATGAAGGATGTATAGTTAATGAGGTTCGATTTCATACAAAAAGTCGGGATGAGCATAGAAAAACTCAGAATAGTGGATTGGTTGTTCAAGGAAATCATAAAAACCAGTCCATTGAGTATTTTGGGTTCTTAAGAAAAGTGGTGGAGTTGGTTTACATTGGAGGCCACAAAGTTGTGTTATTTGAATGTGAATGGTTTGATATGGGAAGTAGGAAGACCACACAGGTTGATAAGCACTTTATTAGCATTGATATGAGGTCGCGATGGTATAAAGAAGATCATTTCGTATTACCGGTGCAAGTGCAACAAGTGTTTTACCTGAATGACATAAAGTTGGGTAAAGATTGGCAACTTGTACAAAGAGTAAAACATCGACATCTTTGGGATTTACCGGAGTTGGAGACTGATAATATTGATGATGCTATGAATTCTGGCAGCCAAGATCACTCTAGACAAGTGTTGCAACAATACGATTCTGATGGAGTTTGTTTAGTTGTCGAGCCTAATGACAACCACCATCATCAGACTCAGTTATCAAGGAATGATGTAGAGCCGGAAGAGGTGGATAGATCAGTATTCCAGAATGCTAGAAATTGCAGACCTCGTAATGATGCAGCCTTCATTGATGAAGTAGAGGACGAGGGGGAAGAGGACATGTGTGAAATAGAGGAAGAAGAGGGGACTGATGAAGGAGAAGAAGGGTCTGATGAAGGAGAAGGTTATTCTGACGAAGGAGAAGACGATGAGGCACACTTTGAAGAAGAAGATGAAGATTTTGATGAAGATTAAGCTAGAATAACAATCTTTAAAACATATGCTTAATCTGTTTTGCTTAGTCTTATTTCAGAAACATTATGTTAAATATTTCTATTAATGTTATTTTAAAGTGTTGGTTGTGTTAATTTTTAGTCATTCCAATTATAAGATTACATCCCTTGAATCTTCTTTTAAATTGCATATTAACATGTTTTTTTTGTTTATTCAGATGGCACCAGGACCAAACTTCAAGAAGGCTCCCAAACCAATAGGATCGAAGAGGCAACCGGAATCACAAAGGAGTGGATCTAATGTGAATATGTCACCATTGGATGTTCATGCATCTCCGTTGACGAGGAACGCTGCACGTAGACTAGCTAATGCAATTCCCACAGCCCCTAGTGGTGGGATTGGACATGAAGATGTTCCTGCATCTCCGCTGACAAGAAATGCTGCACGTCGAAGAGCTAATGCAGTTCCTACAGCCCCCAGTGGTGGGGTTGGAAATGAAGTTGTTCCTCCATCGCCATTGACAAGAAAGGCTGCCCGAAGACAAGCCAATGCACATCCCACAACCTCTACTTTAGAGACTGCACATGAAGTTATTCCTCCATCGCCATTGACGAGAAAGGCTGCCCGCACACAAGCTAATGCACATCCCACAGCCTCTAGTGGTGGTTCTAGATATGAAGATGTTCCTGCATCTCCAATGAGAAGAAAGGTTGCACGTCGATTGAGTTGTGCACAACCCACAACTTCTACTGGTGGTTCTAGACATGAAGATGTTCCTGCATCTCCGATGAAAAGAAAGGTTGCACGTAGATTGAGTTGTGCACAACCTACAATCTCTACTGGTGGGTCTGAAAATGAACCAGAAAATGCAAGGACATTCTCGGCTACATCGGCACCAAATCCAGATGGATTAGGAGATCCTACCAATCCAGACTCTCCTATTACACCAAATTCAGTGGAATCAACACGTACTTCGGGTAATTTCATAGAAGTTTCATATGAGTAACTTAACCAATTGTAATTTTCAATGTGTACTAACATTTGGTTCCATTATTTCATTTCAGGATCTAATGTTGTAAAGAATGACCGGGGTGTAAGTAGAGGCCTGAACTTGGATAAAATAGTTGCTAAGGTATGTATATTTACTTTAACTTTGAGTAGGTAGAGTTTTGTTGGAAAGTATATATGTGGTTGTAGTTTTCATCTATGTTTTGCATGTATTCTGTTGTGTATAATCTGTTTTTTAGTATTTTTTTTGCATCTTTACATTAAGTCTCTCATGTATTTGTCTGATCATGTTTAGAATCTTTGTTTTACATTTTTCCATTGTTACTATTATTCGGTAAATGGTAGTTTTTAATAAGTTAAAGGAAAATATTTCTAAAACTGTTCTTGAGATGAATGCTCTTCTGAAAATACTAACACTTATCATGTTATTCTTAAAATTCTTTTGCAGATTGGAAAGATGAAAATAAAGTTCAACCCTGATGAGAAAATACCTGCTAATCATGGGGATGAATTTGCTACTGGAATAGGAATTGCTACAAAGACAAGTGCAGAATTGATTGGGGTCCGGTATTGGCGCCAAATTCCTGAACCAAACAAAGATGTCTGTCATACAAGATTGCTGGTATCTGTGTAACTATTCAACATATATCTTACAGTTTAATATGCAATTTAAGTGTACTTACTAACTTCTTGACTTCGTTTCGTAGACATGGTTTGAAGTTGAAGATTGGACAAGTGAACGTGTCAAAGCAATCATTAATGAGATGTTCCAGACCTGCTACAGAAACTGGAGGTCTGTATTGGCTGCAAAATATAGTGATCTTGTACTGAAAAAGAAGAACCCAAGAGAAAGGAGTCCCCGAAAGGATGTGACTTATGCAAGATGGTTGGCTATATGTGATTGGGTTGAGACTGAAGAATTTAAGGTAATTATTTTCAGAAATCTCTTGCTTTACATTTATTTTTAAAACAATGATTTGGGTTTTAAAATATTATTCTGGAAAATATTATGCAGAAGAGATCTTTGACCAATTCGACAAATAGGGGGTGCATGCCTTTCAACCACACTTCTGGGAAGCTTAGATATCTTACTCGTCATAGAAGAATGGTACAAAAATCATATGGTATCATGATTTTAACAATTGAACAGAATTCTTCATTTTGATCATTTTGTTGTTTATATAATATAGGAAGAGCCAAGTAAAGTTCTTCTATGGAAGAGTACGCACATTGACAAGAATGGTCAGTTTGTAAATGTTGCTGCAGCCGCCGTATTTGTGAGATACACTTAATCTTTCTTTTATTTTCTAATATTAAAACTGTCATGGTTAACTTAATTGATATGCATTGATTTGTAGGAAAAAATGACAAAACTTGAGGAGGTAGAGGTTGATGAGGGAGAAGATCCCATGTCTGAGGATGAAATTCTTGAACAAGCATTAGGGCGTCGGTCTGGATATCAGAAAGGAATGGGTTATGGGGTAGAGGCACGTAATCATAAGAAGTTTCACTCAACCACAAGCACACAAGAAAATCCTGAACTTCAAGAGAAGTTAACTGAAACACAAGTTGAGCTCGACAATGCAAAGGAGAGGATTGAGCTTCTCAACAAAGAGATGGTGGAGCAAAGGGAGCAGTTGGAAGATGAGTTGGAGGCACAGAAGGCTAAGAACCTGAGGTACGAAGATCGACTCGAGGCTCTGCAAGCACAACTTAATAAGATGCAGAGCTTTTGGCGAAATCTGAAATAGGTAATGATGCCATAACCTTGTTGTTTAGTAAATGTATAAAGTGCTTTGAATTCGATAAATTGTTGGATGAAAGTTTATGATTTCATTCAATATGTTTAAATACATGCATTGTGGGTAGTGTTGAATGTTTGTAGTGTAAGCTATGTGAGATTTGCTCTCATTTAATATCTTTGCTGGTTTAGGCTGTTTTCTAATGGTTTTTGAGAATGTGGGTGCAATGAGTTTAGGTTGAACATGTTTCATTCAGATTTTCATGAAGAGTATGTAGTTCTAGTAGTGATATTAGACAGTTTACAATGTATGAAAATGCATTGAATTGCAAAATTTGTTAGCTGAAAGTTGGCTATTACATTATATAATATGTGAGAATAGAGACAGAGATATTACATAATATAATATGTGAACATGTTTCATTCTGATTTTCATGAAGAGTATGTAGTTCTAGTAGTGATATTAGACAGTTTACAATGTGTGAAAATGCATTGAATTGCAAAATTTGTTAGCTGAAAGTTGGCTGTTTCATTCGATATGTTCGTATATATTGTGTGGTGATTGTTGCGTTTTGGTACTTTAAGCTATTTTGATATGTTTGTTTGTCTGCAATGTCTGCTGATATGGTTCTTGGGAATGTGGGTAGATTCTGGTTTGTGTCAATTAGTAGAATCTTCCAAATTAGTTTTATGATTAGTTTGAATTAGTAGAATCTGTCAAATTAGTTTTATACTCATTGTGAATTAGTAGAATATGCATTTATTGATCAATATCTGGTTCAAGCCTGTAGGTGTTAAATGGCTAGCCTCACCCAAAAATGGAGATCATGGAAGTCTCTGGATATTGGAATTGAATGAAGAAGGGTGAAGGTGCCTATTTTGATAACTTAATTTTGGTACTAGAACAGTGCTTTCCAGTTGTGAAAGCTATTTTGGGTTTAATTGATCTGGAGAGACTATATTTATGTTAAGTAAGTAGAACGGCCACCCCCTTTTGATGGATGTAGGTTTTGATGAAATTCTCTCCAGTAGTGAATTTAAGTCTAGTGCAATTTCTGATGGCAAAGTGCTAAATTGTTCTGTATATATATGAAACTTTGCCATGGGTTCTGAATTGAAACTTGATGTAGGATGATGTTCTATTTTATATGGAAGCATGTGATTGTGTATTTTGTTGATTTATTATGATGGTTATTGATTTTCAATCACATTTCATTGCAATGTGTACGTAATTCACGACAATTATAGAACTAGAGCATGAATAATTTTTAGTGACAATAACTAATATGCCATTGACAACAAATTTGTCACGAAAAAAAAATTCAAAAAAAACTCTGTAATGACAATTTATATCGTAGTAAAAGGTATTGCAAAAACAATGACGAAATACATTGTCACAAAAACACTTTACATGCAAAACTTCATGTGGCGATGTGATGATATGATGACGAAATAATATAGCTCATGTGACAATATTTCGCCACATAAGTTGTCAATTGTTTGTGGCGAAACCACATTTTTCACAACTATATGTGACGATAAAAACCTTTCGCCACATAAGACCTATAGTGACGGGCCTATCGTGGCGATTCTTGTGGCGAAATATTTTGTCGTATAACATTCATGTGACGAATTTTCTAGATTACATGACGATATTTGGCGTCGCAGAAAAGCAGTTTTTTTGTAGTGAATAGGAAGACTTGTTTTATTCAAAGTGCTTTTGCAACAACAATGAATTGCATAGGAAAACATTTCATTAGCTTAAAAGACCACAAGCATTGTGACACTAAGTGCAGTAAGATTTCACACCAAATCCCAAATTACAGGAGAAAGAACTAAAAAGAAAAGCAAAAACAAGAGGCTAAAAAACTTAAAAGGTATAAAATAGGTAACTAATATAGAATGAGATAAACTAACATATAGAAGTACCTTGATAAGAGAAATTGCAGCCATCTTGGTCATTTTGGGCACTTGGGACCAACTCTCATAACCAAGCGAACAGAGATTGTATTTACGGGCTGGTCAAACTCATTAGTCTCTATGATGAGCCTAATGGTGCTTGTCTCCATATGTTTGTCATCTTTGTAGGACCCCTTACCCTTTTCTTAGTACTAGAATGACTGTCACTCACTCTGGGAGCCACACTATTTTCTGCACCAGTATGTGATGAAGATGCACTCATTTCTACTTCAGATGAATGATTGGAATTAACAATAACACGATTGAGTTTTTTTCTTCTTGCCATCTGTAATGCGTTAAGTAAATAGAACTAATTAGCAGAATAAAAGAACCAAGATATGTTGACATATTTAAAGAAGTAGAATAATAACAAGTAATCATACTAAGAGGTGCAACATAATCAATATAAGCTCACGGAAACCATAAAATAAAACATAATTAGCAGGATATGAAGTTCACTGAGAGACTTAAATGTATAGTTTAACAAAAATACCACAGATACACTTAGGTAGTCAAGTTCTAATAAGTTTGACTTGAGTAGAAATTAGTTTTCTATTTTGTTTTGAAAATGGAAGATTTGTTCAGTAAAGTATGACTGACACTAAGACATTTAACTTTCCTACCGAAGAATTTTGATAATTGGGTTGTGTTATATAAAGAATTGACCAAGTAGAGAGGGGGAGAGTTTGCATGGAGAGAAAGCAGCTATTAAGTTACATGCAAGATTTTTCTAATGCCCTGTTAGCATGCTTAAGGTCACTGAAAAATACAGATGCAACCCTTGGGCAATCTTATGTAGAAGATACCACCCTACCCTCCTCCTCCCCTCACCTTCAGCCCTTATTTAAGAAAAATTGATGATAAACCCTCACAAACTCGATTTTATGTACAGGAAATTACTGAAATTGATGAGGATAACAGTGGTCATTCTCCACCACCTCTACTTCTAAGTTCTTCTTGGGAATATTGGAACCCTTTTGCTTCTCCATTCGCTCAATGTGAAAAAAGAAGTGAAAACTCAGAACAAGTGGAAGATGATAGTTGGAAAGATACAAATACTTAGTTTGTTGAGGAAAGAAATGAGGCAGTTGTTACTATTAATGAGGTTGATGATGATTCATCCATGATGAGTTGGCAAACTAAAGACAATTAATGCAGATATCGCAATGGTCGTTTTGAGGGGTAAGAAGACATTGGCTGGTATTGTTAAAGACTTGGATAAATATTTCTTGAAAGCATCTGTTGTGGTGAAGGATATAGCTGTTTGTCGGAGTATTTTAATTATAGAATAATAAATTCATGTCCAAGACTTTAACTAGTTGACTATCGTCTGACCTTTTGAACTGGATCACACACGGAAAAGAGTATGGTAGACTAACCGGTATTTCAGGATGAAACACCATCTATTGTTCACATAATACAATCAATTCACACAATAAGAACATTTGAAGTAGTGTAAACCTTTAGTAATATGGAGAAAGATATGTCATCATTTTAGAATACAGGCTAAGAGAATATAAAGGGACACCAGTATCACCAATCAACTAAAAGATTCTAGTCATCAAACTACGAGCTGCAGCTTTGATCATTAATATCTATTTTTACTTGCCTTTTCTTAGCCGATTAGGATGTGTAAAAGTTGATATGGTATAAGATTGGCCTCTAATTGTCACACTCTTCCAACCTGCAAGTTCTGCCATTGCAAATCAGTAGTTAGACAACATGCAGAAACACTTAAAACTATTTACTTTACTTCCGACATGTCATTGTAAACATTACTAATGTCATGAATGTCTCTGCGGATGTTATGGAACATAAGACAAAATTAATAAAGAAATTGTCAGATTAGATTTCCTAAACAATCAGGAAGTTCAAAAAAAAAAAAAAAAAAAACAGCATATGTGTGTGTCATGGA
Source organism: Misopates orontium (assembly GCA_946800315.1). Lineage (NCBI taxonomy): Eukaryota > Viridiplantae > Streptophyta > Magnoliopsida > Lamiales > Plantaginaceae > Misopates > Misopates orontium. The sequence continues at coordinate 16,442,453 of OX326950.1, read as the reverse complement.
CTGCATTTCACTCCTCATAAGAACAACTAGTTTCTAATGATTACATATCCTACAGTTTCAAACTAAAAGAGCTTGAAGCTTTTGCAATTATGAATCAGACTAAAAGAAACTTCTTCCCAACTAGTCATGTTTCAAACTAGTATTGAACCATTTAGAAAGTAACTTAATAAACAAAAGTGAAATTTCTTTCTAACATTAGCTATACAGTCAGGCCTAATAAACTCTGAGTATCATCAGCAATGGGTTACTATCTAAGTTCGGTGCTTGTCGAATTAGTAAATAATATTACCGGCTACTGTGATCGTACACCGTGGCTCTATGAAGCAATTTGAACCATTATCACTTGGAAAGATTTTATTGATTCATGTGCATATTGAGTGGATTTAACTTCTTGCATTATCTCTTTTGGGCATAGCATTACAGATAACAAGCGAAACACTAAAACACTAAAAATTGCAGATTCGAGTGATTGAAACATAGAACAAGACTTACAACAAGCAATCAAAACCTGTACTTGCACTAATGATTCTCATGAGGTGTAAAAAAATCAAATAACAATATGTAAACTTCTGATTGCAATCATTCTATATAACATTAACAACTTTTTGCATCCAATGAAACAAATTAAGGTTAATGGACCTGGTCTACGCACGAATGAATCCACCGCGACAACGAGAGAATCCGGGTCCCACTGCTAACCAATAAACACATTTCTGTTGTATTTCTTTTTAATAAAGGACCTTCAGTGGCCAACTTCTCCTCTTGCTTCATCCTGTAGGTTGCCCTTTTCCACTAAGATGGTCGTCATGTGTCGACAGAAAGGGTTTGGCAGGAAAGTGCTTGACCGGGTCCATGAGACATATGATACAGAGTTGGCTGGGAAAGAGTTTTGTTATGATGGTGAAATGAGTTTGTTTACTGTTGGTGCACTTCCACGGAAAAAACTCGAGTTTATTAGGTGAGTATGATGTTTGTTGTCTTAGCCTTTTTTCATTGCTTCTACTTGTTCTGTTACATTCAGGAACAATGGAAATGCTAGCACTGGAAGTCCCAATGACCGTGACAGGAAGCGGATAAGGCCACCCTAAATCTAAAACCTTCAAAGTGGAGATAAGTTTTTCTGCCAAAATACCTATGGCGGCCATTGCAAGTGCTTTACGAGGCCAAGAATCTAAAAACTCTCAGGAGTCCTTAAGGGTTTTAGATAGTTTAAGGCAGCATGCCACTACAAGAAATGTAGCAATGGGGTCAAAACAATTACTCACCATTGCTATATTTTTCGTGAGCATTGATCAATGGCAAGCTTTTGTTACTATTGACCTCGTAGGCATAAAGTTATGTCAGCAATGGCTACAGATTAATTAGTCATCAACAATGGTGTCAAGAAAATCAGTCACCAAGTAGGGTCAAAATAATCTGTAGCCATGATGTGGGGTCAAATGAATTTGTAGCCATACAATTAGAATAAAAGAAAATAAAAAATTAAAAAAAGGGGTAGGGTCCGATTATTTTGACGCCATCCTTTTTCTTTTTCTTTTTTTAAAAGGCGTGGCGTCCGAAAAATGGTCGTTCTAGTGTTTTTCGCTGAATTAATTCCTCACAATATGCATACTATTACGGAAGCATAAGGTGTAAACCAAAAGATGTCCTGCACAGGAAAGGTAACGGGTGGTAAGTTTAGTTGGAAAGTTTCAAAAGTAATGCAAGATAATTGTTTGAGTTAATGATATGAGGAGTAACTAACCTTAGAATTAGAGATAAGACCTACATTCAACTAAAAGTGTAGTAGAGCTCACATCTTCTGATGATAAAAGAATCTACACATTCATAAATCTAGATAGAAAAATTATAAAAGGATAAAAGCATTAAACTCCCTATACTTTACCCTATGTTGCACTTTGCCTCCTATCCTTTTATTTTTCGCAACTTGCCCCCTGTAATATGGATAAATAAACATTTTGCCCTCTAAGTCGTTTTTTCACCATTGGATTTGAACACGAGTCAGCATTTTTTGCCGTTGGATTTGGAGCTAGGGGGCAAAGTGCTTATTTATCTATAGTACATGGGGCAAGTTGCCAAAAATAAAATGATAGGGTGCAAAGTGCAATCGAGGACATAGTATAAGGGGTTTAACGCTTTTATCGCAAATATAAAATTGAGCAGGTTGAGATAACCTTAGAAGGTAGTTGTGAGAGTTTTGGGATCGATGTGGATGAAATATGAAGAGATTAGAGAAGTAAAGCCAAGATATATAGTAGAAAACCAGTACCTTTACAGTAAGTAGAGATGTTGGTAATTACTGAAAAAGCAAGTATAACTGATTAATTAGTTCACATCTTTAATGTACCACATTCAACTAATTGACCTAAAAGTGAGAGAAAATATTGGTTTTGACTTTTGACAAACTGCTTTTTGATTTGAAACTCCGGTAGTTACTGACTAATTAGAGTGAATGAAATTTGGTCAATTTATCGCAGGAGATGCTTAGAAATGAAACTATATTGAATTAAAAGCATAAGTAGTAAAATAGAAAAAATTCAAGACCACAAACGTCTAATGGACCTGGAGCTTTTGAGGTATACAAGAACTTTTGCTCAATTAGCATAAATTAATGACATTTCCTCGTGTATTAAGAACTATACAAATTAAAGTCTTATATCATACATGGCATCTCCGCACATGAAGTAGATGGATTTTGCACACACAATGATCTTATGTAAGATGAAACATTTTTAATTGAGGTTACATTGTAAAATATAGGAAATCTAAAAATTTCTAAATCCAACATTATCGACAAAATAAAAGTCTTGAGTTGAATTTAACAATAATAGTTATTGTAGCTAAAAGATATCCGACACGACAATTATCGAAAACATACGACTTGTCTTCCTCAACTAATCTAGTTAAAGAATACTCATCAATAAAGAATGAGATTCGACTAACATCGACAAAATAGGACTTTTTTTCTGATGATTGCTTCATAAAGTTCGTGTAACTAGAAACTAACAGACACGCCGCTACTGACAAAGAAAGCTTTTCCTGGAATCACTACAAGAATGTAATGCAATGGCTACAAAAATATGGTGAGTGATTTTAATCTGTAGCCATGTGGCTTCAGAATTTAAATCAATGGTGTCAAAAATATTTGTAGGCAGCAATAGTGAGAAAAAAATTCACTCACCAAGCATGGGGTGAAAATATTCACTCACCATTAAACACAATGATGATAAATTATTTTGTAGCCATGCAAAATAAAACAAAAAAAAAAAACGAAAATAGGCAATGGCTACAAAAAATATGGATGCCACGTGGTGTCAGAAAAATCTGACACCATGTGAGCATCCAAAAAATTTGTAGCCATAGTTTAAAGGACCAGATCATGCCGTGTGGCATGATCTGGTCCATCAAAGCGTGGTGTCCAATTTTTTGGACACCACGCTTTCCAATTAGTTTTTTTTTTGTTTTATAAACCGTGGTGTCCGATTTTTCGGACACCACGGTTTCTTGTTTTTTTTTTTTTTTAACTGTGGTGTCCGAAAAATCGGACACCACGGTTTTCGTTTTTTTTTTTGTTTGTTTTTAAATCGTGGTGTCCGATTTTTTGGACACCACAGTTTAAATGTTATTTTTTTTCCCTTTTTTAATCTTTACAAACCTTAACACGATTTTTTTATTTTTTTTCCATTGATGACAATTATAGTATAATTAGTAATTAAACTATAAATTTCATAGTAATTTGGGTAAAATTAAATTAGTAATTAAGTTTAGCTAGGTAAATCATGATTATATATGTGTACTCATTCTATAATTAGTAGTAATTAGGAGAATTGTATTTTAATTAAGGTAGTTTTAGTAAAAGTGTTGGATTTGTTTTAAAAATTAGGAAAAGTTAAGAAATATTATGGAATTTAAGATAAAACTAAAATTTAGGATAACATAGGAAAATTAGATTTATAGTTTAATAAAATGCCATAATTATATTAGTAATAACACTTTGAAGACAATTATTGTGTAATTAGTAATTAAACTATAAATTTCATAGTAATTTGAGTAAATTAATTAGTAATTAAGTTTAGCTAGGTAAATCATGATTATATATGTGTACTCATTCTATAATTAGTAGTAATTAGGAGGATTTTATTTCAATTAGGATAGTTTTAGTAAAAGTGAAGGATTTGTTTTAAAAATTAGGAAAAGTTAGGAAATATTATGGAATTTAGGATAAAACTAAAATTTAGGATAACATAGGAAAATTAGATTTGTAGTTAAATTAAATGGCATGATTACATTAGTAATTAACACTTTGATGACAATTATTGTACAATTAGTAATTAAACTATAAATTTCATAGTAATTTGAGTAAAATTAATTAGTAATTAAGTTTAGCAAGGTAAATCATGATTATATATGTGTACTCATTCTATAATTAGTAGTAATTAGGAAAATTCGTTTTAATTAGGATAGTTTTAGTAAAATTCATAGATTTTGTTTACAAAATTAGGAAAAGTTAAGAAATATTATGGAATTTAGGATAAAACTAAAATTTAGGATAATATAGGAAAATTAGATTTGTAGTTTAATAAAATGAAACGAATGTATTAGTAATTAACACTTTGATGATAATTATTGTATAATTTAGTAATTAAACTATAAATTTCATAGTAATCTGAGTGAAATTCAACACTTGTACTAAAACTATGAAATTTATAGTTTAATTACTACTTATACAATATTTGTCATCAAAGTGTTAGTTACTATATAGTCTTGGCATTTTATTAAACTACAGATCTAATTTTACTATGTTATCCTAAATTTTAGTTTTATCAAGATTAAAATGAAATTCTCCTAATTACAACTAATTATAGAATGAGTACACATATATAATCATGATTTACCTAGCTAAACTTAATTACTAATTGATTTTACTCAAACTACTATGAAATTTATAGTTTAATTACTAATTATACTATAATTGTCATCAAAGTGTTATTACTAATATAATTATGGCATTTTATCAAACTACAAATCTAATTTTCCTATGTTATCCTAAATTTTACTTTTATCCTAAATTCCATAATATTTCTTAACTTTTCCTAATTTATAAAACAAGTCCAACACTTTTACTAAAACTATCCTAATTAAAATAAAAATCTCCTAATTACTACTAATTATAGAATGAGTACACATATATAATCATGATTTACCCAGCTAAACATAATTACTAATTAATCTTACTCAAATTACTATGAAATTTATAGTTTAATTACTAATTATACTATAATTGTCATCAAAGGGAAAAAAATAAAAAAATCGTGTTAAGGTTTGTAAAGATTAAAAAAGGGAAAAAAAATAACATTTAAACCGTGGTGTCCAAAAAATCGGACACCACGATTTAAAAAGAAAAAAAAAACAAAAACCGTGGTGTCCGATTTTTCGGACACCACAGTTAAAAAAAAAAAAAAAAAAAAAAAAAAAAAAAAAAAAAAAAAAAACAGGAAACCGTGGTGTCCGAAAAATCGGACACCACGGTTTATAAAACAAAAAAAAAAAAAAAACTAATTGGAAATCGTGGTGTCCAAAAAATTGGACACCACGCTTTGATGGACCAGATCATGCCACATGGCATGATATGGTCCTTTAAACTATGGCTACAAATTTTTTGGATGCTCACATGGTGTCAGATTTTTCTGACACCATGTGGCATCCATATTTTTTGTAGCCATTGCCTATTTTCGTTTTTTTTTTTGTTTTTATTGTTTTAGTATAATTAGTAATTAAACTATAAATTTCATAGTAATTTGAGTAAATTAATTAGTAATTAAGTTTAGCTAGGTAAATCATGATTATATATGTGTACTCATTCTATAATTAGTAGTAATTAGGAGGATTTTATTTCAATTAGGATAGTTTTAGTAAAAGTGAAGGATTTGTTTTAAAAATTAGGAAAAGTTAAGAAATATTATGGAATTTAGGATAAAACTAAAATTTAGGATAACATAGGAAAATTAGATTTGTAGCTAAATTAAATGGCATGATTACATTAGTAATTAACACTTTGATGACAATTATTGTACAATTAATAATTAAACTATAAATTTCATAGTAATTTGAGTAAAATTAATTAGTAATTAAGTTTAGCAAGGTAAATCATGATTATATATGTGTACTCATTCTATAATTAGTAGTAATTAGGAAAATTCGTTTTAATTAGGATAAAACTAAAATTTAGGATCACATAGGAAAATTAGATTTGTAGTTTAATAAAATGCCATGATTATATTAGTAATTAACACTTTGATGACAAATGTTGTATAACTAGTAATTAAACTATAAATTTTATAGTTTTAGTAAAAGTGGTTAATTTTACTCAAATTTCTGTGAAATTTATAGGTTAATTACTAATTATACAATAATCGTCATCAATGTGTTAATTACTAATATAATCATGGCATTTTATTAAATTACAAATCTAATTTTCCTATGTTATCCTAAATTTTAGTTTTATCCTAATTAAAACGAAATTCTCCTAATTAATAAAATGCCATGTTTTATCCATGTGAAAGCAATGGTGAGTGATTTTTTGGACCCCACAAAAGCACAATTCAGATGAAAGCAATGGTGAGTGATTTATTTGACCCCACAAGTAGCACAATCCATGTGAAAGCAATGGTGAGTGATTTATTTGACCCCACCAGTAGCACAATCCATGTGAAAGCAATGGCTACAAAAAAATCTGTTACCCCATTTTCCTTTACCTATAAATATACCCCATTTTTCACAAACTTCATCTCTTCATTTCTCTCCCTCAAAAAATCCGAAAATCCTCCCAATACCCTCAAAAAATCCGAAAATCCTCCCCTCTCCCTCAAAAAATCCGAAAATCATCTCCTCTCCCTCAAAAAATCCGAAAATTATCTCCTCTCCCTCAAAAAATATGAAAATCTCACTCTAAAATCCGAAAAATCCTCTCTTTTACCACTTTCTTTTTTGGGTGTTATATTAGTTATGTATTGTTTGGGTTTTTATATATTGTTTTGTGTGTTTATATATATATATATATATAGATAATATATTGATTTTTGTGTTTATATATATATATATAGATATATTTTACACACTACATAACATATATATATATATATATATATATATATATATATATATATATAAGTATATTTTTAAACATATATATACTACATATATCATGTTTATATATATATATATATATATATATATATATATATATATATATATATATATATATATATATATATATATATATATTTGTGTGTGTTAGTATATTATGAACTATATATGTATATATAATAAAATGGAGGGAAAAAGGCAACAAAATTGAAAAATTTGAAAATTTGGCAAAAAAGTGGCGGTTAATCTGCCACCAATTTTTTTTAAAAATTTTCGGATTCCATGGTGAGTGATTATTCACTCACCATGGTTCCACGGTTTTAAAAAAAAAAAAATTAAAAAACCATGGTGAGTGATTATTCACTCACCATGGTTTTTAAAAATAAAAAACCGTGGTGAGTGAATAATCACTCACCACGGTACAATACGATTTAAAAAAAAAATGAAATAGCGTGGTGTCCGATTCTTTGGACACCACGCTTTTAAAAAAAAAAACCGTGGTGAGTGATTATTCACTCACCACGGTACCATACGATTTAAAAAAACAAAATACGAAATAGCACGGTGTCCGATTCTTTGGACACCACGCTTTTAAAAAAAAAAAAGAAAAAAGGCGTGGCATCCAATGAATCGGACACCACCCTTTTTTTTTTCTTTTGCTTTTCTTTTAATCTAATTGCATGGCTACCAATTCATCTGACACCACGTCATGGCTGCATATTATTTTGACACTACGTGGTGAGTGATTCTTTTGACACTATTGTTGGTGACTAATTAATTTGTAACCATTGCTGACATAACTTTATGCCTACGAGGCCAATAGTTACAAAAGCTGGTTACAAAATTGTTTGTAGCCATTGATCAATGCTCACTGAAAATATAACAATGGTGAGTAATTTTTTTGACACCATTGCTACATTTTCTTGTAGTGAATAGGGCACTCAAAGAAATCTAGTGTAACGACCACTGTGGACAAAATAAAATAGTTTTTGCTGAACTGACCGGTTCAAAAATACTCAAGTAACTGAACATTCGGAGCATTATCCAAAAATAAATTTATTTAATTGATTCAAATTTTGTATGAGTGTCAAAAAGATAATAAATAAAGGGTTGATAAACGAAAATGATAGAAACTTCCATTTTTAATTCTTTCCAAAACTATAAGAAATTAAATGTCTACTATATTTTACGTAGAGCGGAGAAAAGCAGCATATTTACAAATAAGTAAATAAATAAATAAATATACTTATATAAAATGATGCAGAATCGTATTATATATCCATAATATATTGCAGAACATGGTTTCCCACCATATTATGGTAATACAACTTTTTGTATTAAATGAAACTGTATTGATTAAACCTAATATTTGTTATGCATTATTTTGATCATGGCGACTTTACAGGAAAAATGGTTTATTTTAAATTTCAATTCCGTAGGTGAAATGGGAGATTAAGGAGCGAGTTTCTTTTTTGATGAAATGATAATTAATTAGAAAATGAAAAAAAAAAAAAATTATAGCCCAAGAATGGAAACACCCGTCACAAAAAGATGCAACACGAATATTAGAGCATAAAATGACAAAACCAATTGTTAGTTGAGGTCGTTTAATAGTATTAAAAGCAGAAAAATTTGCATTAAGGCTTGTTAGGACCATGTAAATGTCATTTTATTTTGTTACCTTTGATATTGTCAAAATAGTAATTGTTTTATTTTGCCGCAACTATCTTTTCCAACTTGTGTTCGCACTGTATTACTTTAATATTGTGTTCAACTTGGTTTTATTTCATACTTTATTAATTATCTCAAGTGCTCTTAATTAATTTGATTTAATTAAGATATTATCTGAAGAGTTAATTAATTAAGTGTTTCACCTTTTTAGAAAAGTATTTATTATACTCACGATTTATTAAATTCCTAAAGAGTGTGTCTTTGATTTAATTTTAGTATTATCTAGGATTCTGTTTACCTGTTTAATTAGAATAAAAAGATTGATGTGTTATTTAGTTTCCATCTTTAAGAGATAGAGTTTGTTTATGATAGGTATTCTATATCTATTGGTATAAGGAAAGATCTTTCTTAACTTATCTATTGTATGGAAAGTCTATCTTTTTATTCTTGAATATATTTAGCTGATCTATTTACTTGGGGAATAGGTTTTTGTATGTGGTCTTATTTCAGGTTTCATTCTCAAGAAGATAAAGATCAATTTCAATCAAGAAGAATCGAAAGCTGTAAAAAGCGGGAGCAATTGCAACAAATACGACAAATTGAAATACAAATCATAAGAAAGGTCCACCGTTAGTTTCATTAATTGTATCATTTAAGCTTTTAGCATACTGAATAGGGTTTTATTCAAAATTGGTGCCTCAAGTAGGCACGATTTCAAAAGCGGTGCCTTATTGAGGCAGCCATCAAAAATAGTGCCTCATTGAGGCATTTTTGTCAATTTCGGTGCCTCGTCGCCGGAAAAATCAAAAAGTGACCGAAATCGCTAACGTGGACGTGATCTGGCCCCAAATTTGGGGATTTTGACCATAGTCAACGCCACGTGGTAAAATTGTGCCACGTGTTATGCCACGTAAGCAATTAAATAAAAAAATTACAAGAAATAAAAAAATTGTATTATAAATTTAAGGATTAAACATTTGTATTTTAAAATAAAAAAGAAAGAAAATAATAAAAAAATATAAATTCCAAAAAAAATAATTTCAAATTATTGTAATTAAAATTTTAGCAGATTTTTCTAATTTCATAAACAAGTAATTAATAAAACAAAACAAAATAAAAAATAAAAATAAAAAAGGGGGAAATCGTCTTCCCTGATCACCCCACCCCGTCACCAAATCGCCACCCAACAACCACCAACCTCCGCCATGAGCCACCACCACCACCACAAACCCACCACAGCTTCAACAGCCGATTTCATTGTTCTCGGTGATATATTCCTCTCCTTATTCTGTTCACAAAACACACAATATAAAAAAAAAAAAAAAAAAAAAAAACAAACAGAGAGATGAGATTCAGTCAGACGGGGTAGAAGTAGCAAACCCGTAGCTTATAGGTGTTAACTATAGAACGGATTTATTGGATTAATGTCAAGTCGTGTAAGTGTAAATCATTTGATACTTTGAAGGAAGTTTGAAGCAAATAGGCGGGAAGCCTCGTAGAGTAGGACAAAGATGTCTGAAGCAAATAGGCGAGAAGCCTCGAAGAGTAGGACAGTTGTCCGAACCACGTAAAAATCTGGTTTCTTTGATTATTTACTTCTTATTATATTATTTCAAATACATTTCAGAAGATATTGTCAGAGTACATAAATAAAATTAGTTTTATAAAATTAATCAATTAAAAGATTTGAACTCAGAAGATTTTAATATATTCTTGTATTGTGTTTAAACAGAAACGATTGAAGCTTAAAAGGTCTAGTTTTTTTAGCTTGTTGCAAAATAATGTCTAACAAGGCTAATGTATCTAAATCTCCATTCAGGCCAGCAGCCTAATGTCTATGGATCTACAAAACGAAAGGTGTGACAGGCCAAGGGATAGTAGCATTAAGTAGTGACTAGTGACTTCGTGGTTATCTCAATTCTTTGAATTTGGACAGTTAAGTAGTAAAAAAGAAAGTAAGTTTAGATGGTACGGTACTCTCAACTTTTATAATGTTTAGTTTTTAAGTGAAAAAAATCATAAAGTTTCAGTGCTTTGAGCTGAACTATTTATGTAAATAGTTGTGAAATTTATGGACTCTCTCTCACCAGATAGCGATATCTTACGGGCATTAGCCATACAAGGCGGAGAAGAACACTGTTGGGGGCCGGAGGGCTTGGGGCGGAAATTTCGCAAAACTAGTCGCACAAAGTGGCTAGTCGCTAACTTTGCACTAAATTAGAATTGGAAAGAAAAACTGACTGACTTTTTGTGGTTTTTCATTCTAAACTGTAGCAATACTAATCTGGTAAGTTTGCTGCTTTGGAGTTTAATCAAAGTTTTGCAATTGAAAGAGTACTGCAGTTGAAGTTCAACAGAGAGATAAAGACAAAATTCATACACTTATGTGTAGTCTTACGTGGTTTCATACGTAAGTCATTTATTAAAGACAATGACTTTGTGAATTCATTAAATTAAATTCTTGTAATTTTAGAATATTTGATTCGATCAACAACCGACAAATAAAGATTAGTAAAGTTAACTTGATCAACTAAATGATCATGTAATTTAAAAATATTTGATCCGACAACTATCGACAATAAACCTTTCTCTTAGTAAGGTGACTTACTCAACGAGTTATCATGTAATTAAAAATATCCGTTAAAATGAATTAGTTATCAATTGGCTTACTAAATAAGATTTAGTAATTCAATCAATTCGACAATTAGTCAAACTTTTAACAATCCCACAACCATAAAAATAAATCCAAAACATAAATTCATAAAACATTAGGTATTTGTTGCAATATTTGAAATTACAAGTCCAGATTAGACGCATAAGTTAAACTCAAATACACAAAAATCCTACGGTAACTACAAATTGATTTGCTATAACTAGAATGACCTCCCATTGCCTAATTAATTTGGCTAGCCTTTTCAAGTATGGAATGACAAGAAAGTTATATGAAACTCGTAACATCATTACTACACTTCAAAATATATGTTATCCCTAAAAGAGAAATACAACCATTAAAATGTAAAATACATGTACGTACATGTAAATGTTGTATCTCTAAGTGCATGCAGTAGCTCTTCTGCTTATACTTAAGCTATCAATATTCATTGAGTTACGGTTGATAATAGAATTAATGAGGTTTGTTTCGGCGTAATATTGGATGTATGAGGTTCCCTTAAATATGGTTCTCTGGTTTCCACTTGAAAATATTGAACAGAATTGCGTATGAAACTCCTTTTCTTTGTAGTGCAAAATTCTCTCTCTCTCTCTCTCTCTCTCTCTCTCTCTCTCTATATATATATATATATATATATATATATATATATATATATATATGTGTGTGTGTGTGTGTGTCCGTGTGTGTGTCAATTGCACATTGCCCCTTAATGTTTGAGGTGTTTTGTGAAGTGTCCCATAACGTTTTAAAAAGAACACTTAGCTCCCTAACATTTGAAAAATTGCTAGAAGTTATGTGTTGAGTCTGTTGTCTGGTAAATATACAATGCAGTTGGAAATGTACAGGTTGCATTCATAAAGATCTATGAATTACATTATTTCCTAAAAGGAAAATGTTTTAAAATAGTCGTTATGACCGTTAGTCATTTCTTTCTTTAGTAGGAAGTTCAGTTGGTTAAGTTAGTTTTCACCCTATTCTGATACAGCTAGCTAAATAAATAAATAGAGTCTAAGTTAGATTAGGTCATTAGTAAAATTATATTTGTGAAAAGAGATTGCATATTCTCTCATCATGTATTCATAATCTTCATCTTCTTTGATTCAGTGAACATTCTTTTCTCATTTTTCATTCAATTCAATTTAATTCAATGATACAGGTTACAACAGTTATAAATTAAGAATAAAAGATACATCAAGATTCATTTTTTTCCTCAGTAATACCTGTATGATGAGAAATGAAATAATATTGCTTCATCAAATTCCCATATCATGATAAATTTGCAAGTTTAAATAAATTCTCCATGAGAAAAGTTATTCATGCAATTGGATCTCTCGTTGTAATGGATAACAATCCAGTTAAATATATATACTTCATTAATTTATTCTTGCTTTAAATCGAAGGAGATCTTTAACGAGTACAGAAAACCATAAGATTGATTAGCACTTCTTTTCTTCGGTGGAAGAAGAAGTGGTTCTTCCCTTTTGGCAGAAACAATTATTATGCACCCCTAATAACTAGGTAACTTCTATAACAATATAAGATGTGAAATATATATGAAATATAATTTTCTTTCAAACATAATTGTGTATGGCTATAAAAATCCTAAAAATATTCTTTTGCAACTTAAACTAAGATAAAATTTTATGTAGTGTGATCTCTCCTTCTAATTTCACAAATAATGTATAATTAATTAGTTAGATCTTTCTTTAGACTTAAGATAGATTCACATGAAATCACTAATATTAATAGGCATAATGCATGTCGCCTTACAGACACATAAATTAAAATACGTAACATACAAAATTAAAATTAAAAGCAGAAAAAAAAATTACATAAATCATCAAGGCATTGTTCCCAATGCCTGTTCATCCTGATCAGGGGGGTGCTGATTCAAATCAAAATCACGGACCACCCTAGGAGTTTGGTTTTCAGGCGCCCTTTCCCGTTCTTTCTTCGTGGGGCAAAATCGGGTGTGTGCCGCAAGACTTTGTTGCTTGGGAAAGGTCCTATTGCACCACTGGCATTCGTATTTGTCCATAAGAACTGCAGAAAGAAGAAAAAACACTCAAATAAACAAAATAAATTCAATTAGAATTGAAGCTCATGAAGCAAACCCTGATTCACATTGTAATAAAATAATTTGACTACCCCGTGGTGAACAAATTTTAAGAAGGAAAAACATTTACCTGTTTTGGGTAAAAGGAAGGCTGAAAAAGGAGTTAGTATCAATGATTTGGAGCAATGACTACAAGAAAAGCGATCGGAAAAGGTGTCAAAGAACTCTACAAGTACTCAGTGGTATAAATACCCATACGCATTGACTTTGAGGGTTGAAGACTTTGGATGGGCATTAACTACAACCAAACAGGCAAATGAAGATATATATTATGGCAAAAGTTTTGAGCACTTGTTTTAATTTACTTACTAACCATAAAGTTGTTTTGCTTTCGTGTACATATTCAACTAGTATGTATGTGTCTAAAATAGTATTTTTACACGTAATTGACCTATTAACTCTTGTCTGAGAAAAAGGAAAGAATAAAATTTATCAATTTCCTTTTTCAACCTAATTTGAAATGTCAAATGCAAAAACACAAAAAGGAAAAAAAATACACAGTACACCTAAATTACACATTCCACTTAAGCATACAATACACCACGAACACAAAAAGAAAAAAATACACACGACACCTAATTACCTAAAAAGCTGACAATACACCTAAATCACGTAAAAAAACAAACGATACACCTATATCACCTAAAAAACTATACTATACCTAAATCACCTAAAAATAATGTACCACTTAAATCCCCTAAAAAACACAGACTACATTAATTTACCTAAAGGACCCACAAAAACACAGTAAAATAACCTAAGAAAATAATATACTATACCTAATTTACCTGAAAAATTAAGCACGACAAGCACTACACCTGAAACACTCATTTATCTAAAACACGCATGCACTTCACTCCTACCTACCCTATACACTCATATTCCACTCCACTCCACCCCTACCCTACTGGTTTTCAACCTAGATATCAATATATACATAGTTCTTTTTCGAGATGATTTATATATCGAAATGTAGTAATGTTGTAATGGATTTCATATTAATTTCGAAATTGGTGTCATTTATTATTTGCAAAAAATAGCGAAATTAACTAGGTAATGTGAGGTCGTTTGGTTATATTCGTACTTAGTTCAGGAATTTTGTGTATTTAGGTTTAAAGTTTAACTTGTGAATCGTATTTAGACTCTGGTTAAAATTGTAAGAACAGTATTTTAATAAATTTTTAATCACCAAAACAAATACACATCGTTTTATGATGCCTTTGATTCTAAGCAAGAATCTGTCTAAAAAATCAAAGTTCCTTTGCAGGTTTTGTGGTTTGAGTATTTCTTAATGCACGTAGCGCATGTTTATATTATTGTTGGATTTTTTAATGCATTTGTTGAAGTGTTTGAATTACCTAAATCTTACTTAATTGTGTCATCGGATGTTTGCATTTGTTAAAGTTAAAATCACATTTTGACTTAAACTAATCTGTTTGGGGTGTTTGCAGATCTAACTTCGACAGTTTGAAAACTATTTTTAAGTCAAAAATCATCACTATATTGAAGCTAGTAAAGATGTGCTTCTTATGGTATAATTTTTTTTAAAAATAAAATAAAATTTTCTTATCTAATCAAGATCCTTATATTTTATTATCATATAACACAATATTTCTAATAAATTAAAATGTTAATACTAATGAGCATGGAGTCTTCACACTATAACAAATAATCTTATTACTCTAGATTTGATTTATGAGTTTTTTCTTAATGATACGCATTTTTTTATCATTTTGAGGATAGTAATATATTTAATAATTTCAAATTGAGTTTTCACATAGATACCTATAAAAATAAGTTTATTTTTATATATTTTAATAATATAATATTTTAGTGTACTTCAATTATCAAAGTTATGTTACCGTAAATTTGGTACTATAACAATCTACCAAAGTTATGTTACCAGCATATTTATGATTTTTTTTTTTTTTATAACTTTGCATTGCTTCAATTTTTTAAAGTTGTAACTATTTAATTATGGTAATAAACTAGATGTTGGTAACATATAACTTATGGTTAATATAGTCAAAATATAATGAAAAATCTGTTGAATCACTTTTCCTTGAAAACACTCTACCACGAAATTTAGCTTTTAGATTTTTTTTTTTCAAACACCTTCAACTTTTGACTAAAAAAAGTAGTTCTTTGAGCTTTAACTTAAATAATGGACTTCTGCTTTTTGAGATAAAGAGCTACTCCTCTTTTGGCGCTTAACTGGAACTGCAAAATCTTTTATTTGGGAGCGCAAAATTTCAGCAATTTGGCATAAATTAAAATTTAGACATCTTTATTTGGTCTATTCTGCCAAGAACCGTAGTCGATCTGGCATTGTTCCTTTTTCTGGACGTCCCTTTAATTATCTTTTGAGAAGCAAAAGCTTTTTAAATATATGAAAGCTCTGATTCATAAATGAATAAATAAAATAATTACTTTCAAAAATAATATGTCAAAATGTCAATGCAAAGATTAAAACGAAAATGTGCTATAGTCCAACATTTTAACGCACGCTTTCAGCTATTATATTGATGATGGGGTGTAACTAACGATACTAAGTAATTACCAAAAAATTAAACATAACGATCTTGAATTGTCCGTGGCTCTGTGCCTCTAATCACCTGAAATGCTCACATCACGGTACAAATCCCAAATTCAGTTTGAACCAACCACATTCATCCACGTCAACAGACTTTCAGGGGGTAACAGAATTTTTGGTACACCAAAAACTCAGACGTTAGCACCCGAAATTTCAGTGCTACGATGAATCTAATATCTAAGTGAGATATATAATAAAAATATTAATTTTTCACCTAAAGGTCCACAAAGTTCAAAACATGTGGGTCAGAAAATCAGCCCAACGCTGAGGTGGCACACACATCTTTATTAGTTAATATATTTAATACTCACTCACCTAAGTAACATCAAAATTATTTCATTTGGCTTTTTGACAGCAAAGATTTTTGCAGCACATTATTCAAAGCATTAAAATGACCTCCCAGATGATGAACAAGGCGGAGAAAACGTTGTTTGGGACTGGTGATGATGAACTGAGAATGAAGGTGCAAATCACTCAAGAAAAGGTTAAAAAGAACTCCTTTTTAATTAACAAATAGTGACATATACATGTGTTTGTGTGTTTCATGATGTTTTTAAGGTTCTTGTGAAGTTTAAGAAAGATCCCATATGCCAAAAACACGGAAAAGATCGATCCGTGGGTTCATTTTACAGAGTTCACACTTGTTTGTTGATTTCACTTGCCTCGTTATCATAACTTGTATCATCAAAATGAAAAGACTAGTCCTTTAAGATTTGAAGAAGTTTAGTTGTATTTTGATTGGTTGTTTTGTTTGTTTTTTGGCTTTAAAATAAAAAATAATTGTGTAATTAGAAGTTTATATGAATTCTTTAGGCCCCTCCCCAGGGAATCAACCTAAAACCTTTTTGTTGTTTTGAAAACCTGCCCGAAACCCTCTTGTAGTTTGTTAATTGTCTGAAACTCTTTTGCAGTTTCATAAATTCAGCACAAAATCCTTTTTTTATGAAACCACAAAGGGGTTTTGTACAAAGTTTATGAAACCACAGGGTTTTTTTTTTGTAAGTTAGGAGATTTTATGCAGAATTAATTAAATCACAAGGGTTTCTGACAATTATCAAACCATAAGGGAGTTTCGTGCAGGTTTCTGAAACCAAAGGGGATTTCATGCATTTTCCCCTGCCTCTGAAAGTATAGATCTTTTATTTCTTTTTTGGTGAAAACGGAGGTTTGTTTCTCAAAAGTTCTGAATCCACTGGCCTATTTCCAAATATGTAATGCCAAATATATACATTACAGCTTGAATTGAATATTTCTTTTTAAGAGAATCAAACATGTGACATGTAATTCTGGTGATAATGATAGCTGATTTTGTTCTTACATGTAACTACATGAAAAAAAAATCATATTAAAAATATATTTTCTGATTGACCATTTCCTTTTTGAGAATGAAATACATAAAAAGTTGGAGAGATATATAATTCTAAAGTATGCGGCAATTCGTATGTCAATGTTAGATTTATGACACATATATCTAAAGTGTGTTGGATTTTTTACATTAATATCAAACAATTTCCTTCTTGAAGCCGTGCATTAACTAAAAAAGACTTGTCGGCTTTTGATCGATAGTTACATTATTACATGTGGCGTAAATGTAAAGGGCCTAAAGGCAGATCATCTAGATATATGTATCTTATGTGTGGTGGGATCCTTTTTTTTTTTTTTACATTTATTATAAGTGGAGTAAATATAAAGCCGGATCATCTAGATATATATGTATATAATGTGTGTCGGAATTTTTCTTTTGCATTTATTACATGTGACCTAAATGTAAAGCTGGATCAGCTAAATATATGTAACTAATGTGAGATAAGATCTTGTTTTACATTCATTACACGTGGCGTAGACGTAAAGGCAACTCATTGTTTGCGCAAAAGATTTGGAATTCTTTCCCTTGTTCCATTTATGCACTAATTTTGGTAATTATTTCTTTGTGCATTACTGGAAGAATATGCTGGTATTAGGATATTAAATTCTTTCTATAATGATAGTGGCTACAACTTATGGGACTTGGGATTCTTAAAATTTTAGAACCAAGAAGCAGGAGAAGTCTCTGAAACAAAGCCACAAAAGGACCAAAATCCAGGTAAGGCAAAGGAATCTCAGAACACCATCGACGAAGATGGAGATGTTGCAATGACTGAAAGCGACGCAATACATCCACAGCAGCAGACGGCTCTAAAGAAGCCAAACGAGATCCTTCCTTGCCCCCGTTGTAATAGTATGAGCACCAAGTTCTGCTACTACAATAACTATAATGTAAATCAGCCTCGCCACTTTTGTAGGGATTGCAAGAGGCACTGGACTGCTGGGGGCACGCTGAGATACGTTCCTGTGGGGGGTGGTCGACCCAAGGACAGGAATCACCGTCTACTCATAATCTCGGAAGCCCTCCGTACGGCCAGCATTGATGCTCGTAGTAAACTTCAGAATGGGGCGGTCCTGCCTTTCGGTCCTAACTCCGACTCCATGGCTTCGGTTTTAAATCCTTCAAAACAAAGAGTATCAGAGTGGGTGAAAAGTGATTGCTTTATTAGAAGAACATTGGAGGATAAGGATGATGACGTTTTTCTCGGATCTTCGGCCACCACATCAAATTTGGTCGAGAATGGAGAGCAATACGGGCTCCAACATCCGACCTCACAAAATATGAATGTCGTTCCCCAGCCTTATCTATGGAACCCTACTGTTCCTCTGCCATTCTTCCCTCCAGTTTGTGGCATGCCTAATGCATGGACCAACAACCCTTGGATTTCTTCTACTTCAAATCCAAACTCACTACTTAGAAAACATTCAAGAAACGGTGAACCGATTCAACCAAAGAAGAACTCAGAAAGCACGATCGTCGTTCCAAAAGCATTGAGAATCAGCAATCCTGAGGAAGCTGCCAAGAGTTCTATATGGTCTTCGCTGGGGATCAAGTTTGAATCCAGAAGTAGGGATGGTCTTTTTAAGTCAATGCAGCCCAAAGTTGATGAGGAAAATGAGAGGGCGACTGCCCCGGCCTCACAAGCATTGACTGCGAACCCTGCAGCGTTGTCTCGCTTTGTTAGTTTTCAGGAGAGGGCATGAAGGCAGCACTGCGTTTAAGCTCAATGTGACAATCTTTTAAACGTTTTTCTGCTGCATATTGAGTTTTTCGTCAAACACAGTACAAACTACAGTCACAGTTTTTACCTTTCTCTTTGCTTTTTGTCATTGACAAGTGACAGTACTTTTTTTTAGAACATTACTGATGGAAGGGGACATATTTTTCCTTTTATTTTTTTGTTCCAGTGTGCCCTCTGTATTGATTTCTAATGCTTCAAAAAGTAGCGGTAATTTGGGATTTTGTGGAACATGAATAGAGTACAAAGATTGAACTTCGGGCTTTTAGTGCAGTAGTTTAATGGCTAGTGGATTTCACACACTTGAGTTACTTCAATAATGCCAGAACAAGGCCAAGTAACTGCTCTTTTCAAAAGAGGCTGAGTGCCTAATTGCCTACAAATGTGGACTTACTGTATATTTCTTCTCATAATTATTTCTTGGTCATTCAGACTATTTGAATTTCGAGATCGTTTAAATACTGATTCGGCGATTAGCTTTCTTCGATTATTTTCTGCAGATGTGATGAAATCAAGTCAGAATTAATCTGATGAAATGGAGCTTATATCATTTACTGCTTTAGCAATGAACCACATTTAGAGATTTCGTAATGCTATTGTGCATATTGATGGGAAAGTTCAGTTTTGAGGCCTGATGCTCGATGCTAGTAAAGATGTCAGATATCATTTATTGGGAAAGATTGCCCGGTGTTTATTAATATGTCCTCAAGTTAGGAAAGCTCCTGGCGGAAACAAAGAAAGGCAGCGATTAAAGTTATTTTTGAAAGGTCTTTCGAGCATTCATTCTCGACTTGAGGCTCATTCTGGAGAGATCTTAAAGGATTAGTGATTCTCACACACACTAAATTTTTTCCATGTTTGACCTTGTTATGGCCGAAGCCCGAGCAGTCTTGGAAGCTACGGTTTTTCGTTAATGAATTCAAACGGGATAGTGCAATTTTTGAGTTCAGCTAATCTTGAAGTGATAATTAACCAGATTGTCTTTTGCACTTAATTGGAACTCCAAATCTTCTATTTGGAGATGCGTAAATATTGAGCTCGGTGACCTAAATGGAAATTTAGACATCTTTCTAGATGAAACAATGTGGTGAGTCATATAGTTGTTTATTTCATTCATCAAATTGTAATCTGAATCCAGGGAGATTCTTCAGCCTTACCTCTCTTCGAACGTTCATCTTTTTTAATCGATTGCACGTTCGTTTCTTTTCATTCGAGCTCAATTCTATTTCGATCCAATTCAATTGTTCATTATGGTACCTTTTGATCAATTGTTTGCATCTTCCACTGTGGCTATTCATCTGAATCTGTAATTTGAATTTAAAAACAAATTTCTTCAATTTCAGTTTGCAATCTCTAAAAATGAATCATGTTGCTTCAACTAGAATTTTGTACAAAATTATATTCAAGACTCTTCTTTTGTTTTCTTTCTTCATAGTCATGATTTCACTGACCAATCCATAGTTGCTGATGTGTTTAATGACACGAATTATATCTCATGGTGTGAACGAGTTGAAATGGCATTGAATGTTAAAAATAAAATTCGATTTACTGATGGATCTTTGCCGATTCCACCAGGAGAAGATCAGATCCTCCATGTTTGTTGGACAAGAGCCAATAGTTTGGTGTTATGTTGGTTGGTGATCTCTGGTATGAACGGTTGCACCAAAGTTTATTATATTTCACATCTGCTCTTGATCGAGGGGATGAGTTGAAGACTCGTTATGATCGATCAGATGGACCGCGAGTATATCAGCTTCAAAGGCCTTTGTCAACTATTTTTCAAGGAAGTTATAATAAATTTCGAATTATATGGGAATGGGATGAGTTTCTGAGTCCAAGACTTGTGGTTGCCTACACTTGTGTATTGTGTTTTTGCAACGTGAATAAAACCATGGTTGATCTACAATAATATGATTGCGGTTTGAAATTTCTTATAGTCGGATCTTGTTGATTAGTGATCTGGGCAGCCTTTCCAGAATTTATTCCATGCTCTTGTAGGAGTCCATATACAAAGTCAGGTTGGAATTATACTTAGAGAGACTCGACTATTTTGATACATTTTCTCTAATAGCTGAGTTAACCACTATGAGAATCATTATAGCTTTAGTAGCGTCCAATAATTAGGACCTTAAACAACTTATGATAATAATGTTTTTCTTACATGGTGACCTTGATGAAATGATTTATATGAA
This sequence comes from Misopates orontium, assembly GCA_946800315.1. Classification (NCBI taxonomy): domain Eukaryota; kingdom Viridiplantae; phylum Streptophyta; class Magnoliopsida; order Lamiales; family Plantaginaceae; genus Misopates; species Misopates orontium. The sequence continues at coordinate 16,420,960 of OX326950.1, read as the reverse complement.
ACCACCCCTTAGTTACACCACACCCAATGACACTAAAGTATGTCTTTAAAAGAAATAGTTTTTATGGTTTAAAGCAAGTTTTTAGAAAATGGTTTAACAAGCTTACATCATGTCTTTTGATGCGTGGTTACGCTTAAATGGTGAGAGATTCGTCATTGTTTATCAAAATTAATGGGACTAACTTTACAGTTTCTTGTGTTGAGCAGATTACAATATCTTAATAGGTAATGATCTTCAAGAAATTCTAGTGATAAAGCTACAATTAGACAACAAGTTCACTATAAAAGATCTTGAAAACCTTAAATAATTCGCAGACAATGAAGTAGCTCGAAGTAAACATGGGATCACTTTGTGTCAGATAAAGTATACAATTGATATCCTGAATGAGTTATGATGCTTAGGAAGCAAGCCCAACCGTGTTTCAATCGAATTCCGACTTAAAGTAGTTTTTTGAGCATTAATTTAAATAATGGACTTCTGCTTTTTGAGATAAAGAGTTACTTTGCGCTTAACTGGAACTGAAAAATCTTTTATTTTGGAGCGGAAAATATCAGCATGTTGGCATAAATCAAAATTTAGACATCTTTATAGAGCACACAATATGGCGGGTCATAATTTGGCCTATTCTGCCAAGAACCATGGTTCCTTTTTCTGAACTTCCTTTAACTTATCTTTTGGGAAGTAAAACCTTTTTAATTATATGAAAGCTCTGACATAAATAAATAAATAAATAAAATAATTACTATAAAAAATAATATGTAGAAAGTCAATGCAAAAGTAAAAACAAAAGTGTGCTATAGTCCAACATTTTCTTTTAACGCACATTTTGAACTACTACATTAATGACGTGATATAACTAACGATCCTAGATAATTAAAATAAAAAAAAATAAAAAATAACGATATTGAATTCTCCGCGGCTGCATGCCTCTAATCACCTGAAATGTCTCACCTCACAGTATAAATCCTAAATTCAGTTCGAACCACCACATTCATCCACGTCAACAGACAGTCAGGGGGTAACCGAATTTTTGCTAAACCAAAAACTCAGACATTAGCCCCCAAAACTTCTATGGTATAATGAATCTAATATTCAAGTGAGATATATATTAAAAATGTTATGGCCCTGTTTGGATGTATTTTCGTTTGTTTGGTTGTTTCAAATTTTGGTTTCAATTTTTGAATATTTTTTTGAAAAATGAGTAGAACATTTGAAATATAGTTTGGATGTAGTTTGAGTGTTGGGAATCTAGGGAGAGAAATAGATATATAGGTGGCAATTGTAAAATCAATGCATGATAGATGATTGGCAAATAATATAGAGATAATTACTTCTACGCCCCCGTGGTTTGGTGTAGTTACAAAAACCTCTACTAAGGTTTGGAAAATTGAGATGACCTCCCCTCAGTTTCACACACATCTTACAATAAGGTCCAACCAAAATGAAACCTATTAATGTCAGCACAAAATTATGTTAGACTTCTTGGACTATTTTACTTTTAACTTGGACAATTTCTTTTTTACTAAACTTCTCTTTTATAACAAGGGTTGTACATGAATATTGAATAAATTACATGGATTGTTGTAACAACAGATTTCGAGTCCTTAAAAATAAAAGACAAGAAAAATTAGTACAAATAAACTTAATATGAATTTAAAAAATTTAGAGTTACAATCTCTAATATTCCCCTGATTCAATCCTTCATTAAGTTGACTTGAACTTGAAAAACTTTAATTCGAGGGCGTGAGAGCTTGATCTCGAATCAAAGAGAGAATTTCTTTAATCTTCGCGACGAACAATTTGAATCTTTGGATGAACGCCTTTGAAGATGATGAACTTGGGAGAGAGGATTTGAAGAACTTCTTTACTCCAAGAATGTTTGAGTTTTTGTTGTTTTTGTTGTGATTTTTCTTCTTGGTGAAGACCCCTATTTATAGTGTTGGAAGAAGAATCTTCTGATGAGATGAATGGTTGAAATCGTTTCTCCAATATGGAAGGCATAATTTGAGGAAATCCTTCTTTCCATGATGAAAGATAGTTTCCTTCTTTTGAGATTTGATGACTAGACCTTCCATCCTTTGAGATTTTGATGACTAGACCTTCCATCCTTCGAGATTTTGATGACTAGACCTTCCATCATTTGAGATTTTGGTGACTAGACTTTCCATCTCTTGAGATTTTGGTGAGTAGACTTTCCGTCTTTTGAGATTTGATGAGTAGACTTTCCATCTTTTGAGATTTGATGAATAGACTTTCCATCTTTTGAGATTTGATGAATAGACTTTCCATCTTTTGAGATATGATGAATAGACTTTCCATCTTTAGAATATTGGAGTTTTATGGAATATTTATTTTCTTCCAATTGCACACATTTAATTATTTAATAAAATAAATGTGTCTACAAATTGCCCCCTCGAGACTTGTTCACAAACGTGTTGAAGACGCGGCATTGAGTGAATAAGTCTCGATCATTTTTCCTTTCCAATTGCTCAAGCATGAGTTTATTATTTCGAGCTTGAAACAATAGTTTGTGGGCTCGTCTCAAAATGCATGGCATGTGTGTTTCAACTTTCATTTGTGTCAACTTTTAGGAGACATTTCTTTTTTCAAAGACATGACCGAGTTTCGAATTGACTTCCAGCATCCATGAGTAATTTGTAGTTTAGACTCATGCATCAAGGAGCATTTGATTTGAGAACTTGTAGACCTTTTGGCTCATGTCTAGGAGACTTGAAGACTTGAGAATTTGTAGACATTTTTTACTCGTGTCTAGGAGACTTGAAGACTTGAGAATTTGTAGACATTTTTTACTCGTGTCTAGGAGACTTGAAGACTTGGAGAATTTGTAGACATTTTTCACTCGTGTCCAAGATATTTGAAGACTTGGAGAATTTGTTGAACAATTTCAACTCTTGTCAAGGAGCCTTGATTTGATTTTTTTATTTTTTTTTTTTGAATTTGTAAACAGTTTTTACTCATGTTTTGGAGTTCGTGACTTAAATATTTGTAGACAGTTTTATCTCTTGTCAAGGAGTCTTGATTTGATTTTGAATTTGGAAACAGTTTATACTCGTGTTAAGGAGTTCATGACTTGAATATTTGTAGATAGTTTTATCTCTTGTCAAGGAGTCTTGATTTGATTTTGAATTTGGAAACAGTTTATACTCGTGTTAAGGAGTTTATGCCTTGAATATTTGTAGACAGTTTTATCTCTTGTCAAGGAGTCTTGATTTGATTTTGAATTTGGAAACAGTTTATACTCGTGTTAAGGAGTTTATGCCTTGAATATTTGTAGACAGTTTTATCTCTTGTCAAGGAGTCTTGATTTGATTTTGAATTTGGAAACAGTTTATACTCGTGTTAAGGAGTCTTTGATTTGAATATTTGCAGACAGTTTTATCTCTTGTCAAGGAGTCTTGATTTGATTTTGAATTTGGAAACAGTTTATACTCGTGTTAAGGAGTTTATGCCTTGAATATTTGTAGACAGTTTTATCTCTTGTCAAGGAGTCTTGATTTGATTTTGAATTTGGAAACAGTTTATACTCGTGTTAAGGAGTTTATGCCTTGAATATTTGTAGACAGTTTTATCTCTTGTCAAGGAGTCTTGATTTGATTTTGAATTTGGAAACAGTTTATACTCGTGTTAAGGAGTTTATGCCTTGAATATTTGTAGACAGTTTTATCTCTTGTCAAGGAGTCTTGATTTGATTTTGAATTTGGAAACAGTTTATACTCGTGTTAAGGAGTTTATGCCTTGAATATTTGTAGACAGTTTTATCTCTTGTCAAGGAGTCTTGATTTGATTTTGAATTTGGAAACAGTTTATACTCGTGTTAAGGAGTCTTTGATTTGAATATTTGCAGACAGTTTTATCTCTTGTCAAGGAGTCTTGAATTGATTTTGAATTTGTAAACAGTTTATACTCGTGTTAAGGAGTTTATTGACAGTTATTCTCTTATCAAGGAGGGCATGAAGAGATCTTAATTTGAAGATTCTAGACAGTTTAAGCTTGTATCTAGGAGCATATCAAATATGACACTTCATCTTCTTCAAGTTTATCTTCATTTTGATCTTTATTTTGATCTTCATTGTCTTCTTCAATATCAGAGGTTGAAGAATCACGAGCATGGAACATATATTCTTCATCATCAGAGTTAATATTCATCTCGATGGTATGCGCTCGAGTTGCTAATTCTTCAAAAGTTTTTGGCTTGATTGCTTGAAGAATATAGGAGAGGTTCCAATGCATTCCTTGAGTGCATATTTCAATGGCTGAAATTTCAGAGAGCCTTTCTTTGCAACTTAGAGATAAATTTCTCCATCTATTGATGTACTCAACAACAGGCTCATCTTCTTGTTGATATGAGTTAGCAAGTTCAATCATGCTAACAGTACGGCGAGTGCTATAAAAGCGATTGAGGAACTTGATTTGAAAATCTTTCCAGTTGTCAATTGAATTTGGCTCGAGATCAGTGTACCAGTCGAAAGCAAAACCTTCTAAGGACCGAACAAATTGTTTGATAAGAAGATCTCCATCAGTTCCAGCACTATTGCACGTCTCGATGAAGTGAGCGACATGTTGTCTTGGATCTCCGCTACCATCAAATCTTTGAAACTTTGGAGGTTGATAGTTTTCTGGCATTTGTAATTGCTCGATCCTTTGAGTGTATGGCTTGATGTAAGATTTGAATGTTGAAGGTTGAGCTTTGTAATCTTCTGCAACTGCTTCAATGAAATCTTTCAATTGATTGGCAGAGATGAGACTTTGAGTGGAGACTTGAATTTCTTTGGTTGAGGCTTTAGAATTTTCTCCAACTTCAATTTTTTGATGGCATGGATCATGAATTGATCGTTGTTCTTCAGGAGACTTTGGTGCATGGATCATAAATTGATCGTTGTTTTTCAGGAGTTCTGACTTTTGGGGATGGCATGAGACTTGAACTTCTTGGATTGACGAATGTTCTGCAATCTGAACTTTGTCAATAATTTTTTCAGCGTCTTGATCAGCACTTGTTTTGGCCTCCATCTTTTGGAAAAGATAATTCAGACGCTCTTCACGTTTGTGGACTTGTTTGGTGAAGTTTTCAACGGCTTTGGTCAGTGCATCAATTTGCTTTTGCAATGAAGATGGTTGAGTCTCATGTCTTGCCCCCGTTGACTTCTCCATTGTTGAGCAAAAGTTGGCTTCTTGAGACTTCAAATTTGAACTTGAAGGAAAGAGATGAGAGGTAGAGATTGTCCCACTGGGCGTGCCAAATTTGTAACAACAGATTTCGAGTCCTTAAAAATAAAAGACAAGAAAAATTAGTACAAATAAACTTAATATGAATTTAAAAAATTTAGAGTTACAATCTCTAATATTCCCCTGATTCAATCCTTCATTAAGTTGACTTGAACTTGAAAAACTTTAATTCGAGGGCGTGAGAGCTTGATCTCGAATCAAAGAGAGAATTTCTTTAATCTTCGCGACGAACAATTTGAATCTTTGGATGAACGCCTTTGAAGATGATGAACTTGGGAGAGAGGATTTGAAGAACTTCTTTACTCCAAGAATGTTTGAGTTTTTGTTGTTTTTGTTGTGATTTTTCTTCTTGGTGAAGACCCCTATTTATAGTGTTGGAAGAAGAATCTTCTGATGAGATGAATGGTTGAAATCGTTTCTCCAATATGGAAGGCATAATTTGAGGAAATCCTTCTTTCCATGATGAAAGATAGTTTCCTTCTTTTGAGATTTGATGACTAGACCTTCCATCCTTTGAGATTTTGATGACTAGACCTTCCATCCTTCGAGATTTTGATGACTAGACCTTCCATCATTTGAGATTTTGGTGACTAGACTTTCCATCTCTTGAGATTTTGGTGAGTAGACTTTCCGTCTTTTGAGATTTGATGAGTAGACTTTCCATCTTTTGAGATTTGATGAATAGACTTTCCATCTTTTGAGATTTGATGAATAGACTTTCCATCTTTTGAGATATGATGAATAGACTTTCCATCTTTAGAATATTGGAGTTTTATGGAATATTTATTTTCTTCCAATTGCACACATTTAATTATTTAATAAAATAAATGTGTCTACAATTGTATATTTAATATTACAGTTGACAAATGTTTATAAAAGCTCAAAATACTTTTGCCCTTCTGTTTATTTATTAGTTACTATCAAAAGATATTTATCTTGACAGTTTCATTTCCAAGTCCCCGTTAAACTTTTTTTCTCAATTTTTCAAATTATACATTTTGTTTAAATTAAAAATATGAAGAAGAAATCATATTTAAACTTTGCGTCATTGATTTTCTTGTTTTAAAGGAAATTTGATGATTATGTTTCACTACTAAATTTCAAGATAAATTTATTTGAGTTTAAAATTATTTCTATTCAGATTTAATATCTAAAACTAAATTAATAAATAAAAAAGGCAAGAGTCGTATTCTTCTTCCCCGATCCCACCCCCCCTCTCACACCCCTTCCGCCGGTAATTCCAAAATGGCTCCGCTCTGCTCAAACCCCTCTCAGCACTACACACTTCCTCTCTACAATCTCAATCCACATAAGAGAATCTTGCGAATCTTGTCGAGATCTTTGCCTTACCAATGTTCTAAAAACATTTCAAGCTTGCATAATGGCTACAATGTGTGAAAGTATTCTTCCCTTTTACTTCCTTTCAACAAAAAAATTAATTATATTTGTCTCCGTAATAATGAAAATTATAGAAAGCTAGCCATTTATACAGATATTTGATAAAAATCTCTTGATTCCCAATTAAGATGCACAAACAAATGTTAGTATAATTTAATTTTCAAAGTATTACTTTTAAAATTGTATTATTTTCAAAGAACATACGTTTTAAATTATCATTCGCATATAAAATATAAATGGTCCGTTTAATTTTATAATGCAAAGTACCCAATAGTTTCCTGTTGATGTATTAATCATATCATACATATTAGTTGGAAAATGACAATTTTGTCTTTTCAATTTTTCTTTTCTGAGTCTCTTAAAAAATACTTTTTATTATTCTAATGAAGGGCATTTGGAGCAATATAACAATTCTAGTTATCTTTTTTGACGGTTGTTAGTGTAATTGTAATGTTTCGAACCCCAAGGGAGATATCTGTAACTACACCAAACTTCATAGGGTGTTGATGTAATTGTCACAATTATATATGAATTAAGTAGCAAATGTTCAATAATTAGGAATTGTTATATTTATTATTTGATGAAATTTTAAGAAAATGTATTTATAATGTTAATTATTACATTTATACCATAAAAGTACTAATCTATTGTTATCTTGAATGCTATAATAATTAAAAGTGTTTAATAATATGTTCTCTATTTTGCATTTATATATATTTATTCTAAGCTTTTACAAGTGCTTGATGACTTACATTAACAAATCTAAAATGTAGTCCTATTATTAAAAAAACTGATATTTTAACTGTACTTTACAATTACTTCATATTTATAATACAAAAGTTTTAATATTGTAAGTGTACATTTTACTAATTAAGAAGTTATATTATAATTAATGAGGAGAGAGAGAGAGAGGTGCAGTACATTTTGTTGATTCATAAGTTATAATTATAATTAATGAGGAGAGAGAGAGAGAGAGAGAGAGAGAGAGAGTAGGCACGGATGTGATTGGAATATGACTTATTACATTTCTAGATATGATTTATTACACTTCCTAATATAGGTAATAGGTGTTGCACTTTTCAATTTTTTGGGCCAAATTAAATTAGACCAAAATTTGAAAAGTGTTCCAACTGATAATTAAGCTACCAAACTTTGAAAATTATGGGGCAAAATTGATCCAAACAAGCCTTATATTTTCATTTAAAGTTCCACAAAGTTCAAAACTTGTGGGGTCAGAAAATCAACCCAACGCTGAGGTGGCACACACATCTTTATTAGTTAATATATTTAATACTCACTCACTTAAGTGACATCAAAATCATTGCATTTGGCTTTTTGACATCAAAGATTTTTGCAGTTCACTATTCGAAGCAATAAAATGACGTCCAAGATGATGAATGAGGCGGAGATACCGTTGCTTGGCACTGGTAATGATGAATTGAGAATGAAGGTGCAAATCACTCGAGAGGTTAAAAAGAACTCCTTTTAATTAACTTCTAGTGACATATACACGTGTTTGTGTGTTTTGTTATTTTTAAGGTTCTTGTGAAGTTTAAGAAAGATTCCATATGCCAAAAACACTAAAAAAATTGATCCATGCGTTCATTTTATAGAGTTCACAGTTGTTTGTTGATTTCAGTTGCCTCATCATAACTTGTATCATCAAAATGAAAAGACTAGTCCTTTAAGATTTGAAGCAAATCTGAAGTTTGATTGTGTTTTGATTGGTTGTTTTGTTTGTTTTTTGGCTTTAAAATAAAAAATAATTGTGTAATTAGAAGTTTATATTAATTCTTTAGGCCCCTCCCCCAGGGAATCAACCTAAAACTTTTTTGTTGTTTTGAAAATTTGCACGAAACCCTCCTGTGGTTTGTTAGTTGTCTAAAACTCACTTGTGGTTTCATAAACTCTGCACAAAATTCTTTTTTTATGAAACCACAAAGGGGTTTTGTGAAAAAATTATGAAACCAAATGGTTCTTTTTTTTTTTTTTTTTTTTTTTTTGCAAATTAGGGGATTTTATGCACAGTTTATGGAACCACAAGGGTTTCTACACAATTATCAAACCATAAGGGGGTTTCGTGCAGGTTTTGGAAACCAATGGGGTTTTTATGCATTTTCCCCTGCCTCTAAAAGTATAGATCTTTTATTTCTCTTTTGGTGAAAATGGAGGTTTGTTTCTCAAAAGTTCTGAATCCACTGGCCTATTTCCTAATATATACATTACAGCTCCTAGATTATGTTCTTTTGAATTGGATATTTCTTTTTTTGAAGAGAATCAAACATGTGACATGTAATTTTGGTGAATAATGATAGCAGATTTTGTTCTTACATGTAACTACATTAAAAGAATTCATATTAAAAATATATTTTCTGATTGACCATTTCCTTTTTGAGTATGAAATATATAAAAAGTTGGAGAGATATGTAATTCTAAAGTATGCGGCAATTCGTATGTCAATGTCAGATTTATGACATGTATATCTAAAGTTTGTTGGATTCTTTGCATTAGGATCAAACGATTTCCTTTTTGAAGCATGCATTAACTAAAAAAGACTTGTCGGCTTTTGATCCATAGTTAGATTATTGCATGTGGCGTAAATGTAAAGGGCCTAAAGGCGGATCAACTAGATATATATATATATATATATATATATATATATATATATATATATATATATATATATATATATATATATATATATATCTTATGTGTGGTGGGATCTTCTTTGTTTTTTTTTTTTTTACATTTATTGAAAGTGGCAAAACGTAAAGCCGGATCATCTAGATATATGTATATAATGTGTGTCGGGATTTTTCTTTTGCATTTATTACACTTGACCTAAATGTAAAGCTGGATCAGCTAAATAGATCTAACTAATTGAGATGGGATCTTGTTTTCCATACATTATACGTGGTGTAGACGTAAAGGCGACTCATTGTTTGTGCAAAAGATTTGGAATTCTTTCCCTTGTTCCATTTATGCACTAAGTTTGGTAATTACTTCTTTGTGCATTACTGGTAGAATAGGTTGGTATTAGAACATGTAGGATACTAAATTCTTTCTACAATGATAGTGCTACAACTTATGAGACTTGTGATTTTTAAAATTTTAGAACCAAGAAGCAGGAGAAGTCTCTGAAACAAAGCCACAAAAGGGCCAAAATCCAGGCGAGGCAGAGAAATCTCATAACACCATCGACGAAGATGGAGATGTTGCAATGACTGGAAGCGACGCAATAAATCCAAAGCAGCAGAAGGCTCTAAAGAAGCCAGACGAGATCCTTCCTTGCCCCCGTTGTAATAGCATGAAGACCAGGTTCTGCTACCACAACAACTATAACGTAAATCAGCCTCGCCATTTCTGTAGGGATTGCAAGAGGTACTGGACTGCCGGGGGCAGGCTGAGATACGTTCCTGTGGGGGCTGGTCGCCCCAAGGACAAGAATCGCCATCTACACATAATCTCTGAAGCCCTCCACAAGGCCAACATTGATGCTCGTAGTGGATTTCAGAACAGGGCATTTAAAACGAATGAGGCGGTCCTGTCTTTCGGTCATAACTCCGAGTCCATGGCTTCAATTTTAAATCCTTCAAGACAAAGAGTATCAGACTGGGTTAAAAGTGGTTCCTTTATTAGAAGAAAATTGGACAATAAGGATTTCGGTTCTCTTGGATCTTCGGCCACGACTTCAAATTTGGTCGAGAATGGAGAGCAATACGGGCTCCAACATCCGACCTCGCAAAATATGAATGTCGTTCCCCGCCCTTATCTGTGGAACCCTACTGTTCCTCTGCCATTCTTCCCACCAGTTTGTGGCATGCCTAATGCATGGACCAACAACCCTTGGATTTCTTCTACTTCAAATCCAAACTCACTACTTGGAAAACATTCAAGAAACGGTGAACCTATTCAACCAAAGAAAAATTCAGATAGCTCGATCGTGGTTCCAAAAGCATTGAGAATCAGCAATCCTGAGGAAGCTGCCAAGAGTTCTATATGGTCTTCGCTGGGGAGCAAGTATGAATCCAGAAGTAGGGATGGTCTTTTTAAGTCAATGCAGCCCAAAGTTGATGAGGAAAATGAGAGGGCGACTGCCCTGGCCTCACAAGCATTGACTGCGAACCCTGCAGCGTTGTCTCGCTCCGTTAGTTTTCAGGAGAGGGCATAAAGCAGCACTGCGTTTAAGCTCAATGTGACAATCTTTAAACATTTTTCTGTTACATATTGAGTTTTTTCGTCAAACACAGTACAAACTACAGTCAGAGTTTTTACCTTTTCTATGCTTTTTGCCATTGACAAGTGACAATACTTTTTTTTTAGTACATTACTGATGGAAGGGGACGTATATTTTTCCTTTAATTATTTTGTTCCAGTGTGCCCTCTGTATTGATTTCTACTGCTTCAAAAAGTACCTAGTTGTAGCAAACATGGAACTTTGGGATTTCACACACTTGAGTTACTTTAATAGGCATTTCCTATGAACATTTGCTCAAGAATGCCAGAACAAGGCCAAGTAACTGCTCTTTTCAAAAGAGGCTGAGTGTGGGATAGGCTTATATTATATTAACAATTAAGTTAACATGCCTAATTGCCTACAAATGTGGACTTACTGTATATTTGTTCTCAAATTAATTTCTTGGTAATTTCAAGATGCTCACTCAGACTATTTTAATTTCGAGATCGTTTAGATACTGGTTCGCTTTCTTCGATTTTTTTCTGCAGATGTGACGAAATCAAATCAGAATTAATCTGATGAAATGGAGCTTATATTGTTTACTGCTTTAGCAATGGACCACATTTAGAGATTTGGTAATGCTGTTGTGCATATTGATGGAAAAGTTCAGTTGTGAGGTCAGATGCTCAATGCTAGTAAAGATGTCAAAGATCATTTCTTGGGAAAGATCGCGCGTGCAGTGTTTATTAATATCTCCTCAAGTTAGGAAAGCTCCTGGCGGAAAACAAAGAAAGGCCGCGGTTAAAATAATTTTTGAAGGGTATTTCGAGCATATATTCTCGACATCAGGCTCATTGTGGAGAGATCTTAAAGGATTAGTGATTCTCGCACACACTAATATTTTTCCCTGTTTTGACCCTGTTATGGCCGAAGCCCGAGCAGTCTTGGAAGCTACGATTCTTTCGTTAATGAATTCAAACGGGATAGTGTAATTTTGAGTTTGGATAGTCTTGAAGTGATAACTAGATTGTCTTTTGCGCTTAATTGGAACTCCAAGTGTCTGTTTGGATCAATTCAGGCCCAGAATTTTCGAATTTGGAAGACCTAAAGATAATTTAGAATCTGTTTGAAATTTTGGCCCGAAACGAATATGGCCCAAAAATTGAAAAATATATTAAACCTTGTCTTATTCATTTTCTGGATGATACCACCGGTCACATCACATCTCTATCTCTCTCTTATTAATTATCTCATTAACTTATTATCACTTCTCTTTTATATCTCTATCTCTCTCTCCTCATTAATTATCTCATTTACTAATTATTATCACTTCTCTTTTATAGAATGTACACGTACTATATCAAAGAATATTGCATTATTATTATTATGTATTAATTATTAAGAGCATTAACATTATCGGAATATAAGAATTAAGGGACAAAATATTAGATTTATAAGTTTAAGTAGTCAACCGCATATATAAGTTTAGGATAAATATATATACAAGAATAAATAGAAAACATATTATTACAGAATTTAAATTATTATGATACATAATATAACAATAGATTAGTACAATATAAGTGTAATATTAACATTATAAATATATTTTTAGTGTCATCAAATAATAAATATTATATACTTCTTAATTATTAAACAATTATTAACTATTAATATAATATTTTACACTCATCTATTTGCATTGATTTGACACAAATCTATCTAATTTTCTCCCTATAACTCCAACACTCAAACTACTCTCAAATTATTTAGAAATTACATCCAAACTATACTTCAAATGTTCCGCACATTTTTCAAAAATTATTCAAAATATTTAAACAAAACTGAAATGAACCAAACACATGAAATTACATCCAAACGGAGCCCAAATCTTCTAGTTTGGAGATGCATAAATATTGAGCTTAGTGACCTAAATGGAAATTTAGACATGACTTTTCTAGATGAAACAATGTGTGACCTGGCATTATTCCTTGTTTTTGAACTTCGTGTAAATAACTTTCGTGTTGAAGGATTTCAGTTAGTGGGCCCTTTTTGATAATATATGGAAGCTTTGATTCATTTTTTGAAGAAAAAAAAAACCATTACTTTATCTTAGATGAATAAAATGGACTTGTTCCATTTTAGGAAACTTTTCAAATTCTAATTAGTAGCCGTTATTCACCGACTTCTATTCTTAGCAAGTTTTAGTGCAGGTTAGTAGTTTTTGGCGCACATGCATTGCATCTTTACTCAGTATAAATAAGACATATAGTTGTTTAATTCATTCATCAAATTGCAATCTGAATCTTCAATCGATTGGACATCGTTTCTTTTCATTCGGGCTCAATTCTATTTCGATCTAATTCAATTGTTCATTATGGTACCTTACTATCAATTTTTTGCGTCTTCTACTATCGCTATTCATCTGAATCTGTAATTTGAATTCAAAAATTAATTTCTTCAATTTCAGTTCACAATCTCTAAAAATGAATCATGTTGCTTCAACTAGAATTTTGTAGAAAAATATAGTCAAGACTCTTCTTTTGTTTACTTTCTTCGTAGTCATGATTTTACTGACCAACCCATAGTTGGTGATGTGTTTAATGAAAAGAATTATATCTAATCGTGTAAAGGAGTTGAAATGGCATGAATGTTAAAAATAAAATTCGATTTGTTGAGGGGAAGATCAGATCCTTCATCACTACAAGAAAAAAGCCCATTACAAACGGGCTTTTTACAAACGGGGCGCCCGTTTGTAATAACCGCAAATTATTACAAACGGGCGCCCCGTTTGTAACGTTTTACAAACGGGTTGCCCGTTTGTAGTAATGTCCTATTACTAGAAACGGGCCACCCGTTTCTAGTAATAGGAAAATCGGGCTTTAGAAACGGGCAGCCCGTTTCTAAAGCCCGATTAGCTAATATTCGGCGCCAAAATGAAAACCATTTTGGCGCCGAGGGCTTTAAAAACGGGCCTGCTCGGTTTCTAAAGCCCGTTAATTACTAGAAACGGGAGACCCGTTTCTAGTCATTATTAGAAACGGGCCGCTCTTTTCTAATAAGTTACTAGAAACGGGCGGCCCGTTTCTAATAACCCGTGAATAAAAATGGGTAAGCCCCGTTTCTATCGCCATTTTTGGCAATTTTCACCTCTCTCTCTCTGAAATTCTCCCTCTTCTCTCTAGAAATCTCGGCCCTCTTCCGTAGAAATCGTACGGTACGTGTTTTTCACCGATTAAATTACGTTATTTACGTTTTTTTATCGCTTTTAGCATGTATTTATCGTGTTTTTGTGTTATTTCATAAATTAATTAGGGCTTTACCTAGTTTTTTGTTGTAATTTATGGTTTAGATTGTGATTTGCGTTGGGTATGCTAGTTTTTACCGATTGTATTACGTTATTTACGTTTTTATTTAGTCTAGCATGTATTTATCGAGTTTTTGTGATATTTCACCGGTTAATTAGGGTTCTTAACGTTAATTATTTGTAATTTATGGTTTAGATTGTGATTTACGTTGGGTATGTTTGTTTTCACCGATTAGATTACGTTAATTAGGGTTTATGGCTTTTAGCATGTCTTTTTGTTTTTATTGAGTTTTTGTGATATTTCATTTGTTAATTAGGCTCGTTAATTCGTTAATTATTTTTAATTAAATATCGTTTAGATTGTGTTATATCTATTGTTAATTATTGTATGCTCGATATATCTATATATATATATATATATTTATATTGTAATGTAATTAGTCGATAGGTTTGACGATTGAACGATTTTCGGTTAGAATTTGTGAAGTGGCATTTGTTTGTATATAATTCAATGTTATGAGTTACGTATACGATTTCTTGGAACTTGTGCTTGTGCTTGTAATTGATGTTTGGTATATGATGTTTACAGATGGCAGATGAACAGAGACCTGTTGATTCTCGTGTTGGGTCGACGAAGCGTAAAGATGTGACCTGTAGATCCCGGCTTAACACTGATGGCCAGGTTGATGCACCGGCCGTTCAGGGTGGCCCGCGGACCAGACGATCAGCTCCAGCACCACCTGCCCACGTGCCACCCCCAGTTGCCAGTGCCCCGAGGCCGAGCGTTTAGCGTGGCCCGCGTACTCGAGGAGCAGCGCCGCCACCACCACCACTTAGTCATGTGTCGCCTGTTGCTGATCAAGGCACCGGCTCGGCCACATCAGGGGCTACCTCTCGATACCGGACGCCGACCGGGTCTACACCTCCACCTCTTGCGATACCCAATTTGAATGCGGGGCCTCCCAGTACTGCACCGTTTGGGAGAGGGCCCCCCAGGGCGCGGAGTTCTGGTGTCCCATCTCCTATTGGCTCGCTTTGGGGATCTATCGGGACACCTGTAGGTTCTCGTATATCTCACAGGCAGCAGGGACCGCCACCAGTAGCACCGGGGGCAGACGCGGTCCATGCAGGTCCGACAGCTCAGTTAGGGCGAGGTGCAGCGGCCTCCGATCGCGCAGGCCCGTCCGCTCGGGTGCGACCCAAGGATGTAGCTGGGCCTAGTAGAGCTGTACGTGGTATGGTCGTTGCTGATCTGCCCGCCGCTCGGCCAGATGACCAGATTTGGATATGGAGGGATGAGCTGGGCAATTGGAGCGAGCAGAAGTGGATCGTACGCACTATCAGTAGGACGGTGAAGACAGGATTGACGTTACCGTTGGCCACGTACGATGAGATTCCCAAGGCCATCAGATGGGAGTTCTGGAGGCGTTTTGATGTATATTATCCTTTGTGTTTCATATAGTAATACGAATACAAGTCCTAGAAATTTTTGTGGATATCTAATTCTTATAATCACTGTTCTTTATGTAGTCCATTTATCAGTGGGATCCGGTGCAGACGGATACGATCTACAAGGGGTTTCAGTGGTGGGCGACATGTCGGATGTCTGCCGAGATCTCACGGGCAAAGTCCTGTTACTTCAAAAGAAAGGACGATCCGAAATGGAGGGATAACCCCTGTTGGATTCCCGAGCGACTTCTTCGACACTACATTCACCTTTGGGATCAGGAGGAGTACAGGAAGAAGTGTGCCCAGAATAGGGCCAACAAGTTGAAGGGGCAGAAATACAACTATCGGGGGGGTCTATCAGCACGCACGACCATCACGCCAGGAAGGTAATTAGTTTGGAAATTTAGTTGTCAAATAGTAATTTGGTGCTTTTTAAGTCAATTTGGTTAAATATTTTGACATGTGTTCAATTTCTAGAAAGCTGAGGACCCGACGAAGGAAGTGTCGTACCTCGAGACGTGGCTCGACACGAGGACCACGACGTTGCCTGTTGGGACTAGGCAGTTCATCAACGACGACAACAGGGTTATATTTGTGAGTTTCTTTTTTGTACTATTTAACTTCGATAGTCTTAATGTAATTGTATATGCTAACTCTAGCTTTCGTTTACACAGGAGAGGTACGTCGAGAATTGTACCGATATCTACGGTGCTGACCGCAGCATATGGCCACCGTTCGACTACCCGACATGGGCGAAAGCAGTTGGTGGGCCCTATAAGGGCAGACTCAAGGGCATAGGGAACTCCTTGAATCTGGATGCTATAGGGGTCCGGTCCACGCGGCAGTCGAGGAGGGCTCGTGCCTCGGCTGCCGCCCACCAGTCTCAGTTTGTCGGGTTGCACCAGCAGATATATCAGCTGACGCAGGAGATTGCCCTGATTAAAGCACAGACCCAACAGCCGCCGAACCCTTTCGCTCCGGGACCTTCTACTGGGCCTCCTACACACGCCGCTGGGCCTTCTACTCAGCCGGACCCATTTGCTCCGGGGCCTTCTACCCGGCCATCCACATCAGCTGGGTGTGGACCTGAAGTTGATTTGGGTGCTGATCTGTGCGACGACAACATAGATGTTGACTACCTATATGAGCAGTACAACGGCCCGGCGCGTGCTAGAGAGCTGGCTGCGGAGCTAGGGATAGCCGTGAGGTTCGGTCCTGACGGACGTCCCGTCGTGGATCCTACTATGAGGCACGTGGATGATGACCTCGCGGGACAAGAAGGCGGTGACGAGTTCGATGACCCCAATAGGGATGAGTTTAGGGTGGATGATGAGGAGTAGGATTGACTGAGGATCTACTCAGTTGTTTTTATTGTGTTTTTTTTTTTATTTTTTGTGTTTTTTTTTTTGAGAATATAATTAACTATGACTCCCTTAGTTACTTTTGTGCGACTTAATATTTATGGTGTTTCATTTTGTAAATTTAATCTCTAATGAAGGTTAATGAATTTTTCCATATCTTCGACGTTGAATGAAAGCCAAAAAAACTTATAGATATTGCCTAATACTTTATAGGAAATTCAAAAATCTTAATAAAAGCCAAAATGCAAATGGTTACAAGTAGTAAAAACTAGCAACTACTATGTATCCTCATCGGAGTCTTCGTTGTCAACTGACTCAACTAGTTGTATCTTAGTATTAGCAAGAGCTACGACTTCGGTGTAGTTGTGACCGTAATCAGCATTGTCGAGTACTCAAGTGGGTTCGGCATCTTGTAGAATTTCTGTTGCGGCACTGGTAACTTCATTTTCACTCTCGCCCTCGACGTGCAACGAAGTAGTGTCGATGACATATCTGGCTCGAGTAGTACACACGGCCCACCATCCCCTACGAGCTACGAAATGTGCAGCTGATGGATATGGTGTATAGTAGACTTGTTGAGACTGGTTCACAAATATAAAAGGTTCATTGGTTTGCAGTCTCGAACGTGGATTGATGTCTACCAGCCGATAACGAGCATTGAAAGGGCTTGAGCGGGGCATGTCATACCAATCACACTTGAAATACACAATAGTCTGCTGCAATCCGGCACCCCAGTAGTCAACTTCCAATATGTCGTGTATCATTCCGTAGAAATTTGTGTCCTCAGGTGCACCCAGATTTTCCTTCACACACACGCCACTGTTCATTGTGGTATTTCCAATACTGTGCGATTCTGTGTGAAATCTAAACCCGTTGACTTTGTACCCCTTGTATGTCTTCACCATTGCAGATGGGCCCCGAACCAAAGCATGAAGACGGGGATGAACCTCATAATATCCGGATGCCACGGTGTTCTTGAACCATCCAACGAACTCCGCATTACGTTTACTTTGCGTTTCTTGGTTGTTAAGGCCCTGACACATTTGCTGTTGAAACAATCTGCATATAACGAATCACAAAGTTTTCAAAGATGGCGATGTATTTGTAAAATTGTGAACTGTACGAAACGTAATTAATTACTATAATAGTTTTGCCACTTACGTGACCCATCCGTCGACTTCTAGACAGTTTAAGATCGTGTATAACTCGATCAGATTGTATTCCGATTCGATGAGGTACAGATTCCGCTGGACAGACCCTATTGGTTTGCCTTGTTTATGGAAGATTCCAAGTTGTCCAGTGTAATCGCTAATCAGTGCAGTCTCGTTTCTGTTTAGCCGAGTGTGTCTAGTTTCGACTCTAGATCCGAAATAGAGTGAGACGATGTTCGTCATTTCAGACAGCAAAAACACTTGGCATATGGATCCCTCTACATGTGCTTTATTGCCTACTGATCTTTTCAAGTCGTACATTCGACTACACATCAATTAAAAAGAAAAAGTTAGTACACAAATAACAATCTACAGTTTAATTCGCTTATTAACAATGGAAAACATTACCTTTCAAATGGATACATCCAGCGATACTGCACAAGACCTCCAACTTTCGCCTCGTATGGTAGGTGAATGGCTAAGTGCTCCATGGAGTCAAAAAACGCTGGTGGAAATATCTTCTCCAACTTGCACATGGTCTCTACTATCGAGATCTCTAGTTTTTCCATATCTAACCTTCTGATCTCGACCGAACATAGAGTTCTGAATAGACTTATTTCAGCAAGTGGGCCCCAAACAGCATCAGGGTGAAAATCTCGAAATGCAATCGGTATCAACCGCTGCATAAACACGTGACAGTCGTGGCTCTTCATTGGGGTAAGCTTGAGTTGCGGCATCTGGACACATCTAGAAATGTTAGAAGCGTACCTATCTGGAAAACGAAGACCCTTCAACCACTCAAGAACTAGCCTCTTCTGATCTCTGTTGAGACAATAGGTTGCCTTCTGCTTATATACCTTTCCATCAGCACCTTCCTTCAAGAACAACTCCTTTCGCCTGGTCAGGATTTCTAGGTCTCGTCTTGCATTAAAGTTATCCTTTGACTTATCGGTGTCATCCATAACAGTGTTTTTGATGTTGTCGAAAAAGTTCTTCTCGCAATGCATGACATCAAGATTATGTCGAATTAAGTTAGTTTCCCAATAGAGAAGTTCCCAGAAAATGCTTCTATCACACCAACTATGCAATACCCCATAACCCGCAATGTGATATCTAAGATCTATGTCTTCTAGGAGATCATCAATAATAACTCTCATCTCAGTACCTGATCTCCTCGGAGCGGGTTCACTAAATTCTTGTTTTCCCTTTAGGAAATCTTTTCTGTTTCTCCTCCAAACATGATCTGGTGGTAGAAATCGGCGATGGTAGTCAAAGAAACACGTCTTTCTCCCATGCTTCAACTGGAGGGCTTGTGTATTTTCCATGCAATATGGACAAGATAATCGGCCTGCAGTGCTCCACTGTGACAACATGGTGTATGCTGGATAATCACTGATTGTCCACATTTATGGCCCTTAATATGAAATTCTGCTTCATATACCTATCATACGTTACCACACCAGTTTCCCATAACTTCCTCAAGTCATCAACTAATGGGCGAAGCAACACGTTAATGTTCTTCCCTGGACTTTTTGGTCCTGATATAATCTAACTCAAGAAGATATACTCTTAACGCATGCAAAGATCTGGAGGTAGATTATAAGGCGTAACGAACACGGGCCAGCAAGAATACGGAACCGATGAGCTACCAAATGGAGAAAATCCATCACTATATAATCCAAGTCGAATGTTCCGAGGTTCAGCCGCAAACTCTGGATGGACCCTGTCAAAGTGTTTCCAGGCTTCTCCTGATGCTGGATGAATCATTTCATCAGCCGAACCACTACATTTCAAATGCCAAGTCATATGCTCAGCAGTGGTAGCAGACATGTACAGTCGTTGTAGGCGAGGTATTATAGGAAAGTACCACAACTTCTTACGCCCGATTGGTTTCTTTTTACCGACCTTGTACCTCGCCTCGCTGCTTCAGGACATTCAGTATATTCGCTGTTTTCAAAATCACCATTGTACAAAAAACAATTGTATATACAAACATCATAAGTCTTGTGCCCTAGACCCAGACCAACCATCATCTTTTTCAACCAGTGTATGTTATTGGGCAACCGACTCTAATCTTCCCGATTAAGGCCATCTTTGGACAGTTCTAAAAATTTAGTGCAGGCCTTTTCCAGAATATTATAAACATTATGGACCGAAAGAAATTCTGCCACCCACTGTAACACAGGTATATTTTTATCACTTTGCAATCGCACCTCTGATTGCCTTAACAATTCATAGAACTCCTTAGCCTCATCATTCGGTTCCTCTTGAATTGAATCTCTATCAACTTGATATGCATCATATACCAATTCACTAAAGGTATTTTGTTCATCACACTCAATATCCTCTAACATGGGGCTGGCTGAGGTTTGTCCTACCCCGGATGTCGACGGATAAAAAACAGGACTAGTTTCACCATGGGCTACCCACGTATAGTATTGAGGGACAAATCCCCATTTACATAAGTGAACTAGATTTGATCAGGGTGCAAAAACTTTCTATTGTCGCATTTCCTACAAGGACACCTAGGATAATTGCGCAGATTAAGATAATCTACTTGACATAAAACAAACTCCAGAAATTTTTGAACACCGTATGTGGACTTCAGTTTCAAGTCACCATTATCGCATTTCATATCATACATCCAACTTCTATCTTCATGTGTATACATTGCACTTATATATCGATGCTCGAAAACTAAATAAACCAATCTAATTTGTGGTCAAATATACAACATACCGTCACCGGGCAATTCAGAGTTGATGCAGGTAAATGGATTCAGCAAGTCTTTAAGGCGGTGACAATGCGATTTTGATCTAAACAAAAAAAGATTAAATTAAATAATTAGGACATGATTACATAAAAAAAATCATAATTAAAATAAATAATAAAAATTATGAACTATATAGCATTTTTGAAACGCACCTGAACAAATGAGATGGATTGAGTGAGTGAGAGGTTGGATAGGGTATTTATAGATAGGAAATGGGATTTTTAGAAACGACTTCCCCGTTTCTATAAGATTTCGGGGTTTTAGAAACGGCCCTCGGGGTTTTACAAATGGGCAAACCGGTTTTAAAACCTTTAGAAACGGATGCCCCATTTTTAAAGGAATTTTTGAATTTTTCGAGAGGTTTTAGAAACGGGCCAGCCGTTTCTAAAGGTCCTGGAACCTTTACAAACGGCAGGCCCGTTTTTAAAGACTTTCAAAAAAATTTAAAAAACTTTTACAAACGGGCCTGCCATTTGTAAAAGTTTCGGCGGGCTTTTATATTTTTAAAAAAAAAATTACAAACGGGCCGGCTGTTTGTAAAAGTGTTGGCGGGCTTTTGAAAATTTTGAAAATGTTTTACAAACGGGAGGCCCGTTTGTAAAAGTTTCGAAAACTTTTACAAACGCCTCTCCCGTTTGTAATACTTTCACTCCCTCCCCCCCCCCCCCCCCCTATAAATACTCCTCCCCTCTTCATTTTCTCAAACATTCATATACACAATTCTCTATCAAATTCTCCCTTTTCCTTTACACTTTTTAAATATATACAAATTATCTACCATCCTTTATTCTAAATAAGTTTTTTAATTTGTTAAAAATATTTACATTATTCAATATATCGTAATTAACACACATATCTAATTTATAATAATTATAATTGTTCTTAAACAAATAATGTAGGTAATTAAGTAATTAAACAAATAATGTAGGTAATTAAGTAATTAAACAAAATTGGACACAGTCTATTGCTTAATTTGACATTAATAATATATCATTATTGGCAGATTTTCTGCCAATAATTTTTTTAATTTTTTTAAATAGTATTACAAACGGAAATTCCGTTTGTAATACTTAAAAAAAAAAAAACACGAAATGTAATAAAAACGGGCGGCCCGTTTCTATTGCTTTTTGAGAGTACTAGAAACGGGCTTGCCGTTTGTAATACTTCGAGAGTATTACAAACGGGCGTTCCGTTTTTAATAGTTCTTATTTTTTTTTCTTTTTTTTTCACGGGCTGGGCTGCCCGTTTTTTTTTTCATAAATAGTTTAGGACTAGTTTAGGTATTTTAGTTTGTACAAACGGGCCTGCCGTTAGTAAAAATGGAGAATCTTTACAAACGGGCCTGCCCATTTTTAAGAATTGTCGGTTTTTACAAACGGCAAGCCCATTTCTAATATCTTTTTTTACAAACGGGCCTGCCGTTTGTAATACTAGAAACGGGCCCGTTTTACCGTCTCTAGTAGTCATTAGCTACGAGAGTTTTACAAACGGGCTTTAAAAAAGGTAGGCCCTGATTTTTTGTAGTGCATGTTTGTTGGACAAGAGCCAATAGTTTTGTGTTATCTTGGTTGTGGAACTCTTGTCTGAAAGGTTGCACCAAAGTTTATTGTATTTCACATATGCTCTTGATCGAGGGGATGAGTTGAAGACTCATTATGATCGATCAGATGGATCGCGAGTATATCAGTTTCAAAGGTCTTTGTCAACTATTTCTCAAGCCAATTATAATAAATCTCGTATTATAAGGCAACGAGATGAGTTTCTCAGTCAAAGGCTTGTGGTTCCTTACACTTGTGAATTGTGTTTTTGCAATGTGAATAAAACCATGGTTGATCTACAATAATATGATTGCGGTTTGAAATTTCTTATAGTACTCAATGAATCATACTTGGCATTGTCTAGTACGTAAGATCTTGTTGAATAGTCATCTAGGCAGCCTTTTCAATATTTATTCCATGCTCTTGTAGGAGTCCATTTACAAAGTCAGGTTGGTATTCTACTCAGAGACTCGACTATTTGATACATTTTCTCTAATAGTTGAGTTGACCACTATGAGAATCATTCTAGCTTTAGTAGCGTCCAATAATTAGCACATTAAACAGCTTATGACAATGGTCGATCTGGCATTGTTGCTTTTTCTGAACTTCCTTTTACTTATCTTTTGCAAAGCAAAACCTATTTAAATATATGAAAGCTCTGACATAAATAAAGAAATATGATAATTACTTTAAAAAATAATATGTAAAAAGTCAAGGCAAAAAGTAAAAACAAGAATGTGCTATACTCCAACAATTTTTTTTAACAAATGCTTTCAACTATTACATTGATGACGTAGTGTAACTAACGATCCTAAATAATTACCTGAAAATTTTAAAAAAATTAGGATTTTGAATTGTCCGTAGCTCCGTGCCTCTAATCACCTGAAATGTCTCACTTATGGTACAAATCCCCAATTCAGTTCGAACCAACCACATTCATCCACGTCAACAGACTGTCAGGGGCTAACAGAATTTTTGGTACACCAAATACTCAGACATCAGCCCCCAAAATTTCCGTGCTACAATATCTAAGTGAGCTATATAATAAAAATATTATTTCTTCACTTAAAGGTCCACAAAGTTCAAAACTTGTGGGTCAGAAAATCAGCCCAACACGGAGGTGGCACCGCACATACATCTTTATTAGTTAATATATTTAATACTCACTCACCTAAGTGACATCAAAATTATTTCATTTGGCTTTTTGACAGCAAAGATTTTTACAGCACATTATTCAAAGCAATAAAATGACGTCCAAGATGATGAGCGAGGCGGAGATATCGTTGTTTGGGAGTACTGGTGATGATGAATTGAGAATGAAGGTGCAAATCATTCAATAAAAGGTTAAAAATAACTCCTTTTAATTAACTACTAGTGACATATACAGTGACATATACATGTGTTTGTGTGTTTTGTGATTTTTAAGTTTCTTGTGAAGTTTATGAAAGATCCCTGCCAAGAACATTGAGAAGATTGATCCATGCGTTCATTTTACAGAGTTCACACTTGTTTGTTGATTTCAGTTGCCTCATCATAACTTGTATTATCGAAAAGACCAGTCCCTTAAGGCAAATCTGAAGTTTAGTTGTGTTGATTGGTTGTTTTTTTTTTTTTTGTTTTTTGGCTTTAAAATAAAAAATAATTGTGTAATTAGAAGTTTATATGAATTCTCTAGGCCCCCAGGGGAATTTGAACTAGCAGATTGATGTTGGAATATTGAAGTATATAAACTATATAAATTGTAATTGTAGTGAAGATTATATAGGATAAAACTCTATATTATATAAATTTCTGAATTGAGTTACAAAATGAGGAATTTGGATGCTAATCTATAGATACATCCGACAACATAAATTACATACAGTAATATATACATTCAGTCACTTAAACAATGAACTTGGACTAATGAACTTAGACTTATGGGAATCGCACACTAATTATTTTATTTAATTGGTGTGCTTTGTAAAAACACGTTAACTTTAACAATTGATCGGTGCATTTAAGTTTTTTTTTGCTTTTGCTTAGAAATTAAACATTTTCGTATCTTTTTGTTTAACTTTTAAGTCTTGCTGGTTTTCAGAACTTTTTCTAAGAGAACAGGCAATGGATCCGTCTGAACAAGAAGGTAACGGTGCTTCCTCCACTACAAGAAAATGTAGCAATAGGGTCAAAACAATTACTCACCATTGCTATATTTTCAGTGAGTATTGATCAAAGGCTACAAAAAATTTTGTAACCAACTTTTGTAACTATTGGCCTCGTAGGCATAAAGTTATGTCAGCAATGGCTACAAATTAATTAGTCACCAACAATACTGTCAAAAGAATCACTCACCACGTAGTGTCAAAATAATTTGTAGCCATGACGTAGTGTCAGATGAATTGTAGCCATGCAACTACATTAAAAGAAAAGCAAAAATAAAATAAAAGGGTGGCGTATGATTCATTGGATGCCACGCCTTTTTTCTTTTTTTTTTAAAAGCGTGGTGTCCAAAGAATCGGACACCACGCTATTTCGTATTTTTTTTTTAAATCGTATTGTACCGTGGTGAGTGAATAATCACTCACCACGGTTTTTTATTTTTTTTTATTTTTAAAAACCATGGTGAGTGAATAATCACTCACCATGGTTTTTTAAATTTTTTTCTTAAAAACCGTGGTGACTGATTATTCAGTCAGTCACCACAATCCGAAAATTTAAAAAAAAAATTGGTGGCGGATTAACCGCCACGTTTTTGCCAAATTTTCAAAATTTTCAATTTTGTTGGCTTTTTCCCTCCATTTTATTATATATACATATATAATTCATAATATACTAACACACACAAATATGTATATATAAAAACATGATATATGTAGTATATATATATATATATGTTTAAAAATATACTTATATATATATACTTATATATATATATATATATATATATATGTTATGTAGTGTGTAAAATATATCTATATATATATATATATATATATATATATATATATATATATATATATATATATAAACACAAAAATCAATATATTATCGATATATATATATAAACACACAAAACAATATATAAAAACCCAAACAATACATAACTAATATAACACTCAAAAAAGAAAGTGATAAAAGAGAGGATTTTTCGGATTTTAGAGTGAGATTTTCATATTTTTTGAGGGAGAGGATATAATTTTCGGATTTTTTGAGGGAGAGGAGATGATTTTTGGATTTTTTGAGGGAGAGGGGAGGATTTTCGGAATTTTTGAGGGAGAGGGGAGGATTTTCGGATTATTGAGGGAGAGGAGATGAAGAGATGAAGTTTGTGAAAAATGGGGTATATTTATAGATATATAAAATTGTGGTGACAGATTTTTTTGACCCCTTTGCTATCACAAGGATTGTGCCCTCAATGGGGTCAAAATAATCTGACACCATTGATATCACATGGATTGTGCTTTTGTGGGGTCAAAAAAATCACTCACCATGTCTGAACATGGTGAGTGATTTTTTTGACCCTATAGACTTTAATGCCTTGGTGAGTGATTTTCTGGACCCTACACCTAGCAAGAAATAAATCAGTCACCATTGCTTATCTATGGTGAGTGATTTTTTTGAAGCCATACAACTATCACAAATTATCACAGATTTCTTATCTTCTTCCCCTCATTTCCCCCATTTTCTTCCATTTTCACCCGTTTTCACCCCCAAAAACCTCCATCTTCCAATTTTTTTTTTCAAACAAACTCTCCAAAAAACCTCCATCGATCACTCCACGGCTCACGATTCTCGGCAATTAGAAGGTAATTTTAATACATTTACTGTTTTGTTGGCTTGATTTGACTTGCTTAAATTTGGGTTATTTATTTACTTAAAATTACTATGTTTTAGCATGCAATTTAATTGTTCAAATACAATAGTTTAATTTTATGTGGTATATATATGATCATCATTGGTATATTCTTTGTATGTTTACAAATAGTTCGTTAGTGCATTTTAACTGTAATTAAGTGTTAAGTAGTGTTGCATATGTACATATATATATATATATATATATATATATATATATATATATATATATATATATATATATATATATATATATATATATATATATATATATATATAGATAAATATTGTAGTGATATATTTATATTTTCATTTGAATAATAGACAACCCCACACCTAATTATTTAATAATTAAGGGTAGTTTTTGTGTTTGTAATAGGTTATAAAATGTATAACAACGAAGACCGAAGTTGGATGTACGACAGATTAAATCATGGTGATGATGGGTATTTGAATCCTGTTTTTGAAGCCGGTGTGGGAATTTTTCTAGACTACGCATTTAGTACAACACAATTATTACGGAATGGCAAAGCTAGGTGCCCTTGCATTAAGTGTTACAATAGGAAATTTGGTGATAGAGATGGTATTCGATTTCATCTTTACAAGTATGGATTTTTGCTCAATACTACGTATGGACTGGGCACGGTGAAATTCGAAGGCGCGAGGAGGGGTTTGATACAAATATGGGGTTTGATACAAACAGGGATGAGTCGTCGTCTGGGCATAACTTACGGGATCGACAAAGAGAGATGGTCGAAGATGCATTTGCTGGCCGATTCGATAATATCAATGAATTTGAGATTGGAAACGAACAACCAAATAGGGAGGCACAAGCATTCTTCCAGATGTTGAGCCCATACGAGCGGGCGAGAGAAACATAGTATTGGGATGGGTCGTTGAATTTCTCAATAACAAGGTTCTCCACTCTATCCCTAATGTGGCGTGCGAAAAGAACATACAACTGTTTCGCCAATGGCTGAGTCCAGAAGATCGGCAGAGGATGCCAGATAGTATGTATAGCATGCAGAGATATATGAACCGATTGGGGATGGGCTACCAAAATTTGATGTTTGCGTTAACAATTGCTTCTTATTTTATGGCGAGTACGTAGACAGTAAGTATACGGTGTGTCCTGAATGCAATGAAGGCAGGTTCGAAGAGAGGCTGAATTCAAATAACAGAGCGAAGTTGGTTGGTCGTAAGAAGCTGTGGTATCTACCGTTGACGCCACGTCTGCAACGACTCTACATGTCTCGCGTGAATGCAGAACACATGATGTGGCATTTGAACTGTCGGAGAGACAGTGATCAAATGATCCATCCTGCACATGGAGAAGCTTGGAAATCCTTTGATGCAACGCACACAGATTTTGCCAATGAGCCTCACAATGTTAGACTTGGCATTTGCACCGATGGATTCAACCCGTTTACGAATAATGCCATTCCATACTCTTGTTGGCCTGTCTTTGTCACGCCGTATAATCTTCCGCCCGATCTTTGCATGAGGCAAGAATACATCTTCTTAAGTTTGTTGATATCTGGACCCAGAAGCCCCGGGAAGAACATTGATGTTTTGCTTCGACCACTGATTGATGAGCTGAAATCACTGTGGGAGGTCTGGGTTGAGACATACGACAGCTTTAGGATGCAGAATTTCATAATGCGTGCAACTGTTATGTGGACCGTTACTGATTACCCAGGGTATGGCATGTTTTCGCAGTGGAGTACCCAAGGCAGGTTGGCATGTCCATATTGCATGGAGGGGACCAAAGCATTTCAGCTGAAGCACGGGAGGAAGAACTGTTTTTGGGGCTGTCACCGGCGTTTCTTGCCACACGACCATCCTTTCAGAGACAACACCACTGATTTCCTAAGGGGCAAGATAGAAGAGTCTTTGCTATTGGTGAGAAGATCCGGGGAAGAGATGCGGGAACTGGTAGAGTGCTTGCCGGATATTCCATTCGGCCGGAAAAATATCGTCATTCAAGGTTATGGAATTGAGCACAATTGGAACCGGAGAAGTATATTCTGAGAATTGCCTTATTGGTGCACTAACATGATACGTCACAACTTAGACGTAATGCATTGCGAAAAGAACTTCTTCGATAATATCAAAAACATGGTGATGGATGATCCAGAGAAGACTAAGGATAACTTGAATGCGAGGAAGGATTTGGAGTTGTTAACGAGCCGACGAGAGTTGTTCTTGGGGTTTAGCCGAAATGGTAGAGTTGTGAAGAAGAAAGCCAAGTACTGCTTGAGTAAAGAGCAAAAGAAGTTGGTGTGTGAATGGCTGTGGGGTTTGAAGTTCCCTGATGGGTATGCTTATAACATTTCACGATGTGTTCACATGGACCAACTTAAACTAGTTGGGATGAAGAGTCATGACTGTCACGTGTTCATGCAAAGATTGTTGCCTCTTGCATTTCGCGACTTATTACCGGATAGTGTTTGGGGTCCATTAGTGGAGGTTAGCAACTTTTTCAGAGCTTTGAGCGCCCCTGAAATTCGAAAATCCGATATGGCCACGCTCGAGGTATCAATAATGGAGACGATGTGCAAGCTGGAAAAAATATTTCCCCCAGCCTTCTTTGATTCGATGGAGCATTTGGCGATTCATCTACCGTGGGAAGCGAAGGTCGGCGGACCGGTTCAATATAGGTGGATGTACCCATTTGAGAGGTAACAATTTTTGGATTATTACTCATTTCTATAATTATAGTTAGTAAAGTATATATATTTAATAAATTGGATATGTTTCGTATCAGGTGCATGCTAGTTTTGAAGAGATCGACGGGTAATAAAGCGAGAATAGAAGGGTCGATTGTGAAGGCCAATATTACGAGGGAGATTACTAACTTTTGTGCAGTTTACTTTGGAGCCGGAGTTGAAACTCGTCACAGCCGCCTGAACAGGAATAAGGTTGAGAGGACTCTGAATTTGAGCGATGACTTGTCCGTCTTTCAAAATAAAGGAAAGCCCATGGGGAAGCGAGAAAGACCACTCAATTTGACCCTTGCCGAGCACAGAGCCGCTGAGTTATATGCCCTTTTAAACTGCACTGAGGTCGAACCGTGGATAAGGTGTTTATTATATTATGATCGATCATGTTATTAGCTCATATACATATAATTCATATGTAAATATTACGAAGTACATCCCCTGAAGTTGTTTATATGTGACAGGTTGTTTGAACACGAGAAGTGCTCGTGTTTGCCACCCAATACGTCTTAGCACCTCATGACTTAATCTCTTGGAACAAATGATGTGGTACGTTCTGGTTATCCTTATTGCGTCCTGCTCACTCCACTGATACGTCGCCTGAAATTCAAGAATCGATAACAAGTGGTTCATATAGTTAATATAGTAACAATGCATATAACGTTAAATTATACTTCATAAAATTATGGCAAAGTGTACATACCACAAATCTATCCCAAGCCGCATGGCGATCGTTCGCCGAAAAACCCGTGTACGTAAAGTACAGTGCGCTACAATGCAACTTCAGATTCGCGCTGATCGTGCTAACCAACCTGTTACTACCGTTAATTGCCCCATTGCGAGGGTTGATATAAAGCCTCGTCCTCAACGCAGGGTCTATGGGGGGATGCTCAGGGAGAGTCCCCCCGCGATACACAACACCGTCAACCTCTATCCCACCCCCCCTCCTCAATATCATCACCAGCACCCGCCTCCTCGTTTCCCACCGAACCATCCGCTCCATCACCCCCCTGCTCCACATCATCCCCCAAATGGACCTCCTCTGTGTCTTGACGTAAAGCACTCACGCCGCTTGTCGAAGCCACACCCGCTGATCCCGATAACTGACGATCGACATCCGATTGTAGGCCACCTCCAGCAGCTCCTGATGCCGAACAGCGAGGTGAAACCAATCTATTCGCCTGAGGTCGTCCGACCGAGCTGTGGAACGACGTAGATTGTCGTGGATCTAACTGGCCGCCTGAACGACCTAAGTTCCCCTGCACCCCACCCGTGAGGCCTGCCATCCCCTGCATACCGCCTGCAGGACATGTCGTCCCCTGCATCCCGCCTACGGGCCCTGACATCCCCTGCATCCCGCCTGCGTGGGCCGGCATCCCCTGCATCGGGTTCGATGCCTCCTACAGCATTTCGCGGACCATATTTGGCGTCATCTGCAGCAAGCCAGTATATGCTCATGTCCTCCCGTCCTGCGACGTACTATTGGGGTTCTGTCTCATCAACTCAAACACCCTATGATTTGGCATGGTATACGGTGCAGTGACCAATAGCTGTCTAGATGTTGGGCCGCCAGATTTTGTCTTGCCTTTGCCCTTGCCCTTGCCTTGCCCCTGTTGCGAGGGATCTATCTGTCGTCTATCTCCCATCTATTATACATTAACACAAATAATTGTTAATAAACATCATATATTACATTTGACGCTCCAATAAAAATATACACATGATTACTAATTATGTAATAACAGTCATAAAAGTGTTAATTACTAATATGATTACTAAAACCGTCATAATTACAACTAATTATGGAATGAGTACACATATATAATCATGTCTCACCTTGCTAAACTTAATTACTAATTAATATTAACCAAATTAATATGAATTTGATAAATTTAATTACTAATTAATAATTATACAATAATTGTCATTAAGGTGTTAATTACTAATATAATCATGAGGCATTTTTTTAATCTACATATCTAATTTTCCTATGTTATCCTAAATTTGAGTTTTATCCTGAATTCCATAATATTTCTTAACTTTTCCTATTTTTTAAAACAAAATTCCAAGACTTATACTAAAACTATCCGAATTAAAATGAAATTCCCCTAATTACTATAAATTATAAAATGAGTACACTAATGTAAAATCATGATTCACCTACCTAATTAAACTTAATTCCTAATTGATTTTACTCTAATTACTATAAAATCTATAGTTTAATTACTAATTAATTATACAATAATAGTCATCAAAGGGTTAATTCCTGATGTAATTTAACTACAAATTTAATTTTGCTATTTTATGCCTAAATTCCATAATATTTCATAAATTTTCCTAATTTTTATAACAAAATTCCATCACTTTTACTAAAACTATCCTAATTAAAGTAAAAGTCTCCTAATTACTACTAATACACATAATGTGGGCCTAATTAAACTTTAATTTTCTAATAACACATAATTAAAACATGCATGCATGCTTAGCATTCTAATTAACACTAATAATTGCATAAACAATATATAATAAAATGCTAAATATTTAATAAAAATTTTAAAAAAAACAAATATCCAATAAATACTACATTTTGCTAACAATATTCATAAACACAACAATATCAACATATAAAATGCATACAAACTAATTATAAAATAAATACAAAAATTAAAAAATCTATGACATACAATGTATCCATGGAAAATTGATTTTTTTTGCATAATAATGTTCTCCAAACAATATATAATAACAATGGGCTTTGGCAGGAAAGTGCTTGACCGGGTCCATGAGACAAATGATACAGAGTTGGTTAGGAAAGAGTTTTCCACGGAACAAACTCGAGTTTAATAGGTGAGTACGATGCTGTTGTCTAAGCATTTTTTCATTGCTTCTACTTGTTTTCTTACATTCAGGAACAATGGGAATGCTAGCCCTGGACGTCCCAATGACAGTGACAGGAAGCGGATAAGGCGACCCTAAATCTAAGACCTTCAAAGTGGAGATAAGTTTTGCTGCCAAAATACCTCTGGCGGCTCAAGAATCTCAGGAGTTCCTAAGGGTTTTAGATATTAGTATAAAGCAGCATGCAGCTAAGTGCAGTAAGTTACACATGGTCGTTCTGGTCTTTTTTGCTGAATTAATTCCTCAGAACATGCATATTATTACAAAATCATAAGGCTTAACTATCACCAAGGTGTAAACCAAAAGATGTCCTGCACAGGAAGTGTAACTGGTAGTAAGTTTAGTCGGAAAGTTTCAAAAGCAATGATATGAGGAGTAAAGAAACCTTAGTTGTAGAGATAAGACCTCAAGTGTAGTAGAGCTCACATCTTCTGATGATAAAAGAATCTACACATTCATAAATATTCTAGATAGAAAAATATAAAATTGAGCAGGTTGAGATAACCTTAGGAGGTAATTGTGAGAGTTTTGGGATGTGGATGAAAAATGAAGAGATTAGAGAAGTAAAGCCAAGATTTATAGTAGAAAACCAGTGCCTTTACAGTTGGTAGATGTTAGTAATTACTGAAAAACCAAGTATAACTGAGTAATTAGTTCACATCTTTAATATACCACGTTCAACTAATTGATCTAAAAGTGAGTGAGAAAATAGTGGTTTTGACTTTTGACACACTGCTTTTTGATTTGAAACTCCAGTAGTTACTAATTATTTAGAGTGAGTGAAATTTGGTCAATTTAGCGCACGAGACGCTTAGAAATGAAACTATATTGAATTAAAAGCATAAATAGTAAAATAGCACAAATTCAAGACCACAAACGTCTAATGGACTCGGAAACATCTGAGGTATACAGTAAATGACATTTTCCTTGTGTATTAAGCATCGACTAACTATAAAATAAAAGTCTTATATCATAAATGGCATCTCCGCACATGAAGTAGATGGATTTTCACACACAATGATCTTATGTAAGATGAAACATTTTTAATTGAGGTGACTTTGTAAAATATAGGAAATCTAAAAATTTCTAAATCCAACATTATCGACAAAATAAAAGTTTTGAGTTGAATGTAACAATAATAGTTATTGTAGATCGACAACATACAACTTGTCCTCCTCAACTAATCTAGTTAAAGAATACTCATCAATGAAGAATGAGATTCGACTAACCTCGAGAAAATAGGACTTTTTTCTGAAGATTGTTTAATATAGTTCGTGTAACTAGAAACTAATAGACGCGGCCGTTAGTGACAAAGAAAGCTTTTCCTGGATGGGGCACTCGAAGAATCAATTGCGTGTAACGACCACTGAGGACAAAATAAAATATTTTTTCGCGGAACTCACCCATTTAGAAAAGACTCAAGTAACTGAACATTCAGAGCATTACCCAAAAATAAAATTATTTAATTGATTCAAATTATATATAAGCTTGAAAAAGATAATAAATAAAGGGTTGATAAACGAAAATGAAAGATGTAGAGAATTATATTTGCTTGAATAATGAAAAGAGCAATTACAAGTATTTATAGATTACCAGAGGTTTACTGGTAGACCTAGTCTAGTAAGGAATACTTAAATTACATAAAAATAATAAAATAAATAATATAAACTATTTTATTCTATCATGCCCCCGCAAGATGGAATGGCT
This sequence comes from Misopates orontium, assembly GCA_946800315.1. Lineage (NCBI taxonomy): Eukaryota > Viridiplantae > Streptophyta > Magnoliopsida > Lamiales > Plantaginaceae > Misopates > Misopates orontium. The sequence goes on along the minus strand of OX326950.1, from coordinate 16,387,403 downwards.
AAGAGACAAACCAATCTTGGAGCATAAATTGGTGAACTGAGCCGACGACAAGGCTTTGGTGAGTAAGTCAGCAAGTTGATCTTCAGAGCGAACATGAGAAACACGTAGGATACCTTGCTGCACATGTTGGCGAATAAAATGATAATCCAGAGCTACATGCTTCATCCGAGAATGGAACACCGGATTTGCACAAAGTTGTGTAGCACCAACGTTGTCACAGTAAATGACTGGTTGACTCGGAATGGAAATACCAAGTTCGGTGAGAAGAGAAAGAAGCCACCGGAGTTCAGCCGCGGTGGAAGCAACCGAGCGATATTCGGCCTCGGTGGAAGATCGAGCAACTGTCTGTTGTTTCTTGGAGCTCCAGGAAACAGGGTTGGAACCCAGAAAAATAATATATGCCCCTGTGGATGAGTAGTCATCTTTATCACCCGCCCAATCAGCATCAGAATAAGCATGAAGAGTAAGAGGGCTTCGGACCCGGAGAAGGATACCCTGATCAAGCGTACCATGCAGATAATGTAAGACTCGTTTAGCTGCATTCCAGTGATCAGCACCAGGGGATTGCATGAACTGGGACAGTTTGTTGACAGCAAAGGAGATATCCGGACGAGTGAGAGAAAGGTATTGAAGACCGTCGAGAACACTCCGATAAACACTTGGATCTTGGAGCGGTTCGCCACCATCCCGACGAAGAGTAGAGGTAGCAGCAAGAGGGGTTTTTGACCGGCCGAGAAGATGCCATCTTGAAGCAGGTTAAGAGGTCAAGAATGTAGCGTCTCTGAGACAAAAAGAGACCACCAGGGTGTGGTTGAACCTCAACACCCAAGAAAAAATGCAGAGGACCGAGATCCTTGATGGAAAAGCGGCGGCCAAGGTCCGCAATAACGGAATCCACTTGTGAACTATCACTGCCTGTAACAATAATGTCATCAACATAAACAAGAATATAAACAAAATTACCATCTCGACAAAAAATAAAGAGAGAAGGATCCGCTTTAGAATTAGAAAACCCGGAGGAGAGTAAAAAAATCCCAAAGCTCAGTGTACCAAGCACGAGGTGCTTGCTTAAGACCATAAATCGCCTTGTGTAGGTGACAAACGTGAGAAGGCCGATCACGATCAATAAACCCCGGGGGCTGAGCCATAAAAACATCGTCAAACAGACGACCCTGAAGGAAAGCATTATTGACATCCAACTGGCGAAGGGGCCAGGACTGAGAAACAGCCAGAGAGAGAATAAGCCTGATGGTGGTCGGTTTGATAACCGGACTAAAAGTCTCATGAAAGTCTACCCCGGGATGCTGATGAAAACCCTTAGCCACCAGGCGGGCTTTATAACGATCCACCGAACCATCTGGGTTACGTTTGATACGAAAAACCCACTTGCAACCCACAACATTCAGAGAACGAGACGGTGGAACAAGATCCCAAGTACCATTTTGAACAAGCGCCATAAACTCAGTAGACATGGCGTCTCGTCAGCACGGGTGAGCAAGAGCCTGAGAAACACACGTTGGTTCGGTATCCACAGAAGGAATGGAAGCAGAGAGATTGAGTTTTTGGACGGGTTTGGAGATATTATGCATGGAGCGAGTGACTATAGTGCGAGGCGGAGGTGGGGAAGGAGTGGCTAATAAAGGAGCCAATATGTGGGATGCAGGCGAGGCTGCGTGGGAGGATGAGGAGGAGCTTGGGAGGCCCGACGGTTGATGAGTGGACCCCAATGGAGAGGCAGATGGGCCCGCGGGTGGAAGAGAGACTGTGGGCGCCGCAGGAGGCCCGGGCGAGGTGATGAGAAGCCCGGAGGTGCGCACGGGGCCTGAACAATAGGGGTCGGGGCTGGTAGGATAGTATGAGGTGGGTCAGAAGCGGAAAAATGCGGAGAAGGGCTAGAGGATGGAGGAAGAGAGTGTTGCCGAGAGGCAAAGGGAAATATAGACTCGACAAACTGGACATGACGAGAAACATATAGTCGAGATGTGAGAAGATCAAAACAAAAATATGCACTTTGGGACAGTGCATAACCCAGAAAAACGCATGGGACAGATCGACCAGCAAGTTTGTGAGGTGTATATGGACGAAGCCACGGATAACAGAGACACCCAAAGACACGTAGTTTAGTATAGTTGGGGTTGTGACCAAGAAGACACTGGTAAGGGGATTTCATAGAGAGAAGGGGAGTAGGCATGCGATTTATGAGATAAGTGGCGGCGGGTAAGGCATATGACCAATAAGAGAGGGGGACAGATGCATGATGAAGTAAGGTGAGGCCAGTTTCAACAATGTGACGATGCTTACGTTCAGATATACCATTGTGCTCAGGAGTATGGGGCGGGGACGTGAGATGAGAAATCCCAGTGGTAGAGAGGTAAGATGATAAAGCAATATATTCACCACCATTGTCAGAGTACAAGGTTTTAATTTTGTGATTAAATTGATTTTCAACAAGAGCACGAAATTTAGGAAAGACTTGATAAACATCACTCTTGCGTTTGAGCGGATAAAGCCATGAATAACGAGTAAAGTGGTCAACAAACACAACATAGTATTTAAAACCATCAATAGAAATAAGTGGAGATGTCCAAACATCAAAATAAATAATTTGAAGAGGATGAGTCGACACAACAGTAGAAATATGAAAAGGGAGTTTATGCATTTTGTTGCATTGACAAGCATTAGAATTTAAAGAAGGTGACGCAACATCTACTATGGATAAATGAAAAGTGGACAAAATATTATTTAGAATTGAGCTAGATGGATGTCCTAGCCGACTGTGCCAAGCTGAGGAAGAAGCTTTGACACCAGAAAAAGCAAGAAGAGGAGGGTTGGTGGACTTGGTAGGCTGAGAAGAAGACCATTGGTAGAGACCATGTTTAGTTTTGCCTTGGACCAGGATTTTCCCCGTACGCGGATCTTTGACACGAAAAGAAGAGGGGGAGAATTCAATTGTGGTGTTATTGTTTTTGCAAAATTGAGAGACAGAGAGAAGGTTATGACGAGCGGACGGGACACATAGAAGCTGATTAAGAGTAAAAGAACGAGAAGGAGAAGAAAGAATACCAGAACCAATGTGAGTTATAGGCATGCTGGAACCGTTGCCGACAATAACCTTATCTGACCCAGAGTACGGAGCATGAAGAGAAATATTCTGAAGATCCGGAGTAACATGATGACTGGCACCACTATCCATAATCCAATTTCCGGAATCAGGTGTATTTCCCGAGTAATGAACTCGAGGTGTGTGTGCCTTGCCATTGTTCCAGGGAGACAGCGGTTGAGCAAGCTGATTGAGCGGCAGGATGCGGAAATTGGGACAGGATTTGGTGGTGTGACCATGAGCATCACAAGCCTGGCAATAGCCGAGATATGGACGAGAGGAGGAATATGAAGAGACCGACGTTGGAGAGGGGGGGTCGGTAGCCATGGCCGACAGTGGGGCAGCGGCTGGGGGAATTAGGGTTAGGGTTTTAGGTCACAGGTCAGAGAGACTCATGATACCATATTGAATGCCGTTCTCACTAAAAGCTCAAGCTTTTAGAGAGGATTGACATTTATATATTTATGTATATAATTTCCAACACGCCCCCTCACGTGCAGGCCGTAAATCTTTTTGTTATGCCTGACACGTGCTATTTTTTGTTAAGTGGGTGGCGGTGAGATTCGAACCCATGACCTCCTCTTTTCCTGAGTTCTGATACCATATAGAGAATTATATTTGTTTGAATAATGAAAAGAGCAATTACAAGTATTTATAGATTACCAGAGGTTTACTGGTAGACCTAGTCTAGTAAGGAATACTTAAATTACATAAAAATAATAAAATAAATAATATAAACTATTTTATTCTATCAATAAATACGCTCATTTTTAATGCTTTCCAAACTATAAGAAATTAAATGTCTACTGTATTTTACGTAGAGCTGAGAAAAGGAACATATTTACAAATAACTAAATAAATAAATATACTTGTATAAAATTATGCAGAATCGTATTATATATCAATAATATATTGCAATGGTTTCCCACAATATTATGTTTATACAACTTTTTGTATTAAATGAAACTGTATTTATTAAACCTAAATTTGTTATACATTATTTTGATCATGGCGACTTTAAAAGAAATATGGTTTAATTTCTATAACAATTTCAGTTCAATTGCTTTGGTAAAATTGGGAGATTAAGTTGTGAGTTTCTTTTTCGATGAAATGATAATTAATTATAAAATGAAAAAATTATAGACCAAAAATGGAAACACCCGTCACAAAAAGATGCAACAGGAATATTCGAGCGTAAAATGACAAAACCAATTGTTAGTTGAGGTTGTTTAACAATATTATAAGCAGTAAAATTTGCATTAAAGCTTGTTAGGACCATGTAAATGTTGTTTTAGTTTGTGACCTTTGCTATTGTCAAAATAGTAATTGTTTTATTTTTCCGCAACTATCTGTTCCAAGTTTTGTTCGCATTGTATTACTTTCATATTGTTTTTAGCTCAGTTTTATTTCATACTTTAGTAATTATCTCTACTGCTCTTAATTAAGTTGATTTAATTAAGATATTATCTGATGAGTTAATTAAGTAACTTTTTTAGAAAAGTATTTATTCTACTCACGATTTATTAAATTCCTAAATACTTTGTCTTTGATTTAATTTTCGTATTATTTAGAATACTGTTTACGTGTTTAATTAGAATAAAAAGATTGATGTGTTATTCAGTTTCCATCTTTAATAGATAGAGTTTATTTAGGAAAAAGTAGAAAGCGTGAGTCTTAAGCCAACATCATTCTCGTCACCTATTCATTTGAATGTCAATTTTCTTTTAAATTGATAGGTTGATGCTCAATAATAAAACCTGATACAAACAACATTTTTATTGTTAGCTCATTGTTAAGACGTTTAAGGTTGATTCTAGGTGATGATAACTTTGAGTAAAACTTAGAAGCTATAGATGTAGGTATGGCCACTTCCAACGAGCAACTATCGCAAGTGCACGGGGCTCAAGTAATATATGATAATAAGGATTACTTCCATGAATATCGATCTCACAAGGAAGTTATTTGAAGTTGCAATTCCTAATTTAAATATTACTTTAATAATTTAAATCTCAAAAACAGTAAAACTCAATAGGGATATTTTGAGAGATTTATCATAGCTAAGTATAATATAAACAAAGAGAATGCAGAACTAGTTGAGTTATTGTCTAGATTTCAAGTTTCATCAGTGATTGGATTAGTATTCATAAACAAATACAACTATTCAATCCTAGTTATTTTATCATGCCTCATTAATTTATTTTCCATATGTGACGATTCCAAATATTTTCTTAGATCAAATTCAGTGAAATTTAACTAATAAGGCAACTAAGACATCCCCTTTGTCAATCCTGTAGGGTTGCGAGGAACATGCTTCACCAATCATTGTTTGGGACCAACTGTCAACATTAAAAATACAAAGAGTTTAATAAGCAATAAGTTCAGGAAAATCTATGAATTAGTATACAATTATGTACTTAACAACCGAAAAATATTAAATTGTGCGTCACTGTAGCATGTGATGTTCGGGCTGATTACCTTTGTTCATATAACAAGATCATGGATTAATAGATAGGTAAACCCAATGCAAGTATTAAGCACAAGACAATCATAATAAACAATACACTACACTAAGCATGACCAAATACTAAAGATTCATAAAACAAAGATACTATCAACCAATTACTCCTATGAGTTCTAAATAATATTGATTTTAGTTGAGCATAGTGTCGATAGGACACATGGTTGAATTTTATTAATTGTTCAAGAACTCTTGCAAGATAAACTAAGAACAAGATTGAATGTAAAAGTGTTTCTCTTCTAAAACCTAAGACTATAATGTACTAAAAGCTTAATATTGGTAATATTGCTTGTGAGACTCTTCACGACCTTTTGTAGATGCGTTTCCAAGTTATTTTCATTCACCATGGCTCTTGAAAGGTATATCCCTTCTTAAATTCTGATCAAGGAATATTTCAAATGTTTTGCATGATTCTTGAGGTATCAATGTTGGTGTACGTCTAATCTGGGATGTAATATCCCTAAATTTTCTAGTCTCTTAAATTATTATTTTTTTCTTATGTAAATATAGATTACGAACCTTGTTAATGGTGTATGAAAAAATTATATTTTAGATTGGAAAATAAGAATTGTTTAGTATAGATTGTTAATACCAATTAATTTAAAATATTTGTAATAATATTTAATTATCTATTGGCTTGATAATTATAATTAAAAAAAAATTATTTGTGATAAAGCGTCTTTTAATTTTTAACGCTTAATAAATATTTTTGAACTTCACTTTGACTGAATACGAATCACCAATTGAAGAATTTGACATTATGGAAGTTTCACTAATTTATATTGTTTACAAGAATTACTTTGTCATTAGGAGAAATATTAGAGTAACTACAATAGCTGAAAAAATTGGATGCTTCATACTCTATATTAATGGCTTATATTATGCCACGCATATGTAAATCTTCTATTGTGGTGCCCTCCTTTTGGAAATTACTTAACGTGGCATGTCCAATTTTGCATAAGTAGTTCAACGACGACCTAAAGCCATATACATGCATATGAATTAATCAATTTGAGGAGGATAATTATCCTTGTACCCAAGCTTTGTTTCACTGCCAACGTAACTCATATGCATATTCATCAAAACACGCAATACATGGTTGGTTAATATAAATTGGGACAAGCATGCATAGCCACCTCACACTTTTCACTTGTACTTGTCACCACCATGAATATATACAAAACATGCACCTACTTATGTTGTTAAGTGAATTATATGCATCATTAGTCCTTTTATTATTAAAGCTGAATTAAAACTAGGTCTTGTATCAATAAATTAAAATTGATGAGCTTTTTGTATATTCATCATCAGGGCTTGTCTTCTGCGCATCGGTAGCATTGTGTTCCTTCTTCTTTCTTTTGTTTTTTCCTAAACCATTATGCATGATCTAACCACATTATATAACTCTAGGTATTGGAAGCAAATTGAGAATTTGAATCTCACGGTTCACCACATGTTTAAATAAATCATGAAATATAATCCAACTATTTAAACTCATTTATTAAGCATTCAATCTAGGTGTGTATATATATATATATATATATATATTATTCATCTCATGGCGACTTTTGATAAGAAATAATAAATAGATTAAAAGAAAGGGATTTGTCAGCTTACTAATTTAAGTTACTACTTTAATTAGTAAAGGGTTCTTTATCTTTCCACACTTCTAAATCGAATAGAAATTTTGTAGGGATTACTTTTCTTCTCTCTATGTGGGTACTTGGAGGGCTTTTATGGGTATTATTGCCTTTAACTACTGATTCATGTATTGTTAAGCAGAGACTTGTTTTAACAAGGTCAATATAAAAACACGTAGAATTATATATGGATATAATTAATTCATAAATACTAAGATCTGATCAACTTAAGTTAGGATTTATAGTCGGTATCAAGGTTTGGCCTGACTAGATTAGAATTAGAATCTGCATAGTATTCTTCTTGTGATTTTCTATGAATAATAGGGGATTCAACCTAGCCTTCTTTTAGCTTGTTCTGCAAATATTTCAGGTGAGTATTCACAAAACTATTACATATTTCTCTGGAATGACGCAACTATATTCACGTAGATAGGAAATTATGTATATATATTGATGTACCATATTTCGGTACCGCCACGTCATAATATCCGATACAGTACACGAACGTATTTCGGGACATATTATGCCACGTCAGCACCATTATTTTTTAATGCAAAATTACAATTCAAGGCAAAACGCGGAAATCGGCCCAAGTAGGCCAAAATAGAGCCCAAGCGAGACCTATTTGGGCCCGAAAAGGCCCGATTTGAGCTATATCAAGCCCAATCCGAGCTATATGGGCTCAAATTCGATCTATTTGAGGCCCAAAAGCCAAATTCGAGCTATATGAGCCCAAATTCGATCTATTTGAGGCCCAAAAGCCAAATTCGAGCTATATGAGCCCAAATTCGATCTATTTGAGGCCCCAAAAGCCAAATTCGAGCTATATGAGCCCAAATTCGATCTATTTGAGGCCCAGGAGTCAAGTAAGAGCTATATGGGCCCAAATTCGACCTATTTGAGGCCCAATTCGACCTATTTGAAGGCCCAATTCGAGCTATTTCAAAATAGCTCTAATTCGACCTATTTTGAGTCATAGTTCTACTTGGATTGCACTTTTAGACGAATAAGGACTCTTATTACTATATAAGGGGGTCCCATGCCTCATTCTAAGGTACGTTTTTATTTTCTAGCATTTAATTTCGAGCTATATACATCGAATTCGAGCTATAGAGCAATAATTCGAGCTATATTGCAATAGCTCTTGTTCGATCTATATAGAGAGTATTTCGAGCTATTTGAGAGTAATTCGATCTATTCGGGTTTTCTCATCACAGTTCTCAATACCATTTCGAGGTGTGCTAATTCGACCTATAGGGCCTAAATTCGACCTATTTGGGCTTATTTCGACCTATATATTCGACCTATTTTCGAGCTATAATTTCGAGCTATTGTCTCAGACGACAATACCTCAAATTCCGACCTATCTGACTTGAGCGTCGGAGTGCCTTCGCCGGAGGAGGCACCGGCTTAGTTTACGTGTGGTGTTGAGTGCAGGTTCCGAACTCAAAAGCTGCTTAAGCATCCAGTAGGAACTGAAGCAGTCTGACGTGGAGTGTTGGAGAGCGGACACGTATCCAGACGAAAATACCCCACATCAGTGGCGCCGTCTGTGGGAACCTCTATACGCACTTAGTAACAAACACTAACACTCAATGGCTCAACGGAGGGCAACGGAGAAGAATGGAATGGCAGGAAGGACTAGATCACAGAGGGAGGATGATAATCGGGCACATGATGCTTCTGAGCGAACATCAGTGGCAGCACCTAGCACTCCCCTTGATCCTCCAACTCAAACAGCGAATCAACCTGAAGTTCCTCCCACGGAACAACAACTATTGAATTCCGCTCAGTTGGATCAAATATTGGCGGCATTCCAAAGGACTATGGTCCCAATGATTGTGCAGCAATTGGCTAACACTTCTGTTCTACAGAATGTTCAAGTTCCAATAGCACAACAACCAGCAACACAGCCTGCGCTACCGCAGCAAGGAAGGACTCATCCGACCCAGCGTCGTGATTCGAGGCAGTATACGCAAACTAGGATGACAAGGCCAAGGGATCCATCTCCCTCGCCTGAAAGGAGGAATCCTCGTTCAGTGAGGACCAATGCTAACCGAGCTCCCAGTCGGGCAACTGGTCGAGATAGAGAAGGAAGGGATGCAGAGGTGAATTCTAGGCAAAGGGTTCCTGATCATCGACCTGCAGCAAGTCGAACTGCCGGAAGAGATAGGGACTTGCCTGAGAGAGTCGCACCAAGATTGGAACCTGTTGTAGCAGAACACATTCCACTAAGGGAGAGGTCAAACCCCTTTTGTGAGGCGATCAGTAACTTGACGTTGAAGGAAGGAACTAATCTTCCTGTTCTGAAGAAGTATGATGGAAATACTGATCCAGTTGCACACTATGATGAATTAGATGGAGATTTGCAGGTTTTGGGGTATGGAGAGAATATGAGGGCGAAACTTATTTCGCTCAGTTTGAGAGGTCCAGCAAAGGAATGGTTCAAAAACTTGCGTTCGGGATCAATCGAATCATCTGAACAGTTTAGGACCATGTTCGTAAAAAAGTTTGCTACTTATCGCGTAAAGAAGAAATCTCCGAGCACGCTGTTTAATATCTATAGAGGACCTGATGAACCATTGGGGAGGTATATTGAGCGTTTGAATCTGGAGATCGGTAGAGTGAATGCTCCCACTGTCGACCTAGTCATATCTGTATTGGAGCATCGTTGCCGGAGTAAAAAGCTTATAGAAGTGATAACATGGAACACTCCTGATTCCATTGAGCAAGTAATGGACCTAGCTAGTAAGGTCATTGAAGTAGAGGAGGCAACCATGAATCAAGGATTAATGGACTCGCCAAGAATTCATGGAGGCAAAGAGAATAAAGATAGAGATTGGAGGAAGGAGCAAAGGGGAAAAGATCGAGATCGCAATCGACAACCTTTCAAGAAGTTCGAGAACTATACTCCTCTGAGGAAACAAATTGGTGAAATCTACGCCATAGAGAAAGATAGCGGATTGCTGAAAACTCCAAAACCGTTTCGAGAGACTGAAGAGACTAAAGGATCGAAGAAATATTGTAAGTTCCACAGGCAGAATGGGCATTTTACCAACGAATGCAAGGCTCTAAGGAACGAGATCGAACGACTCATTCAAGGGGGGAAACTCATCGAGTACATCCTTGAGAATAGAGAGTCACGAGAAGAAAAGGCGTCAGCTGGACGCAAGCGGGATAGATCCCCAAATGAAAAGAAGGATGAACCAAAGCGTAAACGGGGAAATGGGAATGATGAAATCGAGAATGGAATCAACGTGATTGCTGGCGGACCTACTGGTGCAGACTCGGTCAAAAGTAGAAAACGCATTTCACGAGACATATACAATGAACGACTGAAACGTCCTGAGATAGATCTTGTCTTTGCGGTGGATAAGTTGGATACAAGAATCACATTCGATGATAGCGATTTCGAAAGCTTGTCTCCACAAGCTAAGGAAGCGCAATACTTGAATTGCCCTATGGTGGTTTCCGCGGTGATTGCAAATCACGGGGTAAAGAGGATAATGATTGATAATGGATGTTCGTCCAACATAATCTTCATGGATGCTTTGCAACAAATGAAACTTGGGCAATATGAGATCACGGATGTTAATTCACCACTAGTGGGATTTGGTGGAAGTGAAGTAAAACCCATAGGAAGGATCTTGTTGCCCACATCCTTTGGCGTAAATCCGAAAAGGAGAACACTGAACGTGGAATATCTCATCGTTGATATACTGTTCGCATATAACGTACTGATTGGAAGGCCCGGAATAACGGCATTTGCTATGATCATTTCAACGATTCATCAGAAGGTCAAATTTCCAACGCCTGGTGGAATTGCAGAACTCACTACAAACTATCGTGATTCGTGGAGTTGTTACGTTACATCGACTAAACCTATCAAGGCAAAAACGGATCTAAATGTCGCGATAGTTGACATACATCCAAAGGAGACGTCTGAAATAGGGAAACAAGTTGATACTGAGATGGTGCTTGCTGCGCAAGTGGACCAAGAGATGATGCAGGAGGATCATACACCCTCCAATATAGAGGACTCTTCGAAGAAACTGGATGAAGAAAAAGAAGACAAGACGACATTGCGATACAAAAAGAAGATGGAAATGGAGCGTCTGAAACCTTCGGGAGAGTTTAAGGAGGTGATTTTGTCAAAAGATGAGCCTGACAAGATAATTAAAATTGGTAGCGAGTTGACTTCGGAGGTTGAGATGGCATTATTGGAATGCTTGCGAAGAAACTTTGATGTATTCGCATGGACGGACTCGGACTTGAAGGGAATAGATCCTCGAGTTGCGGTACATCATCTGAATGTTAACCCAAATGCTAAACCCATCCGACAAAAGAAAAGACACTTTAGCGATGAAAAGAACAAGGCTGCGGAGTTGGAAGTACAAACAAAGCTTGCTGCAGGCCATATATTTGAAGTTCGATACTCTGAATGGCTAAGCAACGTTGTGCTTGTCCCAAAGAAGCCGACCGTGTGGAGGATGTGCGTGGACTACACCGACCTGAACAAACATTGCCCGCGAGATCCTTTCCCGTTACCCAGGATTGATCTCGTAGTTGACTCTACAGCAGGCTGTGCCTTGCTAAGTCTTTGTGATGCACAGAGCGGTTTCCACCAAATACTAATGGCAGTAAAGGATCAACATAAAACGGCCTTCATCACTGACAGGGGGATATACTGTTACAAAGTGATGCCGTTTGGTCTAAAGAATGCGGGAGCGACCTTTCAGAGGTTAGTTGCCAAGATGTTTTATCATCAAATCGGCAAGACAATGGAAGTTTATATTGACGACATGCTCATCAAGAGCCTGAAGGCAGAAGATCACGTGGAACATTTGGAAGAGGCTTTTGGTATCATGAAACAATATGGGATGAAACTAAATCCTAAGAAGTGTACATTTGGTGTTAAGGCCGGAAAATTTCTGGGGTTCATGGTCAATTAGAGAGGAATCGAAGCTAACCCGGACAAAATTAAGGCTATAATGGATTTACCATCCCCCAAATCCGTTCGAGAGGTGCAACGATTGGTGGGGAGGATTACAGCACTTAGTCGATTCATATCGCACTCTGCTGAAAAGAGTTTACCTTTTTTCAAGAAGTTACGCAAGACACCTAAGTTCGTTTGGACTGATGATTGTGAAGAGGCTTTTCGCCAATTGAAGGTGTACCTTACGACACCACCATTACTATCTAAGCCCAAGAACAATGAGATGTTGTATCTCTACTTGGCCATAACGAAGAATTCATTAAGCACAGTATTGGTGCGCGAGGAAGACAAGAAACATTTGCCTATCTACTATGTTAGCAAAGTGCTGAATGGAGCAGAGGTGAATTACTTGGAGATCGAGAAGTTAGCATACGCACTTGTGATAACCGCACGAAAGTTAAGACCATATTTTCAATCACATCCGGTTACTGTCTTAACTAGTCAACCACTGAAACAAGTTATGGCAAAACCGGAGACATCTGGGAGATTAGTGAAGTGGGCGATCGAGTTAGGAGAATATGGCTTGGAGTATATGCCAAAAACAGCGATCAAAGCACAAAGACTAGCGGACTTCGTGGCTGAAACTATCTCAGAGGCGGAGCAAGCGCTTGATGTAGCAATGGTGACAGAAGAGGTCAAAAGTGACAAACCTATAGTTACAAAGGGAACTTGGACTCTGCATGTGGATGGGTCGTCCACAAATGACGCTGGAGGTGCAGGAATTTACTTAAAATCGGCAGATGGTAGAGAATTCGACTATGCAATAAGGCTAAATTTTCAAGTGACCAACAATCAAGCGGAGTATGAGGCTATGCTTGCTGGCATACAAATGGCAAAATCGTTGGGTATAACGAACCTTGTGGCATTCACGGATTCACAGCTGATTGCTAATCAATTTGAAGGAAGATATGAGGCGAAAGATGCTGCAATAGTAAAGTATCTCGAAAAACTGAAGGAAGTGACATCAAATTTCGATACTTTCTCTATTTCGCAGATTCCTCGATCAGAGAATGAACGCGCTGACTCCTTGTCTCGATTTGCTAGTACCGCTGAAGTGTTTATTGAAAGGCGGGTAACTCTTTTGGCTTCAGAACAGCCCTCTATAGGCAAGGTAGTTGAGTCAAAACAGGCGCAAGCATTGGATTACGTTCTGCCAGTAGACATAGAGGCTTGTTGGAAGGATGAGATAATCGATTATCTTCAGAACGGGAACTTACCTAATGATCCTCAAGCGATCAGAAGGCTCAAGTATAAATCTGCAAGATTTACTATGTTCAATGGCGAACTGTACAAACGGTCATTCGAGGGACCACTCTTGAGATGCCTATCTCCCACACAGGCAAAACAAGTCTTGCGCGAAATTCATGAAGGGAGTTGCGGAAATCATTCAGGAGGACAATCTTTGGCCCAGAAAATACTCCGACAAGGATATTTCTGGCCAACTGTTATGAGAGATGCTATGGATTACTCAAGGAAGTGTAGAAGTTGTCAACTGCATGCGAAGATCATTCATACACCTGCTCAACCTATGACAACAGTGAGTTATGGATGTCCGTTTGATCAATGGGGAATAGATATAGTTGGACCAATGCCTAAGGCTACAGGAGGTAGAAAATGGTTATTGGTGGCTGTCGAGTACTATACGAAGTGGGTTGAAGCTGAAGCACTTGTAAACATTACAGAGGCTAATGTGAAACAATTCATTTGGAAGAACATCGTTTGTCGATTTGGAATACCAAGAGTCTTAATTTCCGACAACGGAAGGCAATTCCAAGGTTTTAAGATTCAAGACTGGTGTAGGGACATGAAGATTGAGCAACGTTTTACATCTGTTACGCATCCAGAAGCAAATGGACAAGTGGAGGCCACTAACAATACATTAGTGAAGAGTTTGGAGAAAAGGCTGGAGGGAGAAGGAGGAAATTGGGCGGATGAGTTACCAGGGATATTATGGGCATATCGCACAACTCCTCGTACCTCAACAGGAGAAACTCCATACTTATTGACATATGGATCTGAAGCAGTGATACCCGCTGAGATTGGAATGCCAACTTATCGAATTGTTACTTATGATGAGGAGCAAGCATTGAGGGCAAGACAAATGGATTTGGAATTGATCGGAGCAACTAGGGAAGCAGCATACCAACGTACTCAAGCGTACAAATCTATGATGGCGAAAGCATATGATAACAAAGTCCGTTTCAGGAACTTTCAAGTGGGGGACTTGGTACTCAGGAAAGTTGAAGCTACTAAGCATGTTGGAAAATTGAAGCCAAACTGGGAAGGACCTTACAGAGTGGAGAAAGCAAGCTCAAAAGGATATTATTACTTACAAGAATTGGGTGGAAGGACTTTGTCACGCCCCTGGAACGTCAAGAACTTACGAAGGTTTTATAGTTAGAACACTAGTTTTCTAATGGCCTTGTGGCACAATAGGATCGTAGTTACAGTACTTCATTCGCTTATTCTTTTACGAATTACGAGTCCCTCTACGTGGATTCTCATTGTAATAGTTAGCAGCGAACTACGAGGACTTGATTCCTAGCCAACCTATATACGGCGGGATACGTAGGCAACTCGGAAGTTACTCGAGCTCAGTCCCAAAACTAATAAAATCTCTTATTTTATTCTAGTTCAGCTGTTGCCTACTATTTATCCGCATGATTACAATCTATCAAGAAACATGAAGATGAACTCAAATTGTCTACTAATTTTAAGTTTAAAAACTTAATCAAAACGAACATTAGCTTCGTATTACGAGCACTAGCCTCGTGGAGTCAAGCACAAGTCCTTGTACTCCCGCGAACATAGCTTCGCAAGCGCAAACATAGCTTTGCACAACGAGCACAAGCCTCGTGGAGTTGAGCTCAAGTCCTCGTACTCCCGCGAACATAGTTTTGCAAGCGCAAACATAGCTTTGCACAACGAGCACAAGCCTCGTGGAATCGAGCACAAGTTTTCGTATTCCCGCGAACACAGCTTCGCTAGCGCGAACATTAGCTTCGCATAACGAGCACAAGCCTCGTGGAGTCGAGCACAAGTTCTCGTACTCTCATAGACACTTGTTTATAAAACTTAAGTGTTTTAACAAGTATTAAATTTAAACTTAAAGAGTAGACACATATGAGTGAAGATGTAACAAGACAATGAGTGAAGATGTAACAAGACAAAACAAAGACATTCAAAAGATTTTGCAAGTCAAAACTGTACTAAGCAATTGTCAAGAGCGCTAAAATCGCGCAAACGTTAGCAACAAATACTGTACGGAAAGACTGTACTAGAACTAAATGTATATACGGAAAGTAAAAATGTTCTAAAAATATTGAAAACAAGGCACAAATGCCAAAGATAAGGGCACGCAGGCCACTCTAAAGATAAAGGCAGCAAATTCAACCCAAGAGCCTTCACCGCACCCTCACTCTGCTCCTGGATATCGGCAAAAGACTCGTTCAAGGGCCCAGTATCATCGAGAGGAGAGATCTGACGAGGAGCAGCAGCGGCAGCAGGGGCGTCAGGCATAGGCTGATCGCCATCAGCAGGCTGATCCAAGATCTGTGGATCGAACCCCATCTCACCCTCCTCCGGAGGATCGTCTAGAGCAGCACCAGAAGCAGCAGCAACAGTGGACGTAGAGGGAAGCTCGTCGGCAAAGTCGGAGAGCCATACCTGCCGCAGAGGATAAAAGGAGGTGAAGGGGTCATGCTTCGGCTCTTCGTCAACCACAGTCGCTGCAGGTTCGCCAGAAGGAGGATCGGCCAGAGCAGGATCTGCAGCAGCAGCACTAGAGGACTCGCCGACTTCAGTGTCGTCCT
Source organism: Misopates orontium (assembly GCA_946800315.1). NCBI lineage: Eukaryota > Viridiplantae > Streptophyta > Magnoliopsida > Lamiales > Plantaginaceae > Misopates > Misopates orontium. Next base: position 16,371,337 of record OX326950.1, on the reverse strand, counting down.
CGTTCAGGCAATTGAGGACATTGAAGTCCTCCCTCTTAAACCCAGGGGCGAGAGCACCGCGGGCAATGATGTCATCAAGGGCCATGTTGTAGCCCTTGGTCGTATCAAAACCACCCCGCTCCATGGAAATCTGCTCCCAGGTGGCTGAGCGGAAGAATTTGATGGCCACCATCACTTTGTCCTCATCAGGGAGCTCCTACGAAACAAGTAGAGGAAATGTAAGAGTGTAATATGCAAATTTCAAGGAAAAAGAAATAAAATCAAGTTTCAAATGAATACCTCAGTCATGGCCCTGTTGTAGCCATCCTCCTCAGCAGTCGCTAGGCGAGCTTGTGCATCAGCCAGCTCAGCCTCAAGTCTCAGACGTTCGGCCTCAGCAGCAGCAGCAGCATCCTTCATCGTCCGGATGGTGTCGACATGATCGTCGACAAGGGCGGTGGCATGCTGGCAGTCGGTGGTCAGCTGACTGGATAGGCGCCTTTCCTCAGCAAGCTCTCGATCGACGGCGGCTTTCGCTGTCTTCAAGGCTTCAAGCTCCGCCTGTACTGCCTTCAGCTCATCAACGGCAGCGACCAGATGTTTCTCCACCTCAGCCTTCGCTTCCTTGGCCTGTTTCTCCATCCGTTGGGCTTGCAAGGCCGAAGAGTGGTGCCTATCCATCAAGGCCCTTTGCTGATCCTGAGTCGTCATGACCATGTTGAAGTTCTCAGCCATGGTCTGGACATTGACGAAGAACTACAAGAAAGAAAAAACGTTAGTGATAGTCAAGTATGAACATAAAACAAAGATAAGTGAAAGCTCTAAAACCACATACCTCACACAAAGCCAAGGCAGTGCGACTGACCAGCTTCTCGTGGCCCATCGCCTGATAATAGGCCTGACGATCAAAGTCCGGCATGAATCCCTTGACGAGTCGAAGGGCAGTAGTGTCTTTCAAAGTGAACTGCCCCGACTCGACTGAAGCTCGGACGATCTCCTCCACGTCAATATCGACGTCATCAGCATCATATGCTCTTTCCTGCGCGACGCGTTTACCACGTCGGATCTCCTCAGCAGTAGCAGCAGACCTCTTCCTCGTTGCTGCTTCAGGGTTGGCTTCATTGAAGCGACGAGCCGCTTCAGCAACTGAGGGAAGATGCACTCTTCCAGATGAAGGTGCAGATGAAGGAGAAACGTCCGGAAGGATGGGCTCAGAACCGCCAGGGGGTGAAGCGGGAGCAGTGTCAGCAGTCGACTGAGAAGGAACAGTCTCAGGCACTGGTGCTGGAGTAGGAACAGGGACAGGAGCGGCGCCTCTACCATGCCCCGCTCCTCGTGTCGAGGCAGTAGAAGCATTACCGCTTCTTGAACTGGTACCAGCCGTCTTCGCACCTCGACGACTGGTCTTCTCAGGAATGGGCACTGAGGATTGAGGAGCGTTGGCGCCACGCTTCATCGCGGCCAGCCTTTTCTTTGTCTTGTCCATCACAATTCGTTCTGAAAATCATGAACAACGCAGAGGTTAGAAGACAACAAAGAACGATAAAATAAATGCGTAAAAAGAATGAAAACATGCATAATATTATACCAAAGACAGAAGGCTCAACGCCTGCATGGTAAGTATAACCGCCGGCCCGCAACACTGGGGTAGTGGTCAACTCAAAGGCATCAAATTCGTGCTCTTTCAAGTTTTTTACGACCGCCAAGGTGTAGACGGGAGGATCGGGGCGTCTCGGTGAAGGACGGGCATCAGTCCAAAGCCGCTTGAATCGAAATTCCTGCGGCTTGGATTCTTTTATATAAAACCACTGCTTCTTCCAGTGGGCCCCGAAACTCGTTTGCAAATCAGATAAGAAGCATTGCTTCTTTCGTGAGCTCAGATAATAGAACCCGGCGTCTACACCTCTGTTGCGGAACTTCACTATAAACAGTTGCCAGAAACCGGCAACAGAGCAAGGCAAGTCAAAGATGCGGGTTAGCATCGCATAAGCATACATTTGAGTGTATGCATTAGGGGTAAAATGTGAAGGACAAGAGTTGAGAGAGGACATGATTTCTGAGACAATTGGGAAAATAGGAAAACGTAAACCACACTGCAAATAACCACTAAAGATAGTAAGACACCCCTCTGGTGGGTTGTTCATCCTATCGTCTGGCCCAGGAACGATAATTTCATAAGTGTCGGGAATGTCAAACGTATCGCGGTAATAATCTATGTCATGAGGTAACGAGGAAGGGAACTGATCAAAATTGATCAAATTAGGCGGAGCAAGTTGTTCGGGAGAGTTAGAGGAAGGAATGGGAACGTTCTCAGACGACGGTAAATAAGGCACTATGGGGAGAGGGTTCGATTCAGCCTCGTCATCTCCTAAGATGTCTACGTCTACTTCCATATCAGACACCCTATCCTTGCTGTTTCTCTCATTACTAGATGAGCTATCGTCACTCGAGTCGTTACTACTATCGCTAGTCGACGCATTCTCTCTAGCTTTAGATACCTTAGATGACTCACTACTATCTTCCCTACTACTACTACTGGAAGATTCAAGGTCAATAACTCGCGTCATAAAGCAGGTTAGGTGGAGAGTTTACCGGCACGAGGATCTAGATCTACTGAAACTTCTTCGTTTGGGTGAATTTGCTCGTAGGACCTCTGTGCAGGGGCAAAGAGTTTCGGAGCGCCTGGTAATCGGATTCGTGCAGGTTCTGGTTGACGAGGACGATTTGGAGATGATGGACATCGTGTGTTTGATTCACGAGGAGCTCGATATGATGACTCTCGTGACGGATTGCGAGCGTTATAATAGGCTCGTTGGTGTGATCGTGGTGGTGATGGACGACGTGGAGAACGGTTACGTCGGAGTCGCGCCGTTGTGAATGATCTGCAAAGGTGATTTATTAGCATTTTTCAAATATTTTCAGAATTTTTCAAAAAATTCAAAATTTCTCTAAGTACTATAGCTCGAATTTCACCATGAAATTCGAGTTATATTTTCGAGCTATTCAACACTCACCCAAGGAGATAAGTAGCAGAAGCGTTTTTCGAGTTATTCACGAAAATTTCGATCTATTAAGGGTAAATTTCGAGCTATATTGAGGCTTTCGAGCTATTTTCTCACACTTACTAAACTTGGAGGTCTTTTCGAGCTATTTTCAGTCAACTTTCTATTTTTGGTAATTTCGAGCTATTATTTCGAGCTATTTTTTGAGAGCTCTGAAATGATTCTTAGGCGCGAAATGAGGAAATGAAGCTGGGAGTGGGGTATTTATAGGAGAAATGATGCGGGAATTACCAAAATGCCCTTAAATTCGAGCTATTTCTAATTTCGAGCTATTTTCAGAAAATTTTTCTGAAAATTTCGATGTATATTTTTGGAGGCTCAATTCGACCAATATAGATTTCGAGCTATTTTCAGGCAAATTCGAGCTATTTTCAGGCAAATTCGAGCTATTTTACGAAAAAAATTTTATGGACTTCGAGTTATCTTTTCCCAATATAAATTCGACCTATACCAATTCGAGCTACCAAACATAGTAAATTCGACTTATTTTCGAATTTTTATATTTTTGGTCACATTTTTTGGTTTTTTATTACGACGTCGATCTCGTTGCACGATTCTCGGTTATGTGACTTCTTTATAGTTCGTATGATCAATGTTAGTACACATTACTCTTACGAACTGGGGGACTCCATGATGTACCATATTTCGGTACCGCCACGTCATAATATCCGATACAGTACACGAACGTATTTCGGGACATATTATGCCACGTCAGCACCATTATTTTTTAATGCAAAATTACAATTCAAGGCAAAACGCGGAAATCGGCCCAAGTAGGCCAAAATAGAGCCCAAGCGAGACCTATTTGGGCCCGAAAAGGCCCGATTTGAGCTATATCAAGCCCAATCCGAGCTATATGGGCTCAAATTCGATCTATTTGAGGCCCAAAAGCCAAATTCGAGCTATATGAGCCCAAATTCGATCTATTTGAGGCCCAAAAGCCAAATTCGAGCTATATGAGCCCAAATTCGATCTATTTGAGGCCCAAAAGCCAAATTCGAGCTATATGAGCCCAAATTCGATCTATTTGAGGCCCAGGAGTCAAGTAAGAGCTATATGGGCCCAAATTCGACCTATTTGAGGCCCAATTCGACCTATTTGAAGGCCCAATTCGAGCTATTTCAAAATAGCTCTAATTCGACCTATTTTGAGTCATAGTTCTACTTGGATTGCACTTTTAGACGAATAAGGACTCTTATTACTATATAAGGGGGTCCCATGCCTCATTCTAAGGTACGTTTTTATTTTCTAGCATTTAATTTCGAGCTATATACATCGAATTCGAGCTATAGAGCAATAATTCGAGCTATATTGCAATAGCTCTTGTTCGATCTATATAGAGAGTATTTCGAGCTATTTGAGAGTAATTCGATCTATTCGGGTTTTCTCATCACAGTTCTCAATACCATTTCGAGGTGTGCTAATTCGACCTATAGGGCCTAAATTCGACCTATTTGGGCTTATTTCGACCTATATATTCGACCTATTTTCGAGCTATAATTTCGAGCTATTGTCTCAGACGACAATACCTCAAATTCCGACCTATCTGACTTGAGCGTCGGAGTGCCTTCGCCGGAGGAGGCACCGGCTTAGTTTACGTGTGGTGTTGAGTGCAGGTTCCGAACTCAAAAGCTGCTTAAGCATCCAGTAGGAACTGAAGCAGTCTGACGTGGAGTGTTGGAGAGCGGACACGTATCCAGACGAAAATACCCCACATCATATATATATATATATATATATATATATATATATATATATATATATATATATATATATATAGTTTTACTTAAAAACTGACTATCTAAAGTATAGTTTTACTGAAAATCAATTTTCTAAAGCATAATTCTATTCAAAACCAACTTCTCAAAAGCATAGTTTTACTCGAAATCGATTTTTTTTAAAGCATGTGGCACGTTAAATCCTTTGTGCAAAATTATTTCGTCATTTATGCTGATTATGGCCTGTATATTCGTATATGTCCCTTCAGTTTGTTGGACCCAACTTTGGCTTGGGTATACATGGGGTGCCATCGGGGGGCCGGGGGGCTTGCCATTGAGCCTCATGTCCCTACGGTCTACTCCCTCTTAGTCACAACGGGAGGTCGTTGAGTCTGTGTTGGGTCGTAGATTTTCATATGTCCCTGTTATTGATTGTAAGGTTGCGCTTTACACAGGGAGATAAGATCTCTTTATCAAGGGCAATAAGGTTGGTCTACATTGACAAATATACAAGGACCTCATAATCATAAGTGACTAATGTTTCAGTTAAAGAGATCTGTCCAAAATCAACATTTCAAAAGTGATTTGGTAAAGATCGATATTTTCGTTAAACTGGTTTGTCAAAGATTTAAGTTCATTTAAAGTTGTTTCTGTCAAAAAGTAACGTTTCAGTTAAAGTATTTTCTTTCAGAAGCTAAAGTTTCAATAAAAGTGTGTTCTGTCAAAAATTAAAAAGTTTACGTTAAACTTACGCCCAGTTAAATGATTTTAAGTTAAAATACTTATCTTTTCGTAATCAAAATCATTTAATGTTGTGTCTCGCTTTCTGTCTCAAATATTTTATAATAAAAACAGATTTGTACGCACACTACAAACACTCACTGAGTTTTTTATCTCATCAAATATTTTCTTCTTTCATTCCTTCCAGACATAGAATCAGGAGTAGAGCTCAAAGACCTCGGAGTGCTGACATTTACTCAACTCGAGATCTAGATTAAGTATTGTATTTTAGTCCTTCTTACTTTAAGTTGTACTGTAATATCCTTTTAGTAATGAGAATTTAGATTCCTAGTTCAACATGTTCCGCACTCTGATTTTATAATTTTTTTTTTTAAGTTGAAGTTATGGATTGTTACAAGGGAAATGCTCTACTTTTGCAGCATGGGCACACTGCGACCTAACATTGGCAACGTTGCGCGGGTGGTGGCGCTGGCAACAATAAAGGTGATGTTGGCAACACTGTCTTCAGGAGCGGTGTTGGCAACGCTGCATGTGTAGTTTTTTCTTCCTTTGTTGATTTCACATTGTTGAACTTCTAGTTGGTCCCTTTGGTCTTTCTTATCTCCAGGTGCAGAGCCGGGGGCATATGGGGCCCGCCCCCAGCTCCAGCCCCACCCTTTAGGTAATATACTATATTTTCATTTCACACTCTTTTTGTACTTATTTGATTCTTTATAAAGAACTAAAACACATACATGACCAGAGAAAAATACTAAATTAGTAGCGGGGAATTATTAGGAAACATAGCCACAAATTTCAGTTGGAAAGAAAGAAAACAGCAATAAATTTCGGAGGGGGCAACATCTGCGTACTAATTACTATGCATACCATTTACCCATATATTATCTTATGTAATTACATTACTTTATCTTACATTTTCTTATACATATTATATTATATTGTACTATATTATACTACATTATATTGTATTATTTCTATTATATTACATAATATTTTTATATACTCTTAAATAGGATTTAAGTTATCTTATAATTTTAGTTTGATTTCATACATCTTTTTAGTATTTATGTGATTCTTTCTCTCATAATAGTTTAACCGTAACTTGTATAAATCTTATCTTTTTTTTTTAATCTTTTGATGTACGCAATAAATAAAAGGGATAATATCAGTGACACACTCTGAGGTTTGGCCAAATATCAGTTACACCCCCTGAGGCTTAAATAATATCAATGACACCTCCTGAGGTTTGCATTAACATATCAAGCAAGTCCATTTACTATATTTTTATTTATAAAGTTCCTATTTAGTCCCTGGTCCAAGTGAGAATCAAAGTTGACCAATCTCTCCAGGCAAACTACCCTTTTGCACTTAAACTATGATAACAGATGTCATTGATGTGTGTGTGTCTATATATATACGTAGTTTATGTAATTATCAACATATTTTAGAGTTTAATGACAAAATTGTTTTTTTAATAAAATATATTTAGGCAAAAGTGTTGTGTATTCCTTTTATTATTATGATTTATTAAAAACTTCTAATTAACATCACCCATCTAACACTAATAATTGGCAAGTAATGCATTAATTTTGAATTATATAACTCTAAGTTATTTAATTTCTTATAACAGTATACTCGTTTAATAATGTTAGATAGTAAACTTAATTAAACAATTTATATTCAAATACTTCTATATTTATTAGAAAATCTGAATAACTATTTAAGGTTTTTAAAAAACTGGATAAAACATCTTGTAATAACTATTTAAAGCTATTTTTTTTTAAAACATCAGAAGGCTTAAAAAAAAGAACATAAGGTAATTGAAAAGAACGAGACAAATTCATCCAAAAGAAAAAGATAGCAAGCTTATGTTTTGAAAACTGCCAAATTAAGTTGAATAGAAGACGTTTTTTTCCCTTCTGCAACTAGAAAACTTAAGGCATAAAATAAGACTTTTTCTTCGGAGTTTGGACATTACTTATTTTTGATCTTTTTATTGCGTTTGTAAAATATTAAAAATGGATCTCTAATTGTTGATCGTTGCGAGCTACTACTAAATTTTTAATTTTAATGGCCGTCGAATTGTCTTTAAGACAAACTATGATGGAGAAAGAGTGAAGGAGATGACAATGGAGATAGAGAGAGGAAATAGAAAAATAAAGAGGGAGATAGGAAAGAGAAACACAAAATCTTGAACATGGATATTCTACAACATAAGGGTAGTGTAAAAGTTAAATTCCTTCTTATTTGTTTCTTTTTCTTGAATTTATTAGAAGGGTAAAATAGTTATTTAACGGTAATAGGGGGTGTCACTGATATTATTGAAACCTCAGGGAATGTTACTGACATTTGACCATACCTTAGGGGGTGTCACTAATATTATCCCTATATAAAATAAAGGTAGTAGTATAATATAGCATTTAAGTGTATATGTGATTTTAGGATAAGTAATCATTACACGTGTGTTTTAAAGTAAACAGAATTGTGGACATAATGTTGGAAAATATAACTAATAACATTTTCTTAACAATATAGCAGTAATAATACACACGAGGAAAGTAATTACTTGGGACTTTGATATTAGTTAAGTTATAATTTTATATTCTTTTTACGAGCATAATATAATATCTCTATTTTATGAATGTTTTTTACATAAATTTATGTGATCTTATTTTAATATTTTGGTATAGTTTAGAATTACTTTTGTATTTTATATATTAAATATCTAATTCTTAAGGTACTTGTATTTCCACATAGATTTATTTTTTAAAATGAGTTAAAAAATTAATAAAAAAATTTATATTTATAAAAATAAAAATTGCGTAATCCTCTTTCCCTAACTAGATTCCCGGCTCCGTCCCTGCTTGTCTCTGTGATTTATTCATTTTTTACTGCATTCTTTGACTTGGGGCTTACAAAACACAAAATAAACAGAAAATAACAAGAAGTGCACAAGAATTTGCATGAAAACAAGTAAAATGACACGATAAAAGTATTAAAATTACACTTATCATGTCGAATGAATGAATACATTGGACAACCATGAGTGAACTATCTAAATAGTATGAGAACAGGTTTAGGTGTTTGATCAATGATAAACACTATTGGCACTACTATGTTCCTATTACTTTTGTTATATCTTAAAGTCAATTATTTTTACTTTTAAACAATGAGTCGTGTTACCTAGTCTAGACAGGTAAAGAGACAGTAAAAATAAAGACACGGATATAACGTGGTTCGGACTCCCGTCCTACATCCACGAGGCTTTCGCTCAAAAATTCAAACCTCTTTCACTGATCAAAAGTTGTTTACAACTACAGGCAAGCTTTAATCTAACACTCAGACTCCCTCTAGTGCTTCGACACCTATAGCAACACTTTTATCGCTACTCCGTTTGAACCCGTAAGATCAACCTCCCGTCGACCTTCTTATGACCAAACCGTCAAGCGGCTAAAGCACGTATGCACAGAATCCCTCTTGCTGGTGCAATCATTTCCTGTTGAACTCCCTTCAACTCTCGTTGGTTTGTCACGTGTGTTGAAGTATCCCACTTCTTTTACCCGAAGTATCCCACTTCTTCGTTTTGGCACTATAAAAACTAAGGAATATAAAAACAAGAACACCTTACAATGTATATGAATTTACTCGTGTGTTCTAAGTTCTAAAACCTAGTTCTTCTACTATTTATAGGATAGTCCTCCTTAGAAGATAAGTCTTGCGCATGAAGTCTTCCACTCCAGTCGTGACTCGTATCTTCCCAAATATCCAGAATTTCCTTATGTTAATCTCTTCGTGATCTCGATAATCTGCACACAAGGAAACAACAAAATCTTTCAATAGGAAGCTTGTTAGACCGGATAAAAATAAGTAGAAATAAAGATTTAGTTTCCATAAGATATACAAGATATTTCCTAAATCTTATTCTACTCTATCACAACTTACCAAATATTCCTAATCATATAGTATTCTATTTCTATGCAAACTCTAGGAATAATATGGTAACTACCAACAATCCCTATCCTTATAGAATTCTTTTTCCATGCAAACTCTAGGAATTATATGGTGACTAAAATACATGCAATTTTCCATAAAAAAGTATTTTCAAAACTCGTAAATAAAATGGTACGGATGCGTGGTCCTAACAATCTCCCCCAGTTTACTAGGTTTGGCAAAACATTTTAAGCCCAGGAAAATTCCAAGTATGCTGCAAAAGATTGTTAGACGAAAAACATATAATCAATGAAAGTACAAAAACAATCTAGGCAGATCTCCCCCAATCACTTTGCTCCCCCATACTTCCAGCTTTACCAAAATAATCAAAATAATTACTCCCCCATTTTGCCAGAACCAGTCAAGACGGATCTGCCAACGGGATAATAGACAATAGACAATAGGACCAACACTGGAAAGATAAAGAGAGAAGAGAGAGATAAGTAGTGCATAAATACTCAGCATGCGGCAAAAATCTTGTCGGTAAAAACAGCCATAATTAAGCAAACCGCGTTGAAGAGACAAATATTCAGATAAAAACAATAGAAATGCACCACAAAAAAAAAATTAACAACCGAAAAGTAACTCAGCAAGTGCCACACAACTCACCGAGCACCTGATTTACCTGGAAAGAGTGTTTGGGAGAACACCCTGTCATGACAGCTTCAACGACTCGTTCACAAACAGTCTGCCCAAAGTTCTCTCATTTACCAGATAATCACAAAACAATGTGTGCTTTAAATTCTCATGTATGATATGTGATGAAGAAGAAGAGAATTTGAAAGGGGCAACAATTGTAACAAGATATAACTCTTTTCAAACAGACAAGTGTACCTTAACACACATATTTGAGCCTTTTGTAAGGAGGTAGCTTTCGCTCATGGACTTTATGAAGAATATGGTAGCTCTTTTTCAATGAATGACGACCGTGAGATAAGAGTTGAAAGCTTTCACACATATTCATTGAGTTTAGGCAGCCTTTTCCTCCTTTTATTTTTTCTTTTGAAGCACATGAATCTTTTAGGCTCACATTCTCTTTTTCTTTTTCTTTTCAAGCTCTTTTGCACACTCAAACAACTCTTTTTATACTCAATACTTCTGTTTTTGATGTGTGAGGTAGCTAAAGTGGATTTTTATCCAAGTCAAAGAGAATAAACAAATAAAAACAAAAATTGCCCGTTGCAAAATCCTTCGATTTTACATATTTAACTGGGGAATGGAGCACTGAGTAAGTAACACTGGTCAGATTGAGCTCCAGTACAAACTGCTGTGATAAGTCTGCAGTATGAGTCATGACAGTTAGTTCGACAATATAAACAAAAACATTCCAGTTAAATCAGGCATAGCGACAGGCTTAGTGAAAGCAAATGCCGAGAGACTTTCTGAGGGTCTCAAAGCGTTGTGAATCAAGTGCCTTTGTGAAAATATCTGCAAACTGTCTCTCTGTCGCGACATGCTTAATGACTATAGTTTTAGACTCTACCAATTCACGAATGAAGTGATGCCTTATGTCAATATGCTTTGTGCATGAATGCTGAACATGATTTTTAGATATGTTAATCGCACTAGTGTTGTCACAAAACATAAGTAACTCTTCATGTATGATACCATAGTCTTTTAGCATTTCTTGCATCCAAACAAGTTGAGAGCAACAACTACCAGTAGAAATATACTCGGCTTCAGCAGTGGAGAGTGAGATCGAGTTCTGTTTCTTACTATACCATGATACCAGATTATTTCCCACATAGAAACAACCTCCAGTGGTACTTTTCCGATCATCAATGCCTCCAGCCCAGTCTGCATCACGGTATCCTGCGAGATTTAAATTAGTATCAAAAGTGTAGATAAGACCATAATCTGTTATACCGTTCACATGTCGGATGATTCGTTTTACGGCACGAAGATGCGATTCCTTCGGATTTGCTTGATAGCGGGCACACACACCAACACTAAAACATATGTCAGGGCGACTGGCTGTCAAGTAAATGAGACTTCCTATCATGCTGTGATAGAGGCTGGGATCTATGGAGCTTCCTTCCACATCAGCTGATAACTTGTCATTCGTCCCCATCGGAGTCCTCATCGGTTTTCCAGTTTCAAGGCCAAATTTCTTCACGAGATTCCTCGCATACTTGGATTGAGAGATGAACAATCCATCGAATCCTTGTTTAACCTGCAAACCAAGAAAATAAGTCAATTCACCCACCATGCTCATTTCGAATTCTTTTTGCATTAAAGTAGTGAACTCGTGCAATTGACTTTCAGAGGTAGAACCAAACACAATATCGTCAACATAAATCTGTGCTATCACCATATGAGTCGCGACATGTTTGACAAACAGTGTTTTATCAACCCCTCCCCTTGAGTACCCATTCTCAATAAGATACATTGTAAGTCTTTCATACCAAGCACGAGGTGCTTGTTTCAATCCATACAGAGCTTTTCTAAGTTTAAAAACATGAGAAGGATTATGGGGATCAGCAAAACCTTTAGGTTGCTCAACAAAGACTTCCTCATTAAGAAAACCATTTAGAAAAAGCACCCTTGACATCCATTTGAAATAATTTGAATCTAAGAACACAAGCAATGGAAAGTAAAAGGCGGATTGACTCTAGCCTTGCTACAGGAGCAAATGTCTCATCAAAATCAACACCCTCAACTTGAGTGTATCCCTGAGCAACCAATCTTGTTTTATTTCTCACAATGTTACCGGATTCATCAGTTTTATTCTTGAAAATCCATTTTGTCCCAATAACATTTGTGTTAGATGGACGAGGAACAAGTTCCCAAACATTGTGTCTGGTAAACTGTTCAAGTTCATCTTGCATTGCTTCAATCCATGCGTCATCAAGAAGAGCTTCTTTGATGTTCTTTAGTTCAATTTGTGATGTAAAGCATGCATACTGCACCATCTGATCATACCTGCGTCGTGGTAAGTCACGAGTACGAATACCTTCAGTCAGATCACTTATGATAAAATCAGCAGGATGATTTTTTCTGATCCTTGACGAGGGACCTGTCGAGACTGGCTCGTGAGACTGATCAGTTTTTGGGAAATCTTGATGAATGGGTGACTCTGGTGGATTTTTGGTAACCTCAGGTGTCGCGACTTGTGGGACGACTGGTACCTGACTGATGTCATCATCACTGGTATTCCCATGATCTCCTGTGAATGAGAGAATTTCGTTTTCCTGTGATGTGTCAGAATAATCCCTAGAATCATCAAATTCGACATTAGAAGACTCAATAACAGTTTGCGTTCTCAAGTTTAAGACTCTGTAGGTACGATTGTTATCTGAGTACCCCAGAAAGATGCCCAGATCGCTTTTGGATTGGAACTTACTTAGATTTTCTCGATCTTTAAGTATTAAGCAAGTGCATCAAAAAATACGAAAGAAATTGACATTTGGTTTCTTACCTTTCTATACCTCATATGAAGTCATAGATGTACCTGGACGAAGATAAGTGCGATTGATAATAAAGCATGTTGTGTTAACCGCTTCTGCCCAATGTCACATAGGGAGTCTCTTCGAGTTGAGCATGACTCGTGCCATCTCAAGCAGCGTTCTGTTTTTCCTCTCGACAACACCATTTTATTGTGATGTTTTAGGTGCTGAGAACTCATGAGCAATTCCATACTTCTCACAGAATTTAGAAAATAGAACTTAGAAAATGATGAATTCTCAAATTCCTTACTATGATCACTTCTAATCTTTTTAATTTTTAGATCATTTTCATTCATCAATTTCACACTCAACACTTTAAAGACTTCAAAAGTTTCAGATTTTTCTTTTAAAAATTTTGCCCATGTAAATCGTGAGAAATCATCAGCACAATTAAAAATGTACCTTTTACCTCCTGTACTCTCAATCTGGACTGGTCCAACAAGATCCATGTGAAGGAGTTCCAACACTCGTGAGGTAAGTGAGTGATGACCTGCTGGATGATTCCCTCTCCTTTGTTTTCCACGAAGACAAAGTTCACACTTTCCAGAAGGTTTGGAACCAAATCCAGGGAGGCCTCGTACAACCTTTGTTCTCCCAAGTTTGATGTGCAACTTGTAATTCATATGTCCCATCTTCTGGTGCCAGAGATCAGTTTGATCTGCATTAGTAAAAAAACAGGTGAGTTGTTCAGAGGGATGTTGAGACTTAGTCAGAGTATAGCAATTTTCTGCAGTGCGTTTTCCTGTAAGGACACACATATCCTGTTCATTAACCACTCGACAATCTCCTTTTGAGAAGTTCACATAAAGGTCCTGATCACACAATTGACTAATGCTAATCAAATTTTGCTTCAACCCGATAACATGATAGACGTTGGGAAGCTTCGGAAATCCTTTGATGTTGAGTGTCCCTCTAGCCACAATTTGACCCTTTTTACCATCTCCAAACATGACTGTTCTCCTTGGGTCAGCTACATAGTTTGTCAGAATGTCTTTAGTTCCTGTCATGTGTCTTCAGCAAGCACTATCAAAATACCAACAATAAGGTGAATTATTTTCAACAGAGGAAAAATCATTAGATATAACAGATGAATAGGCATAAGAAACATTATGATATCCTGAATTAGACTGTGGATTAGACTGTTCCACCCATTTTTGCTTCGCCTGCTTCTCCTTTGTCACATCTGCCTTTTTCACTGGTTTCCTATGAGTCGTCGGACCAGTCGTGACTCCCTTCTTAACTCTTCGTAAAACATTAGCAGTAAATGATACATCCCAGTATTGATAACAGTATGGACGAATATACCCTGCTACTCCACGGTTGTGACATACTGGAGTGAACCTGCGATCAGAAAATGAAGACTGTGAGATATTAGAGGTTGTAACTTCTGAGGTTTCTTAGCAGTCTGTTGTTGTGATTTTGGTTTGACCACATTTTGATTTCCTTGAGCAAGTTCCTGCTTATTATTTGCCTTTCCTGTTGCAAAACCAAGACCAGCACGATCGTTTTTCGTTTTCTGATGTTCCAAGACATGATCCAATGTCTTTGTGCCGGAGCTAAGTAGCTTCACATTTTTCCGGACTGAAACAAGCTCTGTCTGAACATCTTGGTGCAATTGTTCAAACATGTTAGCTGTTTCTTTTGCTCCTTCAACAGCAGTTTTGAGAGCTCTAACTTCCCTTTTGAGATCAGAGTTCTGATTTTGCACTTCGAGTAGTTTTTGCTCCAGTGCTGCTGTGTCGTGTGCACGGTCTCGACTGGCTTCATTCTGTTTCTTCTTCAACTCAGCATTCTTCATGGTTTCTGCCTTCCATTTGTCCACAAGAATAAGCAAATTTCTTCTGAGAGTTCCCGGGTCGATGTCCTCATAGTCACTTTCATCATCATTATACAATTCGTCATGTCCAGTCGTAGAGTCTTGACTAATAACTGAGGTGAAGGCAATGTTCGCTTTCTCTTCAGGTTCTTCCTCGTTGATATCAGATTCCTCATCACTCCAGGTGGCCACCATCGCTTTATTTTTATTCTTTGGAAGAAGATTCCCACAATCAGCTTGAGCATGTCCAAAACCTTGACATTCTCTGCATTGAACACCTTTTCCCTTTCTTTTGACACTAAGATCATTAGCAGCGGAAGAGTTCAAATCAGAGTCAGAGAATTTTGTGTACATACCTTTATTCTTCCATGAATTTTGTATTCCTCTGGTAAGATAGGCGATGGCATACTCTAAGTCCTCCTTCTCTTCATCTTGAGGTTTATTCTCAATATTAGCTTTCAGAGCGACTCCTCCTTGAGTAGTACCATTCATGTTTTTCTTTATCTCAAACGTGGCAAGAGCTCCCATTAACTCTTCAAGAGGTAAATTTTCAACATCTCTTGCTTCTTCAATGGCTTCGATTTTCATGTCAAATCTAGCCGGTAGAGATCTCAAAGTCTTCTGAACAAGCTTTGTATCATTATCTTCATTGGGGAAGCAGGGCGGTCGAGCCCTGTAAGGGCGACAACACACTCGAATAGTGGAGGATGACGTCGAGACTGACGTCGGATGCCCCCCTCTGGTTGGTTAAAGAGGGCGGTTGCCTTTGCTTAATGATTAAGGATGCTATATCTGCACGTGCAAAATACGACCCTCCCCTCATTGGCACAACGAGGGGTTAGCGAAGCAAATAACATATTATAATACTTATCAGGGTCGGGAATCCGAGAGAAGGCTTACCAGGGTCGGGGAATCCGGGAGAGGGGATCGTGAGGCAGGCTGAGATCAAGGGATTAGGCCACGTGGACGGGTACGATCCCAAGAGGGAGATTATGCGTCATCATTTAATTTTACCGATTTATTAACCTACAACAAAAGTTCCAGAGGACATAAAATAACTTAAAGCTTAAGAGCAATATGACGCTGACACCGGTAATCTAGCTATGACCGAGTATATATATGACAAATAGTTTGTAACAGCTAATCGAGAATCATATAAATTCCAACTTAAAATTAAAATAAACTAGTTGTTATAATTATGCTAAAATATTCTGAGACTAGATATCTCAAAACTTAAAACAACATCTTAAGAAATAGTTTCTATAACTAACTATCTTCACATAACTAAGATCAAAACTAGAGAAACAAACTTAACACTAAATAATTACAATTGTATTGCGAGAATTGCAAGATATTGAAGAAAACTAGTAGAAAATGGTGGTTCATTAGAGGCGAAATCTTTAGGTCATTGAGAAGTGAAGAAGAAGAGTCGTAGTTGCGGTTTTAACATTTCACATATCAGAGACAATCTGTCATAGGCAACTATTTTGTAGCTAATAGGTGAAGTTGAAAACCTCGCCTATTAGACAAATAAATTTTAAAATTAAATAAAAATTAGACTTTTTTATTTTGTCTTTGATAGTGCTTTATCAGCGACAACATTGTTGTACCTGACAATTTTTTTTTTTGAAACCAAGAAAGAAACACTTTTATAACACCAACAAAATGTAACAGAGGTTACAAACTAATAAACGGACAAGCAGACACCAGACCAAGGAAAGAAATAACAGACACTCCAACACCAAACAAAAAACAAGCAAACAACAGAAACAAACTGCCCACAACTCAGCCAACACCAATCCGTTCACTCAACCAGTCACAATTCACAAGAGCATTACGAGCTAGAGAGTGTGCGGCAACATTAACGGCACGCCGAATCCACTTGAAAACAAATGTACCATGCTTCTTCGTTAAACCAATTACCTCTCGAATAAGAAGATCATACTCCGCACCCTCAGCTTTTGGATTATACAAATCTAACATAACCTCAAGACAATCTCCCTCCACAATAATTTTTGACCAGCCCCTCTGAATAGCAAGCCGAATACCAGCCATCACCGCCATCACTTCCACAACCTTAGGCTCAAGGCAGCCAACAATTCATCTTTGCCCCCACGCCAAGCACGTACCATGTAGATCACGCGCAATAAATCCAATACCAACCGAATTATCATCTCGAAAAACCGCCCCGTCACAATTGATTTTAATCCATGAATCAAGAGGTGGAAGCCACTCATCCATACCATCAGTCTCATCTCTCGACAAATCG
Source organism: Misopates orontium (assembly GCA_946800315.1). Classification (NCBI taxonomy): domain Eukaryota; kingdom Viridiplantae; phylum Streptophyta; class Magnoliopsida; order Lamiales; family Plantaginaceae; genus Misopates; species Misopates orontium. The sequence continues at coordinate 16,354,316 of OX326950.1, read as the reverse complement.
AACTTTTTGATTGATACCATGAACCAATAAATTGTTCCACGAACACCGCCAGCCTCCGCGGATCCAAACCCCCTTCCCCCACAAGAATCTTATTTCGATTTCCCCACAGCGCCCAACAACCCACAAAAACCAACGTAGAAATGTGTTTATCCTTCACCAACATCAGCCTTTCAATCCATTGTTCCACAACCTCATCATCCCCCCAACAAAGATCCAGCGGAATTGGAAGCAAAGCCCACAGTTGGCGCGCGATATGACAACTCGTGAAACAATGGCGCAAGTCTTCATTTCCACAACCGCAAACCACACAACCCTGATCAACATCAAGGTGTCTTCGAAACAAGTTTATACGGGTGGGAAGAATATTTTTACAAACACGCCAAATAAAAATCTTCAACTTATTCGGAAGATCAAACTTCCAAAGCTTCTTCCATTGAACCAAGCTCCCACCACTACCAGAACCAACATCTCCACGATTCAAAATCCCAAGATCAAGAATAAGGTGGTAAGCACTACGGACAGAAAAATTTCCACTCTGACAATAATGCCAAATGAGCTGATCTGGGTGCTCTCTATTACCCAATGGAGTTGATAAAATAAGTCGAGCATCATCCTCAAAGAAAATACATTTAACTTCACTGACATCCCACCAACCCGTCTCCATGTCAATCAAATTAGCAACCTTCGCATCCTGTAACTCGGCCAATGGAGGCGTAAATGGCTTGAAACTCCTCGGCCTTGGAAGCCAGCGATCATGCCAAATCCTAATGGATTCACCATCCCCAACCCTCCACCTAATGCCTGCCTCCACCACTTTAATTGCCCCATGGATTCCACGCCAAGAGAACGATGGATTGTGACCAAGCTTCGCCTCAAAGATAGAAGAATTAGGAAAATACTTAGCTTTATAAATCTGTCCCAATAATGAATCCGGAAATCGAAATATTCGCCACGCTTGTTTAGCAAGAAGTGCCAAATTGAAAGCGCCAAAATCTCTAAACCCCAAGCCCCCATCATGTTTACTCCTACACAACTTATCCCACGCAAGCCAATGGATTCTATTTCGATCCCCGCTACCCCATCAAAACTGACTGACCATAGCATGAAGCTCGGAGATCAACGACTCTGGAATCTTAAAACAACTCATGGTAAAAGTTGGAATAGATTGAACGACCGCTTTGATTAAAACCTCTTTACCCGCACCCGGTAGCCGTTGAGGTTTCCAACCCGATAAACGCCCCCAAGCATTGTCGCAAATGTAAGCAAAAATTTCCTTCTTCGATCTCCCAATCACAGATGGCATTCTCAGGTATTTAGCATGCTTATCTTCGACTCTCATTCCCAAGATCTGCTTCACTTCCTCCATAGTTTCAGCCGACGTATTCTTACTAAAAACAATGACAGACTTCGCCAAGTTAATTTCCTGCCGAGACGCTTCTTCATAGTGCTTCAAAATCGAACAGATTTCCACCGCCACTTCTTTCTTTGCTTCACAAAAAAGAAGGGTATCATCCGCAAACAACAAGTGAGAAACTGCCGGCGCATGATGAGACACCGAGACACCTCGAATTGACCCCAACAGTTCCGCTTCCTTAATTAAAGATGAAAGAGCTTCCGACACAAAGAGAAACAGATAAGGCGATAAGGAGTCACCTTGTCGAATTCCACGCTCCGGTACAATAGGGCCACACTCATGTCCATTGACTAAAACCGAGTAACTCACAGTCCTGACACTTAACATAATAAGCTCAACAAAAGAATAAGCAAAACCTAATCGAAACATTACCTTCTCCAAGAAGGACCACTCGACGCGGTCATAAGCTTTGCTCATATCCAGCTTAAGCGTCATTAGACCCTTCTTCCCCGTTCTCCTATTCTTAAGATAGTGATTGAGCTCAAAAGCAACTAAGATGTTATCCGTGATTAATCGACCAGGCACAAAAGCAGACTGAGAATAAGAAATAATATCACACAAAAACGGTTTAATTCTATTTGCAATAGCCTTAGAAGCAATTTTGTAACTAACATTGGACAAACTGATAGGACGAAATTGAGTCAAATTATCCGGATCCGAACATTTAGGGATCAAAACAATATGAGTAAAGTTAAGCTCAGGCGGAAAAATATGCTCATTAGTGAAAGAAAGAACAAACTTGACAACATCAGGACTAACGAGTTTCCAAAATTTCTGATAAAAAACGACTGAAACCCATCAGGGCCAGGAGATTTAAAAGGATACATTTCAGATATCGAACGGTTTACCTCCTCAACAGTGAAAGGTTGGAGCAACGTTTGATTCATTTGTGAAGTGACGCGTGGACGAATAGCTCGAAGTACGTTCTCAATATCTGTCTCTGCCGGATTTCTGGACGTAAACATTTTATGAAAACAGTCCACGACCAAATTATGCACAACATTCTGATTCTCGGTCCAATTACCATGCTCGTCCCGGAGCCTTCGAATTACATTTTGTTTTTTCCTTTCACTAGCACGCCTATGAAAATAACTCGTATTTTTATCCCCCTCCCTCAACCAATGAGCTTTACCACGTTGTTTCCAAAAAAGCTCTTCTTGATCCAGAAGAATTTCCAACTCTTGCGTGAGACGACTCTCTTCAGCTTTACTAACCGACGTAAGCACCCCCGTACGCAGCAACTTCAAACGGTTCTGAAGCTCAACAATATGACGTTTCATCTCTGAACCCGAGTACTTATTCCACTTAATAAGGCCCACACGACACGCTGCCAATTTACTATTCAAATTCAAATCAGATTCGAAATTCTCGCCTTTCCATAAATCTTCAACAACATGCACAAAGTCTTTATCTTTTAGCCAACATGCCTCAAACATGAATCTTTTCCTACTCCGTCTGGCCAAATCATTATGACTATCAGAACGAAGGGAAATAACTAAAGCACAATGATCCGAGCGACGGAGTGCCAAATGCTCCACCCTTCGCGTCGGAAAAGTATCTTGCCACCCAACATCCGCCACAGCTCTATCAATACGCTCCCAAATCGTAAACGGGTCCTCACGATGATTACACCAAGTAAATTGCTGCCCCGAATAGCCCAAGTCGCATAAACCAGCTATATCTAAATACTCACGGAAATTACGAATCATCCAATTCGCCCGCTGCTGGCCTCCTTTTTTTTCAGATTGGTGTAGGATCTCATTAAAATCCCCACAACAAAGCCACGGCTTACGTGATGACTCTTGTAACCGACACAAAAGCTCCCACGAAATATGCCTTTTAGCCCCATCAGGTTCACCATAGAAACCGGTAAATTGCCAGTCCTCGCAATCATTTCTCTCGGCAACTAAAACATCAATGTGGTAAACAGAAAAACTAAGGAGACGAACGTCGCACTCCTTACGCCAAAAAAGCGCTAGACCCCCGGATTTACCTTGCGAATCAACAGAAACACCATGATAGCCAATCAAATTTTTAATGTACTCAATCTTTCTTTTAGAACACTTAGTTTCCATCAAGAAAATCAAGAAGGGGTGGAGACGATTGATGGTGTTGCGAAGTTCTCGAACTGTCCAAGGGGACCCCAATCCTAAACAGTTCCAGCTGATGATACTCATTGGACTCGGCGGAGCTGCCTAGCAGCCTCCGCCGTTTCTTGATCATAGATAACCAACTGATTAGTAACCCGCTTCCTATTACCCTTATTCGGATCCACAGTCTCCTCTTCTATCATCTTTCTCTTGCCCAAAGCCTTATGATTATTCGCTTCCAAATTAAATTCCAGATTGCCTCCCCCGTTTAATATTAATTTTTCGTAGAGGAGCAGATTTTCGATTATTTTGCATAACCGGCACTGTAATAAGCTGAGGCGAAGAATCAATGTCATTTACCACATTAGTGATATCATCAGAACCTTTTTGCACCATTCCAGCCAAATTCGTGTGAGGCCCAATTGTGGCGGAAAGCACAGTATCAATAACCCCAACTTCCACTGCCTTCGAAGCAAGCCCAATTTCCTCAACATGAGCAACATCCGGTCGCACCCCCAAGCCTAATTCAATATCCTTGCCATGAGAACCCTCGGTATGAACAGTCTGAAACGTTCTCGGTTTTGCTCCTCACTACACGCCTCTCTTTTTGCTGTGTGTTGCGATAAATGTGAAGAACTTGGTCCTTTCAAATTTCTCTGCCCATCACTATTTGCTGCCCCTCTAGAGAGCAGTCCATGAGATCTCGTCGACGAGTTTGCTTCAGAACTCCCCTCCGTATTCGCACCCCGATTGAACTGAGTACTTCTCCATGTAGAACAACCCCCACCACCACTAGTTGTTCTAGCCTCTTTTCGTGAGTCTTCTTTAGTAAAAGATCGTCGTGATATTGCAGGTGCAAGAGGTTCTCGCAACCATGGCCCAAAAGGAAGATTCGGACCCCGAATATTCACATTAGACTCGTAACGCACATCACAATTAACAGCAATGTGGCCAATAATCCCACACAGATAACAAAAATTCGGCAACCGTTCATAAGAGAACTTAAGCTCAATTTCCTCACCTCCTGGACTTCGGATTTTCAACTTGCGACGAAGAGGTTTCAATACATTAATTATAATACGCACGCGCATACTCTCCCCACGCGATTCCTGCAAATCCAGATCCTCAAAGAAACCAACTTTGTTACTAACAAACTTAGCCATCTCAAGGGTTTGTCTAGAGAACGGAAGATTATGAATCCGCGCGTAAAAGCTACAGTAATCCAGACAAACCTCCCTCGGATTTTCAATCTCCCCTATCTCGCTCAAAATCAAGATGAACTTATCAAACGACCATGGGCATCCATCCAAAGCACGTTGTTTATCAATAACATGAGAGAATTGGAATATCATGCGATTGTCCAAGATAGTATATATTTCCAAACCCTTCTTAGGGTTAATAATATTTTTCATCACAGCACTAAACGAATTGAAGTTAAACCCACGTGTAGTAAGCAATCTGCCTACCAGAGCCAGTTCTGACGAGAAATTCCGTTCATCCCAAATCCCATTCGGAACTTCAAGGCAATCCTCCTCGTCATCATCCGCAAGATTCAGTCGTTGACCTAATCGTTCAATATCTGATTCCATAGAACCCCACACAGAGGAAATAAATAGAACGTACTTCAAGCAGATGATCACACGACACCCGCCCAGACGAATCAAACGACTGCGCCAAACAGGAAAACAAACAGAACAAAAAGTAAGAAGAAAAGAACCAACAGAAGATACAAAGCAAAGCCTAGTTGAGGAGAAAAAAACAAGAAAGACAGAAACCAAAACCCCGTCGATTAAGAGCGAAGAAACAGATTAAGGAAGGTAACAACAAAATCGCAAAGAACCCAATACACAATCTCGATCACAGGACGCGAGGAGAAAGAGACATCAGAACGCCTTCACCCAAATATAAGCCGCCCGTTACGTCGAAGAGGGCCTAACCAGAGAAGGAACGAACAAACTCTCAAGAGAAGAGACCTAAACCCTCATGGAGAGAGACGACGTTGTACCTGACAATTTCAATTATTGAGTGGTTGTGAAAATTTGATCCCTTGTACGCATTTCTCTTGCAGAGTTGAGCAAAATTATGTCATTCCGTCTCCTCCAACTTACTGCTTATGCACATTGGGGCTATAGCACTACCAAGATATTTCCGCCACTATTGCTATATATATACAAAGAACTTGTTAAGCATGAACAAAAAAGATAGAAGTATTACCATCTAAAACTTTTGAAGCTTATCAACTAAGATCTAAAATAAAACCTATCAATAAATCATAACTTATGAAAAACCATATTTTCTTTAAATTCAATACAAAATGCTTTAAAAAGTTCCAAAAAAAAAAAACCAATATAAATTTCATCTCTCTAAAAAGAAATAAGTGATTAATCAAAAGTTTTATAATTTTAATAATATAGCGTTGAGCAAGAGGTACAAGTAGTAGTGTACAAAAAATATATTATTTATATAATCCATCATCCAGATCTCTTTGTGTTGTTTATTGATAAACCAAAAAATTTATCACGTGACTTTCTAAAAATTTTGCTATTAGTTGAGTTTGTTTTTGTTACCTTTTTTGCATAATCAATTATTTTGAAGCTTGACTGTTATTTTAAGATAACAAATTATTCACGATATTAGTCCAACGCGAGTTAAATCCCTGAATACGCCGCTACTCCAACTTATCGAAGAAGGATCATTTTCGACTACTTGTTCTACGTACAGTTTAGATTTTCACTGATACTAAACTTTGTTTAACTGCAAATCAACTACTAGACAACTACGGAGTACTGCGTGCAGACTTGGTTCTCTATATTAATTACGACTTTCATTTGTTTAACTAGGTGCGAGAAGCTCAACAAACAAATCCACTGTTGAATAGGCGTAGTGGACATCACATAACAGAATCTTATACCCGTCACCATACTTAAGTTTAGAGTTCGTTCTTTAGATAATGCAAACATAATTTGGAAATCATGAGGACGCCAAACATTTTATGAAATAATCGAGTCAATTAGAAATAAGATACAGGCACCAAGATAAGAACGGGAGGGCAGCAAACATTCATGGTATAACGGTGAACTAGAAAATCATCGGAAAATATGGAGAACTCCATTTTGAATATAAAATTGAATGCAAGTAAGTAATTCACTAATAATCCATATGTATGATAGCAATTTTCTTGAGATAAAATTATTTTCATACCATAATTTTACACGATTTTCATTTTTATACTATAATTTGGCATACCATAAGTTGGACACTTTCTTCGCGTTGGGTACTCCATTGCTGAAAAAGTACACGTGTTGACATGGAAAATTGTTGAGGTAGAGTGCTGACGTAAATAACAATTGGTCAAAATCTCCAAATTTGGAGTCAATGAATGCTAGCGTGTATTTTTTTCGGCACCGAAGTACCCAACGTGAAGAAAATGTTCAACTTCTGATATGCATATTGATTAGTGTCAAATTATGGTATAAAAATGAAAAATGTACTAAATTATGGTATGAAAAGTAATTTTATCTCAAATTCTCTCCTTAAAAGTTAAAACGACTTCTTCCGGAATAGGATTTTCATCCTAACAATACGAGGAAATCTGAGTCCCTTCTTTTTCCCTCGTTTGCATTGGATGTGGAATTTGCTCCTCGAAAACCAACAAGTATAAAAAAAAATATAATTAATTCGTGTGAAATTCATATATAAGTAATATGCAAAACTCAACTGTAATAAGTTGTTTATCGTATGATGCGGAGTCGTCACATAATTTCATGAGAATCGTTGTCAAATGTATGAGAATCGTACTATATCGAATGTTTACGTCGTCATTTACTTTTAAGTTTATGGTACATGCTTAAAATTATTTCACGAGCATCTATCGTCGACTGAATTTAAAAGAAAAAATGTTAAATTTTTTTGAAAACATCTGAAACTTATTGTTTTGTTGTCAGGTAATTTGTTCAATGCGCTATACATAAGAATATAATATAAAAGTAAAATAAACAGCTAATTAATTTTAATGTGAGCTTCAAACCAAATAACAAAAGATGATTAGAATTCAGCTTAGTTACTCAAACAAAGCATGGTTGGCAAGTTACGTGTTTAGTTGGTGAATGTATTAAGTCTTACCTACTAAATTACTTCATAGCACTTCTCACTATATATTTTCCTCTCTTTTTCCTTTTCTTTTTTTGGTGTGTGTTTTGGTCATAATCAGTACTTTGCTTTATGTTATTAAATTGATGTCTTAGAATTGGATCATATCAGCTAGGGATGACTTTCGTCTTTGCAACTCCTTGTTCTTTCTTACCTTTGTACCTTGAGTAAGAGTATTTCTTGTACACTTCTTTTTTCTTCAATATTTCTAACTATTGCCGATGAAAAAAAAAAAAAAAAAAAAAAAAAAAAAGGCAATTTGATTTACGTTCTACGGACAAGTAGCCATTTATTATGATATCTTTTATAACCACCGGTACATAAATTTCTACAACATTATATATAATGGATTATTTCTTTAAACAAATGTCATAATCTATAGTTTTGCCGTCACTTTCTTTGAATAATATGTACCAACTTCTAAGCAAAAACAAAAGTCTTCTAGCAATTGAAGTCAACAACAACTACAATCTTCTTCTTCTAAATTTCCCTCCAACCACCTACATGTATACCATTAGTCTTGTGCACTATCTTCCAACAATCATTTTCTCCCATCAGTGTTCCTCACATGAATTCGAAAACGCATTCTTGGTTTTCAAGACTTTGTTCCCTATGCATCATACAGTTGCTGCTTCTTTTTCAATCTCCGATCGTATTAAGCAGCCTCGAAGCATACTACCAGACATGCGGTAACACGTTCAGCTGCGGTGATTTCATCACCAGAATCGGGTACCCTTTCCGAGGAGTTAGCGATCCTCCCTACTGCGGCCATCCTGATCTAGTGCTGTCATGCGATGTTCAGCACAATGTAACAACCATTGATATCATGAATATAAGATATGAAGTTCAGGGAATTTTCCAAACTTCGCAAATCATGAGGATCGTGAGAGAGGATGTCGTGCAGGGAACTTGTCCTCTGGATATGGTTAACACCACCCTAGAGCACTCGCTCTTCAGTTATACCGATGCCTGCACGAATCTTACGTTTCTGTATGGATGTGATTTTACGCCGAATTTTCCAGGATTAGTAACTACTCCATGTCGAAGTGGATTGCATAGTGTATACGTGTTCCCTGGAACTGGAGGCGAAGGTGTTTGTAATGCTAGTGTGGTGGTTCCAGTAATTGGAAATGGAGCTGGAGGATCTGTGAACGCTACGGAATTGTATCGAGTTATTGATCAGGGGTTCGAAATTAGATGGAATATTGATAGTGAAGCTTGCGGTGATTGCACTAGGTCAATGGGACGGTGTGGATTTGATGTTGAAACTAATCAGACAAGATGCTACTGCCCTGATCCACCATACGTTTCTGGTACATGCGCGATGGCTAATGGAACTTCACCAACCAATACAACATCCTCAGGTATGTCCTATTGTTCTTAGACTCTTGTGTGTAGTCAGAGAACTTGTGTTTGTAGTCGCAGAACTGTAGCTATTAGTTTCACAATTTTTGCATATCATTAGTCCAAATAATAACGAGTACATTACATTTCGTTAGGTAGAAAACTTGTTTGCTAATGTCATTGTAATGGTTCATTGACTCTAGATGAACAAACTTTATTCCTAAGGGAGTGATGTGGGTTGCAACTATAATTAGATGTTGCATTCCAGGTCGAAACCCGGCCAATTAAGTTAACTTGACAAAGTCTGTTGAGGTACTGTGTACTTGTTTGAGATCGGTTCGACGAGATTTGTGATACGCAGGAATGGTTCGATTAAGCATAGCGCGGTCTCTGCAGGTGCAACAATGGAGTTTGTATGTAGGTGTAGGATATTGAGGTAGAATAAGTCTCATCAAGTCGGCCTAAACGACGAGGACACCTGGCTAAGCAAGACTAATGTGATCTGCTGGTTGATTTTAGATATTGACTAGCATAACCTGGCATATCCAAGACCGTGATAGTAGGAAGACAATTGAACACATTTTAATTTCCATATTACCATGAAAATACCATAGAAGAGAGGACTTTCTATTCAACAAATCTAACCAGCTGTGCACGTTTGTTTACCATATGAGATGGTGGGTCATCAAAAATATTTTAGGCATATTTAGGTACATGACCTCTGGTACTTGGACAAAGTACATGTTAAAGTCTAGGTGGTAGTTAGAAAACTAACTACTTTGTCTAACCTTAAGAATCTGCAAAATTCCTCTGCATCAAGACGCGTTCTCCAATATATAACAGCAGCAATAAGAAAACTTACTGGAACGTTCATTCACTTATGTACTGCCATTCTTTTAAACTCCTTAACCGAAACAACATATAGGATTCGTTATCTTGTAATAATGAAAGAGGATAGATGATGCATGAACTTGTAAACAATCTCGCAATTTCTGCTCACTTTCCCTGTTATATCATAGGTTTTCAGAACCTTGAACTAACCGACTTTCGCCGTGGAATCACCATCAACTACAACATCTTCTTATAACTGGGATTCTAAAAACACATAGATCTCTACTACCAGTGAACCAAGACGAAATATGTTTATATGGGAATAGGTTTAAGAAAAGATCTGTTGATACTTGTATGGTTGAAAAGTTCAAATAACCATGATCTCCAGTCTGAAGTTTCTAATCAGTAATAATATATCCTAAGAAAAAAGATACTTTTCTATGAGATTAATTGGTTATACAGTAACATCAAACTAGCCCTTCTGTTTTTTTTATTTGACTACCTCAGAGTCAATGTTTTAAAACCATCCATAGCTGCTTAATTTGACTAAGCTTACGCGCATAACATTAGATTAATCCCATCACTTCTATTCCAGGAATCTTCTAATTTTCAATATTTCAACTCAAACATCCTCCTCAACATGATTTTCAGCTTCTACCAAACTTCAAAAAAAAGAAAAAATGAACCCCAACCAATACCTGAACTTGCTCCTCTTCCTCATCACAACCCTCGCATCGATTCAAATCCCGGGTTTTTTCTGTCAAGATCAACAATATGAAACCTGTCGCCAGCCGTTCCAGTGCGGCAACATCGACACAAACTACCCCTTCTGGGGCGGCGATAGGCCGATATCCTGTGGCTATCCAGGCTTCGAGCTCAACTGCCAAGACGACGTTCCTTATATCGACATCTCATCAACTTTGTACCGAGTCCTGGAAATCAACAACGCTACGCAAACTCTCAGGATTGCAAGAGAAGACTTGTGGAACAACCTTTGTCCAACTTTTCTATACAACACAACCTTAGACTCAACCATCTTCAGTTTCTCTTCAACTTCTAATGACCAGATGATCAAGCTGTACTACGGTTGCGCCTCAAGTCAGACGAACCCGACGGCTTTGCCAAATCAGTTTGACTGCAGAGTGAACGGTACTACAAGCTTGGGTTTTTATACAACGAGGGGTGAAGCTGTTTCAGGCATAAGTTGCAACGGCGGTGTTTCTGTTCCGGTGAACGGTGCAGCAGCACGGGATTTGGAAAATCCAGCGACTTCGTCGGTGAGTACTTTGCTGGCTGCTTTGGTGAGTGGATTTTGGGTGGATTGGTCTGCGAAGAATCAGAACTGCGAAGATTGTGTGAGATCAGGTGGCTTTTGCGGGTGTAATCCAGATTCTGCGGCGTTTGCTTGCTACTGCTCTGATCGACCTTATGCCTTAACTTGCAATGATACTCGGACAGGAAACGGTACTTGGAGCTCATTTTCTTTCCCCCTCTCTTTTTCTCTTCACTTCTCGCTTTTGGTTTAAACTAAATGATACGAGATTAAAATCATCGTAGAATCGAGCACATGAATACTCCTTTCTGTGGAGTAGATCGTTCACACACACATCTTTTATATCACCTCCATCCATATTTATTCCATTATGATGTCCTTCATTTGTTCTAAAGCTAATATGAGTAAATCTTCTGTTATTCTTGCAAATGCTATGATTCAGGTAGCAGCATAGTTAGTCGCAGAAGTTGGTTGTTCTTTCAACTATTTGAACGTCTATTAATATGAGTATCCGCTCCATAAGCTCACCTGAATCGTGATATCTCATCATTATGAACTACATTGAGGATTAATTCTTCAAGATTGGTATCCGTTTCGAGGGAAAAATGTCCTACTTTACCTGTGTCTCTCATTAACAGGAATTGATTTTGTGACCAATGCGAAAGCATCAATAGTTTGCCTGTCTTCTACTTACACGCTTTGGTTTAGATTATGTTTTGTAAATGTTTGAATTTGATTCTCTCCATAAATTCCTGTGTGTTACCAAGCAACCATTATTGATAAAAATCTCGTTTGTCAATTAAAAACCTTGTGAAAGAATCAACCTTGTGATCAATTACGTACATGAAGACTGCACCATTGACGAGCATTGTTTAGTAAAGTCGGTTGCATCTAAGCACAATGACGGTTTTCAGCAATGATTTTGCTGAATTCTGGAACACAACTGTCACGATAAACATCTAGAACTCCGTGTTTCATTGAGGTCATGACATATCCGGGGTAGCCTGTGTACCCTTATCATTCTACATTCGGGAGATTACACAAGTTTTGCACATCTATTATACTTGGTCTTCGTTCCAGCCCGCAATGCTATTCTATTGCTTTCAGGATTTGTACTTCTGTCAATAACCCTTTTTGCTATCTGACTATGTTGGATAGACAATTGTCATACACATGCCCCCTTATATTCAGAGATGTCGATGATAAAAGCTAACATTTTGAGTGTCATGGATTTGCAGGGAATGATTCAAATAGAAGGGGAATGTACATTGGTATGAGCTCATTCTAATATAACAAAATTATTTCGTTCACCAAACGCGTTATTCTTGAAAAGTTTAAGTGATTTTCCTTTGTTCATATCCAGGCTTCCCTATAGCTGGTGCAGTTCTTGCAGGCGTCGCCCTGGCGTTCTTAGTCTTCTACTGTAAAAAACAGCGAAAACAACGTGGTGCTGCCAAATCCGCAAAAATTATAAGCAAGGAAATTACACCTCCCCCTTCAAGCCAAAGCCTCGAGTCTCCCCCTTCCACCGCTTTCACCAAAAGCATTCCTTCATATCCATCTCTAAGATCTGATTTCGGTAAAGACGGTTCTAATTACTTTGGAGCAAAGCTCTTCGACTATGCTGAACTTGAAGAAGCCACTGATAATTTTAACGCTTCAAGAGAACTAGGAGACGGTGGATTTGGCGTCGTATATTCTGGTATGGGTTCAACCCCTTGTAAATTATTGGATGGAAACTTAACCTGAATTTGTTGATTATCTGATCTTTTTTATGAGTTATGTTTTTCCAAACAGGAGTGTTATCCGATGGTCGTAAAGTTGCAGTTAAGCGCTTATATGAGAACAATTTCAGACGTGTGGAGCAATTCATGAACGAAGTTGAGATCTTAACACGTTTGAAACACGAAAACCTTGTAAAACTCCATGGATGCACATCGAGGCGAAGCAGAGAACTTTTACTTGTTTACGAATTTGTACCAAACGGGACTGTGGCAGATCATCTCCATGGAAAACGGACCAAATCTGCCTTGCTAGCTTGGCCTGTACGGTTGAATATCGCGATTGAAACAGCCAAAGCAATAGCTTATCTCCATAAATCAGACATCATTCATCGCGACGTAAAAACTAACAACATTCTTCTAGACAATGATTTCCACGTCAAAGTTGCTGATTTCGGTCTTTCAAGATTGTTCCCCATTGATGTCACACATGTCTCGACTGCCCCGCAAGGGACCCCAGGCTATGTCGACCCTGAGTACTACCAATGCTACCAACTTACGGAAAAAAGTGACGTTTATAGTTTTGGAGTGGTGTTGATCGAGCTTATATCGTCGCTACCAGCGGTGGATACCAATAGGCACCGCCATGACATAAATCTAGGTAACATGGCTATTAATAGGATTCAGAATCATACCGTTCACGAGTTAGTGGACCCGAGTCTTGGATTTGAAACGAATAGTACGGTGAGAAGGATGGTTACTTTAGTGGTGGAGTTGGCCTTTCGATGTTTGCAGCAAGAGCGCGATGTAAGACCGTCGATGGATGAAGTGCTGGAGGGTTTAAGAGCGATAAAGAACGATGATTCGAACGCGAACAAAGTGGATATTGTTGATATATTGGTGGACTAAAATGCCAGGCGCCACCCCCGGATTCAGTTAAACTGATGTTTATATTGTAAAGTAGATGTAGTGATGCTTAAAAACTTGCATCTGTTGTCATAAAGTTCAGTTTAGCTTTATTATCTTTTCCTCAATTTGTTCGTTCTACGTTTGAATATATTGTTGCATGTTTTTGGAGGGAAGATTCAAGGGAACGTACAGAGTAAATAGAGTGAAGATGTTCTAATATTCACTCTGCCATGTCAGTTATTTTTCTTTTCAGAAAATATCCACAATTACCTCAAAAAGCTGCTCGCTCTGGCTCGTATAATATTACCGAAGAAAGTTCTATACTAATTTACGATTCATTTTTAAGATAGATTATGATATTTGTTCATTGTTTGTTCTTTTATTCAACCAGTAATTTGTAGATCATTCATTATGCAATGTTAAATAGGGCACATTATTCATGTAACAAAAATAGGCAAATTAATGTCTATAATTTTAAAAGGTTGCACACAACTCTCTTTGCATTTGCGTGTAGGGGGTATTTTGCTATTATAAATTAATACACAGAGAGGTAACTTGGTTATTTAAAAGAGGCAATTTACCTATTTATTTTTCATAGAGAATGTTGCACATATTTTAATTTTGAACATAACAAAAGGGGTGATTAGCCTATTTATTCTTTTACAGTCTTACAGAGGTAATTTTATATGACATACTCAGGTGTTGTGCCAAAATCCATAAAGAACTATATAAATAAAACAATATAATTTAGGCTATATAACATACTGGGGTGTTGTGCCAAAATCCATAAAGAACTATATACATAAAACAATATAACTTAGGCTTGAAATAAAGACTGGAGAGATTAAGAACTGTAGCGAAATGAGTTTGCTTTTCGACGAGTGCATTTCACAATGGAGTTGGATTCAATCAATAGTTATATTATTTGGTTCGTCGTGTTAATTGAGTTATCTAATCCATCGTTTTCAGTTTATTTCGTCTAGTTCGTTAGATTGCAACTAAAGTTTGAGTCCTATTATAACATTCATATCCATATTATAAGTTGGTCTATTTTTTTGATTGAACAATAAGATGCTCATTATGGATATGATTATAAGAGGCCATCTAATAGGGTCGGACAGTTTCAATCACAGTTTTTAAAACCGGACCGGACCGGCCGGTCGACCCGGTTAAACCGCTGACCGGCAACGCGTCCGGTCCGGATGATGGCATAAAACCGTTTTTGCATGGAGCGGTCGAAACCGCTAAAAAAAGTGGTTGAACCGGGGCGAACCGGTCAACCGGCCCGGCTTACGAACCGCTCAGCTCTTTGGTCTTTTTTTTTTTTCCCTGTTTTGTCACTTGAGTTTTGCTAGGAAAGGGAGGAGATTTGTTATCAAGTAAAGCTGGCCTGCTGATCAACTTTGGTGTAGAGATATGTGAAAAGTGGGAGAATTGAGAGATGATATAGAATCTTCAAAGGATGTAAAAAAAAGAAAACTTAGAAAATAATAAAAAGAAGCAACAAGCCATACGAATGAGAGGTCTGGGGTGTTGGATATTGGAAGATGATTTAGAGAATAAACAGAAGAAAAATTAAAAAATAAAAAGAAGTAAAAAAGAAATAAGAAAGACAAGTCTGGTGTAGAGAAATAAATGATGGAATAATAAATGAAGAGAAAAAAGGGGGATAACTGATAAGTGAATTGACCGTGTAATGGACCTTGAAAATAGGAAAAAATTCAAATTACATTAAACAACCCTTGGAAATAGGTAAAGAATCAAGACAAATTTTAATTAAGCAGAGTAGGTGCCTTGAATGGTGTAATTAAGAGAAAACATAAAAAATTTAAACGAAAATGACACAAGCTAGTATAGTGACGCTTATTGCTACTTAATGTTGTTCTTTTTTTATTGGACAATTTTATATACAAAATTTGTATTTGTGTGTTAGAAAAGGTATTTAATTAGTAAAATAATTTAGTTCAATATTTGATGTGATCATTTACTGCTATGAATTTAGATATATATTATTTAATGTATGTGATTTAATACTTTGAGATCATTGTGGGATATATATTTGTCAAAAATGATTTTGTTTAAATTTATTAGAAATACATGTAACCGGTTCGACCAGTGACTGAACCGGTTTAACCGATCGAACCTGTAACCAGTAAGGTCACCGGTTCTGTGTCCGGTCCGGTTCTGAAAACACTGGTTTCAATAGGCCCGATACTAAATTAAAACAGTAATTTTAAATAACTTAATAGGCCAAATTGACATTATGCAAAAGCCCCTAAATAATATAGGCTAGTAAATGTTAGTAACAATACCCCTATGGCACACCTGAACTACATCATAGGCTAAATTAGCGGTGTTTCCATAATGTTCGTTCGACCTATTAGGTTATTTTGGAATATTGATTTTAATCTAGGGTCCAACCTATTAAAACCGTTCGACCTAAGCTTAAGGGCTTCTTATAATCAACCAAATGTGGTAGCCTAGTATTAGCACAAGACAATAGCCCAACTTATCGAATATAAATTTACAAATTGACCCCATAGATCACAACATTTTCTTAAATCAATGTTTTTAAAGGGATAGAAGAATAAATTTTACTTCTAATATGGTCTTATTCTTGAGATGCAATTTGGCATACCAAAATAAATAAATTAATAATAATAGTTTAAGAAGAGAGCACTGATCATCTGTTCTACGAATACACTATTGCATATAGAGTTTGGATGAGTATCTATGAGTGGTTTGGATTTTCCACTGTCTTGATGCGTGGAATGAAGAAGCATTTTCTACAAAACTTTTACCTCTGGCCGAGCAAGAAAGGAAGAACAGCCTGGTGTTGTGTTGGTTTTCTGTTATTTGGCTTTTGTGGAAAGCTAGGAACAAGAAAGTCTTTGAAAATGTTCAACTTGACCACATGAAAATTGTAGATCGTGTAAAGGCTCAATCATGGACATGGATTAAAGCTAGGAATCAGAACTTTTGCTTTTCTTTTGTGGATTGGTACTGCTGTCGGAAGGAGCGTTTAATTTAGCGGGAGATGTTGTCTGGATTCTGATATATCTTTTTCATGTAACTTCTTCATAGAGTATTTTTTATACTCTATCTCATTTTCTTTAAAGGAAATTTTGTTTTGCTAATAAAAAAAAAAATAATAATAGTTTAGGCCCTTTAACATGTCAAACCAAACAACATTATAAAGGATTAAATTCGATAAATTCAACATGCGATATTCTATATTCTAATATGCACTAATCCAACACGAGATTTCAAACATGCCCCTAATTTATTGGGTCATACTAAATTAATAAGTCAACTCCAATCAATCTCACTGAGAGCTATCATGCGTGCCTTAATACTCGAAGGTGTGCGTGTTAGAATACTACATGTAGAGAATAGAGATATTTATTAGCTTGGAAATCACGCATCGAATTCTACTATTCCGACTCTTTAATTTACCTAAAAAAAATTAAACGCTTTGTTGAAAAGTAGTAAAACGTTTTCATTTTTTATTACGTAAAAAAAAAGGTAAATGTATTGTTAACATATATTACAACAATATTTTTGTGAATCTTCTGAATCATATCGAAAAAAATTCAAAATATTATGAAGAGTTTCTTATATTTATCTGAACATTTAGATGAACAAAACATACACCAAAATCAAAAACTAATTATGATTTATATACTCTTGAACCAATATAATATCCAATAACGAAACATCACATCACATATCTAGAGTTCCACATTTATTTCCACGAACTTTAACTTGTCCATTTCCTAGTTTTCAATGGCCATGCCGTGTTTCTTCAAAGCTTAAAGACTATTTAAAGCACAACCATATTTCTATATCCATGTGAAAATAACTTCATTTAAAATCAAAACAAAGGAGTATCCAAATCAAAAACATGCAAGGTCATGGTTAAAGTTTCAAATCTTTCACTTTTTTCAAAACGTCTCTTTGTTTCGGGATAATTTACCACTCTATACTCTGCAAACTACAATCATACCACCTTTTTTCTCTTGAAATTTGAAATGGAATACGGCTTTGCACCAAATTATTTTTCTGGCGGAACAGAAACAAATATCAATTATTATTTGACATGCTTTTTGTTAGACCACGTTCACGCCAACCATCGATTATTTTTCTTTTCAGGGAAACATTAAATGTGGGATCAAAAGATTAGTGTCAGCACCCTATAAAGAAGCGAGCACAAATATTGGTTAAATGGACAGCTTCATGATTAAGCATCTCTTTCAGCTGACAATATAACAAGTATTTATAATGAAAGCTACCAAACCTCAAGTGTCAGTCATTTTCAATGAATTCAGAAGTTGATTTAGTAGTGCGTTTGATTATTTATTTTTTGAGAGAATTAAAGTAGTGCGTTTGATTTACCTGTTATTTTAATTAATTTATATGGAAAAGATAAGGAAAGATAAAAAATATCGTTACATTTTGAAACTCCTATATATGTATGTGTAGTATTCTTATAACTTAAACCTTAAAATACAGTTCAATAAAACAAGTCCCATATAATATTGTTTCCGTTTTACACGAATGTAATTATTTTGATAGATTATAAGACAAAAGCGAAAATCGACTAGAGTAGTGGCACAATTTCTTAATAGTGGCAATAGGAGGTTTTTGTTGTAAAATATTTAGTTTTGAACTATAACTACTGACCAAAGCACAATTGCTATCATGCACAATCCATTTTGGACCTATACCAATGAAGTTTATTTGAAAATATAAAATTGTGATTTAAATAGTTCGAGTTCGTTGACATAAAGTTCGATAAGCTTTTAATTCACGACCTTATGATGGTATTTACTAATTTACGCCTTAAACACAAAATAATTAACATAATACCAATATATGAATTACAAATGGAGAAACATCATCCGTCGTCTTTGGACAAAAACCTAGATCTTATGGCATTACCATTAGATCTCAATCTTCAAAATCAGCACCAACTGCGTGAAACATATATAAATTAGTACAGAGTGACTCTAAACATAAAACAAATCCTCGATGTTAATGACGGCTATGTTGTAATTATTTGACAAGTCTAATAAATGTATGGAAATCACTCTCGACATAATCATTGGAATTTAGCACATGAAAATTCTTGAACCAATACATAATCTGGATTCTATGCTCATTCCTAGACCAAAAGTGTCTCTTAGACGCTCAGCAATTATTAACTAGAGAAAACATTTTATAAGATTTTAATTTAAACATCACATAATTGCGCCTGTAAACAAATCTCTTGTGAAATTGCGGTCATTTGTTAGTCTGGTATAATGACTAAATGCCGATTTTATAATAATACACGAACATAATAGAGTAAGTCAACTATAGAATTATAAAATCTAAGTAATAAAGCTCCATATTATAAATTTATAATTCAACCTTCACACTGCAATGGATTAGTGAATTCTAACCAAAACAAATTAGAAAAGAATCATAATAGGTCATGGCATACAAGGTCTCGTACTATTTGTATTTATGGTAAACAAAACAACCACTTTAAAAAATGAATGATGAAAACTACAAAATTTCAAATAGAAAGTATATTACATGATTTAGCAAACGATCGATCCAAAGAGATATTGCTTGTTTGAGCAAGGACGATAGTTTGTCCATGCTGACAGCTTTGCGACCGGTTCAATTATGAAAAATCAATGAGAAGAAGGTACATGAATCTAGCCGGCCCCCACACAAGACCGGTTCAGGGCCCAACGCGTAAGCAACCATAATAATAAATTGTTGGATCCAATTCGAAACCTCAAAATGAGTCAATTTCATAAACTACCCTTGTGTTAATTTTTTATTGGCAAAGAACCCCTTATGTTACTTTTAGTTGCAAGAAAACCCATGTGTTGCTCAACGACTTAGGAAAATACCCCCAATACACTTATTTAGTTTGCACGTAGAGAATCTGATAAAAAAATTTGATTTTTATTGTTTTACTTGACGCATAATGAATTGTTTAAATTCAATAATACGTATACTATATTAATCAAAAAAAAATAAAATTGCAAAGAACATTACTTTTTTAGATTTTTAGAAACAAAGATACAATATTGATTATATTTTTTATTTTTTAAAACAATTCCAAAAAGAATCTTGAGAATTATAAGAAAGTTTGCTACACTATTTCAAATGCAAAGTATTAAAAAAATTAATGCATTAAAACTATTAATTTATTGATACTACAACTTGAAATATTATTAAAGGGTTATATATTAATTTTTAAATTTTAGAAAAGAGGGTTTACCGATAAAAGAACACACGAGGTTATTTGTCAATTAGAATTACCACATGTGTAGTTTTTCCAACTAGCTACCTCAGTCAACATACATCCACTTGTGATGCACATGTACTTTAAAAAATCATTCAATGTAGTTTCAAATACGTATCGGATATGATACTCGCCGGATACGTGTGGAATATGTATCAAATACGCCATGTGGTATGTCCAATTTTTTTTAGTTGACGTATACAAGTATCGAACATGCCATGCAGGCCCATCCGTATACATTATGATAATTTTCTTAAATATGGGGTGAGGTCACTTAGTAATGTTAAATAAAAGATGGATTAAAAAGTAACAAAACTAATAATCAAAACAAGGGTGCGAGAACAAACAAAATGGTGTAATTAATTGAGAAAGAAACCACTGAACAGATGCGTGCGACTGTATGCTAGCTTCAATTCTTAAGTTGTAAAATTCTTATGTTTCTCTATGAAATCAGCCGCATCTTATTTTGATTATGTTGTGATATAGATTTAATTATTTTTATCCTGAACGTATTTTATCTAACACTTCCGTGTTGTCATGCCTCTTGTTGTATTGTATCCGTTTTTATCTAAAACTTCCGTGTCGTCATGCCTCTTGTTGTATTGTATCCGTTTTCCGTATCCGTACACAATAAACCTCCGCAGTCCACGTGACTAAACCGATCAAAACGACGCCGTTTCGCCTTGCCCATTAAATCTCGTCTTTGCGTATTCGTACTAATCCATTTCCACTTTCACTTCCACTTCCACTCCCACTTCTCCTTTTATGTGTATGTGCATTTCACTCACTCCCAAACTTCGTCCACATATTCCCACACACAAATCGATATAAAAGCAAACACACAATCAATCAGAGAATATATATCTATCTCCATGGCCACTCCTCGAAACACCCCCAGATCTCACTTTCTCGTCTTTTCATATCCCCCCCTTAAACACTAACATATATACATATCATCCTATCAATTCTCCTTTAATTTTCAAATAAGTCCTTCATCTCATCGAACTTTCATAAAACTCAAAATGTCGACTTCTCTTCAAAAATTCAAACTACTAGCAACCCAGTGTGCGGTCGCTGGCAGCCCAACGAGAAGCCCAAGTGGCAGCCCAGTAATCCACATCCGCCGGAGAAAGACGCTCCGCATGCTCCTCGCCGGCGCCGGAAACGGCGGTCGCCGGAGGAGGATGATGCAGCGGCCGGAGAGTGAAGAGGGATGCTCGCCGGAGAAGGGTAAGGAGGTCAGACACAAGAAGCTTAAGGATTTGTTCGTTTCGTCGCCGCCGGCGTTTGGAGAGAGAAAGTGCGAGGATCATGTGAGAGAAAGGGCGATTCTTCCGTCGGGGAGAGGTGGGCCCATGTCGGCGACTTTCCGGCAGCGGCTGTTGAGGAGGGCTTGGCGACCCGTTCTCGTCGCCATACCTGAGTAATTAATTAAATTATTTATAATTATCATTGTTATTATTAAATATTAGTTTATTATACGGAATAGTGGAAAAATTAGCAATGCTGGTGTCATCAATTTTGGACCTATAAGCACTAATGAAAGTTTCGTTTCAATGTTACGTTTCGGTACGTTAGATGCTGGTGCCAGAGGTTTTTTCGATATATTTTTGAAAGTTTCGTAAAAATGGTTGTTATGATAGACTAGAAAATATTGTATGTTTCGTTTTCATAAAGTCAAAAATAAAAACGTTTCGATACTTTTCGTGGAAAAGAAAAGAAACTTTGATCCATGCCTATAAGATCATGGTTCATGACAGAAGCGAAACAACGTTGATGACAATTTTTACTTAATTCTATATAGTTCTTGTCTCAGATTAAGAAGCTCAATTTTAGAAACTTTACTTGATTTGAAATGGGGCTTCTGATTGTTCTTTTTGTAATATTTTTTTCTCTTGGCGGTGCATTAATTATTTAGCGCTATTTATACATTAATAATAAAATTTGTAAAAGTCAAGAAGGGGAAAGAAATGGAGGGTTGGGCTAATATTTAAAGTTGCGTGTATGTTACAATTTGTGTCATTTGTAAATTGTATTGCTGTCAGTCATTGTGAGAGCTCAAATCTGAGTGAGAATGAGTTATCAATACCTAATTTGTCGTTAAAGTTACTTTATGGTCCAAAGCATATACTTTGCACTTACATCCTCTGGCTACCACAATCTTGTACATGAAATGCCTTTAGCCGGCTTTCTCTCGTGTAACCTAAACAACGTCAACTAGCAATTTTTTTTTTTCTATGGTTTGTGTGGATTTATAAGTTTATCGGTCAATCAAAATATTTGGTTGAATAGATCATCGAACAAACCCCTAAATAAATAATCACAAGAACAAAATGAAATTTAAATTAACATAAAATTGAGTTTGGTGGAGTTGAGGGCATCAAGTTTTCCAAGGTATTGAGAGATCAAGTCCCGGTAATGCAAATATCAGGACAAGGCCTCGTTGGTATAGAAGTCGCTTTTTTCACAACATAAAGACGAAAAACAGGTAAGAGTGCAATCATGACTACCTAAACTTAGTTCAAGTTTGTGCCTTTTGTTGTCAAAACTTTCATTAATTATATGAGAAAAGACCTCTGGTCATAGGTTTTTCTTTTCTTTTTTTTTTTTCACTCGCTACAAAAAAAAGGTCCAATTAGCAGCAAAATTTAAAAAACGAATGCAGCATCTGCCAAATTCGGATCGAATTTATTAACGGAAAACCATACGTTGCTTTATAGAAAGAATTGCGGTTGTTCCCAAATTTAAAAACGAAATGAGAGCTTAAGAGGGAAAAATTAGTTCCTAAAAGTTGAAATATATAAAAACAAATGCAAACCGTTTCTAGTATCTAATTAAAGTTTTAATATCTAAAAGTAAATTTAAAAAGGTAGTAATATCGAGATACGGATTGATCATTTGCCAAATTGAGCAACAAAATTTGAGATAAGGTAAAGACCTCGAACCCCCTTATTGCCTCATTCAGTTTACGAGTCTTTCCTTTTACGCCTCTTATGATCCGTCAAACTGATTTGCAACCAATCCGAAGTCGGTATAAACTTTGTAACTCCTATAGCCTTCGTCATTCATACTCCTACCATTGTTGCCTCGTACTCAACTTTATTGTTGGTCACCAAAAAATTCATTGTTGGTCACCAGAAAATTCAGGTTGATGGCATACTCAAACTCCCTTCTGTTAGCTAACCTAGGATAGATCTTATTTCCTCCTACATTGGTGGCTCTGTCTACATGCAAAGTCCAGCGAGTGTTCAGTGAGCCACATGCAAGAGCCTTAGTGGTTGTTAGTACATATGAAACTCATGTAGTTGTACCTTTGCTTGATAATGTCTCCACGAAGAAGTTGACTAGTACTTGAGATTTTATCGTTGTTATCGATTTGTACTTTGTTTTCCTAACCATACTCCCCTAGCTCAAATGGCCTATTTTACCAACCTCCTAAAAGTCTTAGGCTTCGTCATAACCTGTTTTAGTGGCTGATCACTCAACATAGTTACTGTGTGAGATTCAAAAGTATGGACTTAGCCTCCTTGTCGTCATTACTACAGTCGTAACAAACCTCTCGATCTCAGTTTAATTCAACTCCAATTGAACAATACTTTAAATATCACATGTTTGGGTAACCTTATTATGTCGGATTAGCTCATTTATTCGTCCTTAGCTCGTCTCGATCCTTTAGATACGAATGGCGGATTCTCGAGATTAGTGGGCTAGCCCTTTAAACAAGGAGGATTTTAGATTGCACCTTTCTCCCTCCAAATAAGAATAAAAAACGATGTCACATTTTATAGTATCATATGAATGAATAATGAGGTTAAAGAAAAAAATTTAGTCTTCTACAACCATCTCCCGTAAGCAGCTCTAGGGTTTACTCCTTCTCTCTTCATTTTTGTTCCCAAAGAGCTCTGTTGTTTTTTTTTTTTTTTTTTTTTTTTCAACTTTGGTTTAATGAGTACGGACGCGATCTTTGGTCCTCTATTGAAAGTTTTGCAACTTTACTCCCCTAATTTATCTCCAAATCCATACTTGATCCTCTTTTGTCGGAATCATCATTTTTGGCCGAAAAAATTTACGCGTCGTGCACGTGGTCGCATGAGGGTTGCTTTTCATGTGTGAGAGAAGTCGTGATTCTGAAATCCTATCCCTCTTTTGTTGTTTTAATAGAGAAAAACTGTTTTTTAAACAACAAAAGGGGTGTGTGATTTCAGAATTACGACGTCTTTCCCACTTGAGAACAACTCTCAGGCAACCACGTGCACAACACATGACTTTTCTTTTTTTGATCAAACAAGACAATTGTGACAAAAATGATCAAGTATGGAGTGTGAGACAGATTAGAGGACCAAAGTTGCAAAAAAGTCCAATAGACGACTAAAGATGGAGTCAGTACTCATTAAGGGACCAAAGTTAAAAAAAATACGTTTCAGTGGCTCATTATTGCAGATCGTGTCAAAGGCTGACGACATTTTGGGATTTCTAGCTATGAGGAATCGAGATTTTACTGTAAAAGATCGTATTCAATGACATGTTACTTATTGTCAGATGGCCTTTTGTATTTTCATTCACATTCTTGGCTTATTCGAGTTTATACTTGCTTAAACTAAACAATCACGTACCTCTTTGTGATAATTTTGGATGTATTTATATAAATTTAGTTTGTTGATTATCAGAGCTTGCTAGGCTAATTTTGGTGGGTTTAGGACTTTAGTTCGAACAATTTGGTCAAGTAGGGCACTCATAGGTCGAATCATGAATTCAAAAAGCTCAAATTTTGGGACTTAATATGAATTGGGTGTGACGCGGGGTATCTTCGTCGCCTAGCTGGTGACCTGGAGGCGGTGGAAAAATCTATGCCTATAAGGTGAAGTCTAAGCTCCGTAGGACTCAAGACTTAGCGAGATTTAAGGCAGGTGATTCGTGGCACATTCAGATTATGCCAAGTGTCGCGTGATTGTGTATACCAAAATGTGGTACATCATTATTCCCCCACTTCGTAGTGTGTTCTCTGTATGAGAAAACACTGGGAAGTAGAACTGAGTGGTCTTTGGAAATCTTTCGTGAGTGTTGGTGGCAATGCTCCACATCTCTAAACTTGTAGTGTTACGAGTGAAATTATCTCAAAACTTGTATGGCCATTTAGAATTTTTTCTTGATTTATAAGAGCCATTCTGAAAATTATTAAAACTTTATAGGACCCAACCTTGAGTTTTTTGAAACTTTAGAGGTATTTATGTAATTTCTTCAAAACTCGTGGATCATTGTAAAATGTCTATAAAATTTAGGAACCACTATGAAAATTCCAAAATCATTTAAACGCAAGCTTGCAATTTCCCAATTCTGTTGGAATCTCAATCATCAACAGAATTACTATTTTATGCCTTAAAGTGTAGGGCCCGCCAATACAATAACTTCCCTCAACTTCTTAATTTGAAACTAACGTAAACATACACTGAAGCTTTCAATTTTGTTCGCAAAACAGGGGAAATCTGCTCCAAGTTCAATTATTTTTTCAGAGAGGTTGAGGAATTAATTTTCTTACAACATAACTTCATAATCAATCTTTCAACTCCTGAATTCCCAAAATTTGAAAAGCCAAAGGAACTACATATGGAAACGGTTGTCCGAAACTGAAAGTAGATGGAGCGATTCTTTCCCAAAGGCAGCTGAATAAATACAACTCCTCAGAATTTTGTTTTCCATTAAAAACCAACCTGGTGAAGATAGGTGCCGATTGAAGTCTAAAGTTGGCTTTTGTTTGTCGAAAAGCTAGCAGAGCTCTCAACAAACAAAACTCGAGCTCCAGTTGGCGATGGAAAAGGGTAAAGACGGAACCCGACGCCATCTTTGGGTGTTGGGTTTCTGTTTCGCCCAGCTACAATCTCCTGTGGCGGCGAGTGCGGTTCACGCGTTTGTGATGGCTACGTTTTTATGCTGCTCTTTCTTAGTTCAAGCACAAAATCGAATTTGTGAGCAGATTTGCTTCCGAGTTGATGAGATTGGTCATTCAAGGTACATACAACAATTTCCAGCACGGATATTGTTTGGTGCAGAATTGCAAACGTTTCCATGAACTTATATAAAATATATTATTCTTTTGTTTCTTTTCTTAATAGTAAATAGAACGAAAAGTTGGCGAATTCGGACACTTCTTTGTGCAATTGATGAAGATTTCACCTATATTTATAGTTCTTCGATCTATTCACTTCTCGTTGTGAAATCGACCCTCAAATCAAAAGCGATCACTGTAGCTTCAAGTATAAACTTTGAAAAGCTAAGTCGTTAAAGTGATAATTGTAGCTTCAAGTATAAACTTTAAAAAGCTAAGTCGTTGAATTGATGACTGTAGCTTCAAGTAAAACTTTGAAAAGCTAAGTCGTTCTTGAGTTATTGACGCAAGTTTATGTATAACTTCTATTAGTGAACATGCATCAATAATAAGAAAAGGAATAGCAAAGATGACAATTTTATAAACTCAAAAAAATACTGCTACATTTATCATTAACTTTAATTGATTGTCCCTCTGCTTTGAATATTATCCTCTCGAGCGATAACTTTATCATCTGGGAGCTGTCCTCGCCATTTGTCATCACGTCGAGGGGATCTGGTTCTTGACCTTGATCTTTCTTCAAGTTGCTTTCTACTGGAAGTGTTCTTTTGTGGGTATTTTTCAACAAAGTCTTGCAAGTAACCGTCTCTAACTAATCTTTCGAGTTCATCTCGTAACTCGAAACAATCTTCAGTGTCATGACCTGCTTGGTGATGATGTTGGCAGTACTTAGAGGAGCTCCTGATGGCATTAGTTTCCATCATCTTTCTTGGTTCCTTGATCGACATGCCCTTACTTTGTGCTATGGATAAGATATGCCATTTGGTAGCATTCAATGGAGTGTAACTGGTATACACCCTTCGTGAGCGCTGGTATAGACGTGTGTCCCTATCATCACCAGGGTTCTCTCCTCGTCTAGAGCCTTGTTGTTCCTTATAGTCGCTATGTGACTTCAAAGTGGATCGAGTGTTTGGTACTCTGATTTTGGACATCTCTTCCTCGATCATGTATTCTTGAGCTAAATCCAACACTGCTTCCCAAGATCTTGGGCATTTTCGTACCAGCTCACTGGCAAAACCCTTA
This sequence comes from Misopates orontium, assembly GCA_946800315.1. Lineage (NCBI taxonomy): Eukaryota > Viridiplantae > Streptophyta > Magnoliopsida > Lamiales > Plantaginaceae > Misopates > Misopates orontium. Next base: position 16,327,155 of record OX326950.1, on the reverse strand, counting down.
TTGCGAAGATTTATGTAAAGTACTGATTGAAAGAAGTTTACAAGATGAGTTTCTACTGTTAGAAGCTTGTCGGTAAATCTTGCCATGAAGTTTGTTAAAGTTTCCTCTTCCGCTTGGACTATGGAATATAGATGGTTTGCTGGTATTCGAGCCTTCCGCTTGCTTGCAAATTGATGTCTGAATTTCTGACAAAGTTCCTCATATGAGTTGATGGATCTGATTGGAAGTCGTGTGAACCAATCCAAAGTAATCCCTGATAATATTGTCACAAACATCTTGGCTTGCATGTCGTCAGTGTGACCGTAGACTGCCATTGTGTTGTCAAATGCTATTATATGCTCATTAGGATCACCACGACCAATGTACTTAACTATGTCAGGAATCGGATCCTTGCGATTAACAACTTCATCAGCTATTGCATCGCAGAAAGAAGAATCTTTTCTTCTAGGAGTTGGAACTTCAGTAGGAGTTGGAATTTGAGTAGGAGTTGGAACTTCTGTAGGAGTTGGGATTTGAGTAGGATTTCTTGCTTCTTCCAACCTTCTGTTGATTGCATCTCTTTGTCGTGACAGATCACGTATGTCAGCATTTGACAATGGTGGGGCATGTTCACCACTGAACCTCTCTCTTCCTTGATCACCGCGGGCAGGGCTCATTACATCTTGAGAACCAGAATTCTGGAAAACTTCATGGGCAGGAGTTGGTATGTAGGGACGTCAATGCCTGCTGTAGTGCTACAACAATCTGCGCCACCTAATGTGGCGGGAGAAATTCTATGATTCCAGTTGGTCCCATGGTTCTAGTAGGTGGTTGTGGTTGACTTCCCAACTCTGGCTCTAAGTTTTCTACTTGCAATGGAGACCCTTCCGCAGTTCTTCTAGCACTTGCCGTAGTCTTGTCTTAAGAGTGCGTTAGTGGTTTCTCACAGACGGCGCCACTGATGCGGAGTATCTTCGTCGCCTACTTGGATACTCCACGTCAGACCGAGAATTGTCCGACTGGCTCTCGGACTATGGAATCCTCGGCTTGGTTTGGGAACCTGCACTCAACAAGACACGTAAGCTTGCCGGATGGTCTCCGGCTAAGACCACTCCGATGCTTAAGTCACTAAACATGTAGAGAGTAAACGTGTAGAGAGAGAAAGCTCTGGCTTAGAGAGAGAAAGTCAGAAGTGAGAATGAGTTACCTTTGAGCTTTCCAAGAGAGGGTATTTATAAATATTTCATGGGCCAGCTAATGGGCATGGCCTAATGCTAATGGGTCCATTATGAAGCTGAAGGCGGTAGCTGATAACCTGAAGGCAGCAGCTGAAGGTGGTAGCTGATAACCTGTAGCCGATAGCCGATACCCTAAAGGTGGTAGCTGGTGACCTGAAGATGGTGGAAAAATCTATGCCTATAAGGTGAAGCCTAAGCTCCATAGGACTCAAGAATTAGCGAGTTTTAAGGTAGGTGATACGTGGCATATTCAGATTATGCCAAGTGTCGCGTGATTGTGTATACCAAAATATGGTACATCAGGGTGTAATCGGTTGAATCCAACCAATGACTCGAATGCATTAACTTGAGCTTGTTTTGTTCGTTTTATGCTTCCAGTGATTCGTGTTTTTATGTCAAGCTTACTATCTTATTGACACGTATAGATATCAAATTAAAGCAGACCAATATGATACAAAAAACTAAGTAAAAATAATTGATTGAACTAACTAAAAGAAGATTTGGAGGTGTAACAACATTAACTAACCGTCACAATTTTGAAATTCTAACTAGACTAGTCGAATTTTAAAATTGGTGGCAGCTCAGTTAACTATAAATAAGTTTTTTTGTGATGATCTGCAAAATATATATACCGTCATTGACATGGACATAGTGCATTTTTTCTGAAATTTTAGAATAATTATCAAATTCTATTGAATCAACGATTGAATTTTATTTAATGATTGAGTATGAATATTGTTCTTCAACATCAGTTTAATCTCTAAACAAAAAATCTAAAAGTGAAAAGTAAAATTGGAATGAGCCTGTGCTATACATATATATATATATATATATATATATATATATATATATATATATATATATATATATATATATATATTGATGACGCATACTCTCCCTCTTGGGATCGTACCCGTCCACGTGGCCTAATCTTCTGACCTTATCTCGCCTCACTACCCCCTTTTCTCGCACGATACTCGACCCCAGGTATATCGACCCCCTTTAACCCCCTACCTTCGTTAAGTAATTATATTGCATCCTATGCTGTATGTATTCCCCAAGGGGGGTCGTATCCCTCACATGCAGGCGTACGTCACCTACTCATCAACCAGTGGCGGCCGTCCCTTTTCCCCAACCAGAAGGGAGGGTCGGACGTCAGAGCCAACGTCACATTCCACTCGCTCGGATGCGTTGTCACCCTCACAGGGCTCGACCGCCCTGCCTCCCTAATAAAGAGCGAGGATTAGGAAATTATAAGGTGCAGCCGGAGCACGCCGTGCGTCGAGGGTGGCATGCAGGCACCACGCGCCCTACTCTACAAGGGTACTCAAATACCCTATTACCCTCGGACGAGCATGCACGAAGACACGTGCCCAGGAGGGTCGGACGTCAGAATCGACGTCACATTCCACTCGCCCGGATGCGTTGTCCTCCTCACAGGGCTCGACCGCCCCGCCTCCCCAATAAAGAGCGTGGGTTCAGAAATTATAAGGTGTAACCGGAGCACGCCGTGCGCCGAGGGTAGCATGCAGGCACCACGTGCCCTACTCTACAAGGGTACTCAAATACCCTATTACCCTCGGACGAGCATGCACGGTGACACGTGCCCAGGGCCAAATTACACTTATAACCTCTCATTCGCCCTATAAATAGGGAGGCGGGTTAGTTGCAAAAGGGAGGATGAACCCAATCTAGCTCAAAAAAGACTAACTGAAGCACAACACATCCTATCTCTGAAATCACTGATCCCGATATAAGCAAGAGATAGCCCCACCTAGGGAGGAAGGCGTGAGCCAAGGAGGTCGGAAGAGCCCAAGATTGGTCCGAGGAAGCAGTTTGAAGGGAGATCGTGTGAACGGAGCCCGAACCCCCAGGGGTCGTGGATAGTTGCGGTAGCGGCGGAGCAGCAGGGAGCTTGCCGAGCCCAGGTGCATCTCGAGTCGGGACCGACGTGCGAACGGCTCCGGTGACGAGCGCGGCGAGAAAGGGGCGTCATCAGTGGCGCCGTCTGTGGGAACGTCACTAAAGTCTTTGAGGCAGCTCAAGTAATGCACCTGGGACTGGTAAGCTCTAATCCCGTAAATAATATAGTCAGTTTTCAATCTCCGTCTGTTTGTTCTCCCAAGCTGTTATGGCAATGGCGTCCCAAGATTCCGAAGAGTCCATTTCCTCTTCACCGGAAGTTCCCAGCCAGCATGCATACGAATCCCCGAATCGCGCAGCTACATCTGACGGAGGGACCACCACCGAAGTACGTATGACGAGTGAGCTAGATCGCTTAGTGGAAACCGCCGCCGAACGAGGCGCCCGGCGGATGCGACAACAAGAAGGGATAACCAGAGGGAGAGAGGTCCCGCCCCCGGAAACTACTGCTCGAGTCCATGAATACTATCGGGAGCGAGACGAGGCCCGAAGAGCAAGAATGGAAGGCGGACACGCCAGAGGTCCCCACCCAAATCCAGGTATGCCTGGTAGCGATCCGCATTTATTCGATATGCTGTTTGAATTAAGAAAGGAGGTGCAAGCTTTGAAGAAGGACAGAAATGGAGAAGTGGAAGAAGAGGATAGGGGTAGCCCGTTCGCCCCACACATATTAAACACGGAAATCCCAGCGTCCGTGCGTTTGCCTAACCCGGTGGTATATACGGGTGACCGGCATGCAAAAGATCCTCGCGACCACGTCAACCAGTTCTTGGCAATGATGGATATCCTCAACGCGCCAGACCACGCCCGATGCCGAATTTTCTGGTCCACCCTGACCGGGCGAGCGCAAGCTTGGTTCTCCCAGTTGCCCAGGGGATCCATCTACAGTTTCGATGACCTCCAGGAGTTGTTCGTCCGGCAATTCGCCTGCAATCGGCGCTACCCAAAAACGGCAGGGCACTTGATGACCATGGTCCAGGAAAAAGGGGAAAGCTTGAGGGATTACATGCGGAGATTTGTCGACGCCGTGATCGATGTAAGGCATGTAGACCCCCACATATTGTCTGAGTTTGTAGCGCAGGGCACCCGATCCGTAGAATTCGCTGAAGCGTTGGTAAGGCATCCAACCCGAACTCTAGAAGAACTCATGCAGAAAGCGGAGAGATACATGCTACTCGAAGATACGCGGTTAGCAAAACTCGGACCAAGAGGACAGGATGATCGAACGAAGAATCGACGAGGGGATGACACACGCAATCGGCACGATGTCGTGAAAAGGTACTTAGATCCCATCCCGATAAATCCTTTAAAAATTTCTAACGTTGAGGTGTTAGAAGTAATGGAGGGGCATCCCGACCTACGATGGCCGCCCCAATCGCGGAACTCCGAGAACCTACGTCACACAAGGAAATGGTGCCAATTCCATCGAAGTTGGGGGCATAAAACAGAACAGTGCAACCACTTGAGAAATGAGATTGAGCGATTGATAAAGAAAGGATACCTGCACCAGTTTCTCGAGAGAAGAAAAGATCTTCCCCAAGGAAGAAAACCGGTAGAGGAGCGAGAGGCCAACCGGCCTCATGTAGCGGAGCAGGAAGAACGACGAAGCACGGAGCGTCGGGAGCCGGAGAGGGAAAATTCCCAGGCTCGTAGAAGAAGATACGAAGGTGGGGCAGTAGACGAAGAGCAAATTCCGCCCCAGTACTTACCTCCTCCACCCTCGAACTACCTGCGCAATCCCATGAACGGCAGGACCGTTAACATGATCGAGGGGGGGCCTTTGGCATCCTCATCCACCCAAAGGAAGAGGAAGTTCTTAAAGGAGACGCAGCGGGTAAGTCTGAAATACCACGTCTTTTCTACTAGCATGTATGCACCCCCCCGATTACTTTTGGTCCGGAGGATCCAGCGGACATAGTTCATCCCCACGATGACCCGATAGTAATTCAAGCCACGATACATGGAGCTGAGGTAGCTCGAGTTTTGATTGACACCGGGAGTTCGGTGGACGTGATGTTCTTGCCAACCTTTTTCGCGCTTGGGCTCCAGCTGGAGCAAATAATGCCGGAAAAGGTCCCATTGGTAGGCTTTGATGGGAGTCCGAGCGACACGTTGGGTTCGATCCCACTTTTGATGTCGTGGGGAGAGGGACACTTGCGTAGAACGGAGGAAGTGAAGTTTTGGGTCATCAATGCACTCGCCAAGACCTACAACGTGATTTGTGGGCGACCCTCCCTTCGCCTGTTCGAAGCGGTGCCTTCGGTCCTACATCTAAAAGTAAAGTTCCCCACCATGAATGGGATTGGAGAAGTCAGGGGAAATCAGGCTCGAGCCCGTGAATGCCGCCTAAACACGATAGTCGCGATAGAGGAAAAGGAGGATAGTGATCACCGAAGCCAGGGAGAATTTCGAAAGATCGAAGCCAGAAAAGTATACCCAGCAGAAGAGCTCAGGGAAGTCCAGGTCATCCCGGAAGAACCTGAGAAGAAGCTAAAGATGGGAACAAACATCGACCCGGCCATCGAGTTACAGCTCCTCAAAACCCTGCAGCGATTCCAGCATGTGTTCGCATGGGTAGGAGAACCTCCAGGACGCATCAGCCCATATGTATGCAAACATTGCTTGGATGTACGACCTGATGCCAAGCCAGTGCAGCAAAGGAAACGCAAAATGGGTCCTGAGAGGAACAAGGTGATCAAGTCGGAGTTACAAAGGCTAACTGCGCTGAATCAGATCCGGGAAGTACGATACCCCGAATGGTTGGCCAACGTTGTCTTGGTCCCGAAGTTGGGAGGACGATGGAGAATGTGCATTGATTTCACCGACCTAAACAACGCCTGCCCGAAAGACTGCTTTCCCCTGCCAAGAATCGACCAGCTGGTGGATTCCACGGCGGGATGCGAGCTGCTCTCAACCATGGACGGAGATCAGGGGTACAATCAGATCCCGATGGCTGAGGAGGACCAAGAGAAAACTAGCTTCATCACGGACTTTGGTACGTATTGTTACCTGGTTATGCCTTTCGGATTAAAAAATGCAGGGGCCACGTACCAGCGGCTTATGAACGCAATGTTCACTTCGATGATCGGAAATAACCTGGAGGTGTATGTGGACGACATCATTGTAAAGAGCCAAGAGGCTAGCCAGCACAACGCTGACCTGACGGAAGCTTTCCAGATCATGGACAAGTTCGGATTAAAGGTTAACCCTCGCAAATGCTCCTTCGGGATCCAAGGAGGCAAGTTCCTCGGCTTCCTTTTCACCCAGAGGGGCATAGAAGTGAACCCTGAAAAAGCCAAAGCGATCTTGGAGATGCCTGCCCCGGCTACAGTTCGGGATGTACAACGACTCACAGGAAGAATGGCCTCGCTCAATCGCTTTATCTCGAAGGCAGCCGAAAAAGGACTCCCCTTTTTCAAAGTGCTCCGCAACGTCAAGGATTTCCAGTGGACCGATGAGTGGCAGAAGGCGTTCGACGATCTAAAGGGGTACCTGCTCCAGCCGCCCCTGTTGGTCAAGCCCTAGCCAGGGGAAAGGCTTTTCGTGTACCTTGCTGTAGGGAAAGAGGTCGTGAGTGCGGTGCTCGTGCAAGCCGAAGGAACGGACCACCTCCCGGTCTACTACACTAGCCGAACCTTAAAGGATGCCGAAACTCGATATTCTCCCATTGAGAAGTTTGCTTTCGCTCTTGTCACGACAGCGCGAAAGCTCAGAGCATATTTCCTAGCTCATCCTGTACCATACTCACAAAGCATCCACTACGGGCCATACTCAGCCATCCCCAGGTGTCGGGGAGAATGGTGAAGTGGGCTGTGGAGCTCGGGGAATATGACATCCAGTACGCCCCTCGGCCATCCATAAAAGCCCAGGTGTTAGCCGACTTTATGGTGGAAACCTACGAAGCCCTTGAGGAAGCCAATACGGAGAGGATTTGGAAAGTGTATGTCGATGGCTCCTCAAGCAACGGCGTAGGAGGAGCAGGGGTGGTGTTTAAGCCAACGCCCAATGATGAATCCGAGGAAACACTATCCTTCGCGGTGAAGATAGATTTCCCTGTGTCGAACAATGAAGCGGAATACGAAGCACTACTGATCGGGATGAGGTTGGCAAGAGAAGGAAAGATAACTCGGGTCCATGTCCACAGTGATTCGCAGTTAGTGGTACAGCAGGTGAAGGGAATGTACGAGGCTAGAGATGAAAGGATGAAAGAGTATTTGAACGCGGTGCGCAAATCCCAGGAAAGGTTCAAAGAATTCGCCCTCGAACAGATTCCAAGGGCCGAAAACGGGGAAGCTGATGCCCTATCTCGTACGGCCGCAGGCATGCACTCCATCGAGACCCGACAGGTAACGTTTCTTACTATTACATCGTCGGAGAAAAATCACGTTGCGTTAGAAGTGTTGAATCTAGAAAACGAGGGTGAGAAAGGTTGGATGACGGAAATCAAGGAGTACCTGGTAAACCCGGATAAGTACGAGCACCATGGTGGATTAGGAAAGAGAGCTACCCGCTTTTTTATAAAAGACGGGGTGATGTACAAAAAGGGGTTCTCACAACCCTATCAGCGATGTTTGTCCGAGGAGGAAGCCATCAATGTACTGAGGGAAGTGCACGGTGGGAGTTGCGGAAACCACTCCGGGGGAAGAAGTCTAGCCCAAAAGATACTAAGGCAAGGTTATTATTGGCCCACGATGCAGAAGGATGCTAAGGAATTCGCGCGGCAATGCGAGCAGTGCCAAAAACACGCCACTATGACGCACCTCCCCGCGGCCGCATGGGAGCCCAACCTTGTCCCCTGCCCTTTTGACAAATGGGGTATTGACATTGTTGGACCATTGATACAAGATCGTGGGCAGAAGAAGTACCTCTTAGTGGCCGTAGATTACTTCACCAAGTGGGTCGAGGCAGAGCCGATGGCACAGATCACTTCTGCGGCTGTGATCAACTTCCTATGGCGCAACATTGTGTGCCGATTTGGAATACCTCGGGTGCTTGTCAGCGACAACGAATTGCAATTTACTAGCGACCAACTAGCAAGATGGTGCGAGCACTGGAAGATCCAGCATCGCTTCACCTCCGTCGGTTATCCCCAGTCGAATGGCCAGGTCGAGGTCACGAACCGCACCCTGATCCAGGGGCTAAAAGCCCGACTCCTGGCATATCAGGGAAAGTGGGTTGAGGAAATCCCAGACTTGTTGTGGGCATACCAAACCACTGCTCGGACTTCTACTGGAGAAACCCCGTTTAGCTTGGCCTACGGGCACGAGGCAGTCATCCCCGCGGAAATAACCACCACCAGTTGGAGAGTGCAAGAGTATGAAGAGGACAACAACAACGAGCATATGGTTTTGGAGCTGGACCTACTGGAAGAACGAAGACGAGGTGCAGCGCTACGAAGCGCACAGTACACGGCCCGCACGATACTACAACCGTCGGGTAAGAGATCGGACGTATCAAGTGGGAGAATTGGTCCTACGTAGGGTAGGGGCATCAAAAGCCGTGGGAAAATTGGACCCTGCCTGGGAAGGACCATACCAGATATCCCGCATCTTGGGAGCAGCGACTTATCAGCTGCGGGACATGGAAGGCCGAACCTACCCGCGGTCATGGCATGCCTTGAACCTTCGGAAATTCTACCCCAGATAGGTGGATGTAGATTAGAGTCAACGCCCCCCCTTTTTTCTCTTTCAGGATAGCGAAGAACGGACCAGGCCCAGGTAAGTAAATTAGCTTGTAAACTTCCCAGTCGAATTATCTACTTAAGTCCATGTAACTTAGAGAACTACGTGCGGCTTGATTCCCAATTTTACAGCGAGAAATACGTAGAAAGCCCGGAAGTTACTCGGGTTCAGCCCCAAAAAATAAAAATAATATATGTACACTACACACACGCACAAAGATGAGCTAACGATACAGGAAGAGTTAAAGGAGAAGTTCTATTAAAAAAGAGGCGGGATTACATAGCTCACTTCGCCTGCTACCCGCCACAAGCGAGGCGAAGGATAAAGAAAATAAAAAGAAAGAAAAAGAAACAACAAAGCTCTTAAAGCCCAAGCGCCCCTTGGCCTTTGCCCCTCTCCTCAGCGATCCTCCCGACGCCTCTTGCCGGCACGAATGGCTGTCCTCCTCTCTTCCTCGGCCATCTCCCTTATTACCCGCTCGGAAGGAGGACTCCTCGACCCACCAAGGGGTACCGTTGGCAAGGAGAAGGCGGGAGCAGCTGACGCAGGAGAAGCTGGAGGGCGACTTCGAGAGCGCCGAGGCTCAGCTCTCGAGCGAGGAGCCCCGCTAAATGAGGGGATCACCATGCCCGGAGGAACCCCCGAAAGCTTGTACACCACACTCATACACAGATCGTAGCCACGACCCATGTAAGTCTGGATGTCTTCCTCAGAGGGCCCCGCAGGCTCCTTCCTCTTCGCCGAAGAAGAACGGGCAGCAGCCGAAAGCCCCTCGGCCAACCTCCTCTCGTAATCGGCGCGTACCGCGGCCAGCTCTGCCTCCATTCGGATCTCGAGCTCCTCCTTCGCGGTGTACGCCTTCACCAGGGCCGCCTCTACCTCGGCCACTCGTGCCTGGGCTTGCTCCAGATCCGACTGAAGACCCTCCATTCTAGCCCGGTCCGCCATCAGGGAGTCTATCAGGCCCCGCGAGTCCTCCTCCATGTCCCTCAGGTTCCTCGCCTGCTCCGCGAGGAGACGCTCTCGCGACCTCGAGTTGGCCAGGGCCGATTGAAGTGACGCCAGTTGATGGGAGTCGTGAGAAGACATGATCTCTCGGCTGTCCAACTCCCGAACCACGAACAACACCTGAGGAGGAAAAGGGTCAACAAAGATACACACCACAGGAAAACACAGAAAGAAGAAAAAGCACATACGTCAAGAGCGCTGCGGGATAAATGGGCCAACAGGTGAGCGCCGTCCGCCTGACCGAGGGTCACCCGTTCCTCAGGCCCCAAGAACCCACCTACCCAATCTCGCAAACCCTGAGGAATGAAGATAAATTGAGTAGATCGGGGGTCCCTACTCGTCCCCTCCCCCGTAGGAGCCACGGGAGTACGAGACGATGGGGCCTCGGATCTGGTGGGAGCAACAGGATTCCCATAGGTAAGGGGATCGAAGGAAGCAGTGTCCCTCGACAGACCGGCCCTTGTCTGATCCGCTATAAAACTGTGGGGGACAAGGGGCGTGGAGTGATGGCTGCGCGGTGGGGTGTTCTATCTAGGAGCAGGTCCAGATTGAGAGGATGAAGAGGCCGTATGCCCCTCGGAAGGAATGGTGGCCGGAGCAACGGCTGAGTTCACCTGACAACGCCCCGAGGCGGCTCGGCCCACGGAGGCAGGAGAACCGTCATTTGAAGAGATCTCCTGAACAGCTCCAGCCGCACTCGCGGAAGAATTATTCACCAGGTGCGTGGCCAACTCGTCTCCTGCCAGAGGAGGTTTATAAAGAGGGGATCAGTACCAGAGCATGGCTAAACAAGAAGTGTGTAATTGAGAGATGACCGAAGGGAGTGCCTCGCCCCATTGGAATATCAGCCCCCTCGGGATAAGAGGCCCCGGACTGGAGGCCCACCATCACCATGGCTCGAGGACGCTCGAGGATCGACATCGAGTCATAGGTGGCGGAAAAGAATCCTCGCTGCTCCAGGAAGGCGGTCTTAGGAGCAGAGTCGACGATGTCCACATAGCTCACCCCCCATCGAGAAGACACAGCCCAGGGCCCGCTTTGTCGGCGGAGGAAAAAGTAGTAACTCCGCCAGTTGCGGTAAGTAGGGAAGGCGGTCGAGACGCGGGTGATGAAAGAAGTCACAGATTGACGAGCCACCAACTAGAAGAAAGGGTAGCTCTGTCTCACTGGACGAAGGGAAAAAGCCCCAAACAGCAGGGCAGGAGTCAAAGGAATGTTGTGATAATGGCACAGAAGAATAAAACCTACCGGGTACCGGTAGGAGTGGGGGACTAGTTGGCTGGGACAGATTTGCAGAAAATTGAAAATGGTGATCATAAAAGCAGGAAAAAAGTAGCGAAGTCCATTGCGGATCTGCTCGGAATAAACAGTCAAGAAACCCTCGGGAGGATCGTACGCCCATTCCTCAGGGGTCGGAATCCTCACCTCCACCCCAGGAATACCGTGCTGATCCAGCAGCGTCTGCACGGATTCAACCGTCTCCAGGGAAGGGGCATAGCCGGCAAGCCCCGCACCCATCATGTGGATGGGCTCGACCTCCGCGGCCACCAGTTGGAACCCCGCTCCTGGGTTCCTGTAGGGAGTCCGGTTGGCAAAGGCAACCTCAATGTCATCAGCAACGGGATCCCGAAGGAGAACCCGCTCGTTAGAGTCCCTGGGACGGCGGGCGGCAGCCGCCAACTGGAGAGTAGTCCTCCGGCGAGACCGGGAAGCCGCGGCCCGTGAGCTGCGGCGAATGCGGGAAGAACCGGCCCCAGAAGGGTTAGCAGTAGGAAGATTCGACCGCGGAGCAGTCGGTGGTGAAGCAGGAGATGAAGGGAACACCAATGGAGTCTCCTCGGAGAATGACTCGTCGGATCCCAGAATGTTTTCAGAATAGGAAGCGGAGGAAGACATTTTTGCAGATAGCAAGAAGCAAGAAGCAAGAAGATAAGAATTGCCGGAATGCAGAAGATGAAGTGACGAAATAAGGTAAGTAAGTCTGCTTATTTATAATCTTTGAAGTAACGCTTCAGTTTGGGCGGGAACAACTAAAACGCCTTAAACATTGATACCGCTCGGGCTACCAATAAGAGACGAGACAGAAAAGACACGTGGTAAGCTGTACAAGGGCGTTTGCCACTAATGTGCCTTTTCGAGGCACTAATGATGACAAAGAAAATTTATGCGTGCTAAATTAAATAACCTTTAGAGTAGCGCGGTAATCAAAACTGCCGGATGGGACGTGTTGGTCCAAGAAACGGCGGGCTGTGAATCGCCAGTTGAAAAGACTCCTCGAACCATTACAGCCTTTAAAGAAGGGCCGCTATCCGAGACGACTCTTAAAGAGATTCCCCGAGCCGTCACAACCGTTGGAGAAAATGTTTGTAAAAAGGTTTTTAGGAAAAGTTGACCGGTTTGGGTAGCGTTTCGAGGGGTTACATCAAACCCCGCTCTACGAGGTGTCCAGCTGAACCTTTGAGCACCACGCGTACTTCCGAGGGAAAAAACAACAACTCTCGTCGAAACACGCAACGAGGGGCTAAGGGTACGCCCTGTTGACCGGCAGAAAACCCTTGAGGAGTATCATAAGTTGACTTGCTCCATATTTTACGGCTTGAGGATTTTAGCCAACTGCTCTTTAGAGATGTCCCGTTGAATCTCCGAGCCACCACGCGTACGTCCGAGGGGAAAAACAGCAACCCTTGTCGACACACGCAACGAGGGGTGAAGTATACCCTGTTGACCGGCGACCGCCCCTTTAGAAGTATTACGAGTCGACTTGCTCCTCGTAATACGGCTCAAGGGTCGTAGCTAACTGCTCTAAAATGAGGTATCTTGTTACGAACCTCAGAGCCCCACGCGAGCAACGCAACTAAGGCGACCGATTCCTTTAGGAGTATCATGGGTTGACTTGCTCCCTATAATACACCTCGAGGGTCATAGCCACACAACTCCTGGGTGCCTTCACGGGAACCCGAGGAGCCCCGCTCGTACTTCCAAGGAGTAAAACAACAATCCTTGTCAAACCACGGCACGTGGAGCAGATGTGCTCCCGCGATTGTTTCATCCTCGAAATTCTACCCCGAACTGGCAACTTAGTAAAAGACGGTATACACAAAAGAGCTAAAGGAAGACCTCGGAAAAATATTATTAATCCTGGAATTATTACAACTACAAGGAAAAAGAATAATCAAATACAGGAGGCCTAGACTACAACATCCCTTAGGCGGGTCGCTTGCCCTCCCTAATCGACCTGCGACGCCCCTCTAGCATCGGAGCATCATCGTCGACTTCGGAAGCTTCGACGGTGGAAGCAATCCGCAAGGCTGTCTCCGTCACCCGGGGAGCAAGAACATCGGCAGGACGAGAGTCGGGAGGACCAGGACCAGTCACCAACGGCCCACCAGCCAAAATCGCCTCGGCCATCTCTCGAGTCCTTCTCGTCCTCGTCTCAGGAGAGGAACGCTGGGATACCGTCCCGCCGGCCTCCGGGAGGACAATCCGAGTAGAAGGGAGCTTAGCCTGATAGGCCTCAAGGATTGCTTGCCTTTCGGCAAGGCTGGGAGGAGAGCCAGGCGGTATTTCCGATGACACCTCGATCTCCTGAGGAGAAAGGGTCCTTAGGTCGGCTTCAGGTACGATCCAATTTCTTGCTTTTAATTGTTGTATGGATCCTTTGTACCCAACCATGACCAGGGCAGCAAACACCTTCCGGAAATAACCGTGATGGAGCGGAGAACCGATGTATCGAATGATACGATCGAATGCGTCCCGACGGGATCTCTCGACGAGCTATCTCCGGAGATCCAAGTTCACCCGCCGAACCTCGTCAGCGATCCGATCACTTATGGTGCTCCGGCATTCCTCCAGCTCCGCCCGAAGGGTCTCGGTGGTAGCCACTGCCTTTGTTTGCCCCACCTCGGCCTCCCTCAGCAGCCGCGAGGTAGTTTCCAGGGTATCCCTCAAAGCCACCAACTCCAGGGCCCCTTCATCCCTCACCCTCTCCGCCTCCCGAAGCTGCTCGTGGACGCGGTCCAGCTCTTCTTTCATCCCAGTCGCATAAGTTTCCCACTCGCGACATCTCTTCATTCGGGACTCCAGAGCCGTCTGAGCCTCCTGCAAATCGACCGAGACCCGGGCATAGTCCGACCTCAGATTCCCCAAATCCTCCTGCCCGGAAGGGTCGGGAGCGGCGGACTCCAATTTCGCTACCCGATCCTCCAGGGTATGAATATGTTCCAGCAAAAGAAATTGGCGGGCGCTAAACTGAATAAAAGAAAAGCGAAGCATGTCACTAACAAGGAAGAAGAAAAATTGACATAAGGGAAGAGGTGAAAGGCTTACGTCCACCGCCTCGTAACCAGCTTGGTCTTTCAACCATTGGATCCCTCGATTTCGGAGCGATGCAACCTCGAGAGAATCCACCACCTGGCCCAGTCTGGCGAAACCGCCGCCCAGGCCACGTAGCTCTTCCGTCAGGGAACGCTCGACGGATCTAGGACGATCCGATTGATTCACCACCGTTCGGGAAGAAGTGCCCTCTTCACGTACCTCCCTCAAAACACCACCTTCATCACCCCTAGCAGCCGGACCCCCGCCTTCGGCAAACGACCTCAATAGGGTGACCTCTTCTTGATGAGGCGCCGTGTCACCCCGAGGGCTTGGAGGGGTCACAGGAGACCCCACGTCAGCAGCCCCGGGCGAACTTATGACTGAGCCCGTCAGGCCATCCCTTAGGGTCGGAGAAGAGGGTGTGGGAACGTCAGACTCCCCCCGACCCTCGGGCAAACAAGCAGTCTCCGCTTCCTTCTCCTGGGGATCGGAAGAAGGATGAGAAGTAGAACCCCGAGGGGAAGAGGCCAGAGAGATCGAAGCCCCCTCATGAACGGCAGAAGGAGTAGCCAGGCCACCCCAGTCGAAGGAGGCAGGTAAAGATTCCCGGACCCAATCAAAGCCACTGTCGAGCCCGAGGGGAGCCGGGTCGCGGAAGAGGTCGAGATCATCCTCCCGAAGACTGTAGAAACCGCCGGGGGACGGCGGAGCTGAGCTTGCATCGCCACTAAGCCTAGGGGCCGGTCGGGGAGGCGAAGCCAGCTCCCTGTTGGGAGAAGGCAGAGATGGAGGAGAAGACGATGGAGGTTCCTCAGCCCTGGTATCCACCGTTGATCGGGAAGACGAAGCCTTCCCTCGTACAGATCTACCCCCCCTTAGGAACTTTAGGGGGCACGGGCGCGTTTTTGGCTGCCTCCGCCAAGGTAGATATCAGCGAACCTGAGGACATGGATCATAAAACGGGAGGTCAGCATACAAGGAAAACAAGGAAAGCTAGAAACTGGAGGAAGCGGAAGTAAAACTTACAAAATTCGGGGTCCTGTTGCAAAGAGGGGAAATGAGTTGACCTAACCCCTCCTTGGAGACCGCAAAGCTCGAACAGCCTTGGGGTCTTGGTCAGCCTCATCACATGATACTTCGCCTGGAAGTACCCCTCCTCCATCATCTGGAGCCGAACCCGGTCGAGATGAGTAGGATCCAATTCCGAGGGAGCGTTCGACCACGCGTTCGTCACCCCCCAGCTCGTGCAGTTACGACCCGGGGGTTTTACGAAAAAGAAATTGGATTTCCAGCTACCATAGGAGGAGGTAGCATCAGTAAGGATCCTCCCCCCCGGAACAGCTTGAGATGAGCGAGGAGTCAGATAGAAGAAGGGCACTTGGCCGGCACCCACGTCGTATAAGGCCATTAAGCGGTCGGCCGTGCAAGGGAGCCCTCGACCCCGGCAGGTGATCTCGAACCCTGCCATAATAGAGAAGGCGTTGGGCGTCAGTTGACTTAGACAAAGCCCTAAGACTTTGGCTACATCTCGAAAAAGAGGCGGCACGAACATACGCCACCCTGCCTCGATTTGAGGAAAGAAGACAGTCAAGAAGCCGGTAGGAGGATTATTCGCCCGGTCCGAAGGCTCCGGGATCAACACCGTCGCATTCTCCATCGCCACATTATACTTGGCGAGTAAGCTGTCAACGGTGGCCTGGGTCGCGGTACTCACGGCGTCGTTTATATTCACCGCCTGTCTTTTGGATGGCGTCCCTTTCTCCAGAGCGGCGGAAGTGGCCGTGCGCTTACCACGGCGAGTCGCCAGAGGAAACGATGGCACCGATCGAGATGGAGAAGCAGGAGGAGTGGATCCGGAAGAGGCGGTTGCAGCAGCGTTGGCAGACATAATGATGGTGGATGAAAAGAAGCAAAGAAAATTATAACTACAAGAAAGCGGAAAGTTATGAACCTACAGAACCACAACGCAAAAAAACCTAAATAGATGTGCAAAAAGGCGGTATAACTCCCGCTCGAAACCCAATAACCGCGGATGGATAACACATATGACTCAGCGTATGAGGGAAGTTTGAGGAATCCCGAGAAATCA
The DNA here is from genome assembly GCA_946800315.1 of Misopates orontium. NCBI lineage: Eukaryota > Viridiplantae > Streptophyta > Magnoliopsida > Lamiales > Plantaginaceae > Misopates > Misopates orontium. The sequence goes on along the minus strand of OX326950.1, from coordinate 16,310,923 downwards.
GGAAGTGAGGCCGACACGCGGTCAGATGATTAGGCCCCTAGCTATTTTACTCTCTGCCACGTTCTGCGAACTGCGATAGAGACTGGGGGACTTATGATATACTCTCCCTCTTGGGATCGTACCCGTCCACGTGGCCTAATCTTCTGACCTTATCTCGCCTCACTACCCCCTTTTCTCGCACGATACTCGACCCCAGGTATATCGACCCCCTTTAACCCCCTACCTTCGTTAAGTAATTATATTGCATCCTATGCTGTATGTATTCCCCGAGGGGGGTCGTATCCCTCACATGCAGGCGTACGTCACCTACTCATCAACCAGTGGCGGCCGTCCCTTTTCCCCAACCAGAAGGGAGGGTCGGACGTCAGAGTCAACGTCACATTCCACTCGCTCGGATGCGTTGTCACCCTCACAGGGCTCGACCGCCCCGCCTCCCCAATAAAGAGCGAGGATTCGGAAATTATAAGGTGCAGCCGGAGCACGCCGTGCGCCGAGGGTGGCATGCAGGCACCACGTGCCCTACTCTACAAGGGTACTCAAATACCCTATTACCCTCGGACGAGCATGCACGAAGACACGTGCCCAGGAGGGTCGGACGTCAGAATCGACATCACATTCCACTCGTCCGGATGCATTGTCCTCCTCACAGGGCTCGACCGCCCCGCCTCCCCAATAAAGAGCGTGGGTTCGGAAATTATAAGGTGTAACCGGAGCACGCCGTGCGCCGAGGGTAGCATGCAGGCACCACGTGCCCTACTCTACAAGGGTACTCAAATACCCTATTACCCTCGGACGAGCATGCACGGTGACACGTGCCCAGGGCCAAATTACACTTATAACCTCTCCTTCGCCCTATAAATAGGGAGGCGGGTTAGTTGCAAAAGGGAGGACGAACCCAATCTAGCTCAAAAAAGACTAACTGAAGCACAACACATCCTATCTCTGAAATCACTGATCCCGATATAAGCGAGAGATAGCCCCACCTAGGGAGGAAGGCGTGAGCCAAGGAGGTCGGAAGAGCCCAAGATTGGTCCGAGGAAGCAGTTTGAAGGGAGATCGTGCGAACGGAGCCCGAACCCCCAGGGGTCGTGGATAGTTGCGGTAGCGGCGGAGCAGCAGGGAGCTTGCCGAGCCCAGGTGCATCTTGAGTCGGGACCGACGTGCGAACGGCTCCGGTGACGAGCGCGGCGAGAAAGGGGCGTCATCATATATATATGGGATAATTACAGCTACACCCCCTGAGGTTTGGTGTAATTACACATACCTCCCCTGTGGTTTGAGAAATTACACATACCTCCCCTGAGGTTTGAAACCTTACACATACCTCCCCTCTACAACTTAAGGGTTGTTTGGGTGTAAGTTATGATAAAATTATGCTTACACCCCTAAAGTTTGGAATATTTGTAAAAGTAATCCTTGATGTTAGAAAAATTAAAATTAAATACTCCAAATAATTTTAGAAACTACTATATGACTAACCAAAAATAAAAAAAGTATTTAAATCATTTTTAAAATTTAATCTAATCTTAATATTTTTATTATTTTGTAAAAATATTTAATTTCTTATTTTTGTTTGTTTTTTTTATTTCTTCATTTTTGTTTTACTTTTAATAATCTCATAAATTTCATTATAGTTCCATATTAAATACTATTACGCGTGCCCACGAAAATTTCAGTTTATCACAACAAAAAAGAAGCATTTGGTAAAATAATAAATATCTATGCAATCTCCGAAAAAAAGGACAAGAAATAGAAAATTCAATTGCAAAAACTCTCATTTTCAATGAAAATTAACAAATATAATAGAAATAATCAAGATTTTTATAACCCATTTTAAAAATGAAGAATGATGACGAAATTACTAGCAACAGTGACAGTAGAATTATCATCCTTGGATCAGACATGGTGACTGGTTTTAGGAAGCAAGTTTTGTTGATCTTTTTGTCAAAATAAACAACCTAAATGCACTATATTTAGTGAAACCAATTTTCGGTGTTTTATCTTCTTCTATTACTAAAATAATTGTTAGTTTAAAATTGTAACGAGAACAAAGGCACAAAGATGAGTAGTTAGTTATGTTTTGACTGAGATTTACGGGAATTCTTTTAAAGAAAAAAACTAAAAGTTACGTGTTTTGATTCAAAAATATATTTTGGATTAGATTAACTTATTTTTAAATTTAAATTTAAATACTTTTTATATTTGTAGGTAATAATATAATATTATAAAACCTTTTGGAGTATTTAATTTTAATTTTTGTAACATCAAGGATTACTTTTATAAATATACCAAACTTTAGGGGTGTAAGTATAATAAGCATAATTTTATCATAACTTACACCCAAACAACCCTTAAATTGAAGAGGGGAGGTATGTGTAAGGTTTCAAACCTCAGGGGAGGTATGTGTAATTTCTCAAACCACAGGGGAGGTATGTGTAATTACACCAAACCTCAGGGGGTGTAGCTGTAATTATCCCTATATATATATATACAGGTTGAGGGCACGCTCCACTTCCAACGGTAACAAAATAGAAAATAACAGAAAGAATAAAATTACCTAATAAAAACGTGTTTCATTGAAAGAACGACTTTGAGCTGCGAGCTTGATCAGTGAATTGTGAATAACTTAATACCCCCTCAAACTTGGAAAGAATGTTAAGAAGACCAAGTTTGCAAATCATTTTCTGGAAGAGCTGGTGAGATAAAGGCTTTGTAAAGACATCTGCAACCTGATGCTCATGTGTAATGTGAATGATGTCAAGAACTTTCTGCTAAACTCTCTCTCTAACAAAGTGACAATCAATTTGCACATGCTTTGTTTTCTCATGGTGGATAAGATTATTTGCAATTCACATTGCACTCTTGTTAGCAGTGAATATAAAAGGCTTCTTGGTTCGCTGAATATGGAGATCAGTAAGAAGTTGGCTCAACCAAAGGACTTCACATGTGGTGATGGCAATTGCTCTATACTCAGCTTCGGTTGATGACCTACTTATAGTAGCCTGCTTCTTAGCCTTCCAAGATACTAAAGAATTGCCCAGATATATAGTAAAACCAGTGATACTACGGCGTATGTCTGGACATCCTGCCCAATCACTATCACAGAAAGTCTTGAGATGAAATTCAGATTGAGAAGAGAGGAAAATTCCTTGACCTGGAGTTGCTTTAAGATACCTTAGTATCCTGTGTGCAGCAGCTAAGTGTGAAGCATTGGGTTTAGACATGTATTGTGTTAAACACTGGATACTATATGATAAGTCAAGTCGAGTGACTCAGTAAAGAGAAGGGTCAGGTAACAAAGTGTTATCAGATTCTTTGAGCTTGCAAGAAGAAGACATGGGAGTTTTGTTAGGTTTGCAGCCTAAGTACCCTGATTCAGTAAGAATATCCAATATATATTTTCTTTGTAAGAGAGTTATGCCAGCCTTGGATCGAGCAACTTCTATCCCTAATATATACTTCAGAGAGCCAAGATCTTTGATGGTGAACTTGGCACCAAGATGTTGTTTGATGGCTGTGATTTCAGCCATGTCATTTCCTGCTAAAATAATGTCATGTGGATCCACATAGACACACAATATAGTAATAGATGTACCAACCTTCTTAAGAATCAGAAATAAATTGAGAATAACCATAACTGATCAAGCAAGAAGCCAATTTATTGAACCATTGCCTAGATGCTTATTTGAGGCCATATAAACTCTTCTTTAAAAGACAAAACAGAAAATAACATAAAGAATAAAATTAACTAATAAATTTCACTAAAAGAACGATTTTGAGCTACGAGCTTGATCAGTGAATTGTGAATAACTTAATAATAATATCAGGTTGTTATGATTTGACTAAACTTTATGAAGTCTTAATTGTAAAACTCTCATATAGAGAATAAACTAAAATTTAAGTATATATGGTTAGACTTAAATAATTCATGAATTTAACGAATAAATGGAATCCCCAACATAGTCAAGTGTCAAAACCTAGAACCGGAGGAGCAACCTTCAACAACGGACCCAAAGTATTAGGCAAAAACTTCCGAGCAAAAAGGTAACAAATATTGGTTTTGTTCCCGTTATATGTGCACTCCGATCCAAATCGAATGTCGTTCAGCAATTCAGCCCTTATATCGATCCATCCGAATTTCCTAGGATGGGGTCCGCCTCGTGACCAATCAACCCACGTAATAGTCCTATTCGAGTTTATCTCCGGGAAAATAATGTTCACCAACGTTGGTAAATAATGCTCATCATTGTAACATGGCGGGAGGCAAAACTCATTAAATAACTTGTAATATTTTTTGTCTGAAATAATTTTCACGGCGAGATCCCGGTGGACTTCAAACCACTGGGAGCCTTTCCGCCATTGTTGGATGGTGATGTTTGGCCACATTTGGCGGTTGTATCGGCCACTACATGATTTTCGAGGATCGTAGAATGAAGCCAAGAAGCTGTCGTTTGTTCCTAGTAAGTAGTTGTAAACTGTTGTGAAGTTGAAGAGAGGAATGCATGAGTCTGAAAGTAGTACAAATCTTTGATTTGAAGAGTCGAGGAGGGCATTTGCCAGAATCCTTCTTTCAGCGTCGACCATCGATATTGTACCCCAATGCACGGGCTGCATTCAATGAAAGAAAATCAGCGGACAAATGCAAAAAAGAACTAAATGTTGTTTAATTGATTAGGAAATTAAAAAAGAACATGATATGAAATTATGAAGCCAAAGAACATGCTCTGGAAAATTAGAAGTAAATTTCCAAAACAAAAACCAAATGTTAATAGGAAAAATTAGAGGGAAAGAAATTTAAATGACTGTTTTATTCAAGAAACAAATTTATCTAAGTTTTAACTGTAAATATAAGGTCATCACAATCACTTCGTGCCATGTTTAAGTGTGCAGATAAAATTCTTAGTAATGGATGGGAAGGCTTTTTTGCCAATATATTGCTATCCCAATATGCTAACTTGTCTACAACCAACGATAGAAGAGTCCGACTTACTATGTTTATGATATCCGATTTTTTGTTTTTACATTAACTCCTGAAAAAAATCGAAGCTGGGTATAAGGTAGCTAGCAGACATCTTTTACATTTTTCCCTAAAATGTACGTATACATTTTAGGGAAAAATGTAAAAGACAGCGGAGAAATGCAATTGTATGCTTAGTTTTCGCCATTCCAATTGGAGGATAACTAAATGCAGCAATGCTTTAGTCGTCGAATATTTTTCCTATATTTTAATGACAACTACACAATAAGGTAACAGAATATTATTTCATCGTCCCTTAATATGGGTTGACTTTAAACATGATATGAAATTATGAAGGAAAAGACCATGCACTGAAAAATAGAAGTAAATTCCCAAAACATATACCAAATGTTAATAGGAAAAATTAGAGGAATAGAAAATTAAATAATTGTTTTAGATTAATTCGAGAAACAAATTTATTTAAGTTTTAACTGTAAAAAAGGTCATCACGAATCACTCCGTGCTATGTTTAGGACTGCATATAAAATTCTTAGTAATTGATGAGAAGGCTTTTTTGCCAGTATAATGCTATCACAATATGGTACCTCCGACAACCAATGATCAACTATATCATTTGGCCCGTAAATTAATTTCTGCACGATGTAATCATATACATTTTAGGGAAAAATGTAAAAATATCTGCTACATTATACTCGCTTTGAATTTTGCCCCTTATAATATCGGGTCTCTTTTTTAGGCTAACTCGTGAAAAAATCGATAAATTACGCCCATCTTCGCAGATGTGCCTAGTCAGCGCTTGTAGTTTCACACTCATTTTGCGTGTAACCAAGTCCTATGTAGCTGTCACCTCAATTGGGCGATATGTATTAGTAAAGTCATTTCTGTAACTTTACCTTTAAAAATTTGATCTTGAAGTGAATGTGAAGACAATTTTCGTATGTAGGAACTATTTTGACTTAAGTATATTTGTATAGGACTAAATGTGAGTTGGAGTAATCCTGCGGAGGAAAACTAAAGTTTATTTTTGCAAAAATTAAAGAAACAAATTTAGATAATAAACCTGGCTAGGAATTCTTCTTCCATAGAATGCAGAATCTTTAGGCACTGATTGATTGTAAGAAGGATGAGTATGAACGGAGATGGAGTAAAGCCCTTCATGGCCTTTGAAAAACTTGTCCCACACAGGAGCGAGAGGCAATGAACCCGATGTCAAGAACATGAACGCCACTTTCGGAACAATCTTTCCTTGAAAATCTACAACCTCTTCCTTTGCTCTCAAAAATAACTCATCATCAGTCATGTTGTGCATCAGATCATGAGAATATGTCACCTTGTTTTGCAACAAAACCGCATCGCCGTTACTATAATTAATATATGTCCCAATTGATGCAACCATTGCATGTTCTTGCGGTTGAGGCGGAGGTGGTGAAGGTGTTTGATGGGGTGGGAGTGTTTGCGTCGTTATTGAAAGGGGAACACGAACGGGAGGAGATGTCTTGGTGGAGGACAAGTTGAGATAATTGAGACAAAAACTGAAAGATAGACCTATTGATATACCTATGACTAAGAGAAACAAATGAAATAAACGATCGGGAAGAGAGTGGGATTTGGAAAGTTTAAGAATCATCGTTGACATTGCTGTTCTATCGATTGATTGCGATATTATTAAGTCGTTAAGTCGAAGAGGGGACTTTTTTTTTGTATTGAGCTAGCATAGACAGACTACAACACTTGGAACGTACGTTTTGCGAGTTTGCATGTGCTGAAATTTCGTTTCATTTTGTCCCACTTTCTTTTTGAGATGTAAGTAGTGTAGAGAAGGAAAAAGTTGCTAAAATAAATATAAAATAAATAAACAACTACATATCATTGAAGGTGTAATGACTAATTACATATCAAATATTTTTCTTAAGTTATGAGGAATTGCAAAACACTAAGATTAATGAGAGTCGTTGCAATAACTACAGTTTACAAGATCGATCGTTATAATTAAATGAAAATTTTAGTGGATGTTATTAGAATCGAGACGTATACGTACGTGCTTAAATTGAAACTATGAACATGCTTTTGAACATAATCTCAAGACTGTGCAACCAATAAGCATATGAACAGTACAAGATAATACACTAAAACAAAGGCAACAAAATTACAAAATGTAAATAAGAAAACCCTCAAATTTTTGAACAGGAAGAATATCAGACAAGGCAGCGGTTGGACCACCTTCCCTTAAGCTTTTTACGGCCGGCAATTGCTTCACGCCCTTGTGGACACCAAGCTCCAAGGTACAACGTCTCTTTCGGCGAACAAGTTTCTGAAGCGGAAAGTTTTTTCCTCAGATGAACTACTCGTGATATTGCAGAACTCTTTTTATGTTATGAATATGAGAATGAAGATTTGTTTTTGGATGATGAACAAGGAGCCTGCATGCCTCCTTTTATAGGTGGGAAAAACGTAACACCCACACATCACATTTAGGAGGGGAATAACTCGGTCATTAATCTTGACGAAAAACGTCTTGCACGTTTTGGGCAATTAAACTCGCGCCATTAAGCTGATTGAAACGTTCAGCAATTAACAGCAAACTTAAGTGCGAATCTTGACTGGATTTAATTCAAAAAATATTGAATTTTAAATCAGCTAATTTGTTTTATTTATTTTTACAAAATAAATAAACTTTCACCAAAAAGATTAGGCTGCCATCCCGGCAGGGACACGCGCGACGCGACGAGGCGAGTCGAGTCTAGTCGAGATGGACGGACGACGACGGCGCGAGGAGCTAATCTTCTCAAGTTCACTACACCCTCTTGATGCATGTTTGTAGATAAACATTCTCAAACAAGGAACTTTTTCCAATGTGGGGCTTTTCCCACTTTCTCATGTGCCTTAAGGCAATTCTTTCACACTTAGTTTTATTTGGGCTCACTAAATTGGGCCAAGTTCTCAATTGCATTGTTTATGCCTCAATGCCTAACAAATAAAATTCCCAACAATCCCCCACATGAATGTAATTGGCTGAAATGCACATGAGCCTAACAATGTTATATGCACTCAAGAGTTCTGCGGGAACTTGTTGCATCAGAAGAGGTGGTTGTGAGCCTTGAACCTTCCTTAGTGAAATACCATCGGACATACTTGCCAATCAGTGGACGCGATGCCTTGAACTGTTCGGTGTTAGTGTATACCAAGACAATGATACTCACACAACTCATTCCAATATGACTTTGGTCCTTTCGTTGTTGTCCGTTTCGGCCTTGGACTGCCTTGGAAAGTTTCATCGAACGCTCTAGAGATTTAGCCCTTTGACTCATCTCATAGAAGTAGCTCCCTTCACATTCGATATAGGTGATCTCTCATAAAGGGTATCCTGTCATACCCCACTTGTACTCACAAGTCGTAAGGTTCATTGAGATTTTACGTCTTCCTTACCATGTATAGGTCTATCACTCTTTCATCATAAGAATAGGGTAGGAACTCAATTTCTCGAGGGCTTTGTTCGACCTCAATCTCACAATTCGGTTGTCCCTTTGAACTTGCAAATTGGGTTTTCCAGTTCAAGTAGGGTTGCCATCATGGATGAAAGTCTTTCATGGGCTTCAATTCCATTCCCCTCGATGAACTCACTACAAGATCTCTCGAAAGACCTTTTGTCGATGGGTCTGCTAGATTCTCTTTAGATCTCACAAAATCTAAAGATATCACTCTAGTTTTCAATAACTGACGTACACTTTTGTGTCTTTGACGAATATGTCGAGACTTCCCATTGTATATATTATTATGTGCTCTTCCTATAGCTGTCGTACTATCACAGTGCACGCTAATGGGAGGCACTGGCTTTGGCCACATCGGAACATCTTGAAGAAAATTCCGAAGCCAATCCGCCTCATCTGCTGCAAGATCTAACGCTATGAACTCAGATTCCATAGTTGACCTTGCTATGCAGGTTTGCTTACACAATTTCCAGGAAATCGAAGCACCTCCAATCGTGAATATATATCCACTCGTAGATCGTATATTCTTGGAGTCAGCAATCCAATTTGCATCAAAATATCCTTCTATGATAACTGGATTTCTGGTATAATGCAATCCATAGTTAGCAGTGTATCTTAGATATCTAAGAACTCTAACTATCGCTTTCCAGTGCTCTTCACTGGGATTGATTGTATACATGCTCAGTCTATTTACTGAGTTCACGATATCAGGTCTAGTGCATTTCATGAGGTACATCATACTCTGCCTATGATCCTTGAATATTCCAATTGTCGCACACCTTCTCCATGGTTTTTATGCGTATTGGACACCTCTTCAATTGGTGTTCGCGCTATGGCTTCACTTCTTTTGTCAAATTTATCAAGAATTTTCTCGACATAATGACTTTGGGAGAGTGCATACCCATCTGATGTTTTGGTGATTTTCATCCAAAGTATTACATCAGCAAGACCTAAGTCTTTCATGTCAAAATATTTTGACAACATTTTCTTGGTAATAGTTATATTATTTTTATTACCCACGATGATCATGTCATCTACGTACAGACAAACTATTACATAATCTTCCTCGTCTCCTTTCACATAGACGCATTTATCGCACTGATTTATACAAAAGTCATTTGACATCATTACACTGTCAAATCTTTCATGCAACTGTTTAGGTGCTTGTTTCAATCCATATAAGGATTTTACAAGTTTACACACCTGGTATTCTTTACCTGGAACCACAAACCCTTCAGGTTGTTCCATGTAAATCTCCTCTTCAAGGTCTCCATTCAGAAACGCCATTTTTACATCCATTTGATGGATCTCAAGATCAAACAATGCCGCAAAAACAATGATCAACCTTATTGACGTTTTACTAGAAACAGGAGCATAGGTATCAAAATAGTCGACACCCTCTGTTTGTCTATACCCCTTGACTACAACAAGCCTTGCCTTGTACTTGCCAATGGTACCATCAGCCTTCATCGTCTTCTTGAAGATCCACTTGTTACCTAATGGTTTACTTCCCTGAGGAAGATCCACTAGTTCCCAAGTATAATTTTGTAAGATCGAATCAATCTCACTATTTACTGCTTCTTTCCAAAAGGCTGAGTCTGGTGAGGACATAGCTTCTTTGAAAGTTGTCAGTTCATTTTCTAACACGTATGTCAAAAAGTCTGAGCCAAAAGATTTCTCCTTTCTAGCTCTTTTACTTCTTCTCGGATTTTCTTCTTCTTTCTCTTGAGAGTCACTCTCCTCCACATTCTTTTCATATTCCTTCACGGATCGAGTCTTGTGGGGAAATATCTCCTCGAAGAAAGAAGCATCTTGAGCTTCAATGATAGTATTTACACTCATTTCAGAGTTATCTGACTTGTGTACCAGAAATCGATAGGCGCTACTATCCTCTGCATATCCGATGAACACACAGTCAACTGTCTTAGGTCTTATTCTTGTCCTTTTAGGGGAAGAAATGGGAACCTTTGCAAGACAGACCAAAATCCTTAAGAACTTGTAGCTAGGCGCGTGACCTTTCCACAATTCATAAGGCGTTTTATCCAACTTTTTGTGTGGTAATCTGTTTAGCACATAGTTGGTGGAGAGAATAGGTTCCCGCCACATGTTATGTGGTAAACCATAACTTAGGAGCATTGCATTCATCATTTCTTTAAGCGTTCTGTTCTTCCTTTCTGCAATACCATTTTGCTCGGGAGAATGTGGCGTCGTAGTTTGATGAATAATTCCATTCTCAGCACAGAGTTGTGCAAATGGAGACTCATATTCACCTCCTCGGTCACTTCGAAGATTTTTTATCTTCTTACCAAGTTGGTTTTCAACATCATTCTTATAATGAATGAACATGTCTATTGCTTCATCTTTACTTCTCATTAAGTAGACATAGCAATATCTTGTACAATCATCGGTAAACGTTATAAGATAACTTTTACTGCCTCTAGATTGCACAGATTTTAGATCACATACATCAGTATGAATCAAACTCAACAGTTCAGTGCTTCTTTCTATAGAGTGGAATGAAGACTTGGCTAATTTTGCTTCAACACAAGTCTCACACTTATGTTTGCGATTGATGTTAAATTTTGGTATTAGGTTTAGTGATATTAATCTTTGTAAAGAATTAAAATTCACATGTCCTAATCTACCATGCCATAAAGATGCAAAAGAATAATTGAAATTAACTTTATTGGCCTCTTGGGCAGATTTCTTTACATCAGTGGTTACAACAGAAGAGCTATCCTCACCACTACCCTTCCCCTTAGCCTTCGGAGCTAGAGTCGTTACAGACATTTTGAACATATTGTTCGACTCATAGCCCTTGCCTAGATACACTCCGTCCTTAGTCAGAATAGCCTTCCCAGACTCAATGACCATCCTGAAACCCTTCTTGCTCAGCACCCCTCCAGAAATAAGATTCTTCCGGACGTCTGGAACATGAAGAACCTCATTCAGGGCCAGCTCCTTTCCTGAGGTCATTTTCAGCACCACCATACCCTTGCCTTCCACTTTAGAGACCGAGGAGTTCTCTATGTAACACTTCTCGTTCTCTATTGGTTGATGGGTCTTGAACATCCACCTATTGATGCAGATGTGACGAGTGGCCCCTGTGTCCAACCACCATTCTTTGGAGTTTTTTCCAACCAGATTGACCTCTGACACCACCGCACTGAAGTGCTTTTCGTCGTCAGAGTGTTGGCTTGCTTCAGCTACATTTGCATGCGCCTTCTTGCCTTTCCCCTTTTTCACTGCTTTCTTCTTTTCGTCCGTTTTGGAACGCTGACGACAATCTACTGCCTTGAGGCCAGGTTTGTCGCAGACATAGCAGTTGCCTGTGAACTTGTTCTCAGACTCTCCCTTAGAAACATTTGCATGTTTCCGTTTACTCCCACGTGAGCTTTCTCCAGTCTCAACCAGATTTGCTTTTGAAATCATGCCGCTTGATTTCTTATCTGCCTTTCGGTCATCTTGTTCGATTCTGAGTTTCGTGACAAGATCCTCAAGGCTCATCACCTTTCTCTTGTGCATCAGATAGCTTTCGAAGTCCTTCCAAGAAGGTGGCAATTTTTCATTCACCATTGCAACTTGGAAAGAATCCGTCAAGCTCATACCTTCAGCATCAAGCTCGTGAAAGATCAGCTGCAACTCTTCACATTGCGTGACCACACTCTTTCCATCCACCATTCGGTAGTCATGGAATCACCTAGCCACATATTTCTTTGCACTGGCATTGTCAACAGTGTACTTTTTCTCTAACTATTCCCAAAGATCCCTTGCGGTCGATTTTGGGGAATACACACTAAAAATTGCATCGTCTAAAGAGTTAAGCACATAGTTGCAACAGAGAAAGTCACCGTCAGTCCATGTCTTCACGACTGCAGCAGATCTGGGGTTCGAGCCTTGAGAGGGGCGAGAACCTTGTTTATAATTTTTGAAACAGATTAGCTATTAAAAACTTTCTTAAAATCCAACGATTTAGAAAAAAAAACATGTCTCTTTAAAATCTCAAGAACAATATCTAGGCAGAACTTAAAACTTCCAGAGACCAACGTAAACCATACATAAGAAAATCCAGCACTTTAAAACAGGATCTCAATATGAAAACTAATTCGCAAACCTTAGCACTAGATTAGGCAAGCAATCGGCAGATTATCAAGCAGAACAACTATAATATTAAACCCAGAACATATGAAGATATACATGATATCATATGAACATAAATATCAACACAAAAGCCTGAAAATCATATGAACAGCATATACAACAGATTTAAGCACATATGCATAATATTAAAATAACAAGCTTAAGAATGTTAGAATCGAGACGTATACGTGCTTAAACTGAAGCTATGAACATGCTTTTGAACATAATCTCAAGACTTTGCAACCAATAAGCATATGGATAGTACAAGATAATACACTAAAACAAAGACAACAAAATTACAAAATGTAAATACAGAAAAACTTCAAACTTTTGAACAGGAAGCATATCAGACGAGGCAGCGATTGGACCACCTTCCCTTAAGCTTGTTATATCCGGCAATTGCTTCACGCCCTCGTGGACACCAAGCTCCAAGGTACAACGTCTCTCTCGACGAACAAGTTTCTGAAGCAGAAAGCTTGTTCCTCAGGCGAACTACTCGTGATATTGCAGAACTCTTTTTATGCTATGAATATGAGAATGAAGATTTGTTTTTGGATGATGAACAAAGAAGCCTGCAGGCCTCCTTTTATAGGTGGGAAAAACGTAACAGCCACACATCACATTTAGGAGGGGAATAACTCGGTCATTAATCTTGACGAAAAACATCTTGCACGTTTTGGGCAATTAAGCTCGCGCCATTAAGCTAATTGAAACATTCAGCAATTAACAGCAAACTTAAGTGCGAATCTTGACTGGATTTAATTCAAAAAATATTGAATTTTAAATCAGTTAATTTGTTTTATTTATTTTCACAAAATAAATAAACTTTCACCAAACGCGACGCGATGAGTCGAGACAGATGGACGACGGCGCGAGGAGTCAATCTTCTCAAGTTCACTACACCCTCTTGATGCATGTTTGTAGATAAAACATTCTCAAACAAGGAACTTTTTCCAATGTAGGACTTTTCCCACTTTCTCATGTGCCTTAAGGCAATTCTTTCACACTTAGTTTTATTTGGGATCACTCAATTGGGTGAAGTTCTCGATTGCATTGTTTAGGCCTCAATGCCTAACAAATAAAATTCCCCACAGATGTATGTTTATAAAAATGTAAATTAAAAATGACCCTAACAACAGGGCTAAAAAAGTCGAAGAACTAAAACTAAAATCCAAAGCAGTTGCCATTTTTGCAAATCCTATTCCATAAAGAAACTTTGTTATGAATACTAGTACAAGGCAAATCCGTTACACAAAGAAACTGCCGGTGCAGGTCACCTATACACTAGAAAAAAAATTTAAATATCAGTTGTTCATATTTTCCAATGTTTTAGTTTATTAATTTACTTTTAGCAAATGATTATTAACTATCGCTTAAATATATCAAAATGTGTTTCAATAATTTCTGCAAGATACGCGTAACGAATATGACCTTAGAGAACAGGGGTTTTGTAGTTTAATTCAATTTATAAACACTATCATGACGGGAAACAAGTCAAAATCTAATCACACACGAGTGGTTAAATTTATGGTGTTTTACAAATCTTGGGGCTATAATTCGATACATCGTGTCTCCTGAGGTTGTGTTGAGTTTGAGAAAATGAATAATAGTTATTGACAATTGGCATTTAATTACGGGAAAAATAAGTGTGAATTTCAAGTAACAGTAAGTTGGCTCTTAGTAGGAATTAGAGCAAAGTGGTTTCTTTGACTTTTTATATAAGAAATTAACGATTTTATTTGAGGACAAGTTGTTGATATAAATAATACACGAATTATTTATTCGTTGATTCCATGATACTGGTCATAATTAAAGCCTTAGCTATGGAGTAAAGTTTTCTTATTTTCATTCAAAAAAATGTCAAAACAGTTTTTTTTTTTTTTTTACCAAAACTTGATAGAAAGTCAAAAGGTTATCTTCCATTCACATTCACTGAGTCCTCCATTTTCAAAATTTGGAAGTACAATCGAAAAACTTTTAACATGCCTTGACATTTTTAACAAATTAAAACGTACCTTGCAAACGAAATTCGAATACATGACATGCATTTAAGTCAATATCATAAAACTTGCTCGATGCATATGGTTTATGATTTCTACATTCATGATTACATGATCAGAAAGAACATGCTTCGGTTGAGCAGACTTTTGTCGAAGAGGCAAATCTTAACTTTGACAAGGGCTGTTGGTATTTACTTTCTCTTGGGTGTTCTTTACAAATTTTTTAATTAGATTTTAGAGAAAGGAAAATATATCTTTGTTAAAATTACCATGTCTATCAATGCAAGGTGTGTTTTTTTTACTAATTTCAGGAGTGTTTTATTTTTGCCTAGATTTTGGATACATATTATTTATAATTTATTGTTGTTGGGAGGTTTTTATAAGTGGCTAAATTCAATTAACAAAGGCTTCTTTCGCATAGATCTTTTAATTTGAGAGTTTTTTTTTTTTTTTTTTTTTTTTTTTGTGAGAATCTCTATTTTATAGTGGATTTTTTGTTGTAATTGTTTATTTTCGACAAGTGTATCTAAGCGGCTAATTCAACCAAGGCTTCCTTCATTTGAATCTCCAAATTTTAGTACTTCCTTTGCATGATTTTTTTTCCTTTGATGATCTGAAGGTCTTGCTGTTTCAGTAAAGCTTGCATGATTAATTCCATAACATACAAGGGGTACTTCAGTCCTTTCCAAAATATGATCTTAGATTACATCAAAAAGTTCTTTACCAGCCTATTTGGGATCTCTTTCTATTTAAACCTTTTCGAACTCCATTTCATGGAAAAATAAAGTTTCTCATTAGTTGGACTCTTCTAGCCTGACAACTACTGATTTCAAGGTTTTCGTGGTCCAACATGTTTTTAACATTGTACCCTTTTTAATGAGTTTCGTTATTACTTTATGCTAATAAAGTTTCCGTATAATTCTTTTATATAACAAATATGACACTGTTTCTACAAAATCATTAGATACCAAGCTCCGAATTCCGATACTAAAATGTTCTTTTGGCAGTTATCAATCCTCTAGAAGGATTTCTGACAGAGTGGTGGTCCTTATTTTGGGATGCATACTCTAATAAACTTGAAAATAATACTAATGCAACAGAAGGTTCCTCCTCCATGGTACCGTAATCTTTAACTTTGTTCATTTGTTTTACCACATTTCCACATTAAAGTTACATGCACACAACACAAACTAAACATTATTGCACTGAGGCTACCAAAAATGTAACAATGATGTTTATCTTAACAGGCCAATGTCACAACCAAATACGAATTTTGTGCTACCGAACGTTGGCCCTACAGTTGCAAGGCCAAGACCTTCTAACTTTACACCAAATTATTGGTGATACGAATGTTCTAATTCCAGTCACATATAATTTTCCGCATAATAATGCTCCAATAATAAGGCCAATGCAAGATATGAACTTGCATAGATCTGGAAAAGCCCTGGTTTATATCTTAATTTTACTGCCAAGGCGAGAGCTTCACAGAGTTTCTAGCTTCCGGAACGCGTGAGCAAGAGCATGTCGCCAGCTATTGGCACTTCAAGGTAAAGTTAAAGTGCATCTTCTAATTGTCTCTTGATTCTAAAGTTGTATATAACATGATGAAAGATGATCTGTTTTGTAACACACTGTTCTATTTTGCAGCAATCCGCTAATGACGGTTAATGACGACATTCTACCTCCAGTTAGAGTAGTATGTCTTCATCTATGAAAATATAGTGTAGGATATTTAAGAATTGAAGATCAAAAACTATATATTATGCAATCTAGTTGGTTACTGGAGAAGGTGTGCGACCGTCTAGATAAATTGAACCGGGATTTTTTGTGGTCAAATAACCCGGAAATTCACAAGGTTCATCTTGTGGGATGGAATAGAGTCACGCGTAGTAAGAAGGAGAATGGATTGTGGCTCCGAAAGGCTCGTATTAACAATGAAGCATTACTCTCCAAGATTTGTTGGAAGATTCTACAAAGTCAAAAGTGCGTTTGGACGGATTTGATTCAGGAAAAATATCTCAAAAGGAAGCGGCTTAGTGAAAACATTTTGAGATCATCCGATAGCCCTACTTGGAAAGGAGTTGTTCGATATTTGACACTTATTTCCCCATTTATTCGACGAAAGGTCATAAACGGGAAGAGTATTTCAGTATGGTGCGATAACTGGCTAGAGGAGGGCAGATTATGTGACGTGATTCCTATTATTTGTCCGGTCAAAAACGAACTGAAACTGGCGGATATTCTGGACAAGGAGGGTTACTGGAATATTTCTAATCTTATTACGATAATTCTTGTAGAGTGGGTTAATAAGATTATGGCATTCGGGGTTTCTTTGAGGGAAGCAGAGGATTCGCAAATTTGGGGTGAGTTATCCAACGGTGTGTTTACACGCCAGAGCGCGTATAAGGCTTTACATCAAACTTATTCCGTGGAGCGAAAGATTGTTAGCAGTGTTGATTGGGTTTGGAAGATCTCAGGCAGCCCGAAGATGAAATTTTTCGTGTGGTTGGCGGCACAAAGTAAATTAGCGACTAATGTGATGCAAAAGATTCGTATGATGACGGAGGATGCATCATGTAATATTTGTCCAAGAGTTGAGGAATCCGTTTTACATATTCTTCGGGATTGTAAAGATACTAAGAAGATTTGGATGAAACTCACACCGGAGCAATGGGATTTCTTCTCACGTACAACTGATGATTCTTGGCTTCGATTTAATATGGCTCAAAGAGAACAGGTTTGTGATTGAATATTACTTTTGTTTCATCTAGCTGGTGCATTTGGAAATCTAGGAATGCTCGTGTTTTCAAGGAGAAAGAAGAGAAAACAAGTGCGACTCTTTCCAAGATTAAGATGCTTGTTGGAGATTTAATGGCAGGAGTTAGAAAACAACGGCAGATAAGAGGCATTGCATGGGAAAAACCGAGAGAGGGTTGGTACAAACTTAATGTTGATGGGAGTGTCTTTGCGAGAAAAAATCATGGAGGCGTGGGCGGAGTTCTACATGACAATAAGGGTGCTTGGATCTGGGGTTTTGGGACGGCTGTTCCACAACCAACCTTGCTGGAAACGGAAGTGGAGGCTATCAGGTTGGGGATGTCGTTAGCTTGGGATAAAAGGACCAGGCGATGTGATGTGCCAAGTTCAGGCTGCTCAAGAGAGCAATTAGGTGGGCCTGTAACATACGACACTCAGCTTGATTATAATATGCTAGTTCTCCGTTGGGGGGTCATGATGGTGGTTGAATGGAGATGACAGAGTTCAGGGGTGGGACGATAGTGGTAGAAGAAGAGGCCGCATGATCAGCCATAATGACAGCTCACAAGGTTGCGTAAAAAGCTTCTTGTGAGAGACTATATTTGGCGTGATATCATATAGAATAATAAAACAAATGACGAATCTTACAAAGGTGC
Source organism: Misopates orontium (assembly GCA_946800315.1). Taxonomy (NCBI): domain Eukaryota; kingdom Viridiplantae; phylum Streptophyta; class Magnoliopsida; order Lamiales; family Plantaginaceae; genus Misopates; species Misopates orontium. The sequence goes on along the minus strand of OX326950.1, from coordinate 16,292,904 downwards.
TACTTCTAACCTAACAAGTGATACAAAATTATTATAGAGAATTATAAAATATTTTTAAACAATAATTTAATGTGACTCTCTCTAGTACTTACAACAAGTGAATCTCTTCAAACTTGCTCGCGGAATTTGTTTTCTCTTAACAAATACTCGAGTTTTGACGTGATAAAATGATCTAAATGTAATGAGTACACTGAAGATTGGATGTGATGTTATGTCGCGCAAAATCATACTTGGTATGAGGGATATATAGCATTTAATTGACTATGATTATACAAATATTTATTAACACCATTTCGTAATGCGGAATCCAATAATTATATTAGGAATTACCATATTGATAAGGGTGTAAAACCATTTTTCCATTGTGTACATGAGGGCTCATTTAAATAGCCTCTGAATACGATGAGCATGGTAACTGAATTGTCGTCACATCCAAAATCTTAACAATAATCACTATTATTGTCTTATATATACATTTTCCAAAGTGACCCACTAACTAATCTCTATTGAACCAGCTTATTTTAGGAAACCGGGAATTCACACACCTGCTCCTCAAATTAACTAACTCGAACACACACCATTGGAAACCCTCCTAGTTATGAATCTCCTTAAATCGATAAGTGAGAAACAAATCTTCTACCTTGACGCCGCAGCGTAAGACCTATGAACTAGCAATTACTACTCAACTTTATAGATCTCAAGAGATACTTTTTTTCACCAAAATTTATTTAGCCCACCTCAAGAATTCATGATATACTTATCAACCATTCTCTCCAAGCAAGCGGTAGGGACCTAACCCTTAAACCTAGCTCTTAGGTTCTTGCCAAATCAGACAAGTGTAGAAGCAAGTACAAACCTCTTATATAAGCTCCCATTTATGAATAACAAGATCTTAAGCTCCCCTCATTATATATGTTCACTAAAATCAACCTTTTACTTCTATAAGAACTATGTATAATATACAAACCTTAAGAATGAGACAAATCAGGCTACAAGACCTAGGATAAGATGAAAATATTTCAAATTGAGGGAAAGTCTTTTGCTCAGTGCATCCATATATTTAAGATGTTGATCAAATAATAGGAATTATTGTGTAATGTTAATAGATCGTTTTAAAAGAAAATATGAGGGATGACGCATACTTGCCCTAGGATCGTACCCGTCCACGTGGCCTGATCTCCTAACCCTAATATGTCCCACGACCCCCCTCTCTCCTTTCCCGACTTCAAGGTAATCAGGTAAGTCTCACTTTCTCTAAGCTAACCCCCGACCCCTCATGATAAACGAGGGAAGGGGTCGTATTTTTCACGCGCAGAAATGTTGCTTGGCCGCTAAGCTTAAACAACCAATCCATCTGGCCAATCAGCGCCACCCGCTGCCCTAAGCTCCTACATCACCATCCATTATCCGAATGCATTGTCACACGCTCAAGCTTCGACCGCCCTTTTTCCCCAATGTAGAGGCGAGGATACGAGGGATTATATCGTGTGAACGGACCCCCGCGTACACCAAGGGTCACATGCAGGCACCACATGCCCTACTCTACAAAAGCACTCAAGTGCCCTAGCACCCTCGAAATAACATGCACGCCGACACGTGCCCCATGGCAAATTACAGCTATACCCTCACCTCGCCCTATAAAAGGGAGGTGGGCTCTTCATAAGTAGGACACAAGCAGGCAGCTGAAGCAAGAGTCAAGTAGAGAGATCTAGAGAGAGAGAGTGAGATAGGCATTTCTCTAAGCCCAACACGTCATAGCTGGCGCAAAGAACAGCTCGAAAGAAAGCCCAGGGTCCCCTTGACCCAACAAAAAACTGCTGGAATTACATCAACGAGCCTTCAATGCTCCCTCTCCCCAAAGCTTGCCGGATCCGGAGCCGTCCCAAGTTGGGATTGACGTTCGAACAAGAATCGGTGATGCCCGTAGGACCCTCCGGGAAATTCGCGGCATCATCAATGAGAAAGAGATATTTCGATTACTTTTTAAAGTTTCAATCCGCACTTAATTAGTTTAAAACTTACCTTGAAAATTTTCGTTGTTAAATTACTAACCATATCGAGTATCTCATTGAATATTTTCAAGTTTCATTACCAATATAGAAGAACCAAGGATTGATGTTATTGCTCTTGTTCACAATACAAACCCCATAGTGAGGGCACTATCTTTCATCCAATTTATGTAACATGAAAAAGCTATGCACTATTGAATTTGATGTAGAAAGCCAGTTTTGACTCAAAACTACTCTACATGTGTTAAAATGTTGAGGCGAGCTTATCTTATGCAATTGACAGTTGAGATGCTTCATATCGAATTGTTTCTTGACACTCCCTTTAACGTGTAGGTTGTCAATTTTTTTGCTACGCCTAACTAAGTGAGTGACGGTGGGATTTAAACTCGTTACCTCATCTTTGACCTGAATTATAATACCATATTGAATAGTCGTCTTATCTAAAAGATCAAGCTTGTGCAGATAGTTGACATTCATTAATTTATATGTGTTCTCCAACACTCTCCTTGTCAATTCATACTTGAAGGAAAGGTAATGATAGACGAAAAAATATCTAGGGTTTTCTCCTAGAGTTAGATAAGAATCGAAGTTTGATATGAGTAGCACTAGATATAGAATTAAAATTACCATGATGAACTTAATATCATAATTAAATACATCAATGCTTTTTGTATGGATAACTTCCGCTCGTTGCAAACGGACACACTCTTAAGAAGGAAATGCCACAAAACAAGCAAATATATGGTACATTGAGAACATAAAGGCTTTCATATAATCTTCAAGGGTCTGGATGGTGGTCTTGTTACTCAAGACCAGAAGTAATGGGTGTATTGCATCTTGATAAAGTTTTTGAATGCAATTCAAGAGCTCTTGTAACTAGATTTTCTTTCTTGTGTTTTATAAGGAAAAAAGAGGCAAAAATATATATGGAAAACGGAATGATACTTCAACTCATCATGCTAAAAGAGTTTTTACCCACCTAACTCACTATGGCCATATATTTTTAAAATATGAAACCATATTAAGATAAGCATAATATATGTGCTCCGCCAATATGGTTTGTTGTATCCATTGATGGATCTGAAAACCTGAACTTTAATTTCTTACAAGACCCATAGTAGGAAGCATAAAATGCTCTTGCTCACGTGTTTTGGCAGCTAGAAACTCCATGAAGCTCTAAACTTGGCAAAAATTGAGATCTGAAACCAGAGCTTTTCCAGATCTATGCAAGTTAATATCTTGCATTGGCCTTATTATTGGAGCATTATTATGCGGAAAATTATATGTGATTGCCATGATCACATTCGTATCACCAATAATTGGTGTAAAGTTTGAAGCCTTGCAACTGTAGGACCAACGCTCGATAGCACAAAATTCATATTTGGCTGTGACGTTGGCATATTAAGATGACATCCTATGTCGCATTTTCAGTAGCCTGAGTGCAATTATGGTGAATTTGTGTTGAGTACATGTAATTTTATTGTAGAAATGTGGTAAAATAAATAAACAAAGTTAATTATTACCGTACCATGGAGGAGGAACTTTCTGTCGCAATAGTATTATTTTCAAGTTTAGTATAGTATACATCCCAAAATAAGGACCACCACTATGTCAGAAATCTATTTGGAGGACTGATAACTTTCAAAAGAGATTTTAGTATCGGAATTCGGAGCTTGGTATGTAATGATTTCGTAGAAAAAAATGTCATATTTTATGTTAAAGAATCATAGTGAAAAGTTATTAGCAAAAGGCAATAACAAAACTCATTAAAAAGGATACAATGTTAAAAACATATTTAACCAAAAAAGACCTTAAAATCATGTGATTTGGCTAGAAGAATCCGAGTAATGAGAAGGTTTATTTTTCCATAATGGAGTCCGAAAAGGTTTAAATGGACAGAGATCCCAAATATGTTGGGAATGATTTAAGTACCCCATGTATGCTTTGGAATTAATCATGCAAGGTTCAATGAAACAGCAATACATTCAGTTCATCAAGGGGGAAAATAATCAGGCAGAGAAAACACTAAAATTTTGAGATTTGCATGAAGGAAGCCTTGATTGGTTGAATTAGTCGCTTTGATATACTTGCCAAAAATAAAGAATTATTACATAAACTCATTATAAAATGGAAGTTCTCACACAAAAAAATTACTGAAATTAAAAGATCTGCGTGAAAGAAGCCTCTATTATATGAATTTTGACCAAGAGAAAGTATATACCAACAACCTTGTCAAAATTAAGATTTGCCTCTTTGGCAAAAGTTTGAGCATTCCAATGCCTGTTCTTTCTGATCATGTAATCATAAATGTACAAGTCCAACCTGCACAAAAAAAAAAAAAAAAAAAAAAAAAGAAAGAAAGAAACCACAATCAAAACATGCAGAAATTGACATAAACAAATTTTAACTTGGAGAACAAAAAAAAAAACCTCAATAGTCATAGTTTATTTTCAAAACACAATGGAATTTCATTAAACACTTATACACCACTCACATCTTCTGAGCATCCCACTCGTCCATGGTGATTAAAATCAAATCATTTTTTCCACAAATGCTAAAAAGCATAGGAAGTGAAAAGGGTTTCAATCTTTTTTTTTTTTTTTTTTTTTTTTTGTTCTTGATATCAGGGAAAAAAGCAAGAAACTTCAAGGGAAGGAGAAAATGGGAGAATTTTAGATTGGGTTTTGAGACATAAATGACAAAAATTGAGAGTGAAATGAGAGAGTGAGTGAGTAAGTAAAGTGGAGTGGAGGCGGTGTTGCGTGCACGAGTGGCAATGGCCATGCAAACTGATACCCCTTTAATATATATGACATACATATTCATATAAAATACAATAATTTTCAAAAAGAAATCAACTAGTCATTAAGTAATATTTTGTATTTTACTACAAAAGAAAACAACACCATCAGAGAAAGAGGTTGTTAGTGAGGCATGAGCCCGAGGTTTTTGTTTTTTCTTTTTTCGTCCTAATTTTAGAAGAAAAAAAAAGTTGAACTTTTGATTTTAGTATTAATTTGGTCATGTTTTGAATGACTTAAAGTTGATAAAATGAAGTTTCTATATAGGCTCTATTTATTACTACCACAATTGTTTTTTTTTTTGGAGGAAAAAATTCCTCTTTCAAGGAATAGAATTAGTAGGAAAAAAGAAAGTGTGTCTGATTTCAATTTAGTTTGTTCAAATTGTTGAATTTTTCCTACTTTGTAAAAACATTGAATTTAAAAAGAAAATTAAGTAGGTACAGTCAAGCGGTGAATTTATGGTCAAAAGTTGTTTTTTAGTACCTAAAAAAAGTTTCCTGTTTTCAAGTGAAAAGGTACAAAGCTGTGAACAGATTTTGTCAATGAGTGGGCAGTTGTTGAAAAGAGACAAATATTTTTAGGTATAAGGGATTGATTCAACCTTAAATGTGACCTTTCGATGTAAGTAAACTGATATTGGACTACGTTAAATTCATTTTTTATTAAAGGATTGCTTGAACAATATTAAATGCATCTTAAAATCATAAATATATGTTTTCAAAAAAAAAAGTCATAAATATATGATTTTTCCGTGGTTGTATTAATATTCACATTATAGATTATGGCCTTCTTTTCTGTTACATGGGGAACTTTAAGTTATGGTGTACATTAGTTTGTAAATATGTTTCCAAAGTGATAAAAGCTAGTTAAAATCCTAGCCTCAGATCTCGCCAATCCACGGAGGCCTAATTAAATTGATAAATCATCATCAGATTGCTAGAATGTGTAACAAAAGGGAATATCAATTCTCCTAAACATGGAGAAAGTTATAAATAAGAATTGCTTTGTTAAAATGTTGAATACAATCAAATATTCCAAAAGATATTCATTTTTTCAGATTAGTACGCTGATATTATTCTGAAGGGTAGGCTGATATAGTCATTTGACCACCACTTCCAACAAATATAGCTTATAGAAAAGAAAAAATGTTTGGACTTACATATTGAGAATTAGTTGTAATATATCTAATAGGATTAGCCAAAGAATTTTGGCGCATAAACTTTCTAATAAAGCATTTTTACGTGAAATATTATGTGCATATGAACAGTACTCCTATATTTTCTCTAAGATTTCAAACATATTGAAGCGTTTATGTGAAAGTTTCCTTTGAAGCATAAAAGCACACGTATGAAGAATAACCCATCATTATGTTCACTAAAATCAATCTTTAATTTTTATAAGAACTATGCATAACATGCAAACCTTAATATATGCTTGCATTCTAATGAACTTCTTGAGTATGGCGTGGATGAGACAAATCAGGCTTCAAGATACAAGACAAGATGAAAAAATTTAAAATTGGGGGAAAGTTTTATGTTAAGTGCATCCATATATTTAAGATGTTGATCAAATCATAATAATTGTTTCGTAATGTTAAGATATCATTTTAAAAATCATAATGAGAAAGATTTGTTACAATTACTTTTTAATGTTTTCAATCACCACGTGTCTAGTTTAAAACTTTCTTTGAGAATTTTCATTGGTAAAAAGCTAACCATATCGAGTACCTCATTGAATGTTTTCAAGTTCTATTACCTATATAGAAGAACCAATGATTGAATTTATTGTTCTCATTCAAAATAAAAGCTCAATACTAAGGGCACTGTCTTTCATCCAATTTATGTAACATTAAAAAGTTATGGACTACTGAATTGATTCAATAGAAAAAGCCTGTTTTGACTCAAAACTACTCTATATGTGTTAAAAAAAAGTTGAGGTTAGTCTATCTTATGCAAGTGACAATTGAGATACTCCCTATCGATTTTTTCTTGACACTACCCTTAACGTGTAGGTTGTCAATCTTTTTGTTATACTTAACTAAGTGGGTGATACTGGGATTTAAACACGTAACCTCTTTTTTGACCTGAGTTATAATATAATATCGAATAGTCGTCTTATCTAAATGATCAAGTTTGTGCAGAGAATTGACATTTATTAGTTTATATGTGTTCTCCAAAACTCTCCTTTAAATTCATAGTTGAATGAAAGGTAATTTGGACGAAAAAATATCTTGGGTTTTCTCCTAGAGTCGGATAAGAAAAGAAGTTTGATATGAGTCGTACAAGATATAGAATAAAAATGAACATGATTGATTTCAATATTATTAATAAATATATAAATGCTATTATATGGGTAACTTTCATTTGTTGCGAATGGACACACTCTTAAGAAGGATAGGCCACCGAACAAGCAAATATATGGTACATTGAGAACATAGGTCCAAGTGAGTAGTTTTAGGCTTTCATATAATCCTCAAGGGTATGGATGGTGGTCTTGTTACTTATGAACATGGATCAAAGTTTCGTTTCGGGACCTAGTTCGTATATTAAAAAACTAAAAACTTCAAAATATTTCGACTACATTACTAAAAGTTGAAAAATATTTTTTGAAAAAAAAAATCAATTGTTGTTTAGAAATAAATAGTAATTGCTCCTTGGTTCATAGCAAATGACTTATCAAATTACGCACCAAATACTATTATTTACCAAATAAGAAGAAAAAAAGATAATAATCTAGTATTATGTAATTATACGACCTTTTCTTTTGAGTAGATAGGAAAAATGAAATTGATTCAGACAAGAAAAGACTTCTATTATAAATTATTGAATTACAAGAAAAGTGATTAATGAATCAAAGAAAAATATTATTATATGTTTGAACCATATAAGATTAAGAAACAAAGTTTTAGAGTATTCTAACTTCTTTACACATCATGTTAATCGTCAAGTCCGAATAAATTCAAACCAAATGGGAAACGAATTATAATAATTACGACACTAATTTAAACTAGTAACACTTATAACATGGTTTCACTCGGTGATCAAATGACTTACGATGTTAACCAACTAGCATTCACTACAAGAAGGACAAATTTGATAGTCCCACTTCCAGATGAAAATTCCAAAATTTCATTAAGAAAAACATATAAAAAGCACCTGTGAGTGATTCCTTTGTTTCGGTGGAGTTATATTGTTTCGAAAATTCAGTGCAATTATGTTTCGATCAATTAACAAATCGAAATTATTCGTACGTTTCATGCAATTTAACGATACGAAATTTCAAACCATGCTTAAGAACGGAAGTAATGGGTGTATTGCATCTTGATAAAATTGTTGATTGCAATTTAAGTGCTCTTCTAACTCGATTTTCTTTCTTATTTTGGTTAGGCAAAAGAAACAAAAAATATATGGAAAAGGGAAATACTTCAACTCTTCATGCTAAAATAGATTTTACCCACGTAAATCACTATAGTCATATATTTTCATATATGAAACCATATTAAGATAAAGATGACATATGTGCTCCACCAATACGGTTTGTTCGAACCACTGATAGATCAAAAAACCTGAACTTTGATTTCTCACAAGACCCACAAGCTAATCTACTTAATAATAAATCTTACGTATGTGGTATATAACTTAATAATTCCTGACATATCCTATTATGCAGCCACGAGTACCAATATTATAGACCGAGATAACTGAATTTTAGCGTAAATTTCATTTTCATACAATTATGACATAATTTAGTTCATGTCTTAACACGATCGTGAAACCATTACCAAATCACCAACCAAACCATTGAGTTTCAGAATATTCTATTCACTAAAGTATATTACAATCATCGAAATACTTTGACCCAAAAATGTACGTGTGCTTTTATGCTTCAAAGGAAACTTTCATGTAAACGCTTCAATGTGTTTTGAAATCACAGAGAAAATGTAGGAGTACTCTCATATGCACACAATATTTCAAGTAAAAAGGCTTTATTAGCAAGTTTATATGCCACCAATTCTTTGGCTAATCTTATTAGACATATTACAACTAATTTCTAATGTGCAAGTCTAAACATTTTTATATTTTGTATAAGCTATACTTGTTGGAAGTGGTGCTCAAACTACTATATCAGCTTACTCTTCAGAATAATATCAGCGTACTAATCTGGAAAAAGAATATCTTTTGGAATGTTTGATTTATTCCGCATGATAACAAAGTAATTCTTACTTATAAGTTTCTCCATATTTAGGAGAATTGATATTCCCTTTTGCAACACATTTAATTGTGAACCCACAAGATCTAGTGGATTGAATTATTAGCCCTTTGATTTATATATTGTTCAGAATATCGGATTGTTATATGGACATTTTGATGGGATAATAGCAAAACTACCCATGTGTTATTTCTAATTGGCGAATAACCCCATGTGTTATTTTTACTAGCATAAAATCCTCTCTAAAATTAAAAAATTAGCAAAGCCATGTTGTTATTAGCTGACTGTACAAATAACTAACGATCTTTGTGCATTCAAAATTTATGTCAACTATGTGCTTATTCAAAAAAATGTTTTAAGTTTTCTTATAACTTTTTATGGCATTTTTCGGAATTATTAAAAAAATATCGAAATTAGTCAATACTATGTTTTTGTTTCTACAGATAAAAAGTAAAGTTCATTTCAAAAAACATGATAAAAACTTATGTAAAATTCAAATTGAATAATTGTTAATTCTTTGAATATCAAATAAATACAATAAAAATTAAATTTTGTTTATCAATCTCTCTAAGTGCAGATTTAATAAGTGTATATAAAAGTTTCCGTTTGTTTTTGAAATTTAATTGGGGGGTTTGGCCAATAAACATAATACAAGGATTTACTTTCCAATTAGGCTAACACAAGGTTATCTCTTGCAATGACCTCCAATTTGAATCCATGATTTCCCCCTTTCAAATTTTCCTTCTCCTTTGACTTCCCGTATAGAACATAATACAACTCAGGAAATATGAAGTATTTCCCCATTCTTTGTCTATAATTACAAATATTGTGATAGCATGATGGTGATTATTCTTCATTTTTCCATTTGCAAACTTTATGGAGTTTCTCGATTAATTGTTGAATTTACTTTTCTTACTTCTCATGCACGATTCAATATTTGGAGTAAAGATTATCTCAATTAAGTTTACCATCTATTTGTGCAACAAAAGGTTGCATATTACATGTAACTTTTACTTCTCTAATTGCCTTTCATAAGGTATTCAATTTATTTATGTAATTGTATGGATACCATGGTTTTAGTTAGTTGGTTAAATATTTCTAAGAACTCTTACACTTTGTCTTTTGTTAAGTCCAATAGGCGACGTATTAAACCAGACAATTTTGTATATCTAGGTTTGTTTAACTTATAAAATCTTTTGTCAAGTTTATTTAATTCGGAATGTGTGTGTATTTTAATTTGTTGATTGATGAAAGAAAATAATAGTTTCTTCGTTGTGATAAGCACAAGACCAATTCAAGGTGAGAGCAGTTTGAAGGGATAAACTTGAGATAGGGGTTTTATTTGATTGTGCTGGTTTGTTTTGTAAATCTTTGGTGGCAAAAAAGAGGTAATTACTTGAGGAATTATGAAGTGGTTATCCTATCCATGTTTTTCTTCAATATGTTGAATCTATGCATTTTTTGATTAACGATAATTTTTAATCATAAATGTTAGATATTTTCCCATATCAGTGAGTATCAATTTAGAAATTCTGAGAGGAATTTCAAATGTCAAAATGTATGATGGCAATCGATATAATTGGGAAAACTGAAAAGATAACTCTTTTTCATGACATCTCGAGAAGATAGTTAAGTTAATATGGTTCAAAAGAGATTATGTCGGAGCCCATAATTTGATGTTGGGGGCCAGATGTGATCTTTAGGCGGAATAATGCAATGTTTAAGGGAAATTATTAGTGAAATAATTATTTTATCGTTAGATCTTTAAAAGTATTCTGTCATTACAATACATAGTTCCTTCGGTACGAAGATGGTTACGGTTATAAAGAGTTTTAAAAACTATAAAATGATATATTATAGATAAAAATTGTAGGAGAGTGACGATAAGACTACAAATTGCAAATAATGTGATAAAATTAACGAGATATTGTTATAAGATTAATTTTAATTAATTTTCATATATATAGATTCCAATAACTAATTTAGAAAGACGAATATTTTAACTATGTTTAACGAATATTTTAAACAACTTTAACGACTTTAATAAAACCTCGAGATTGTAGCCTTCATATAAGGGGTCGCTTTGAAGAATATATATAAGACAAAGATGGTCTTGTAACTTAAGCTTATCTTTATAAATGTTTACGTTATATATATGGCCTCGTAATGACTAAAGGCTGAATAAAAGAAAAGGTAAATATATTTCTTATCTTCGATTTTCAAATATCATATACGATTAATTTCATAGAGGAAGACATACTCTTATACTGGAGGTAGGAGGTTGTTATTAACCGTCATCAGAGGATTGCTGCAAGATAGGATGGTGCTTTAGAAAATAGATCAATCTGTGTCATGTTATACACAAATTTAAAATTAATAGACAATTAGAAGATAAACTTTAACTTTACCTTGAAGTGCCAATAGCCGGCAGCATGTGAGCAAACTGATCAACGTCATAATGTCGTGAGCTAGAGTGCACTTCCCTAGCAGAAAGCTTAAGACGCTCTTGCTCACGTGATATGGCAGCTACAAACTCCGTGAAGCTTTCGCCTTGACAATTTCTTTTATCTGAAATCAGAGCTTTTCCCGATCTATTCAAGTTTATATCTTGCATTGGCCTTATTGGAGCATTATTATGCGGATAACTATATGTGACTGGCCTTAGCACATTTGTATCACCAATAATTGGTGTAAAGTTTGAAGGTCTTGACCTTGCAACTGTAGGACCAACATTCGGTAGTCCGAAATTTGTATTTGGCTTTGGCATTGGCATATTAAGACGACCATCTTGTGTTGCATTTTCAGCAGCGTGAGTGCAATTATGGTTAATTTATGTTCGGTGCATGTAACTTTAATGTAGAATTGTGGTAAAACAAATAAAGGAAGTTAAAGATAACCGTACCATCCAGGAGGAACCTTCTGTTGCATTAGTATTATTTCCAGGTTTAGTAGAGTATACATCCCAAAATAAGGACCACCACTCTGTCAGAAATCCTTCTGGAGGACTGATAACTGCCAAAAAGAGATTTTAGTATCAAAATTCGAAGTTTGGTATCAAATGATTTTGTAGAAACAACGTTATATATGTTATGCAAAAGAATCATAGAAGAAAGTCATATTAGCATAAAGTAAGAACAAAGAACAAACTCATTAAAAATGGTACAAATTTTGAAAAACAAAATGACCCAGAAAAATTTAAAATTAGTAGACTTCGGCTATAAGAACCCAAGGAATGAGAAATTTTATTTTTCCAAGAAATGGAGACCGAGAGGGTTTAAAGATCCCAAACAGGTTGGTCAAAAACTTCATGACGTAATCTAAAATCATATGTCGAAAATGACTTAAGTACCCCATGTATGTTATAGAATTAGTCAGGCAAGGTCTAAAGAAACAACAATACCTTGAGTTCATCAAGGAAAAACACATTCAAGCAAAGAAAATACTAAAATTTAGAGATTCGCGTGAAGAAAACCTTGATTGCTTGAATTAGCCGCTTAGACACACTTGTCAAAAACAAACAATTACAACAAAAACCCATTATAAAATAGAAGTTCGGGGGCAAAAAAAAAAAAAAAACTCTAAAATTAAAAGATCTGCGTGAAAGAAGACTCTGTTAATTGAATTTAGCGACTTAGACTATCAAACTTTCCCACAACAAAAAATTATTAATAATTTATATCCAAAATTCTAATTTTAATGAAACAATTTTTTTTCTCTCTAAAATTCAATTAGAAATTAAAGAAGTGACCAAGAGAAAGTATATACCAACAGCCTTGTCACAGTTAAGATTAGCCTCTTCGACAAAAGTCTGAGCAACGGAATGCATGCTGTTGTTGATCATGTAATCATGAATGTACAAGTCCAACCTGCGCAAAAAACCAAAATCAAAACACGGTGAAATTAAAACAAATAATATTTAACTAAGAGAAAAAAAAAAAGAACCCTCAATAATCATGATTTATTTTCGAAACAAAATGGAATTTCATTAAACAATTGTTCACCACTCACATCTTGTGAGCATCCCACTTTGACATGGTGATTAAAATAAATCTTTTTTCCACAAATGCTATTAACAGGGTAAGTGAACAGGGTTGCAAAAAAAAAAGTTGATTCTTGAAATCCGAAGAGAAAAGCAAGAAACCTCAAGAGGAGGAGAAAACTTAAGTTATAATATTATCAGACTATTAGAAAGACAAATATTTTAACTATGTTTAACGAATATTTACGCTAAATAAATTATTTTAATTACGAGACCATTAATTGTAGATTATGCTCAAAAGATAAGCTTTTGAAATATAAATGGTTTCTGAAATACAATGTTCAAATAGAACGTTGGAGTTTGAGAGGAGGACTAATGGAAACAAAAAAGTTGGTAAAGTGTAATCGCTTGATATGTACTGATATGTTTTGAAAATAATAATTAAATATATGTATATCATAAAATATATTTCATAATAATTGACACCTATAATATAGCTCAATCAATCATAACCAATACTAAATCATATGGGTATATATATTGTTTTAAAAAAAAAAGGGAGATTTTTTTTTTTTTTTAAAATTCAAACACAATCTACTTTAAAAAAATTCTTTGTTTTATTGCAACATTAATGAAAGACTTAAAACCAAACTTCAAAAACTGTCAGAATTTTGATAACTTAAAAAGAAGGAAGAAGTTGTTTATAAAATATTATTAAAAAGTTTTCAAAGATTGATATCCATCTCTAATGAGTATCAACAAACTAATAGTTAAAATCAAAATACCTACTCTGCAACCTTTTTAACACACTAAAATTTACACTATTTTCAATTTCTCTAGAATCGGAATTAAAGTTTGTAAGTTTTAAAAGTTTTTGAATATTATGAAACATGGCATGCATGAAGGTTTTGTTGAAATTAACCTCATTGTATTTTCACAATTCAAATTTAGTAATCCATTCGATCTTATTTAAACTTATTTAGGTGTATAATAAATGTGGTTGTTTATAAAATACGTTTGTCTTTTATTTTGCTAAAGGACAAATAGATATGAAAATATAGATATTGAAACATGTAAATGTTAACGTATTAAAACAAATATTAATTGTCAATAACATAAGATATTACATGTAAAACTAATAGATACAAAATCACAAATAAAAAAGATAGATTATTCAGAATCCTGTATAAAATTACCAAAAAATAATTTTGTGATATCTTTTGTTTGGGATGGAACACAAATTATTAAAATATATTTTTGCATTATTAAGGTCATTCAAGGCTTTTAAAATCTTGAAATTGATGAATAAACAAGTAGAATTAAGAACTAGATGATTCATTGATATTTGTAAATGGAAATCAAAAATATAAATATAGTTCATAATGAGACTAATAGATGAACGAATTGTCATATATAGTTGAAAGTTTGATAATCGTGATATATCTATCATATGGTGGTTGAGATGATGAGAAAGATTTTACAAACATATTTTACTATTATGTATTGAAAATAAAATATATATTATTATAGAATATGGTAGTTTGAGGAGCAAATAAGAGTCCTCACTCATGTAGTTGACTTACTTGTATGTTAATTAAATTTGAGTTTTCAACGACTACCAATTTTTAAATTTAAAGAGCTTTTGACTAGAATTGAAAATATTAGGACATAGGCTAATAGCATCTATGTTCTTAAAAGCGGCCTGGACGTTCAAGCGGCAACTTAACTGGTTACTGGTTTTACAGGTCCAACCGGTTCGATCGTTGGTCGAACCGGTCTTAGTATATTTGACAAAATATATATATATATATATAGGTGTGGGTGTGTAATACATAGTGTAACAATTGAAAAGAAAACAATTGTGTTGATCATAATTTCAAGTTATACACCATAAATAATGGGACAACTTAGAACTAACAAATAATAACAAGTTCTCAAAAAGTGCCAAATTACAAAAGCCTTGATACTATAATTGTCTTCAATATCAAATACTAAAGGAATCTCAAATGCAAATCAAAACAAAAAAAAAAGGTCTTAATGTTTTAACTCATGAGAATAATACTTAATCACTATCAGAATCAGTAATTGCGGTTGAGTTGCAGAAGAAGGTTGTGTAGCAGAATTGTTCTCCATCCTGATTTTCTATACAAATACATTAAAAAATTTAAAATAAATAAGCATAAACAAAATAAATTAGCAATCAACATCCTAATTAATGACTAAACTGTAATTAAGACGAAAATTAGAAAAATAAATAAATTTCAGATTATGTTAAATAATTTCGTAATTATTATCTTCTAAAAGTCCTAAATTGCAATTAGCCACAACTCTATCCCCAATTCTCATCTCATCAGTCATCCCCGTTCAATTTTACAGCCATACGTTCAACAAAAAAGGTGGAGGTGGCTGAGCGCGGCGGATGAAGAACGCGGCGGACGAAGAGGCTGAAGAAGACAACAGGTTTTTTTTTTTTTGGGCACGAAGGCAGGCAATTTATTTTTCTTTTTTTAATTAAGGAAAACCGACGAAAAAAGAAAAAAGGAAATAAAAAAAAAGTCGAAAACGCATTTTAAGGAAACGCGTTTCTTCTCCAGATCTGAAATCCTGAACAGAAACTTTCGAGAAACTCGCTCGCCGCTTTCGATCGCCCGGCCAGTTCTTGACCGGTTTTCGCCGCTTCACACCGCTTCCCTCACACTCCGGCCCGGCCCAAACGGGCGGTCCGGTCCGCTTTTGAAAACACAGAATAGCAGCAAGCAAACGAACATATCTGTTTATGAAGATCACAATCTATAAATAAATAAAGACAATTTATAAATGTGAGAAACACACTATAACAATCTCATTCTTTTCTTCGTGTGAGAATTAATGTTCTAAAACCCTAGAAGTTATAAAAAGAAATTTCTGATCGATTGGTGGAGGAATCTCTTTTGATTCATCAGCAATGTACAAGAATTTCCGCCAAATTACACACGACAGTAAGTGTCAATTCAATTTTGAATAAAAAAATCTCTGCTTATTTTTTCTGCAAAGACTGATGGATTTTATTCTGTTACATGTATAATTGGCATCTTTGTGTATGAGGGCGTTCACATGGATTAAGATCAGTTTAATTGGTCCGGAATTTTAAATATGTTATAGATGTATGAGGGCGGAGCAATATAGTCAGTCGGGTTCCAAGTGTGAATTGACAAGGTGGAAATTATTTATATATATATTAAGTATTCCTATGTGACCGAGGTCCATTGTAAGTTGTGTTAAATCATCCTCTACCCTGATTGATTGTATTTTTTGAAACCTATTAAATAAAATACTTGACACCAAACTCTCAATTCATATTATACCAGAGTTTCCAAATAACTAGGTGCTATTTAATTATTATCTGCATTCTTGCAGGATTATTATATGACATGCTTCGATCAGCGAAAACAGGGGACTCCAAGTGTAGTTGGAAGGTATAAGAAACTTCTTTTAGCATGTTTATTGTCTTTATGTGACAGTTGCCGAGTTATTCTTACTCAACTGCTAGTCTAAGAGGTAACTACAACAATAAGCAATCATTAGGACGGCTTACATGAACCAAAATGAGAACTGTATTGCATCATGCACATGGTTTATCAAATTCCTTACCTCCTGACTGAGTACAGAATTCTTATTTAGTGCTTTAGCAAACACTTTTTTTTTCTTTTTCTTTTTTCCTGTAACCTCCACCGAACATTTTTCTCGTCCTTCCTTACTTCAGCTATAGTTAGTTTCATCGTGGGAATTTCGATCAAGATCAATCTATTGCACTACGAGAATCTGTTAAAAGGCCTATTATCCAAAGCTTTTTTAATGAAAAAAGATATTGAATTCTTCTTGCATTTTAGAGATCAATGCTTAACAATCATTGTACGTAGTCATCCATACGTCCAAACTAGCAGTCATACTATGCTCATGAATGTCATTAGTATTGTGAATCCAGAACGATTATCTGATCAATCATAGGATCAGTTTCCTTCTTTTAGGGATTCTTTCTATTCTTACCTTGTGTAGTTTTGTACCATCTTTTAAATGAGTAGAATGAGAAAGCTATAGCGTCGAGCCTTGTATGTCTTTTTCCGTGTTGCCACTTGACAAGTATAGCAAGAAGAAAATTGTTATTCAGTTATGAAAAGGTATGTATGACGTGAGAATGCAATGAAGATAATGAGAATTGATATGTTATCGAGTTGGAGGAATATCAGTTATCTTTCTAGTTGGGTACACCCCCCACCCCCCGCTCCGCCTCTGTTTCGTAAGTAGATTGTATATATTCATGTGACATTTTGGGATCACCATCATGTTGACAGTGTCAAAGTTCTTTTTCTTCTTTCTGGTGTAAAGACTGTGATTTTGACTTTATATGCTTTATCTTCTGTCACCCCCTAGCTACTTTTCTTCTTTTACTCATCAGTAACAGACTTTAGTTACCTTCCAGTTTTGATGTTTTACCTATAGGTACTCATCGTGGACAAGCTAACTGTTAAAATTGTGTCTGGCACATTCAAGATGTCAGATATCACAGAGGAAGAAGTTTCATGTAAGATATGGAAGGCCATTCTCTGGTAAATAGTATTTTGTCTGTACTGTTCTCATTGTTACTGCTCATTCGTTTTGCTTTTCATATGTTATGACAGCAATATGATCTTCATTTAAAGCTTATGTTTGCATGTCCTGATTCATATTTGTATGCTTGCTAGTTTGGCAAATGTTTCATCATGTACTACTGCCTCAAATGTGATTTAACGGAAATTTGACAATTATGCTTGTTAGTAACATTTATTTTTGTTGTGTCCATAAAATTCTTAATTTGTTACGTCAATTACACTTGTTTGTAAGTAAAAGAAGAATCTTGACAACTTCCAAGCAGTATTTGTTGATGTTTGATGTTTACCACGGACAATTGTTCATCATCGACTTAGTTAATCCTTATCATTGCTATGTGACTTCCATTAAAGTCTGAGAGCTGCCATTAGTGCCATTCCGCTTTGTTCATTGATTCCGCCCAAGGGAGATGGTCCGACTCTGTAATTAAATTTCTCAGTAACTGTTAAAATTATATTTTGAGGTTCCTGCATATGCTTAATTCCGTTGTCCCATGTCTTAAATCCTAATTTCTTATTAATCTCGCTCTGTCCCTCTTTTTCTCCCTTTTCTACTGAGTTAGATGAGAATCCGAAGAGTCAGACCTTTTGGTTGATTTATACTTGTGCCTGGGACAAGTAGTAGTTAGGAGTTAGTGGTGTCACACATTGCTTTAACTGGGAGGATACTTGGAAAAATATTTCCTATTCGGGAAAAGAAACTTTATCGTGGACATCAGTGGAAGTAAATTGGTGAAATTAATATGAGACAGAGGGAGTCTAGGCTTTGTACACTGCTCATATGTGGAGTCATTAGTATAAATATCTGATGCTAGATGCGGTCCGTCTCAATGGCTTGGAATTTTGGGTTTTGAAAGTTTTTCTTACACTTACCCTTTTTGTGCCTGGCAGTCGATCTTATCATTTTTTTGTATCCTTAGTTGGCTCATGCCACCTAGCTATGGGTCCAACAAAAGTGATGTTAAATCTCAAATTTATCAATGCTTAAAGTAAGGTTGAAAATTAGCTTTTCGACATAATTTTGCAGAATGTTGGTTGCGTGAATAAGATTTTAATTTTTGTATTCTTTCTAATACACGTTCTACTCTTATAATAAGTCAGTAGAGACTATCTGCTGCTGGTGTTTGTCCTGAAGGAACTACCCCTATTCAAAAAACAAGGCAAAAACACGCACTGTTGATCCTATGCATGTGATTGTCTCGTTGCTAGTGTTCTTTATATTGCTTACTCCATTTGCTTGTGTTGTATACCAGAGTTGGCACAACACTGTCATTTCATGTATTTAAATGACTGTTATGGTTGAAAAGTAACCATGTTACATTCAACTTGCAGCGGTAGAAAACATACACAAAAGAAGACAGCCACTGCCAGCCATGGATGCTATATACTTCATCCAGCCAACCAAAGAAAAGTAAGAGATCTTCACTTCTCTGTAATCTATTTTTAGTATGACATCATCAATGTTCTTGGTTGTTGGTAAAATTATGTGAAAAATTGTTCCTGGGAAGACCAGGTGCAGTGAAAGAAAAAGAAAAGAAACTTATGTTCTATGGTTGTATTCTAGAATTTATTTTCTGTTTAATGTTCAACAATTTTCATGTCAATGGGTCTGGTTGTATACTTGAAATGAGAAAACTTCTAGGCCAGCACTTAATTCTCCTTTTCATTCATTTCGAGTGATAAATAATTTTTTCTTATTAAGTCCTTTTCGCAATCATAAGTTTTTTTTTATATCATCTTCTGCCATGGTTTCTCCTATCATACCTTTGCTCATTTAAGTTTCCCTAAGTTGAGAAGTTCTACTCATCATATTTGTGGCTTCTGTAAGTCAGTGATCACATTCCTGATGGTCACTATTTTCTTGTATGCTATCGTCTATTTGTAGTTATTTTTCCATAAAACGAATATATTTGTTTCTCCTCTTAACCCTTCACAATGTTATGACTTATCCAGCAAATCATGAACATCTTTACTGCGCTCATATATGGAGAATGATTTCTATTAAGAGCCCTGTGTTTGGTAATTCAATATGATTTATGTTTCATACTAGTTCTACTAAACCTTCCATTCAGATGTACCTGAGAGTTAATGATCGCAACAAATTGATATTTGTTTCCTACTAATTTTTCAAACGATGAGTATTGTTGAAAGAACCATCATGCAGCAAAGTAGGACCGCAGTGTCATATGTTACACAACAAACACACTAAACCATTAAATAATTTAACAAGGATTTTTGTTAAAGGATTCTGTAGAATTTCTAATAAGCTATTAGGAATTACAGTCATATTTACGTACTAAGCTATCTGATAAGGGAAAAACTATCAAGCATGATCCTTTCCTGGATTCAGGAAACTAAATCACGGAGACAACCAGAACTGAACTCCCCTACTATTCGAAAAATACTATCCAAACACAAACTCCCTAACTTGGATTCTGAATATTTAGGCAGATTCTTTGAATTCTTTCACAAAATGTACCAACGAATTGTTAAACCGGAATGTTTTTGTTAAAACTCAAGCTGATATTCTCCAAAATAATGCTAAAGGTGTATATGATGAAAGAATGGTATAACAAGGACAGTTTAGTTGAACTCAAGAAAGGAAAAAAAGGGTTTTAACAGAACCTTTTTTTTCCAAAATTTCCTTACTGTTTATTTGGTTTTGCTTCCTAACATTTTTCCCCCTATATTTAAGTTGAAGAAACAAGGCTTATTCGCACTCTCATTCATTTTATTTTTTCTTGATGTGCAGCATCGACATCTTTCTTTCTGATATGGCCGGTAGATCACCGTCGTACAGAAAGTATGTCAAGTCTTTTGAGTGTATATATATTTTTTTTTAATTTGCTAGGTTTATTTCTGCCCCCGTCCTCAAGTTACTAAAAAGTATTATTTCTGAAGGTAATATTTGCACACTCATCTCGCTTTTTCGTATTGTCCTTTTGTGCTACAACTAGGGCATTTGTCTTCTTTACCTCGCCGGTTGCTCAAGAGTTGGTCAGTCGCGTAAAGGGATATGGAAGTGTTTTACCTCGCATTGGTGCCTTACGGGAGGTTGTATTGTCTGATCTAAACATTATATTATAGTATTGAATTGGTCTTCTCATTTTTTACCTGGAAAATCTGCAGATGAACTTGGAATATATTGCCATAGATAGCCAGGTATGTCATCAATCAGAATCTCTTGTAATTATTTTCCACCTGGTATTTTCAGTTGTTCATCCAATGGCATGGAAGAATGAAATTAGACATGTGGAAGTTTTTACATATGATGAACATAGTAGTACTCTTAAATCGTTTACAAGGAAGCATATTCAAGTTTTAGTAGAATAATGCGTGGCATAAACATGCAAAAACAGATATGCATTGAAGTGTCTCTGCATACTTCCATTCATAGATACGTAATAGCTGATGTCGTTTGCAATTTTTTGCCGCGTCCTTTTCTGGCTACCTATGGTGTTTCATATAATGATTCTTAATTACAGGGTTTTATCACTGACGATGAGAGAGCTCTTGAGGATCTTTTTGGAGATGAAGAATGTTCTCGGAGGGCTGATGAATGTTTGAGTTTGATGGCTGCTCGTATAGCTTCAGTTTTTGCATCTTTGGGCGTAAGTAATCTCTAAGTTTCCATGGCTCCCGACACTGGTAATTAATACAGCATAAATATTTGTTCAATGTCATCTTGTTACAGGAGTTTCCTCTCGTGCGCTACCGTTCTGCAAAAGCTGTTGATCCTAATACAATGACACTTCTTCGTGATCTAATCCCCACAAAACTTGCTGCTGGTGTTTGGAACTGTCTTATGAATTATAAAGCGAACCTCCCGAACTTCCCCCAGTCAGAGACATGCGAGTTGCTTATTCTAGATAGATCAGTAGACCAGGTTGCCTAGTCAACACATAATTTTAAGATTCTTGTAGAATCCCAATTTCACAATGTTGTGCATGATTTTCCATGTTTCATATGCAGATTGCTCCAATTATACATGAATGGACTTATGATGCTATGTGCCACGATTTACTAAATATGGAAGGAAATACATATGTCCATGAGGCAAGTCCCTAAGACCTCCTTTTTCTATCGTTGCTTGATTGTTTGTAAATTCCTCAGCTGGTATAAATGATTCCATTGTTCAGGTTCCAAGCAAAACAGGTGGCCCGCCTGAGAAGAAGATTGTCCTTTTGGAGGATCATGACCCTATCTGGCTCGAGCTCCGCCACACGCATATTGCTGATGTTTGTATAACCTTCATATTATTCATTTATTTATTTGGAAATCTGGATTTGAAGAGACTCCAATGTAAAGTTTACTTCGTTAATGGTTTATCATGTTAGGCAAGTGAACGGTTGCATGAGATGACGACAAACTTAGTTGCAAAAAATAAAGCTGCCCAAATGCATGGCTCAAGGTTTGCTGAAACATGCATCATCTCTGGTTTTGCTTCCTGGTTATTTGAAATGCAAATTCTTCAACACTATTATGAAATCTGTTTCACGATACTTAAATTTCCATATCTTGAGATTCATATTAGTGTTTTTAAAATTTTACTGCAATGACGGAATCTAATTAATGTTTGATGTAAGGGATGTACGACATATCTCCAAGGGTGATTGAAACTAGTTCTCATTAGTGATATGAAACTTTAACATTTTCCTTGCTTAGTGGTTTGCAATATCATCATCCCCATTTTCTTTTTGTCTTTGTCTTTTATTGTTTAATCAAGTATCCAGCACTAAAACTTAACCCCGTTATCTGGTAGGGACATTGTTCTTTCATATTATATTTAGGTATCATTGTCTTTCCATGCCTAGTCTGAGCCGTTGCAGTGCTTGCAAATTTAGTTTACGTACTAGTAGAAATTGTAAACTTAAATATATCTGTGATTTATTTATTCATTGTCGACCATGCTCAAGAAATATAGGTTAAAGCATTTGGGATCTGTAGCAATGCGTTAGACTCATTTGCTTTACTTCTGTCATATCATCGTGCCTGTTTACTTAATGCTATCGTGCGTCTCTTAATGTGTAGAGCTGGTGGTGAATTGTCTACCCGGGACTTGCAAAAGTTGGTTCAAGCTTCAAATCAGTATCGTGAACAAAGTGAGAAGCTCTCCCTTCATGCTGATGTGAGTCTCTTGAATTCCCAACTGCTGCTGCTTGTTTTACTTCATAATGTTTCGTAACAATGAGTGATTCTGTGCTGAATCCTAAAAGGCTAATTGTCTTTCGGTCATTGCGTTTCTGCGAAGTTATTTGCTCTTCATAGACTCGTCAATACGGTTTTCTAAAGTCCGGCAAATGCTTAATTATTTTAAGAGCTTATTGACAGTATGTTGTTTGTTGATTTACAGTTTGTCACGTGAGTCTAAATTATTTTTGAGTTAGTACTTGGAAAACGCTGATTTAATGTGTAATTTTGTGCTATTGATGCTGGATATCCTGTTTTCTAAGTAATATTTTCTGTTCTATTAGTTAAATGCATATATTAACGAATTTGAGATACTGTTGTTTGTGTAAAAGTTTAACCGTGAAAGATGATTGAAGAGAGAAATGCAAAAAGGAGGACCAGAAATACGTGGTTTTTTCATTTACCTACATCCACGGTCTAATAGCCCAAAGAGCTACACTGTCTACGAATTACACTATTTACTCAATTTATAGGCAAAGTAATTACAACACGTGCAAGTAATTAGTGGAGAAACCGATCCAGTTATAATCAAATCATGACGTAATTCCGTAACTCGTGCATATACTATCGTAAATTTCCAGGATTCGTTCCTTGATTCTTGACATTATTGAATTGGTGTGGATCCAAACGGTTCTTTGGGGATCAATCCTGCTGCTGGAAACTAATCAAATTTGATGTTTAAATCTCATTTAAGAATAATTCATACCAGTTTAACCTCTTTTATATTGACTAGATAGTATACTTGAATCTCACTTCAATCAGTGTCTGTATGAGCTTTATTGAAAGAAAAATTGCTTGTTACTTTTGGTTGAACATTATTTTTCAAAATAGGTACGTAGATTTATATTGGAAATTTCATGTCAGCTATAAAGTTTAGAAAGAAATACAAGAAACAGTGATACACATATAAAATAGAGTTTACAGAAAATCTTAATCAAAATCACATGTTGATGACCACCCTCAGGTGCTAATTAAAACGACTGACAACAAGACGGAAAAAAAAAATTAAATAGATGATTCCCTTGATTTAGAATATTTAAATAAATAATGATTGATCCCGAGTCAATTTTTTTTAAAAACTGGTGTAAATTTGTAAACTGTCCAATAAATATACGAATAGATTATATATTTATTTATTCTTTAGCTAATTATATGGCTTTCTTCAATTCAGGTTGCTGGAAAAATGATCAAAATTATCCGTAATCTGGGGCTTAAAAGAGTCGGACAACTAGAGCAGAACCTTGTTTTTGGTGATGCAGGAACCAAAGACCTCATAGATTTTCTTAGAGTTGAAGAGGTGAGTTTTTTTCGCGTAAAATATTATCTGGACATCTCTGTAGTTGATATAACCTAAGAAGGTCCATTGTTCTCAGGATGTTCCCCAGGAAAGTAAGTTGCGATTATTAATGATATATGCAGCTGTTTATCCTGAGAAGTTTGAGGATGAGAAAATTACAGAACTAATGGAGGTTTGTTTCTTCTATTACAATATTTTTATTATCTAACTATCCTCCATTTATCTCGCTCAACTTTTCAAGACAAATTACCATGAAGTTCCTTGACTAATTTTCATCCATGATCTCGCTCAACTTTTCAATTTGAATTGCCATGAAGCTAGTTGCAATCAGTTGCATCTGAAGCTAAATTACGCCCTCAAAGATCAGAAGCTGGCCCACAATCGACATTGTTGAGTAATTCAAGTTTTGATATCAGTATCTTGTCTTGCTGATATCTCCCTGAATTTTCTGACTAGCTCTATAGTTCAATAATTGAGAAATGATGAGTCGTCTTTCGGCAATACCAAATGCTTCATATATTTTCCGGAACCACCTTTCTAAGCATCCACCTCGCGAAGATCGAGAAACTCTTTTATTGTTTGTACCTGCTCTTTACCCGTAACTGCTATCCGCTGTAAATTTGGATTTTGGCCAAAGAATGATTCCGGTTGCTGAACTTAGTAATATGTAGATTCTCGGGATTTTCATCGGTGATAACTTCCTTATCTAAGATCAGAGAATGCTTCCTGGACTTAGTTATCGTGCTCTATGGTGTATACTGCATGTCATGCAAAGTTTTGCTGCAAAATCTTTAATAGATCAATAATCTTTGATTCCTATCCTTATTCTTGGTAAAGACGGGATCCTGTTCTTTGTCATATTTGGATAATTAACTCCATGATTTATGCAATATAGTTGGCTGGATTACTACCGGACGATATGAATGCTGTTTATAATATGAGATTGCTGGAGTCATCATCAAGCACCGAAGAACGCTCAAATGGACCATTTTCTTTCAAGTTTGACATTCACAAGGTAATGAATGCATTTTGAAACTACTGTGTTGTTTTGCACCTGCTGCAGTTGACTTATAGTATCTTTCTCGTTTCCTTCTGTCTGCAGAAAAATCGTGGTGCTCGAAAAGTTCGACCTGGTGAAGAAGTAAAGTGGGAATTGTCACGTTTTTACCCCATGATAGAGGTATAATATATTGTCACGTTTTTTATAGTTCACGGGGCACATTGTAAAACACCCCAACAGTTGGGGTGTTTGAAGTGTTTTACCCTAGTTTTTATAGTTACCTTATCTCTAAATTCTAAATATAACAAATCTATTGAATTTTTGAATATTTGTTTAGGGGCATTTGTGGCTGAAATAGTCATGATTTTCTTAACTTTCTGATGGTATTGAGGCTTTTATACGTTTACAAGGTCTTGTATTTTTATATAAATGTTTTAGTCAAGCATTTCCTATGCTTACTTTGCTGGCTTGATCATTATCAAGTCCTTCAAGGTAAACCAATTGAAGATGCATTTGCTAACTGCGGGGCACATACATCGTTCGAATGACGACACTTGTTTGTGCAAATATTCTTGATAATTTTACCAACTTGAAGGTTACGGTTTCTGTAACTGCAGTTCTTTGGTGTCCTATGGTATTCTGTAAAAGCAACGTTTAGCCTTGTTTTCTGCTGTTAGAGGTAAAAGGAGTGATGAAAGCTTATTCTGTTGGGATTAATGTTCACTTGGACTAGCGTGGATCCTTTTGTTCAATGAAAATCTCTTCTCATTTGTCTTCTTGTCATGTTTGTGGTCTCCATCATTTCTTATCAAATGCAGAACCTCGTTAAATGTAAGATCTACGTACTAGTTTTTTTGCCAGTGACCAATTCTACTATGTAACAGATGAGGTAGTTCTAAGTATGTAACATAAATTGATAATCTCATGTAGATTCTGTTGATGATACAAGCTGAATTCCCCGTCTTGATATTCTGAACTGATTCGTGTTCCTTGCAGGAACTTATTGAAAAACTTAGTAAAGGTGAACTATCAAAGAATGACTATCCATGTATAAATGACCCTAGTCCATCTTTTCATGGAACCTCTCGGGCAGCATCTATTAGGGCAGGTCAAGTTCCAACTCCTCTTTCAATGAGGTCTAGACGACTGGTAACTTGGGCTCGTCCTCGTTACTCTGACGATGGATATTCAAGGTATGTGGGCATTTTGCTTCGCCTGTTTGTGTTACAAATTTTCCTGGGGTATGGTGCCACCGGTATATGGCTTGTGGTTCTGCTAGTTTTAATCAAGTCAAGATATTTCCTTCTGGTTATGCTCACTTAAGCTAGTTGCATTATTGTATATCACTAATTAGCCTGTTGTCTTTCTTAGCAAGTTTTACGTGATGCTTCTTGTTGATTTGCCTCTAAGCTTTCGTTTCATGCCTTTCTTTGTATCGGTTCAATCTTAAGGCGTGCTTCTAGCGATTTCAAGAAGATGGGTCAGCGAATTTTTGTGTTTATTGTTGGTGGAGCAACTAGGTCTGAGGTATAAACTGTAAAACACCATATTACCCTGCTTTACGTGGGCAAATCATGGTCCCTTCTGAAATTTGTTTCTTTGCAGATACGAGTTTGCCATAAGTTGTCAATAAAGTTGAAACGAGAGATTGTTCTTGGGTCATCCAGTCTTGACGATCCTCTTCGATTCATCAAGGTATAAGGCCTTATCCGTTTCCCATGTTTCTTTTGCCCTTGATATGGAAATCAAGTTGACAATTGTGTAGTAATGTGAGATGGGTCTTAAACTGGTAGTTGACATCCTGAAATTGCTCTCATCATAGAAAGATAAGGCTTTTCTGTTAATTAAAGTGATTATCTTTGATGAAAACTGAATGAGTTAAGGGTGACTGGGGTTGATTTTCGGTCAAACGTCAGTGAAGGAATTCACATGTGACAGTTGGATACATGGAGTCCCCAAGATTTTAAATCATATCTGGTTATTAGAATCTTCTTTGAAAGATTTTTTCGTGAACTGGCCCTGAATATAGGCCACTGGTTTTGGAGTGAGATCGGGATTTAGATATTATCGTGACTTTGCCTTGGCTGGAGTAGAAAATGTGGTGTACGGATGTTTGACACAGGCGTATACAATCCCTCTCCTTGGCTTAATTTGGTCTTTTATCTACGGGGAATTTGTATATGTTATGACTTAAACATATATATACCTACCTGTTATAGTCTATTAAGAAAGATGACACCAAATAACTTAAGCAAGAAGGAATCGGCATAAGCTGAAAAGCTCCATTATTGCCTTGCCTGTTAAGTTGCTATGTTATGTGCAAGGAACTATTGTAGTAGTTCACGTATGTTCATAATGCTGGAGAAAAAAGAAGGTAAGAATGAGCAGTAATTTTCGGACTTGGGTTTTGTTGAGTTTATAATATTTTGGATGGGGGCAGTAGGTCTTCTCTTTTTCATTTCAAATATCATTCTGGGAAAACTAGTAAAAATTTGTTAATAAAACACACCAGCTTTATTATGAACACCGAGTTTTCGTTCAGTTTTAATAAGTTGCCCAGCCAAGATGATGACTGTGGGTGATTGCTTTTTTTTCTTTTCTTGGAAGCTGCGTGTTAGAACTCTAAAAAACCAAAGACTGCTTCTGAGCGATCCATTTTTATTTATCTAACTCTTTGCAGAAGTTAAAGGCAATGGGGGCAAGCGAACTTTCATTGGACGATCTTCAGATTTAGATGCATGATGTTATCGAAGCTTTAGACAAAGGTACTATTGAGATATTTGGCCCTTATGGTATCTCGTACACATTCCGACGATTGGCCGAGCAAATAAGTCAACTTCAAAGCAATTTAGCTTGGAAGGCCGAGTTTTGAGTGCAAGAGAACGAATGGCAAACAGTAGTTGGAGGGATTTCGGCTAGGGTAAATAGCGCGCCAAAAGGTTTGCTTAAACATGGACTTGCAATTTTGTCCATGTCTGGTTCTCAATTGTTACCACAAAGTATAATATGGTTGCTTTGTCCTTTTTTCTTTTTTCTTTTCCGTTTCTTTGGCATTCTATTGTCTCTGGCTCAATATGTGGTCAACCATGACAATCATGGTCTGCATCTCTCTGGAAGTTCTTGTATAGTTCTCTTCTATCTTTTTGCTTGTTGTGTTCCGAACTCGACCAGCTCAAACCAGAACTCTAGTTGCATCATGAGCGGGTTCGAACTTTGGAGGCGGAGCGAGAAGACTGGCTGAAAGAGAAGGATCAACTGACGATCCAAGCGAACAAAGTTGCAGCTCGACTTCTTGTCGCAAATGAGCAGATCGAAGCGCTGGATCAAGGGAAAAAAGAAGCTGAAGAATCTGTGACGGCTGCTCTCGTTCGGGAGCAAAAGTTGGACAAGAATCTCCTTGCCCTGAAGGAAGGTCATGAGGAGGCGGGTCGGAAGCGCTCCGAGGAGCTGGTTGAGGCCGGTCGCCGGGCGGTCGAGAAATTCAATGGTTCCTCCGAATATCAGACCTCCCTCGCTGAGTATGGTGCTGGCATCTTCCAGCAAGGTTTCGAGCTCTGCACTTCTCAGTTCAAGAAGTCGGGCATTCCTCCAACCGACTGTGACCTAAGCTTCTTGGATGTTTGCGCTTCTATCGACGCCGACGCCTCCACTTCAGGACCTCCGCTTGCTACTTAGATTTTTATGCTTTTCTTTCTTTGCTGATGTATTTTCTTTCTTTCTTTTTTGTGTATGTATCTCCGAGGCCCATCCGCAATGAAAATGAATGATCTTTTTCTTTGGTGCTGAATTGCTTCTCTTTTCGATGTTGCATTTTACTTTTCGCAATAATCATAAGTCCAATGAACTTAAGTGATCGACTTTAGTCCCATGAACTAAACTTAATCTTCAATCGGACATTTTAAATCACAAGCTCGTGCAACGAACTTAGGCCTTTGTTTCTCCGAGATCGGCTATCTCTTCTTTCCCTCCGAAAATCGAAGTTCATCTAGAATGAACTAAGTAAAACATCTCACATGTCGGGGGAATCACTTTTGCACAACTGGTTCGATTTCGACCTGCATTTTCTCGCTTCCCATCGAGACTATCTCTTCCCCCCCAAAACCGAAGTTCATTTAGAATGAACTAAGTAAGCCCTCTTTAGGGGTAGAAGAACTGCTCAGATTTTTTGGGCCTTTTTTCTACTGATGGCAGCAACTTCAGCATCCTTGACTTTCTTAGACTTGCCGATCGTGATAAAAGTGATTTTCCTCGTCTGTATTGGGGTCATTGATCCTGCCATTTGAGCCAGCGCGTCGTCCTCACTGTTCTCTGCTCTCGGGATCTGGATCAACTCGAATGCTTTGAATTCATCCTTCATCTCCTGGACTCTTTGGAGATAGTCCCTCATCATTTCCTCCCTGGCTTCGTAGGTTCCATTCACCTGTTGAACGATCAACTATGAATCACTATGGGCTCGAAGCCTGGTAACATGGCCTTCTCGCGCACATCTCATCCCGACCAACAAAGCTTCGTACTCGGCTTCGTTGTTCGATACTTGGAATTCCACCTTCACGGCAAAATGAAGGCTTTCGCCTTCGGGTTCCTGAGTACAATCCCCAATCCACCGTTTCCATTGCTTACCAACCGTCCACGAACAGGTCCCACCACTGCAACTCTTTCCGTTCTTCATCGGATCCATCATTCATCTCCACGATGAAATCTGCTAACACTTGGGCCTTTATCGCTGGCCTTGGCCTATATGATATATCGTACTCCCTCAATTCCACCGACCATTTCACCATCCTCCCCGACACTTCGGGCTGCTGGAGGATTGCCCAAAGGGGGTGCTTCGTAAGCACTATAATCGGATGGGCCAGGAAGTACGGCTTCAACGTTCGAGGTGCGATGACCAAAGCGTAGGCCAATTTCTCAATATGCGGATATCGAAGCTCCGCATCCCTCAACCTCTTTCCGGTGTAATATACTGGCTGATGATCTCTCCCTTCGGCCCTCACCAACACTGCGCTGACCGTTTCTTTTCCCGCGATGAGATAAATATAAAGCGTCTCGTCTGGTATTGGTTTTACGAGCAGTGGTGGGCTTAGTAGGTACCTCTTCATTTCTTCGAACGCCGCCTGACATTCGTCCATCCATTTGAACTCCTTCACATTTCTCAGAACCTTGAAGAACAACAACCCTTTTTCCGACGACCTTGAGATGAATCGGTTTAGGGTGGCGAGTCAACCGTTCAGTTGTTGCACTTCTCTAGGGGATGTGGGCGACGACATATCTAGGATCAACCGAACCTTTTCAGGGTTCACTTTGATTCCCTCTAGGTCACCATGAACCCGAGGAATTTCCCGCCTCGAACCCCGAATGTGCACTTCCTCGGGTTGATTTTCATACCAAATTTTTCCATGATCTCCATGGCTTTCCTTAGATCACGTGGATGATCTTTGGCCCTTTGACTCTTCACGATCATGTCATCCACGTAAACTTCCATCGTATTGTCGATGAGTCCGACAAACATCGTGTTGACCAGCCTCTGGTAGGTGGCTCTAGCATTTTTCAACCCAAAGGGCATTACCATGTACCCGAATTCGCCCATGTCGATTATGAAGCTCGTTTTTTCCATGTCATCGTGGGTCATCCAAATCTGGTTATACCTTTGGTCTCCGTCCAACATCGACAACAATTCACATCCAGTGGTCGAATCTCCCATGAGGTCGATGCTGGGCTATAGATATCTTTCGGTCCGTGAAGTCGATGCACATCCGCCACCTCCCTTCGGTCTTCGGGACTAACACCACGTTCGACAGCCACTCTGGGTATCGAACCTCCCTGATCTGCTTAAGTCGGACCACCCTTTGCACTTCTCCCTGAACGATACGCCTTCTTTCATCGCCCATCTTCCTCTTCTTCGGCTTGATGGGCCTGGCATTGGGTCGTACATTCAGCCGATGGCAGCATATACTCGGGTCGATCCTGCCGGGTGCCTCTCCTTCCTAAGTAAATTGGCTCACGTGGTCCTTGAGGACCATCATCACTTCGGACTCCACCGTCGGGCTCATCTCCCCCCTATTTGAACCTTCTTCGATGGCTCTCCCAACTCCATCGTTTTCGTCTCACCAGCCGCAATAACTTTACTCTCCGTCTTCTTCAATTGTTTGACATCTCTAGCCTCATCCTCTGGGGTCAACTCCGGCAGCTCAAGGTCCTCCGCTACACTCATGCAGCATACCCTGGCTCGAACCTGGCTACCTCTAACCTTACCGATCCCTGCTGGGGTTGGGGGCTGCACCTTGAGTTGAATCGTCGAGGGGACCGCCTCAAACAGCCTTAACGTGGGTCTCCTGCAAATGACACTGTACGGGCTCCCCGGCACGTTGATCACATAGAACTTTACGAGCTCGGTCCTTTTTCTGGGCTTCTCTCCCCACGATATCGGTAAAACGATGGAGCCTATCGTGACATGCTTTTCTCTACCGAACCCGTCTAGATTCAGGTTTACGTTCTGCAAGAGCATGGGGCTGAGTCCTAGGGCTTTGAACATAGACAAGAACATCAGGTCAACCGAGGCCCTCGTGTCGATCATTATCCTTTGCACTTGGACCTTCACGATTGTGGTCGAGATGACGATGGGATCCCCATGAGGAGAAACGATCCCTACAAAATCTTCGGGCCCAAATGAGATGGTCGAAGGGAGCTGCACCTGGGCCGAAAACATCTCCATCGGTCGTTGTTCCATCGTCCTTGCTTGTCTAATGTACCTCTTGCGCTTATTCGATGATGAGGCAGCCATTGCGCTTTCCCCAATCATGTTGACAATCCTTCTCGACGGGTTATTGCCAATGTATGACCTTCCGGTGGGCTCTGGGTTGGGTACGACCGGGGATGTCCTGGGTGTTGTATTCTCCGACCGTGGCGCCGACTGCCTCTCCTCTCCTTCTCTCTTCCTTTTATCTCCGGCTCTAAGGGGTCGGGTTCAAGATGAACTCTTTCAGGTACCCCATGCTGATCAACCTTTCAATCTTTGTACGAAGCGTGGTGCACTAGTTAGAGCGGTGCCCCCCCGCTTTGTGGTATCTGCAGTACTTCCTTGATGATTTTTTTCGTCGGGGTTCACTGGACTCGGTGGCCAAGTCACAATCCGGGCCATTTCAGCCACCGTCATGACCCGCAACACATTCTAGGGCCCGGTAGTCAGAGGGGTGAACCGTAGGTTTCGGTGTGTCTTGTTGTCTTCGTCCTTTCTACCCGACGACCTTTCTTCATTCTTCTCCTTAGACTTTGACGTCTCCGCCTTCATCCCAGCTCGAACCAACTTTTTGGCCTTCTTCGATTCCTGCGTCAGTATAAAGGGAGCTGCTCTCTCCAACAGTTCGTTCATGCTTTTCACCCTTGTCCCATACAAGGAATCCGCAAAGGGACAATCCTTTAACCCATGTGTCAGGACGTCGACCAAGCTGTCCGGACTCGGGTCGGACACTTCAAGGACGGCATCGGAGAACCTTTGCATGTAATCTCTGAGGGACTCTTGGTCCTCCTGCATCAGGGTGTAGAGGGAACCCATCGATCAGGCAATCTTCCTACCAATGTGCTTTGAAACACCCTGCACATGATCGCATCAAAAGCTACGGTGAAATCCATGGCGCTAATGAACGTGTCAACGTGCATCTTCGGATATCCGGTGCTGCTCTCCTCTGAGTACGTCGGGAGTCCAGAGGGCCTCTGATCTAGAGATATCCTCAAGGTAGCAATATCCGGGATGAACGGGCTCTGTCGCAAAGCGGTTGGTACTGAGGGATAACAGTTTTTTGCAGCTCCTGAAGCTGTTTTTTCATCTCTTCGATGACTTGCTTGAGAGGTCCGAGCCCTGGGTCCGCCTCCAATCTCTGCTCGGCTGCGGCATCGTTTCCGTTCTCCCCTTGAGTGGGTCGTGGGGGAGATGATCGTATGTTCTCCATCGCTGGTGGAGGAGGAATTTGAGTAGGGACCCTTCTGCTTTGGGACCTCGATCTTTCTCGAACCTCCTGCCAATCCCTATCCAGACCCTGGGGGTCGTGAGTTTCAGATGTGACGGGGATTGGCTCGTCAGTGAACTGGTCCGAGGTAACCTGGACCGGTTGGAAGGCGGGTGATCGACGTCTTGCTGAAGTGTGATCAGGGGAGGGGAGCTTGAGCACCCTTCGGGCTCCATTTTTGGATGCTTCATGCAGCATGTTGTTCAACTCGTGTCTCGTGAGGTATATGATATCAGCAGTGTTAGGACGTCGTGGTCATAAAGATTCGCTACTGGCCGATGGTGCACTCCTTCTACTTGGGCCAGCACCGCTAACGTTTGCTCCGTGGTTGGATGCCATTTTTCTATCTCTTTTTTTTCTTCAGGATTTTCTAATTATCTTCTCACAACACTCACCTCTATCCAGGCTATCTCAAGGAACGATAAGTGTTCCCACAGACGGCGCCAAACTGATAAAGGGGGATCAGTTATGAAGCTACGATGACGTGTTTGGGTGGATCGTAGTGTGTGTAAGGTGTAGGAAAGCACTGTTCCCGAGCTCGAGTGTTCGTACGAAGCGTACCTCGATCGGAACTAGATGAGTGCTGTGAAAATCCTCTCTAAAACGTAGAAGTGTAGTATATTTTCCTTGGTGAAATAATTCAAGCAACCGTGGTATTTATAGGTTGCCGAGCATGGACGCGTGGCGTCAATTCGATGCCAAGTATTTCATTGGCCGACTCCGTCAATTGGGGCGTCAACGCGGCTCGTAAATACTCTGCTCGATAGAGGTCATTTACGAGCTGCCTGCACCAAGGGTCGAATTTAATGTGTTGTCAGATAATGGCGGACAAGCTCTACAGTCGATGTTCTGACACTCACAAATGCCCGCCACAGGGTTGACCTGAGCAGCATAGTAAGATCCGTCATCGACCGTTTTGTCGTCTTCCGCTCCATTATACTGAGCATTGTAGTTCTCAGTCCTTTGACACTTCTTCCCTGACCCTTCACCCAAACGACCTATATTATTTGGTCCGTGCTCGGGTCGAAGGTGGTTACCATCATAACTCGGGTTAGAGGTCGTAAGAATTCCGACCATTATCATATATAATCTACTCTTAGACAGGGATGTTGACCATGTTTGATTATTATAAAATTTCGAATGATTTCCACGTTGATACAATCATAGTGATTAATTTGTTGTAACTTAAAAAATAAAATAAAAATGCAGCATAAGGGCGCACACATCGTGTCATGAAATTCAATATTCATGGATAGCTCATTAATATCACTCGTATAACATATCACCAGTGTTTAAAAAGGCGCCTCCTGAGGCGCGTCTTGGGGCTCGCCTCGGGGCTAGGAGTGTTTGTGGGTGAGTTGTCGTTGAAAATATTATTATACTCAAAATTTGTGGGTTACTAATTTGTCAGAAATCATGTGGGTCAAGGCCATGTGGCGGGTTTAAATTGTGAGGAAAAACATAGCAATATTTCGATATAAAACATAACATAACCTACTTTGCGTTCGAAAAAATAAAAGCATAACTTAATAAAAACACTTAACCAATAACATAACTTAATATAAGGATAGAAATGAACATTTTATCAGCACAAACTATAATATGATAATTAAAACGGTTCATTTTACAAAAAATGAACAACATAAAATTAACAAAAAGGAACTATATTAGTTCAAAAACAACCTACATAATATAGTTCCTCTACAAGACGTTTAACATTTAACTCTTCTAACATCAATAAAGAACAATAATCAAGCATTAATAACTAAGTAGAGATAGAGATGGTTTGATGGTGATAAATTGAAGAAGGTCGTAAACCTATATGTCCTCCGGAAACCTTCCTTGACCCTCATTCCTCTTCAAATATACTGTAGGCACTTATATTTCGTGCCTAATCAAACAAATCAAATAGAAATTAATTTAACTTTTACTACTCTAAATTGGGATTTTCACTATATTTAATTTCAAAGTAAATAGTTAAATTGATTAACATTCTAATATATTTTGTTGGCTAATTAAATGATGCCAAATGTCAAAGTGAAGTTTCAAGCAATTCAAATCACCTAATTTTCATGGCCACTCAAATCAAGACACGTGTGAAAGATGACATGTTCTGACCAATCAAAATACTTCCTGATAAGTATCAATTGATTAAATTTATATTTATCTCGAAGAGTTGAGTATTCATCTTGAAAATATGGAAGAGACAATCATATGTCAACACCTTAACAATTGATCTTATCAAGACTCTACTTCTACACCTATAAATAGAGGTCTTCACCCAAAGAAAATTCACTACACAAGTATTATATTTTGAAGAGAAAAAGCTCTGGAAATTCTTCCTCAAGTTCATCATGTTCAAGGAATTCTTTGCAAAGATCAAAGACGTTCTTCACGAAGATTCACGAAGATTAAAGAAAGCCTCACTTGGCTTGAGATCAAGTTGCAAAGCCGCTGAAAAGTTGTTTGTGGAGATCGTGACTCTGCTGAAGAAGGTCAAACATCAAATATATTCAAGATATTCGAAGATCATACTGTTTGTCGCGAGCTTTAAGTCAAGTCCAACTTTAATTTAAAATCAAGCTCAAAAGCCCTTGAATTAATATTAAACCAAGTCAAATTCTCCCTTCGGTTTGAGATCAAGTTGTGAAGCCGTCGAGTTAACTTTTTCTTGAAGATCGAGATTCTTCTAAAGAAGATTGAGATTCAATAAATTCAAGTATTCAAGACGAAAATTAAATTATTTGTCTCAAATATTGATTCAAGTTGATTATCAATTCAAGATCGAGCTCAAATGCCCTTGAATCGACGTTTAAATTAAAGCCACATAGAAGAGATCAAAATCAACTCCATATTGAAGATTACCAAATGTTAAAATTCATATATTCTAGAAAAGAATTAGAGGAATATTAGAGATTCTAACCCTATATTCTTTTTGAATAAATATAAATTTTATTTATTCTAATCTTTCTTGTCTTTAAGAACTCGAAATTTCATATTTACATATTCAAATTATGGATGAATGTGGTCGGGCTTGGGCGGGTTATATTTAAAATTATGATCATACTCAAATTTTATGGATGACCAATTATTCAATTCGAATGGGTCAAGTAATAAAATAAACCATGGCGAATCGAGCTTTGGTGGGTTTGGCGGGTCTTGAACACCCTTACTCGGGCCAAAATTGAGCTAAAATGCCCGATATTGTTGTTACAACGCAACCTTGTTGGGGCGTACGCTCTGGGAGCAAAACTCATAATATCTGGGCAACGGCGTAAAAGGCGAGAAAAAGGGAAGAATGTAGTTTATTTGGTTAATATTTCTATGACTGTTCATTCATATATTTCCTACAAATTTTTTATTTAATAAAATTATAAGTAACTTTATCAAAGAGTATTTTACATTTTTATTATAATTTTTGAATATAGATTCATCATCTGTTTATGAATTTTAACAATGGGTATCTAATTCATTATCCATTGTGTTATTTTTCTTGAGTTTTCTTGTAACTATTAAATAGTTTCACAATATGTAGAATATATGTGATGTCCACATAAAATATTTGTATGATATTTAGGTACTGCACACAAAGTAAAAAAAAAAAATTGGGTTATTTTTTTCTCAAAACTATTTGTAATTGGTGTTTTCTCAAATAGTTTATAATGTAATATCTTAACTTATTATATTTGTATTTATACCTTTTCATGTTTTTTTATTATTAAAATTAATATACCGAAATTAATATGTATTTATACCGTTTCATCTCACCTCGGAGGAAGTAAAGCACCACATTTATGCCTCGTGCCTTTAAACATTCATATGATACAGTACTCGTCAAATTCCAATTGGGCTCAGATAAAATTGCTTTAAATACCTGGCCCACCAGTTCTACTTTGATGGCAAAAATATGCTTATACAATTATATAAAAAGATATTTGAGAATTAAGAACAATGTATAGTTAGTGTTGGCAACATACTCTAGTAAATGCCAACATATTTAACAAGTCGATTTGTTTGCTGAATTATGAACAAAATAAGTAATTAGATATGTTATTTGTTTAGTAAACGCACACTTAACTGGTGTCACTGATGAGAACTAGTATTCCCTTTTCAGACTTCTTAACATTTGCTAGGCAAATTAAGATGTTTTCTTGAAAGACACAAACATATTATTCTAAGAAAATCCCTACACTTAGTTAAGAAAATATTTAGTAAAAATATAGGACCGCAAACATCACATATATAAAAACCAACTCAGTGCAAGGGCGTACGTATGTGAATGTTGGGAGGGCTTGTAGCCCTCCCAAACTTATTGAACAGTTATACAATACACCTAGCCTCCTAGGGCATCCCAACTTCTTTTTGTTCTTTTCTTTTCTTTACCTTTTGCTATGATATCTCGATATTTCTATTCTTATGTGATTTTAATGGTTGATTGATAAAGGTAGATAATAGTTTCTATATCATGAGTCATTCTATTTTCAACATTGTGTATGAGGGCTACAACTTTCGGCTAAAATTTGGGCTAATAACACTCGTCTATGGTTTAACTAAATGACATCCAAGCATTGATTTGTGTTGTTTCTGCAGTAAAGGAACCAGCAGTCTTCTTAATAAACAAAGAAGAATCAGAAACAGTTTGAGAATAGCCATGTTTGAGAAGACAAGATGTAAGTTTGTTGTACCATTGTCTAGAGGCTTGTTTGGGGCCATAAAAACTTTTCTAGGTAAACAAACTTTGTTTTCATTGTTAGAGCAATATCCTGTAGGAGGAGCCATATAAATCTCCTCATCCAAATCACCATGTAAAAAATGCATTGTTAACATCTAATAGATGCAAAGGCCATGCATGAGATGCAGCCAAAGCAAGTAAAATCCTAGCAGTAGTGAGTTTAGAAACAGGGCTAAACGTATCAAAGTAATCTAGGCCTTCCTCTTGAGTATAGCCCTTAGCTACTAATCTAGCCTTGTACCTTTCTATAGTACCATCTGACTTCAATTGAACTTTGAACACCCATTTACAACCAATGCAATTATTGTCGGGGGGTAAATTTGTAATAATCCAGGTGTTAGTCTTTTCTAAAGCATCAATCTTAGCTTTCATGGCAGCTTGCCGTTCAGGAACTTTACTAGCTTGTTTATATGTTCTAGGTTCAACAATGTAAGAAACAGAAGTGGTAAATGCTTTATGAGATGCACCACGATGCTCAGTAGTCATGTAAGATGAGATAAGATAGCTAATCACTTTAGATTTAGAGGAAAAAATGCTCTTATGTATGGATGCAGGCAAGTTATACTCATAACCATGCAATTAAATAGGTGGAATAATGTGTCTAGAAGACTTTCTAATGACAGGAACTTGCATAGCAAGAATAGGATCAGGCATAGAAGAACTATCATTTAAAACAAGAGTATTGTTGCCAATAGGTAAAATAACAGAGTCATGTAATAAAGAATTAGTATGAGTAGGAGAAATGTTATTGGATGTGTGAACATCAGTAGTTGAAGTGTCATAGTAATGTAGTTCTTGTTGTGAATCACTTTTGAGTATGAATCTGTGACTGAACATCTTGAAGAGACATTGTGGGAGATTGAGGACCAGAATTTGCTTCAGTTACTAGGTGTGGAATGGGATTAGCAAGGGGAGCATTATCCTGCAAAGTAATGAATGACTCTATACAAACACTTGGTTTGTCTTGTCTAAAGTTAGTGGGAACAGGTAAAATATTATCCTTAAAAGGAAACTGAGTTTCATAAAAGATCGCATTTTTGAAAATAGAAATCTTTCCGGTATCTGACTGCAGAACCAAATAACCTTTAGCACCTAAAGGATTGCCTAAAAAAACACATTTGGTAGCCCTAAGATCAAACTTATTTCTATTAGCAGAGATGGTAGAAACAAAACAAAGGCAACCAAAACATTTAAGTAAACTATATCAAAAGCTTTATTAAAAAGAAGCTCACAAGGAGACTTATTACCAATAATAGTAGAAGGCAACCTGTTAATAATAAAAGCAGCAGCAGATAATCAGTTACTCGAATATATAACAACAATATTAGATTGAAATTTCAAAGATCTAGCTACTTGAAGTAGGTGTTGGTGCTTCCGCTCAACCAAACCATTTTGTTGAGAAGTCTCTACACAGCCCTTTTGGTGTAAAATACCAAAACTCTCATAAAGATCTTTCATGATAAATTATGTGCCATTATCAGTTCTAATAACCTTGATTTTAGTAAGAAATTGAGTTTCAACCATTTTATAAAAGGAAGTAAGTTTGGTTTGAACTTGAAATTTCTGTTTTAAAAGAAAAACCCCAGTACACCTGGTGTAATCATCAACCACAATCAAAAAATACCTAAAACCACCATGAGAAATCATTGAAAATGGTCCCTGAACATCACAATGCAAAAGATCAAAAGGATGAGAAGAAATGGTATTACTATCAGGAAAAGGAAGTTTCTTTTGTTTTGAAAGATGACAAGTATCACAATGAGTATGTATACTATGCTTAGGTACAGTAATATGAGGAATAGCAGCCAACTTCTGATAAGAAAGATAGACAAGTATGAGATGCCACAATGCATTAGTAGTAGCAATAGAATTACAAGAAGTAGGAACAGAGTTCAGATTACATAGTTTATCATTAAGAGGTACAGTAATATCAAGAATGTATAAACCATTCTGCAAGTTAGCAGAACCTATCATCCTCCTCTTGAATGTGTCCTGCAATACACACATAGAGGAGAAAAAATGTACATATAATTTACAAGAAGCAGTTAATTTGACATAGAGGCCAAGTTAAAGGTAAAATCAGGAACATAAAGAACATTTTTGAGAGTTAAGTCAGAGGAAACAATATCTCCTATCAAAGTAGCAATGATAGTTCAATTGTTAGGTAAGTGAGTGACACTATGAATAGGTTTAGGAGAACAAGTATAGAAACTAGAATGACTAATCATGTGATCAGTGGCACCAGTGTCTAGAATCCAAGTGTTATTATTTTTAGTGGAATGTTTAAAAACAGATAATGCATGAACAACAGAATTACCAGCTAAAGTTGGAGCAACAGAATGCTTAATAGGATTTCCTGATTGAGAAACAGGGGGTTGGTTTTGAGATTTTGCAAAAGCCATGAATTGTTCAAATTATATCTGATTAGGATCAACAGCAGTTTCTGAAACAAGAGCACTGGAATTTTCCTCATTAGTATTGGCAGAATTAGCAGAGTGATTATTTGGCAAAGACCTCTTGCCAGTAGGTCCATCCCATCCAAGAGGGTACCCAATGATCTGGAAACACCTATCCACAGTATGTCCAGTGTACCCACAGTGAGTACACTTCAATTTTTTCTTATCTTTAGCAACATGAGGTTTATTAAAACGACCAGCATTAGAATTAGACTTGTTCTGACCATCAGTAAAAGACTTTCCCTGTGTAAACATAGCTAGATGATCAACATGAAGAACAGAGTAAAGAGCCCTTTGTTTTTCTTCTAGTAAAGTCAGAGAATAAACCTTTGAAAGAAGGGGCATGAGAGACATGAGAATGATTTGACTACGAACAGCAGTGTAAGAATCATTTAGTCCAATCAGAAAAAGCTAATACACAATCATGTTGCTGAAGATATATCATATGCTTCTTCACACCATAGGTACAGTTACCACAAGAGCACACAATCATAGGTCGCTGACTAACAAATTCGTCCCACAGAGTAAGAAAAGAGTTATAGTAAGAAGTAACATAATTTGCCCCTTGAGATATTGTAGACAGAGACTTTTGTAATTGGTAAACGCGAGAACCATCGGTTTGATCATACGTGAGTTGAAGTTCTTGCATACCTCAAGAGCGGGAATTTCGCAACTTTGGTCATTTCATGTGTATGTTCTCCAACTTTAGTCCTTTAATGTGCACTTTCACTATTTAGTCCTCTAATGTGCAAGAATTCTTAAAATTATCCTTTTTTATATAATCATAAAGTAATTGAGAGAAAATTACATAAAGTACCCAAAAATATGGGTAAATTATATAAACTACCCCTCCTTTTTTTTTTGAGAAAATAAAAAGATAAACTTCCACCACCACCCTAGCCGCCTCCTCCGACGAAAACCACGGCCATCACCAACCTCCTGCCATTTCTCGATAATTTCCTCAAAACTCCGCTCCAAATACTCCTTCATACCTCCTCCCTCTCTCCAATCGGACTGCCAATTCCAAAACCCTAAAATTCTCCAATCGAATCGGACCAAGGTTTTTGCCAGAATCGGTCGCTAGACGCTAGCAGCGGCCACCAAATCAGGTCGCACGACGGCGTGACCTTCCCAGGTCAGGCCGTTGCGTGACCGATTCCGGCGAATTGTGAATCGGGAAGATGACTTCCCCGATTCAACTTCTCTTTTCTTTTTTTTTTCTTTTTTTTTTATTTTGATGTTTATATTATTACGGGAAAAAAAACCTATTAAAAATATTTTCAGAAATATAAATAAGGTCAAAATATCTAAACTAATGAATAATAAAATAAAGACATGGAATTTGTTTTTAAAAAAATTGACTTTTTGTTATCATTTTAAAATTTAATTGGAAATATATAATTTATGAAATTAAATAATAGTTTATTTGAGGGAAATTTTGAATTTCAGTATTTTTTTATGACACCATTTTTTCATAGTTAGCTTTAACCTCATAAGGGGTAGTGATAAACTCAAAATAAAACATGAGGGGCACTTTGTGTGATTTACTCATAGTTCTGGGGTACTTTGTGTAATTCTCCCTTGATTATTGTAGAATTAAGTCAAAAAATGACTATTTTAAGAAGTTGTTGCACATTAGAGGACTAAATTAGTGAAAGTACACATTAGAGGACTAAGGTTGGAAAGCATACACATTAAAGGACCAAAGTTGCAAAATTCCCCCTCAAGAGCAGTAGTGAAATAGAGAAGATTGTGATGGATTTCTTTGGAAACCGAATCTTGTTCTTGATGTTAAGGCCCATTTGAATACCCTTGCACCAGGAAATGTAGTTTTGACCATTGAACACGTCACCAGCAATGGATGCGCCAGTGATATTTTGCGAACCGAGAAAATAAACCGAAGACGAATCTTCACTCGGATTCTTGACACCAACCGTAGAGAAAGTCAGAGCAGATGAAGACGAACCAGATGACATCGTTTATTGGTAACAAAAACAGAGATATGACCGATAGATCTAACGAAAAATATGAGATCTGAAATGTAACCGGTAGATCTAAAGGAAAATGACCAGATCTAAAGAATAAACGGTAGATCTAACGAAATCTATGAAGATTTCCAAACAAACTCAAAGAATCACAGAGAAATCGTGAATATTATGAATCAAACGCACAGGAGTGTGCGAAAAACGATTTCGCAAAGAGATTTACAACAGATTATGCAGCGGAATAACGGATCGATCACTCCTAACGAATGATACCATGTAAACAAGCAAATCTAGCAGATTTGCTCAAGAAATTTAGAGAGAGAAGAGAGCGTTGTGAATTACGGTTTCATGAGAGAGAATCGGGAAGAAAAGAACTGAATTAATTAATTAGAAAAATACCCTGAATGGCCATTATATACATGGGGGCAAATAATGAAAAAGACTAATGTTCAACAATGAAATGACTAGAGAGCAAATATACAATAAAGTTAAATAAGAAAAACACGCTAATAATGTAACTTAGGGTATTATAAGACTATTTTTTTTTTATTATGAGTCTATTTTCTTTTACTATTTTTTGTTGTGCTCAAATTCTCTCATTACTTTAGCATAGTGAATATGCTATAGATGTTTCAGCTCCTAGAGATGAATAAATTATTCTTAACTTGAAATGGGTAGAGTTTGAGATGGGGCCGGTTTATATATCTTAGGCTGTAAGAAAAGCTAATTACTTGAGGAATACTAAAGTGGTTATGCTATCTATGCTTTTTTAAACATGTAGATCATTCTATGCATTTTCTGGTTTGGTTATGACCTTTGATTAATGATAATTATGATATTGAACTCCGTTTAGAAATTTTAAAAGGACTTGCGGGAATGTGTCATTTCAAGTGTCAAATTTTATGTTGGCAACTGGCAATTTGTAATTGAGAAAAATGAAAAGATAACTCTTTTTCATGAATCTGGAGAATTGTTAAGTTAATATAGGAGATCTACTTTTTTTTTTTTGAACCAATTATAGGAGATCTACTTATTTGCACATTTTGTTGGTAAGGAGAGGAGATAGACCTGAATATGTTTTGTTATATTATCATATAATTGTCTATGTCTCAAAATGTTTTAACTGAAGTATGGATGCTGAATCTAATTTCGTATGCACAAATGTTATTACTTGTAAGAGACTGCAACGGCACGTTTCCTTGCAAAAGAAGGTATTTAGGATGTGAAGGCGTATTTTGAAAGAATGAATTTACTTCAATGGTTGATTGATGGTGAATAGTTTGTTGTGGCTTTTTCTTGAGTTACACCATCAATTTATCTTTCATCATCTCATTATCGCAATACCTTTGCTTATCGAATTCGATTTTTAAAGCTTAAATTGTGTTAAGAATTGCAGCAAATACCTTTGGCATATACCAGAGTTGTGATAATTAGTTATCTACTTGCCTAATATTATGATAAAAAAAATAGTGTTCTAAGAAAAACGAGAGATCGCATTACAATTCTGTTAGGTAGTTATGTCAGCACTCTTTCCAACAAGTCATGTGAATTTTCAGGGTTTTTAAATGATATTCAATTTTTTATTAAAATTGTAAATTACAGGCCATGTGCGGGTTTGCCCCCAACTTATGAAAAGTTACATCATACTCCCAAACCTTAAAAAAAGTGTGCAAATTGCCCACTGAGTAGTAGATCAACCATCAAATTTGTATACATTTTAACATTTTAGCCGATAGATTTGGTCTCAAGGGGCACTTTGCACATTTTGAATAGGTTGAA
This sequence comes from Misopates orontium, assembly GCA_946800315.1. NCBI lineage: Eukaryota > Viridiplantae > Streptophyta > Magnoliopsida > Lamiales > Plantaginaceae > Misopates > Misopates orontium. Next base: position 16,248,836 of record OX326950.1, on the reverse strand, counting down.
GGTATGTTGCAACTTCTCATAGGTTGGGAGGCAAACCGCACATAAGCAATAGGTAGTTAACCCTAAATTATAAAAAAAAATAGAAGATTAGAATCCAATATTCTTAACACAAAACCACGACTTCTACGCGATGCATTGGTTGCTAGAAAACCGATAAGTTACAAATTGTTACTTATTAAATTATTATAATTCATCCATCGTTAACCCATCACATCCATCTTTTTTTCTTTTTTTTGAGAAAAGTTCATGGCATTCACCTCTCAACCATAAGTTCTTGGTAAAAAAGCGAATGATGTGAGGTGTTTTGAAATCATAATTACACAATATCTAGCAAATATTTGGTTGGTGAATCTACCAAAACTATTTTTGATTAATTTTGTAACATTAACTACATTCAAGACTTTTATATGTACAAAGCATTCTCACATTTCAATCTCGAGTAGGTTAATTTAAAAACTTATCAATGGCTACAAGTGTAAGGCATCTAATTTACCAATAGTATATATTATAGTTTGTCACATTGTGCAACAACTTACGACGAATACCGTACCTATTACCATCATAAAAATTGAATTTAACATACTCAAATATTAGTTTACTTACCTCAAAAAGTCACATTTAAGGTTAGATCAATCCCATGTACCTAAAAATATTCGTCGCTTTTCAACAACTGCCCATGCATTGAAAAAATCTATTCATGACTTTGTTGTACCTTTTCAGTGGAAATTAGGAACTTTTTTAATTACTAAAAGCAAATTTTGAACATAAATTTACCGCTTGACTTCACCTTCTTAATTTTCTTTTAAATTCAATGTTTACGCAAAATAGGAAAAAGTCAATAATTTGAACAAATTAAATTGAAATCACAACATCTTCTTTTTTCCTACTAATTTTATTCGTAGAAAGAGGGATTTTTTCCTAAAGAGAAAAAACATTGCGGCAGAAACAAATTGAGCCTATATTGAAACTTCATTTTATCCACTTTCCGTCACTACACCAATTTCGCTGTTTAGAGACCGACTTTTACAAACGGGCAAAAATCCGTTTGTAAAAGTTGGTTATTACAAACGGACTTTCCGTTTGTATAAGTAAGAAAACTATTAGAGACGGAAATTCCGTCTCTAATAGTACTTTTACAAACGGAATTCCCGTTTGTAACTATTAGAGACGGAAATTCCATCTCTAATGGTTTGGGCGCCAAAAAAAAAATTGGCGCCCAGTTGATCGGGCACCAGAAACGGGCAGCCCGTTTCTGGTGCCCGAAATTACTAGTGACGGATATTCCGTCACTAGAAACGGCAAAAGTGACGGAAAATCTGTCACTTTTGCATGCCGTTATTACAAACGGATATTCCGTTTGTAATAACCTTATTACAAACGGAATATCTGTGTGTAATAAGGTCGGTATATAAAACGGGCAGAATCCGTTTCTGCCCATTTGCAAACCGAAAAAACTCTAAAAAAAAACGCGATTTTCTCCTCCAAAAATGCGATTTTCGTCCGTATAAACGCAATTTCATCCGTATAACTCGTAAGGTACGTTATTTTAACCGATTAAATTGTGTTATTTACATTTTTTACCATTCGTATTATGTATTTATCTCGTTTTCGAGTTATTTTCACCAATTAAATTCTGTTATTTACGTTTTTTACCGTTCGTATTATGTGTTATCGCATTTTGGAGTTATTTTCACCGATTAAATTGTATTATTTACGTTTTTTACCCTTCGTATTATGTATTTATCGCGTTTTGGAGTTATTTCATGTGATAGATTGATATTTTAGTGATAATTATATTGTCGTAGTATATATAGTCGTTAAATCGTGTTGATATTATCGTTTTTATTGTGTGTTATCGGTTGTTTATGTAATTATTCGTTTATGTTGCATATTACGACATTAATGCTATGTAATTAAATGGATAATACGTCACGTATGTTGTTTGTTTTGAAATTTATCGTTTATATTGAGTTTATGATGTTATTTAATTAGTACGTACAATCGAAATTAAATGTCTAAATATGGTGTTCTGCATTTTGAGTTGGTTTGTTCGGTGTTTTAAGGCGAGTTTTAGTTGTAATTAAATTGGAGAGACAATTATTGTTGTCGTTTTGATAATTAGTGAATTTATTGCTAGCTACTGTTATTGATTAACATTGTATGTGAATGTTACAGATGGCAGATCAGCAGCCACTGCGTGAGTCAGGTTCCGCCAGAGCGAAGAGAAAATTGAAGATCACGACTCGTAGACGACAGTCTACTACTGCTGGCGGGGCAGATGGACATGTACCGAGCGATGCAACAGGACAGGCTGTCCCAGGAGCTGAGCCTCACAGTCGGTCTTCTCCCAGTGATGACCAGCCAGGTTCTGCGTCATCTGTGGCCACTTCACGCTACCGGACACCGACCGGGTCGACATCTCCACTTTGACCGGCCATTGTTCCCAGTCCGCCTTCCAGCGTACCTTTTGGGATGGTGTCCGCCCATCGGCCACATCGTTCAGGTGTTCCATCTCCTGGAGGGTCAGTAGGAGGATCCGTTGGGTCTCCTGCAGGAGGATCGGTTGGCACACCTGTAGGGTCTCGTATATCCCATGGTCTCCATGGGGCCGATCTGGTGGGATCTCCGACATCATCATAGGGAGCTGCTCGTGTACCACGTCCAGCTGTTCGTACTGCATCAGCAGGCCCACCACCGATTGTCCCTCCTCTGGCGACCCCTGATGCAGTTGGCCCCTCACAGGCACGCCACGCAGATGCGGCTGGCCCCTCTGCTCCGAGACGACCCGTACGGGGTATGGCTGTAGTCGATCAGTCTGCTAGTCGTGCAGAGGACATGATCTGGATCTCCAGGGATTAGTTTGGCATATGGAATGATCGCCAGAGAATGGTTCGCACGATCAGCAAGACGGTGAAGAGTTTGATGACCGGAGATCCCACTGCAGCACGGTTTTATCTTTATCACTTTGCAAGCGCTCCTCTGATTGCCTTAGCAATTCATAGAACTGTCTAGCCTCAAGGTTCGGTTCCTCTTCTACTCAATCTCTATCTACATGAAATGCATCGTATACCAACTCACTAAAAGGATTCTGGTCCTCATCACCCTCAATATCATCTACTATGATTTCGTCTAATGTCTGTCGTACCCCGGAAGTCGATGGGTGATAGACAGGACTAGTTTCACCATGTGCTACCCAAGTATAGTACTGAGGGGCGAAACCCCATCTACATAAGTGAATTGAAATCTGATCGGGGTTCAACAACTTTCTATTGTCGCATTTCCTACAAGGACATCTAGGATAATTTTGCAAATCAAGATAATCTATTTGGCATAAAGCAAACTCCAGAAATTTTTGCACACCGTATGCGAAAGTATCCTTCAAATCACCATTATCGTATTTCATATCATACATCCAACTTCTATCATCATGCGAATACATTGCGTTTATATGCTACAAAATTGGATAAATTTAATAACTGGGTATATATATGATCAAATGTAGGACATACCGGAAATTGGTGCAGGTATTTCAACTCACAAGCTCCGCATCGCGATGAAATAGTGATTTGGATCTAAGTAATAAACAAGATAATTTAAATAATCAGAAGAGTTCGTATATATAGCAAATATTAGTAAAAAAAAACGAATAATGACAGTTACGGAATAATATTAATTTGAAACGCACCTGAACAATAAGATGTAAGTGATTGTGAGGGAGGTTGAAGCTGTTATTTATAGATGCAAATATGAGATTTTACAAACGGATATTCCGTTTGTAATAATGCAAAAGGTTCACATGTTGAATAGTAGAAGTTTAAGAGATAAAATCAAAAGAAACGGTATTTCCGTCTTTAATACTAGTTTTAGCAACGGAAAATCCGTTTGTAGTAAAAGAAATAGTTTTACAAACGGAATTTCCATCACTAAAAATCACTAACAAGGTTTTTACAAACGAAAATTCCCTCACTAAAAATTTGAGAACTATTAGTAACGGAATTTCCGTTACTAATAAGTACTACTAATAAAAAAAATTAATTTTTTTTACAAAAAGACGCGGCTTTTTAAAAAAATAATAATAATACTTTTACAAACGGAAATTCCGTTTGTAAAGGCCAAGGCGGGAATTTTCAAAATTCCAAAAATTGTTACAAACGGAGTTTCCGTTTGTAAATGTCTAGGCGCGAAAATTGAAAATTTTGAATATTTTTACAAACGGAATATCCGTTTGAAAAAGTAGAGGCAGGAATTAAAATTTTTTGAAAATTTTTAGTAACTGAAATTCCGTTTCTAAAAGTTTATTAGAAACGGAATTTCCGTTTGTAATAATATAGATCCATCTATATATAGTTCCACCCTCTTCATTTTTTCACCAACATCAACACAAATAATTTCTCCCCAAATTAAATCTCTCATCTACTCTTCTTGTTTTTTTCAATATAAATTACTTTTCTTGTTTATATATATATATATATATATATATATATATATATATATATATATATATCAATACACTATTGTTAATTAAATTAGTTTACATCTATAGTTATATAATTATAATTGTATAATTATAGTTGTATAATATATAGTTTATAGCTTTTATAGTTAATTGATATAAATTTCTCATGTTGTAATGTTTGGCAAGAGTTATTTAAAGAAATTTGTTATTAATAAACATTAAAAATTGTTATAATCAAATATTTAAAAATTGGCAGATTTTCTGCCAATTGTTTTTTCAAAAATTTCGAAAATTATTAGTGATGGAAATTCCGTTTCTAAAAATCAATGAACTATTAGAAACGGATATTCCGTCACTAAAAATTCTTATTTATACAAACCACTAATCCGTTTCTAATAGTTTTCTTGTTTTAGTAACAATATTTCCGTTACTAAAAAGTATCTTTATTTTTTTTTTCAAAAATATTTTTCGAGATTTTGATTTTCAAAAACCGATTATCCGTCTCTATAAGTCTGCAATTTTCCGAAAAATTTTGCTTATTACAAACGAAATTTCCGTTTGTAAAGATGAAGGGCATTTTCGGAATTTGAGGTATTACAAACGGATTTTCCGTTTGTAATACTCCCTACTTTATAGAAACGGATTTTCCGTTTCTAATAATATAGGTGTATTACAAACGGAAAATTCGTTTGTAAAGGTTTTGGACCTTTACAAACGGACCGTCCGTCTCTAAAAGTGGAGACGGATCCGGTTTTCGTCACTAAAAGTCATTAGGGACGAGACCAGTAGTGACCACTTTTAGTGACCAAAAATCCGTCTCTTCTGACTTTTAGTGACGGATTTTTCCGTTTGTAAAACTCGAATTTCTTGTAGTGAGTCCTTCAAAACACGACCAAATTACTACTAAAATCAAAAGTTCCATTTTTTTTTTCTAAAATTAGTACAAAAAAAGAAAAACCTCGGGCTCATGCCTCACTAACAACTACTTACTCTGCTAGTGTTGTTTTCTTTTGTAGTAAAATTAGAAATATTATTTGATAACTAGTAGATTTCTTTTTGGAAATTATTTTATTTTATATGTATGTATATGTCATATATATTAAAGGGGTATCATTTCGCATGGCCGTTGCCACTCGTACATGCCATCACCGTGCCTCCACTCCACTTTACTCACTCATTCTCTGATTTCACTATCAATTTTTTCTCATTTATGTCCTAAAAATCTTTCTAAATTTCTCTCATTTTCTCCTTCTCCTGAAGTTTCTTGCTTTTCTCTCCGATATGGAGGATTAAAAAAAATAAAATTGGAACCGTGTTCACTCCTCTGTCTTTTAGCGTTTGTGGAAAAAAATATTTGATTTTAATCACCATGGAAGAGCGGGATGCTCAAAAGATGTGAGTGGTATATGTACGTGTTTAATGAAATTCTATTTTGTTTTGAAAATAAACCATGACTATTGAGGTTTGTGTTGGCTTAAAAATTAAGTTTCTGTTGGTTTATTTAACTTGCTAATAACACAAAATCAAACAATAGCAACAATCAACAAGCAATAATAATTTTAAGAGGGGTGTTTTAGATAGAACTCGGTTCGAGGCACACGTAGAAACCGTGCTTCCTTTAGAGTAGAATTTTCGCCGCTGCCGTGGTGCAAACAACCTCTCGACGTCTACTCCCAAGATACAACGAACCTTCAGGAACTCTTGACGTGCACTCGAACGAGAAATTCCCACGAACTCGAACAACCCACGATTTCCTTCTTTATTCAGAATACTCAAAAATAATAAATATAGCAGTAGTATATTTATTGGGATCTACCGAACAGATATAAGTGTTTGTTTGGGAATTGATCAATTGCAAAAACAAGACTTTGTAAAATTTTACAGCAAAGCTTTGTTCGAAAGTTTCTGCAGAAGTTAAAAAATGATTTCGTATCTTTTCCGTGAAACTAATTTCATATTTATAACAAGAAAACAACTCTTCCCAAGAGACACCAATAAATCTGTAAGACACAAAGCTTTTGGAGTGAAAAGATGCATCTGCCACTAAAAAAGGAGTTTCATAATTTGGAATTTGAAAACTCTACTGCCCGATCCAACAAAGGAGAAAAAGAGAGGTTTATATGGTGTAATGCAGCGCACCAAAATAATATGTTCCCACCAATAGGAAAAGAAGGATAAATAAATAAAACTCCTTTATTTTGAAACAAATATACATATATTATATATAGGTGTTGTCCAATCACTCAAGAAACTTGTTGTTACCCATTGAACCTTCATATTGGGATCTCCAAATTAGTATGGTTGGGTTTCCACTGTTGGTAATTCTAATTTATGGACTTCAATCCCATCCCCTTTCGCAAATTCTTGCACTTGCTTTTTCGGAAGTCCTTTAGTTAAAGGATCATCAATGTTTTTTTCGGACCGAATATAGTCCAAAGCAATGATTCCTTTATCCATGAGATACTTTATCGTTTTCTGTCTTAAACGTAAGTGTCTCTTTTGCTCATTTTAATTCTTTTGCTTAGATTTAGCTATAGCTGATTGACTATCACAACGTATTGAGATAGCTGGTTTTGGCTTTTCAACTAAAGGAATGTTTGTCACCAATCCTTTAAGCCAATCTGCATGCTGGCCAGTAGCATCAAGAGCTATCATCTCGGCTTCCATGGATGATCGAGAGATACAAGTTTGCTTGGAAGATTTGGTTTCATCAGAATCAGAAACCCAGTTTGCATCACTATACCCTTCAAGTACAGTGGGATACTTCAAATAATGTATTCCATAGTATATATTGCCCTTTAAGTATTTTAACACCCTTTCTAAAGTATTCCAGTGACTAGTAATCCTGACTAGTATCAGGATTACTAGTGTATCTACTAAGTCTCCCAACAGCTTGTGCAATATCCGGTCTAGTTGAGTTTGAAAGATACATTAACGCTCCAATAATTTGAAAATACTTTAATTGAGCAACCCGATCACCAATGTTTTTCTTAAGTTTGATAGAAGGATCATAAGGTATGCTTAAAGGCTTACAATCAAATTTATCGAACCTCTTAAGAAGTTTCTCTACATAATGTGATTGAGTTATAGTGATTCCTTTTGTGTGATTTAATCACTTTTATACCAAGAATCACATCAGCCTCCCCTAAATCCGTCATATGAAAATTCTTGCACAAAAGAGACTTAGTTTCATTTATGATGCTCATATTGGTGCCAAATATATGAATATCATCAACATAAAAGCACAAAATCACATAATCAGATTTATGTACTCTACTATACACACACTTGTCATAATCATTTATAATAAAACCATTTGAGATAATAACTTGGTCAAATTTATCATGCCATTGTTTTGGCGCTTGTTTCAAGCTATATAGGGACTTTAGAAGTCTACACACTTTATGTTCTTGATTAGGCATTATGAAACCTTCTGGTTGTTCCATATATAATTCTTCCTCCAATTCACCATTTAAAAAGGCCGTTTTCACGTCCATTTGGTGAATTACAAGATTATGTATAGATGCTAAGGCTAAAAGGATTCTAATAGTAGTGATTTTTGTCACTGGAGAATAAGTATCAAAATAATCGAATCCTTCCTTTTGTGCATATCCCTTAGCAACTAATCTTTCTTTATATTTATCTATGGAACCATGTGGTCTCAGTTTTTTCCTAAAGATCCACTTACATCCTATAGGCTTGCAACCTTTCGGCAAATCAGTCACAGTCCAAGTTTTATTACTCATTAATGATTCTATTTCATTTTTAATAGCTTCTTCCCAAAATATAGAGTCAACAGAAGCTATAGCTTCTCTATAAGTGAGAGGATCATCTCCGACAAGATATGTGTAGAAATCATCTCCAAAAGACTTTTCAACTCTAGCTCTTCTACTTCTTCTAGTTTCATGAACATTTTCATTTATTCTTTTAGTAGAAGTATTTGAAGAATTAGTGCTAGGAGGTTTTTGATATATTAATTTTCAATGGAAATGATTCTTCAAAGAATGCAACATCCCTAGACTCCATAATGGTATTAACATGGATGTCAGGAATTTCAGATTTAATAACATAAACTCTATAAGTAGGACTATTAAGTGAATAACCAATGAAGACACCATCCACAGTTTTTGGTCCCAAGTTATTTATTGATTTAATAGGAACTTTCACTTTAGCTAAGCACCCCCACATTTTAAGATATTCGAGATTTGGTTTATGACCTTTCCAAAGTTCATATGGAGATTCCTCTGATTTTTTATATGGTATTCTATTAAAATGTAACAAGAAGAATTAATTGCTTCACCCCAAAAGTTATTAGGTAAGCCCGAACTACTTAACATAGAATTAACCATATCAATTAAAGTTCTATTTTTTCACTCGGCAACTCCATTAGATTGAGGAGAGTAAGGAGCCGTAACTTGATGAATTATCCCATGTTCCTTACAAAATTCATCTAGTGAATATTCTCCTCCTCGATCAGACCTAAGAACTTTAATTCTCGCATCTTTTTGATTCTCCACTTCATTTTTATATATTTTAAAAATATTAGAAACTTCATCTTTAGTTCTAATTGCATAAACATAGCAATATCTTGAAAGTCATCTATAAAAGTAACAAAGTATCTTTTTCCATTTCTAGAAAACGTGTGAAAATCACATACATCACTATGGACCAAGTCCAAAACTTTGTTAGATTTATTATTAACTTTAAGAAAATGTTTTCTAGGTTGCTTAGATTGAACACATATTTCACACTTATCATGAAAATTTATTTCAAACTTAGGAATAAGATTTAAATTCATCATTTTCTTAATGGTAAATAAATTAACATGTCCAAGATGACCATGCCAAATATTTGAAGATACATCTGTTAGGACCGCAAGTCCAATGCGATTCGAACTTGGTTGAACAGTCAGGACTGCTAGGTCCAACTCGATTTATTTCCTTGTTTGCAAAAATATTTTCAAGGAAAATTATGGTTTTATTTTAGTTTGATTTATTTACTGAAGTATTCGCTCTTGATTTTATGGAATTATCTTGTTTAAAGAAAGTGAATATTTGGGTAAGTTTGTAAAGATTTAACTTGATTCAATTCAAGAACGTGACAAGCTGAAGAGAGTTGAAGGGAGTTCAATGGGAAAGGATTGCGCTAGTTAGAGGGATCTATACGTACGTGCAGTTCGCTTGGAAGCTTGCTCATAAGAAGATCACTACGGGAGTTTTGGTCTTACGGGTCAAACGGAGTAGACGCGAAAAAAGTTCCGGTGGTATCAACATTAGAGGGATTCGGTGTTAGAGTAAAACCAGTTGGTGTAATAACTTTTGTCAGTTGAAAGAAGTTTGTTCTCAGGCGAAAGCCTCGTGGATGTAGGACATAGTCCGAACCACGTTAAAAATCTGTTGTCTTTCTTTACTGTCCTATATACCTGTCTAGACTAGGTATCACAACTACCCCTTAAAACGTAAAGATTAAGACTTAAAGATCTATCAATTGGCATCAAGAGCCTATCACCTACTTCATTGGTGAGATTCTGATCTTATTAGATCTTGCAAGTTTGATGGACATTGAAGGTATGAACATGTCTTCCTCATACTCTGATAATTCGTTTTGTTCTTCCGCTGCTAATGATCTTATTGTCAAAAGAAAAGGAAGAAATGTTCAATGCAGGAAAAGTCACCTTCAATCCAATTTTGCATTCACTTCAATCATCAGACACGACTCCTCATCTGTCAAGACAGACAAGGACGACCATGATGATTATTCAGACTCTGATGATGAGGAAATTGATCCAGAAGCTCTTGGCGAAAATTATCTTCTCTTGGCTGATAAATTGAAAGCAGGAACTATTAGAATTGCCGAGTTGGAAGAAAAAATCAAGTCAATGAGTCACAGCAGACCTCATTCAAATGCATCACTTGAGCAGAAAGTCCTTGAATTACAAAATCAAAATTCTAATCTCAAGAGAGAAATTAAAGCCCTCAAAACTGTTGTGGAAGAGCCAAAGAGACAGCTAACATGTTTGAGCAGTTGCACCAAGATGTACAAACAGAACTTGTTGCTGTCAGAAAGAATGTGAAACTTCTCAGTTCTAGAACAGAAAAATTGGACCATGTGTTGGAAAACCAAAAACCAACGAGAGATTGGCAGGACTTGGGTTTGCAACAAATAATTCTCAATTTAATCATCTTTCTGCAAAAGATGTTTCACAACCAAGGAAGAAAGCAGGTAAGAATTCTAGAAAGAACTCAAAATTTGATATCTCACATTCTGGTAATTCTTATGACAGGTTCATTCCCATCTGTCACCACTGTGGTGTTGAAGGACACATTCATCCATACTGCTTTCAATTCTGGGAAACAACAGTCAATGGTCATTCTCCAAGGATGTCTTCAAAACGAGCCACAACAGCTAAGAAGACTCAAGAGAAATCAGTGAAAAAGGGAAGTGTTAAACCGACAAAGCAAATCTGGGGGGAACGACCAAATTATCATAATGTTTCATATGCTTATTCTTCTGTTAAGAATGGCTCACCTGATTGTTGGTATTTTGACAGTGTGTGCTCAAGACACATGAAAGGGAACAAAGACATCTTGACAAACTATGTTGCTGATCCAAGAGGAAAAGTTCAGTTTCGAAATGGTAAAAAAGGTCAAATTGTCGCAAGAGGAACTCTCAACATCAAAGGGTTTCCCAAGCTCCGAAATGTGTATCATGTTATTGGACTAAAGCAAAACCTGATCAGCATTAGCCAGTTATGTGATCAAGATTTGTATGTTCACTTCTCAAAAGGAGATTGCCATGTTGTGAATGGTCAGGACAAGTGTGTTCTCACTGGAAACAGAACTGTGGCACCAAAGAATGGGACATGTGAACTACAAATTGCTTATCAAGCTCAGCCGATCAAAGGCTGTTACAGGTCTTCCAGATTTTAGTTCCCAACCATCACAAAAATGCGAACTATGTCTTCGTGGTAAGCAAAAGAAAGGTAATCATCCTACAGGTAATCATTCAATCACAACACGTATTCTTGAACTTCTTCATATGGACCTTGTCGGACCAGTTCAGACAGAAAGTACAGGAGGTAAAAGGTACATATTTAATTGTGTCAATGATTTTTCACGATTTACTTGGGTAAAATTCTTGAAAGAAAAATCTGAAACATTTGAAGCTTTTAAAGTACTGAGTGTTAATTTGATGAATGATAAAGATCTGAAAATTAAAAAGATTAGAAGTGACCATGGTAAGGAATTTGAAAATTCACTGTTCCCTAAGTTTTGTGAAGAATATGGTATTTCTCATGAGTCTTCATCACCTAAAACTCCACAGCAAAATGGGGTGGTTGAAAGGAAAAATAGAACATTACTTGAAATGGCTCGAGTTATGCTAAACTCAAAGAGACTGCCTATGTGACACTGGGCAGAAGCGGTAAACACAGCATGTTTTATCATTAACCGCACTTACCTCCAACCAGGTACATCCTCAACTTTATATGAGTTGTGGAAAGGTAACAAACCCAACGTTAAATTCTTTCACATCTTTGGTTGCACGTGTTTTGGTAACAAACCCAACGTTAAATTCTTTCAGATCGAGAACACTTGAATAAGTTCCAATCCAAAAATGATCTTGGCATTTTCCGTGAATATTCCAATAACAGTCGTGCTTATAGAGTGCTTATTCTAAGAACTCAAACTGTTATTGAGTCCTCTAATGTTGAATTTGATGATTCCAGGGACTTCTCACACATATCTCAGGAGCGTGAAATTCAATCATTCATTGGAGATCAAGAAAAACATAGTTCTTGCAGTGATGACGAGTGCAGTCATGAACCTGTTGTCCCACCAGTCGTGACCCTAGACGTGACTTCTGAAAATCAGGCGGATACACATCAAGAATCCGAAATGTATCCAGATTCAGAAGAAACTAATCAACCTCAAGAACCTGTTTAAGCCGGTCCATCGACCAGAGTCATAAAGAATCATGCTACTAACTCAATCATAGGTGATTTATCTGAAGGTATTCGTACTCGTAATTTACCATAACGAGGGTATGATCAGATGCTTCAATTTGCTTGTTTTACTTCTCAAGTTGAACCTAAGAATGTAAAAGAAGCTTTACTTGAAGATGCATGGATTGAAGCTATGCAAGATGAGCTTGGTCAGTTTGTTAGAAATAATGTGTGGGAACTTGTTCCCCGACCATCCAACACTAATGTAATCGGAACAAAATGGATTTTCAAAAATAAATCTGATGAATCCGGTAACATTGTGAGAAACAAAGCTAGACTAGTTGCTCAAGGTTACACACAAGTCGAGGGAATAGATTATGATGAAACATTTACTCCTGTCGCACGACTTGAATCTATTTGTCTTTTACTGGCCATTGTCTGTGTTCTTCAATTCAAACTTTTTCAAATGGATGTGAAGTGCCTTTTTAAATGGTTTTCTTAATGAAGAAGTGTTTGTAGAACAGCCAAAAGGCTTTGTTGATCCTCACCATCCCTCACATGTTTTTAAACTTAGAAAAGCTTTGTATGGATTGAAACAAGCACCTCGTGCTTGGTATGAAAGACTTACAATCTATCTCATTGAGAATGGATACACTAGGGGAGGAGTTGACAAAACTTTATTTGTTAAACATGTCGCAACTCACATGTTAATTGCTCAAATTTATGTTGATGACATAGTTTTTGGATCCACTTCAGAAGACCAGTTGAGCGATTTCATTAATCTTATGAAGAATGAGTTTGAAATGAGCATGGTTGGTGAACTGACATATTTTCTTGGTTTGCAGGTTAAACAAGGATCCGATGGGATATTCATATCCCAATCAAAATATGCCCGGAATCTAGAGAAAAAATTTGGCATTGAAACTGCAAAACCTCTGAGGACCCCTATGGGAACTAACGATAAGCTTGCTCTCGATGCTGAAGGAAACTCCATAGACTCTAGTCTATATCGAAGCATGATAGGGAGTCTCATGTACCTTACTGCGAGTCGTCCTGATATCTGTTTAAGCGTTGGTGCTGGTGCCCGCTATCAAGCAAATCCCAAAGAGTCACATCTTCTTGCTGTTAAACGAATAATTCGTTATGTTAGTGGGACTGCATATTTCGGTCTAAGCTACTCGTTTGACACTAATTCAAATCTTGCAGGATACAGTGATGCCGACTGGGCTGGATGTGCAGACGACAGAAAAAGCACAACTGGAGGATGTTTCTATGTAGGAAACAATCTTGTTTCCTGGTATAGCAAAAAAACAGAACTCCATATTTTTGTCAACTGCCGAAGCTGAATACATTGTAGCTGGAAGCTGTTGTGCCCAACTAGTTTGGATGCAACAAATTCTCAACGATTACGGTCTTGTGCAAAGTGATCTACTTGTTTTTTGCGACAATACTAGTGCTATTAACATTGTTAAAAATCTTGTTCAGCACTCACGCACAAAACACATTGATATCCGCCATCATTACATACGTGAGCTGGTTGAAAACAAAGCTGTTGTCCTTAAACATGTCGCGACCGAAAGACAATTTGCTGATATTTTCACAAAAGCCATGGATTCATAACGCTTTGAGACCCTCAGAAAGTCTCTTGGCATTTGTCTTCACTAAGCGCTGGTCGCGTGCCCGATTTAACTGAGATGTTTTTATTTGTTGAACTAATTTTCATGACTTACTTGCAGACCTGTTGGACAGCCGGTTCTGGAGCGTACTTAGAACTGCATTGATACACAGTGCACATCTTTCCCTCAGTTAAATCAGCGAAATCGAAAGATTTTGCAATAGGCAATTTTTGTTTTAAATTTGTTTTTATTATCTCTTTGACATGGACATTGTCCACTTTTGCTACCTTATCACATCAAAAACAGAAGTATTGAGCATGAAAAGAAAAGTATGAGTGTGAAAAAGAGTTGTGAAAAGAAAAGAACAAAGAGAGTATGAGCCAAAAGAAAAAGTGCTTCAAAAGAAAAATATATTGAGGAAAAAGCTGCCTAAACTCAATGAATATGCGTGAAAGCATTCAATTCATATCTCACGGTCATCACAAAATTGAAAAGAGCTACCATATTCTACATAAAGTTGTGAGCGAAAGCTACCTCCATGCAAAAGGCTCAAGTGTGTGTACATGGTGCAATTGTATTGTTTGAAAAGAGATATCTTGCAACACGATTTTTGCCCCTTTCAAATTCTCTTCCCTTTCATCTATTTATCATAAGAGAATTCACACACACACATTTTTATGTATTCATCTGGTTCATGGGTATTCTTCAGTTCTGGCTGTTTTATACTCAGTCTTACGGTCTATCATGACAAGGTGTCTCGACATCCACTTACACCAGTTGAATCGGTACTCGGTGAGTTATGTGTAATTTGCTGAGTTACTCTCTATTTTTTTATTTTAATTTGCGTTTAATTTTATCAGGTGCAATTTTAATTTTTAATTTAATTTGTCTTTTAGTGCGAGGTGTTTAATTTTAGCACGTTTTCCCGCCTATATCTTTTGCCGCGTGTTTTTGAGATTGAGTTGCATGCAAACTGTTGGAATCTTTCCTTGATTAGTCTTGGGAAGAGTCTTATCAATTATGGGAAGTTGTGGATAATGATTTTGGAAGATATTATGTTGATTTGATTATATCTATTTATATGTCTTTACCTCATATCTCACGCCATCCCTACTCTCTCTCTCTTGTGTTTATTTTTTTGTGAGGTTTTTATGTCTTCCTTCTCACCATCCTTCCTAAAGAAAATATTTAACATGGTGAAAAGTAAGTCCGCATGTGAAACATCCCAGTCGACCCCACTGGTTGACTACGACAGTGAGTCCTCTACGGACAACAAACTATCTACTGTCTTGCAACCGGTGCCACTCTCAGTCCGAATTCCATCGGATTACGTTCCACCATCGACTAGTGCTTCTGCACCTCTACCGCAAGATGATGTTCCACCACCTCAGGCTGCAGAGCCCACGCCACGTGCCACACCATCTCCGGCACGAGAGTTTTCTCCACCATTGGATGACTCTCGCTCTGTTCCGCCGCCGACTGACGCTCTGCCGTCACCAGTGGTTTCGTCTCCTTCACGGACATCACCTGCACCTGCTCCTGCATTCTCTCGCCGCCACACCTCCGTGGCCAAAGGGAAGCAAAAGGCTCAACCTCCAAAGCGCACCCCATCTACTCGCCAAAAGTCCAAACCTGTTGTAGAAGGTGTCGCGAGCCGAGTCGGGAAACGTACTCAGACTACCACTCACAAACATCCCCGATCTGTTGCTGCTGCCTCGAATTCTGCTCCCATCGAGGTCTCTGACACCGATTCCAGTCCTGTCCCCAAACAGCAGAAACGGCCAGCTAAGTCCTCGACTGCTGAGGCCAACCAGTCCGACGACGAGTCTGCTTCTGACGAAGGCAGTCAAGTCCAGTCTGAAGAAGCTGATGGAGGTTATGTCATCCCTCCCAGAGTTCCACCGTCCGATGAGCCTTTTCGGGTGAAGAAGGCTATGTCCGACAGGTTTTAAACGGCTAATGCCAAACTCAGGTATCCACTTCTTGCCCGACGCATTCCTGTTAATGAAGTCACTCTTCATGATGATTATTATGGGAGTACGGGGGTTATCAAGTTTTTGGAAGGGAGAGGTTTTCTTGATTCCACTCGCAGGGTACAACCGTTTGTAACCCAGATTGTGCACGAGTTTTATGCCAATCTGGATACTCAACTTGGCGTTCCGAGCTCAAGCAAGGAACATTCAGCGTTCGTGAGGAACTACATCTTCCAGATTAGTCCTCAAATTCTGAACATGCAGTTGGGTTCTCCTGATGTGCAAACCGGTCGCAACTCTGAGTTGGAACTGGAGGAAGACTTGAATGCAGTAGCATCAACCATAACCGGACAACCCATGACGTGGCCCCAGAATGGTAATCTCCAACGAGGTTCCCTTACTCCTTGGTATGGTTTGATCTTTGGTATCATGGTAAGAAATTGGTTCCCTATGTCTCATACTTCTACCGTGAGTCCTTTAACTGCTTCTGTCTTGTTCCGAATTGGTTCGAATGCCCCATTAATCTAGGGAAACTGGTCTTTGAGAGAATTCAACTTGAAGCATTCGACCAGAAGATAAAGATGACCTTGGGCTATCCATCACTGATCTATCGCATGCTCACATCCCAAATGGATATCTGGGTCAAGAAGGATAAGATGACGCGCCGGCCCAATCCTTATCATGCCCCGAGTCACCTTGTTCAAGCTCTTCTTGGTTCTCCAATCCGGTGAAATGTCCCACCTGCTCGGGATAATGAAGCTGGACCATCTGTTCTCCAGGGCAGTCTCGACAACTTACAGTCGCAACTAGCCCGTGTGATTACATTACTGGAGTCCATGAACCAGTCACTTGCCCAATTAGCGGCAAAGCCTTGACTAGTTCTAGCAAAATGGAGGAGTAATCAGAAAATGGAGAATAGGGGAGATCTTCTCGGCTGCTGCAGTTATCTTATGCTTTTATTTTAGTTTGTTTTTATTTTTCCGCTTAAGAACAATGTCTATTAATTTCTTATTTTTTTAAGTTGTTTTGCTGATTGTTGCACTGCTGTTGCAACAAGTTTTTATTGCTGAGTAAGACTCGTTAGTTGATTTTTGTGCCTATCTTTTACTAACTTGTTATCTTTCAGCATGTCTACATTTTCCTTGGATGTTAAAAGAGTTTTGCCAAACAAGTCAACTAGGGGAGATTGTCAGGACCGCAAGTCCAATGCGATTCGAACTTGGTTGAACAGTCAGGACTGCCAGGTCCAACTCGATTTATTTCCTTGTTTGCAAAAATATTTTCAAGGAAAATTATGGTTTTATTTTAGTTTGATTTATTTACTGAAATATTCGCTCTTGATTTTATGGAATTATCTTGTTTAAAGCAAGTAAATATTTGGGTAAGTTTGTAAAGATTTAACTTTATCTTATAGTATCTTATGGAAAGTTAATCTTTATCAAACTCTTTGTTTATATCCTTAAGTAATCTATTCCTTGTGGAGTTCTTTTTCGTCTTTGGTGTGCAGATTCACGAAGATCATGAAGATCTTATCAAACGGAAACAAAGACTTATCAAAGGAAAAGACGCCTTATCAATGGAAAGATTCGGATATATTTGGAAAGATTCTGTCTCGACTGGATATGGAGACTGGCCGAGAATCTCGAGATCTTTCAAGGAGAGCTATCCTATAAATAGTAGAAATCCTAAGAATCAATGTAGAACACTCGTGTAACAAATATACATTATTAGGTGTTCCGCTTTTATTTTGATTTCTTAGTTTTCATCTCTTGATTCAATTCAAGAACGTGACAAGCTGACGAGAGTTGAAGGGAGTTCAACGGGAAAGGATTGCGCCAGTTAGAGGGATCTATACGCACGTGCAGTTCGCTTGGAAGCTTGCTCATAAGAAGATCACTACAGGAGTTTTGGTCTTACGGGTCAAACGGAGTAGACGCGAAAAAAGTTCCGGTGGTATCAACATTAGAGGGATTCGGTGTTAGAGTAAAACCAGTTGGTGTAATAACTTTTGTCTGTTGAAAGAAATTTGTTCTCAGGCGAAAGCCTCGTGGATGTAGGACATAGTCCGAACCACGTTAAAAATCTGTTGTCTTTCTTTACTGTCCTATATACCTGTCTAGACTAGGTATCGCAACTACCTCTTAAAACGTAAAGATTAAGACTTAAAGATCTATCAACATCAATACTATAAATAGAATAAGTGCTTTTAAAACTAGTATTAACCTTTATAACATTCAACTTAAACAAACCATTTAACATATAACCTTTTCCTATAAAATAACTATTCTTACTTATTACAACCTTATTTGACTCAAACACAAGTCTAAAACCATCTTTAATAAGAAGGGATCCACTAATTAGATTCTTTCTAATCTCCGGCGCATGCTGCATATTATGTAGGGACAAAGTCTTCTTAGAACTCAATTGTAATTCAATTCTCCCTTCTCCCATAATTTGTGCAGCACTAGCAATTCCCATGTTCACGGTTTTCCCATATGTAACATGATAAGCAGAAAATAAAGACTTGTCAGCACAGACATGAATATTAGCACCAGTATCAACCCACCAATCGGTAGATTCACAAGCTAAATTATTTCAATATTTGAAATTACTAACCCAACATCGGTTACATTACTAGTACCGGCTGTTGCCACGTTAGCTTGTTGCACTTGTGCCTCAGATGCTTTATTATTCTAGTATTTACGGTGCCGACAGTTTCTCGCTATATGCCCAGGTTTACCGCAAACATAACATCCCCCTTTAGAATTATTATTATTCTTATTGATGTCACTCTGAGGTTTTAGACCATCTTTGAACTTTTTAAAATTTTTCTTTTTATAGTTGTTCTTCTTGTTACTTTCAATAACATTAGCATCACTAGAATTAGGGAGTGCTAGCTTTTCCTTTTCTCTTTGCCTTTCTTCGATTTGAAGAGAAACCATCAAGTTATCAAGATTCATAGATTCACGTTTGTGCCTAAGTGAAACAGCCACAGAATGCCATTTAGAAGGCAATTTTTCAATGATAGCATGCATATGAAACTTTTCATCAATTTTAATGTTTCTCTGGACTAGTTCTTCATATATAGCCAGAAGGTCTTGGGCTTGACCAACTACAGATTTATCATCAGTCATTTTAAAACTCAAGTATCTTCCAACTACAAAATTATCAAGCCCTTCATCCTCTTTTCCATATTTTCTTTCTAGTGCATCCCAAAGTTCTTTTGCAGAATTAGTGGAGTGATAAATGTCATACAAGGTGTTTGATAGTGCAGATAAGATACGACCATGACATAGATAATCTCTATCAATTGACTCATCAATTTTACCCTCTTCAGTGACATTTTTATTTGAAACTTTAGGATTAGAAATCACAGAAAACAATCCCAAAGTAGTTAACCAATAGCGCATTTGTTTTTGCCATCTACGAAAATTAAATCCAGAGACTTTTTCTGATTTTATTGAGTTTTGATCACTACCAGAGGCCATATTAGATTTTCAGAAACTTTTGTGTTCCAAGAATAGTCGTGAAGGCAGACTCTAATGAATCAAATATGAATTTTCCCACTAACGGATACTAGGCAGATTACTTCACAAATCCAATTAATAGCCAAAGGAATTCTACTCTAAACTGTTGGCTTAAAAATTAAGTTTCTGTTGGTTTATTTAACTTGCTAATAACACAAAATCAAACAATAGCAACAATCAACAAGCAATAATAATTTTAAGAGGGGTGTTTTAGATAGAACCCGGTTCGAGGCACACGTAGAAACCGTGCTTCCTTTAGAGTAGAATTTCCGCTGCTGCCATGGTGCAAACAACCTCTCGACGTCTACTCCCAAGATACAACGAACCTTCAAGAACTCTTGACGTGCACTCGAACAAGAAATTCCCACGAACTCGAACAACCCACGATTTCCTTCTTTATTCAGAATACTCAAAAATAATAAATATAGCAGTAGTATATTTATTGGGATATACCGAACAGATATAAGTGTTTGTTTGGGAATTGATCAATTGCAAAAACATTACTTTGTAAAATTTTACAGCAAAGCTTTGTTCAAAAGTTTCTGCATAAGTTAAAAAATGATTTCGTATCTTTTCCGTGAAACTAATTTCATATTTATAACAAGAAAACAACTCTTCCCAAGAGACACCAATAAATCTGTAAAACACAAAGCTTTTGGAGTGAAAAGATGCATCTGCCGCTAAAAAAAGGATTTTCAGAATTTGGAATTTGAAAACTCTACTGCCCGATCAACAAAGGAGAAAAAGAGAGGTTTATATGATGTAATGCAGCGCACCAAAATAATATGTTCCCACCAATAGGAAAAGAAGGAGAAATAAATAAAACTCCTTTATTTTGAAACAAATACACATATATTATATATGTAACAGTTTTTTTGTTCTCCAAGTTAAAATTTCTAAAGTTAATTTCTGCATATTTAGATTGTGATTTTTTTTTGCAAGTTGGACTTGCACCTTCATGATTACATGATCAGAAAGAATATGCTTCGGATGAGCAGACTTTTGTCGAAGAGGCAAATCTTAATTTTGACAAGGCTGTTGGTATATACATTCTCTTGGTCACTTTTTAATTAGATTTTAGAGAAAAGAAAATCTATCTTTGTTAAAATTAAAATGGCTACCAATGCAAGGTGTGTTTCTTTTACTAATTTCAGGAGTGTTTTATTTTTGCCTGAAGTTTTGGATATATATTATTTATAATCTATTGTTGTTGGGATGTTTTTCTAAGTGGCTAAATTCAATTAACAAAGGCTTCTTTCACGTAGATCTTTTAATTTGAGAGTTTTTTTTTCTTTTTTTTTGTGAGAACCTCTATTTTATAGTCTGTTGAAATTTTTTTATTTTCGACAAGTGTATCTAAGCGACTAACTCAACCAAGGCTTCCTTCATTCGAATCTCCAAATTTTAGTGCTTCCTTTGCATGATTTTTGTTTTTTCCTTTGATGATCTGAAGGTCTTGTTGTATCAAGAAACCTTGCATGATTAATTCCATAACATACAAGGGATACTTCAGTCCTTTCCAAAATATGATCTTAGATTACGTCAAGAAGTTCTTGACCAGCCTATTTGGGATCTCTTTCCATTTAAACCTTTTCGAACTCCATTTCATGGGAAATGAAAGTTTCTCATTACTTGGACTCTTCTAGCCTGAAAACTACTCATTTTAAGGTTTTCCTCCAATATGTTTTTAACATTGTACCCTTTTTAATGAGTTTCCAATATTTGTTATGATTCTTGTACATAACAAATATGACATTGTTTCTACAAAATCATTAGATACCAAGCTCCGAATTCCGATACTAAAATGTTCTTTTGGCAGTTATCAATCCACTAGAAAGATTTTCTGACAGAGTGGTGGTCCATATTTTGGGATGTATACTCTAATAAACTTGAAAAGAATACTAATGCAACAGAAGGTTCCTCCTCCATGGTACAGTGATCTTTAACTTTCTTCATTTGTTTTACCACATTTCTACATTAAAGTTACATGCACACAACACAAACTAAACATAATTGCACTCAGGATACCAAAAATGTGACACATGATGTTCATCTTAATAGGCCAATGTCACAACCAAATACGAATTTTGTGCTACCAAACGTTGGCCCTACAGTTGGAAGGTCAAGACCTTCAAACTTTACGCCAAATTATTCGTGATACAAATGTTCTAATGCGAGTCACATATAATTTTCCGCATAATAATGCTCCAATAATAAGGCCAATGCAAGATATGAACTTGCATAGATCTGGAAAAGCTCCGGTTTATATCTTAATTTTATTGCCAAGGCGGGAGCTTCACAGAGTTTCTAGCTAGCTTCCAGAACACGTGAGCAAGAGCATGTTGCCAGCTATTGGTACTTCAAGGTAAAGTTAAAGTGCATCTTCTAAATGTCTCTTGATTCTAAAGTTGTATATAACATGATGAAAGATGATCTGCTTCGTAATGCACTGTTCTATTTTGCAGCAATCCGCTAATGACCGTTAATGACAACATTCTACCTCCATTTAGAGTAGTATGTCTTTATCTATGAAATTAATAGTGTAGCGATTTTGAGAATTGAAGATCAAAAAATCAAAAAATATATTTACCTTTTCTTATGCAGGTCGATGGGCGTGGCTCTAGCATGAGACCTATGGATGCGGAGCCCACTGATGGAAAATATGTAATAAGAACAGCGGGTGAACCCAACAATATTGGTTCGTAACTTGCTTCTTCCTCTTCTCCTTCCTTTCCTTTGTGTGGTATGTTGATTATCATTTGCACGTTCTTATTATTTTTCCATATCTGATTTTTTTAACCAAAAGCCTTCACCCTTTTCAT
Organism: Misopates orontium; assembly: GCA_946800315.1. NCBI lineage: Eukaryota > Viridiplantae > Streptophyta > Magnoliopsida > Lamiales > Plantaginaceae > Misopates > Misopates orontium. The sequence continues at coordinate 16,226,500 of OX326950.1, read as the reverse complement.
GAATACAAAAAACACAAAAAAAAAAATACAATCTTCTTTACTCTATTTAAGTCTTAGTCTCCTAATGGGCTATGTGTGATTCCTCAAAAAAGGTTCAAAGTTATCTCTTAATGAGGATGCACTGTAAGCATCCTCCTTAAGAGAACCATTCAAATGGATTTGTAGTCTATATTTGAGAAAATATGACACGCACAACTATGGCACTATTACTTGTTGTTGTCCTGGTGTTAGGGTTTCCAACGAGTTTCAACTCTTTAAGCTCCGACTCCAGCTCCTAAATGCAAGAACTTATGTGGAAACATGAAGCAACAATAGTTAATATCTTTTATCAATATTTGTCTTGAAAAATATCAGTGGCCGCAGTCCTTTTTATAGAGACACCGAATAATGTTATATCTTATAAGAAATAATGGATATGCTAAAAGATTTTGATTTATGGACATCAACATGGGGAACAAAAGTTTTGATTTATCTTCCTTGTTAGACCTTCGGGTTTCCTTTACTATTTTTCTCATTTTGTGATAGTTACATGGCATGTATCTATATCGTGTTATCTTACAAGTAAGTAGGCCGCGAATTAGGATTAACTTTTGAAGCTAAAACAACCAAAGATGTGGACCATATATAGAAAGGAATGAGAATTAGTTAATATAGAATCATAAATGTCACGGTATCTAGGGCCTAAACAGTTCAGGACATATAACGAAAGATCATCATCAAAAAGTGGAGAGTCGGCGATGTCTAGGTCATCAGCCTTATATTTTACAAATTGCATGAATTCAGTGGCAGATCGCAAACTGATAGAGCAGCGAGATAGATCATCTTTTAGTTGTATAAACCTAGAGCAAAATCGACTCACAAAACGACGACTCAAGGTCTACCAAGCAGTGGCAACATTGATGCAGGAAGGAGATTCTGCAAAGGATCTCATGTGCAATAGAACGAAAAACAGCCGGAAAAAGCAATTCATCTAGTTTGAACTAGGAAGAAAATGTCAGTGCATCAATAGGAGGTGGTGCATTGTCGGAGGCGATGTGCTGTGCCAAGTTCAGGCCATTCAAGAGAGCAATTAGGCGGGCACGTAACATACAACAGTCAGCTTGATTATAATACGCTAGTTCTCCGTTGGGGGGGTCATGATGGTGGTTGAATGGAGATGGCAGGGTTCAGGGGTGGGATGATAGTGGTAGAAGAAGAGGCCGCATGATCAGCCATAATGACAGCTCACAAGGTTGCGTAAAAAGCTTCTTGGGGGAGACTATGTCCGGCGTGATACCATATAGAATAATAAAACAAATGACGAATCTTACAAGGTGCTACTTCTAACCTAACAAGTGATACAAAATTATTATAGAGAATTATAAAATATTTACTAACAATAATTTAATGGGACTCTCTCTAGTACTTACAACAAGTGAATCTCTTCAAACTTGCTCATGGAATTGTTATTCTCTTAACAAATACTCGAGTTTTGACGTGATAAAATGATCTTAGTGTAATGAGTACACTGAAGATTGGATGTGATGTTATGTCGCACAAAATCGTACCTGGTATGAGGGATATATAGCATTTAACTGACTATTATTATACAAATATTTATTGACAACATTTCGTAATGAGGAGTCCAATAATTATATTAGGAATTACCCTATTGATAAGGGTGTAAACCCATTTTTCCATTGTGTACATGAGGGCTCATTTAAATAGCCTCTGAATACGAGGAGCATGGTAACTGAATTGTCGTCACATCCGAAATATTAACAATGATCACTATTATTGTCTTATATATGCATTTTCCAAAGTGACCCATTACATGTAGGATGTAATATGATACATGACAACCTTTTTTTTTTCTTTTTGATAACTAGCTACAAGTGGTAGTCAACCTCATGATATGGTTCTGGTACCATGATGAGTTCTCGCCCTCTATAAAAGTTTAACTTCTGGAGAATATCAAAAATTATCATTTCATATAAGTATGTTATCAACGTCGACTACTTGGACTGCAAAGCAAGGGCATCACCTCGAACTACCACTCCTAGAATTATTGCACCTCAATTTTAATTTCGAAACAACTCATTTCGAATCGTACCTCCTCGAGTTGCGCCACCTCAAGCCATCCTCTATAGAATAAACTTTCTTGAATTACCTCCAATCAGATTTAGAACTCCACTAATCCACTAACTAATCTCTTTTGAACCAGCTTATTTTAGGAAACCGAGAACTCACCCATCTGCTTCTCAAATTAACTAACTCGAACACACACCATTGGAAACCCTCCTAGTTATGAATCTCCCAAAATCGATAAGTGAGAAACAAATCCCCTACCTTGACGCCGCAACGCAAGACCTATGAACTAGCAATTACTACTCAACTTTATAGGTCTCAAGAGATACTTTTTATCACCAAAATTTATTTATCCCACCTCAAAATTAGGTCAGCGCCGCCTACGCTTCTTCCTATTATCAGAGAATTCATGATATACTTATCAACTATTCTCTCCAAGCAAGCGGTAGGGACCCAACCCTTAAACCTAGCTCTTAGGTTCTTGCCAAATTTGACAAGTGTAGATGCAAGTACAAACCTCTTATATAAGCTCCCATTTATGAATAACAAGATCTTAAGCTCCCATCATTATATATCTTCACTAAAATCAACCTTTTACTTCTATAAGAACTATGCATAATATGAAAACCTTAAGAATAAGACAAATCAGGCTTCAAGATCTAGGACAAGATAACAAAATTTCAAATTGAGGGAAAGTCTTTTGCTAAGTGCATCCATATATTTAAGATGTTGATCAAATAATAGAAATTATTTTGTAATGTTAATATATCGTTTTAAAAAACAATATGAGGCATGACGCATACTCTCCCTGGGTTCGTACTCGTCTATGTGGACTATCTCCTAACCCTAATCGGGCCCACGACCCCCCTCTCTCCTTTCCTGACTTCAAGGTAAGAAGGTAAGTCTCACTTTCTCTAAGTTAACCGCCCGACCCCTCACGATAAACGAGGAAAGGGGTCGTAGTTTTCACGTGCAAAAATGTTGCTTGGCCGCTAAGCTTAAACTATCGATCCATCTGGCCAATCAGCGCCACCTGCTGCCCTAAGCCCCTACGTCACCATCCACTATCTGAATGCGTTGTCACACGCTCAAGCTTTGACCGCCCTCTTTCCCCAATGTAGAGGCGAGGATACAAGGGATTGTAGCGTGTGAACGGAGCACCGCGTGCACCAAGGGTCACAAGCAGGCACCATGTCCCCTACTCTACAAAAGCACTCAAATGCCCTAGCACCCTCAAAACAACATGCACGTCGACACAAAGCCCCATGAGAAATTACACCTATACACTCACCTCGCCCTATGAAAGGGAGGTGGGCTCATCATAAATATGAAACAAGCAGGCAGCTGAAGCAAGAGTCAAGTAGAGAGATCTAGGGAGAGAGAGAGAGAGAGCGAGTTAGGCATTGCTCCGAGCCCAGCACGTCAGAGCGGGCGCGAAGAACAGCTCGAAGGAAGGCCCAGGGTTCCCCCCGACCCAACGAAGAATTTTCTTCTTAAGAGTGTGTCCATTTGCAAGGAACGAAAGTTATCCATACAAAAAACATTGATGTATTTAATTATGATATTAAAATTCATCATGTTAATTTTTATTCTATATCTAGTGCTACTCATATAAACTTCGATTCTTATCCGACTCTAGGAGAAAACCCTAGATATTTTTTCCGTCTGTCATTCCTTTCCTTCAAGTATGAATTGACAAGAAGAGTGTTGGAGAACACATATAAATTAATGAATGTCAACTATCTGCACAAGCTTGATCTTTTAGATAAGACGATTATTCAATATGGTATTATAATTCAGGTCAAAGATGAGGTTACGTGTTTACATCCCATCGTCACTCACTTAGTTAGGCGTAACAAAAAGATTGACAACCTACACGTTAAAGGGAGTATCAAGAAACAATTCGATAGGGAGTATCTCAACTGTCAATTGCATAAGATAAGCTCGCCTAAACAATTTAACACATGTAGAGTCCGAGTCAAAACTGGCTTTCTGTATCGAATTCAATAGTGCATAACTTTTTCATGTTACATAAATTGGATGAAAGATAGTGCCCTCACTATGGGGTTTTTATTGTGAACGAGAACAATAAAATCAATCCTTGGTTCTTCTATATTGGTAATGAAACTTGAAAACATTCAATGAGATACTCGATATGGTTAATTATTTAAAGGAATTTTCAAGGTAAGTTTTAAAATAATTAAGTGCGGATTGAAACCATTAGAAAGTAATCGAAATATCTCTTTCTCATAGACGACGCCGCGAATTTCCGGGAGGGTCCTATGGGTATCACCCCTGTTCGAACACCAATCCCGACCTGGGACGACTCTGAATCTGGCAAGCTCCGAGGGCAGGGGGGGGTGCATTGGGAGCTCATTGATGTGATTCATGCAGGCAAATATATGGGACATTGAGAACATAAAGGCTTTCATATAATCTTCAAGGGTCTGGATGGTGGTCTTGTTACTCAAGACCAGAAGTAATGGATGTATTGCATCTTGATAAAGTTGTTGATTGCAATTCAAGAGCTCTTCTAACTCGATTTTCTTTCTTGTGTTTTGTAAGGCAAAAAGAGGCAAAAAATTATATGGCACCATATTAAGATAAGCATAATATATTTTCACACCTAAATCACTATGGCCATATATTTTCACATATGAAACCATATTAAGATAAGCATAATATGTGCTCCGCCAATATGGTTTGTTGTATCCATTGATGGATCCAAAAACCTGAACTTTAATTTCATACAAGACCCATAGTAGGAAGCATAAAACGCTCTTGCTCACGTGTTTTGGCTGCTAGAAACTCCATGAAGCTCTAACCTTGGCAAAATTTGAGATCTGAAACCAAAGCTTTTCCAGATCTATGCAAGTTCATATCTTGCATTGGTCTTATTATTGGAGCATTATGATGCAGAAAATTATATGTGATTGGGATTTGCACATTCGTATCACAAATAATTGGTGTAAAGTTTGAAGGTCTTGGCCTTGCAATTGTAGGACCAACGCTCGGTAGCACAAAATTCATATTTGGCTGTGACGTTAGCTTATTAAGATGAACATCCTATGTCGCATTTTCAGTAGCCTGAGTGCAATTACTGTTAATTTGTGTTGAGTGCGTGTAACTTTATTGTAGAAATGTGGTAAAACAAATAAAGAAAGTTAAGTATTACCATACCACGGAGGAGGAACTTTCTGTCGCATTAGTCTTATTTTCAGGTTTAGTAGAGTATACATGCCAAAATAAGGACCACCATTATGTCATAAATCAATCTGGAGGACTGACAACTGCCGAAAAGAGATTTTAGTATCGGAATTTGGAGCTTGGTGTCTAATGATTTTGTAGAAACAATGTCATATTTTGAGTTAAAGAATCATAGTAAAAATTTATTAGCAAAAGGCAACAACAAAACTCATAAAAAAGGGTACAATGTTAAAACATATTTAACCAAAAAAAAACCTTAAAATCATGTTGTTCGGCTAGAAGAATCCAAGTAATAAGAAAGCTTATTTTTCCATGAAATGGAGTCCGAAAAGGTTCAAATGGACAGAGATCCAAAATATGTTGGGAATGATTTAAGTACCCCATGTATGCTTTGGAATTAATCATGCAAGGTTCAATGAAACAGTAATACATTCAGTTCATCAAGGGGGAAAATAATCAGGCAAAGAAAACACTAAAATTTTGAGATTTGCACGAAGGAAGCCTTGATTGGTTGAATTAGTCGCTTAGATACACTTGCCAAAAATAAAGAATTATAACAAAAAACTCATTATAAAATGGAAGTTCTCACACAAAAAAAAAAAAAAAAACACTGAAATTAAAAGATCTGCGTGAAAGAGGCCTCTATTATATGAATTTTGACCAAGAGAAAGTATATACCAACAGCGTTGTCGAAATTAAGATTTGCATCTTTGGAAAAAGTCTGAGCATTCCAATGCATGTTCTTTCTGAACACGTAATCATAAATGTAAAGTCCAACCTGCACAAAAAAAAAAAAAAAAAAAAAAAAAAAAAAAAAAAAACCACAATCAAAAATTAATATAAACAAATTTTGACTTGGAGAACAAAAAAAAAAAAAAAAAAAAAAAAAACCTCAATAGTCATAGTTTATTTTCAAAACAAAATGGAATTTCATTAAACACTTATACACCACTCACATCTTCTGAGCATCCCACTCGTCCATGGTGATTAAAATCAAAAACAGAGGATGTGAAAAGGGTTTGAACTTCCTTTTTTTTTTTTTGTTCTTGATATCAGGGAGAAAAGCAAGAAACTTCAAGAGAAGGAGAAAATGAGAGAATTTTAGAGAGGGTGTTGAGACATAAATGACAAAAAATTGAGAGTGAAATGAGAGAGTGAGTAAGTAAAGTGGAGTGGAGGCGGTGTTGTGTGCACGAGTGGCAATGGCCATGCAAACTGATACCCCTTTAATATATATGACATACACATTCATATAAAATACAATAATTTTCAAAAAGAAATCTACTAGTCATTAAGTAATATTTTGTATTTTATTATAAAAGAAAACTACAGTAACAGAGAAAGAGGTTGTTAGTGAGGCATGAGCCCGGGATTTTTGTTTTTACTGTTTTCGTACTAATTTTTAAAAAAAAAGTTGAACTTTGCTTTAGTATTGATTTGGTCATGTTTTGAATGACTTAAAGTTGATAAAATGAAGTTTCTATATAGGCTCAATTCTTTTGAGGAAAAAATTCGCCTTTCAAAGAATAGAATTAGTAGGAAAAAAAAGTTTGTCTGATTTCAATTTAGTTTGTTCAAATTGTTGAATTTTTCCTATTTTGTAAAAACGTTGAATTTAAAAAGAAAATTAAGAAGGTACAGTCAAGCGGTGAATTTCTGGTCAAAAGTTGTTTTTTAGCACCTAAAAAAAAGTTCTTGTTTTCAAGTGAAAAGGTACAAAGCTGTGAACAGATTTTGTCAAGGCGTGGGCAATTGTTGAAAAGAGACAAATATTTTTAGGTATATGAGATTGATTCAACCTTAAATGTGACCTTTTGAGATAGGTAAACTGATATTTGACTACGTTAAATTCAATTTTTATTAAAGGATCTCTTGAACAATATTAAATGCATCTTAAAAATCATAATATATGTTTTCAAAAGAAATCCTAAATATATAATTTTTCCGTGGTTGTATTAATATTCACATTATAGATTATGGCCTTCTTTTCTGTTACATGGGGAACTTTAAGTTATGGTGTACATTAATTTGTAAATATGTTTCCAAAGTGATAAAAGCTAGTTAAAATCCTAGCCTCAGATCTCGCCAATCCATGAAAGCCTAGTGAAATTGATAAATCATCATCAGACTGCTAGAATGTGTAAGAAAAGGGAATATCAATTCTCCTAAACATGGAGAAAGTTATAAATAAGAATTACTTTGTCAAAAAATGTTGAATACAATCAAATATTCCAAAAGATATTCATTTTTCAAGATCAGTATAGTCATTTGACCACCACTTCCAACAAATATAGCTTATAGAAAAGATAAAAATGTTCAGACTTACATATTGAGAATTAGTTGTACTATATCTCATACGATTAGCCAAACAATATTGGCGTATAAACTTTCTAATAAAGTTTTTTTACGTGAAATATTGTGTGAATATGAACAGTACTCCTATATTTTCTCTAAGATTTCAAACATATTGAAGTGTTTATGTGAAAGTTTCCTTTGAAGCATAAAAGCAGAAGAATTACCCACCATTATGTTCACTAAAATCAATCTTGAATTTTTATAAGAACTATGCATAACATGCAAACCTTAATATATGCTCGCATTCTAATGATCTTCTCGAGTATGGCGTGGATGAGACAAATCAGGCTTCAAGATACAAGACAAGATGAAAAAATTGCAAATTCGGGGAAAGTTTTATGCTAAGTGCATCCATATATTTAAGATGTTGATCAAATAATAATAATTGTTTCGCAATGTTAAGATATCATTTTAAAAAACATTATGAGAATTTGTTACAATTTATTTTTAATGTTTTCAATCACCACTTATCTAGTTTAAAACTTTCCTTGAAAATTTTGGAAGAAATTCCATAATATTTATGCAAATGAATTTTGCATAGACATATATAGAATCTTAGAACTTCATGATTTTCACAATAAAATAAGGCGTACCTTGATTCATGTTCTCCATAGAAGTAATTTGATGAAGAAGTTGATTTCTCCCTCTTGACCCTTATTCTATAGTATTTTAAGTGATGGTGAAATATTAACTATCATGGGATGAGAGAGGACCAACTTCAAGGCACATATATATACATCTTCCATCAAGATGTACGTTCAAGAATGCCTTTACTTCTTGCCCCACTAACCAATACTAATTACCCATGTTCTTACCTCTTCATGACACCATTATCCCATGATCTCAAGTTAATGGCCTCTCTTCAATACACCACTAACCCATGATCATGACTCTTAAATGGCATTTCTCCGTGACACCACTAAGCCATGTTTTAGACACTTAAATGGTAAGACTTTATTTCTAATTATATGGGTCACATTATGGAGAGTAATAAAATTAATCTTACATTCTCCCACTTGACCCATGTAATTATCATAATATGGTTTCATTTAGTATTGTTATAATCTTTCAATTATAGATCTCAATAATTTGTCAAAATTAATCTAAACCTTGAACTAAAATTCCTCAGCCATAATGCTTGAATTGTAGCCTCGAAACATGCTACAAATTCAGCTTCCATAGTTGATGTAGCAATAACAGATTGTTTTGCACTTTTCCATGAAATGGCTCCCTCGGCTAATAGGAACACATATTCAAATGTAAGTTTTTTGTTATCAATACTTCCAGCATAATCTGAATCTGAATATCCAGCCACCTCAAGGTGATTAGATCTTCTATAAGTAAGCATGTAATCTTTTGTTCCTTATAAGTATCTTAATACTTTCTTTGCAGCTTTCAAATGATCTAAATCTCTCTCAAGAACTTTATTGATATATGTTTTCTGAGACAATCCTAACAGTCCTTGTGATCTAAATGGAATATTTATATTCCAATCTCATAGGATGCCTCGTCCATATATTTCAAAGTTCATAGAGAGAAATTGTTTGGTTTCATAAAGTAAACCAAGATTATTAGTTGCAAGCAAGATATCATCAACATATAGAATAAACTTACTCCCACTGACCTTTAGGTATATACACCTATCAACGGTGATTTCCTTAAAATCCAAAGGCCGTTATGGTATACTTTAGGTACCATTGGCGAGGAAACTTTCATCGCTGTTCATTCCCAATAACATGCTCAGGCATAGTACGAGAACCATCAAACTTCATGGTGGTTAAGCTACCCATTAATGTTCCAGCCAGTGATTTGTTAGCCGTCTGGGAACGTTCTTTCATAAGTTTCATGAATTCCTTAACACTTTCAGTTGCAGAAAGTGTTGACTTAATGTTGTTCGCCACTGTCATTCGCATAACATTATGCTACGTCTGTTTGATCTTTCCCAAGCTTTATGGAGAGACCTATCTTCATCACTGCTTGTATCAGTAATAGCAGCGGGCTTTTCAATATGGAGAGCCAAATAAAAGATCTAAAACACCTAAGTGAAATTAGATTTGCTCACACCATTCAGAATAATTGAGCCCATTAAACATTGATACAGACGCAGCTTGCGAGTGTAACGAAACAGAAATAGTTGCTGCAAAATTATAACATGCTCATATTTGATAAAATTCATAATACAGATTCAGACACATAAATTAAATAAACACGTATATACATAAAAAATTTCCTTCGGGAAATATTCTAACATACAACATAATTGATGCTTATTTTTTAATTTATCTTTTATTGGTAATTTTATATGCCAAACTAAACATGCTTGCAATCTTTGGATATACTAAACATATAAAGCTAAGCATATAAAATAAACCACTTTTATGTTCCTAATCATAAATTAGTTGATCAACCTTTGGGCTATCATTATAATTCTATGATTAAGAAATGTCAAATTATTCATAAATTTAAACAAATTCATTTCAAGCATCTCATGATTATGAATAAATGACTATATAACTAAATAAAAATTCAATCCTCGTAATTATTTAGCCACTTTGGTGACTAGCATGCCTTAATGGAATGAACTTTAATTTAGTTTTTCTTGAAGGAAGAGATAAGTTCCACAATAATCATAGTCATGGATTTTGATGTATAAAATAAATAATAATTCTCCAAATAAAACTTTTGGCAGCGGAATCTATAAAACATAATTTCATGCATACAACTTTTCATCATGAATCATAAACTATTAAGACTAACATAATAGGAGAATAAAAAATCTCTAAGTATCATATCCATGCAATCTTACATAAATTCGCACATCGAAAAACATAATTCGAGTATACAAAATAATTGGAAAATCATGAGTTCATAAACCTTGTGCTCTGATACCACATGTAAGAAATTCCATAACATTTATGCAAATGAATTTCGCATAGACATATATAGAATCTTAGAACTTCATGATTTTCACAATAAAATAAGGCGTACCTTGATTCATGTTCTCCATAGAAGTGATTTGATGAAGAAGTTGATTTCTCCCTCTTGACCCTTATTCTATAGTATTTTAAGTGATGGTGAAATACTAACTATCATGGGATGAGAGAGGACCTACTTCAAGGCACATATATATACATCTTCCATCAAGATGTACATTCAAGAAGGCCTTTACTTCTTGCCCCCACTAACCAATACTAATTACCCATGTTCTTACCTCTTCATGACACCATTATCCCATGATCTCAAGTTAATGGCCTCTCTTCAATACACCACTAACCCATGATCATGACTCTTAAATGGCATTTCTTCATGACACCACTAAGCCATGTTTTAGACACTTAAATGGTAAGACTTTATTTCAAATTATATGGGTCACATTATGTAAAGTAATAAAATTAATCTTACAAATTTTCATCGGTAAAAACCTAAACATATCGAGTACCTCATTGAATGTTTTCAAGTTCTATTACCTATATAGAAGAACCAAGGATTGAATTTATTGTTCTCATTCAAAATAAAAACCCCATAGTAAGGGCACTATCTTTCATCCAATTTATGTAACATTAAAAAGCTATGCGCTACTGAATTGATTCGATAGACAAAGCCAGTTTTGACTAAAAACTACTCCATATGTGTTAAAAAAGTTGAGGTTAGTCTATCTTATGCAAGTGACAGTTGAGATACTCCCTGTCTTGACACTGTCCTTACATGTAGGTTGTCAATCTTTTTGTTATACCAAACTAACTGGGTGACAGTGGAATTTAAACACGTAACCTCTTCTTTGACCTGAGTTATAATACAATATCAAATAGTCGTCTTATCTAAAAGATCAAGCTTGTGCAGAGAATTGACATTTATTAATTTATATGTGTTCTCCAATACTCTCCTTTAAATTCATACTTGAATGAAAGGTAATTTGGACGAAAAAATATCTTGGATTTTCTCCTAGAGTCAGATAAGAATAGAAGTTTGATATGAGTAGCACAAGATATATAATAAAAATGAACATGATCGATTTCAATATTATTAATAAATACATAAATGCTATTTCTATGGGTAAATTTCATTTGTTGAATGGACACACTCTTAAGAAGGATAGGCCATCGAACAAGCAAATATATGGTACATTGAGAACATAGGTCCAAGAGACTAGTTTTAGGCTTTCATATAATCTTCAAGGGTATGGATGGTGGTCTTGTTAATTACGAACATGGATCAAAGTTTAGTTTCGGGACCTAGTTCTTATATTAAAAAACTAAAAATGGTTCGAAATATTTCGACTACATTACTAAAGTTGAAAAATCTTTTTTTTTAAAAAAAAATCAATTGTTGTTTAGAAATAAATAGTAATTGCTCATTGGTTCATAGCAAATGACTTATCAAATTACGCACCAAATACAATTATTTACCAAATAAGAAGAAAAAAAGATAATAAACTAGTATTATGTAATTATACTACTTTTCCTTTTGAGTAGATAGGAAAATGAAATTGATTCAGACAAGAAAAGGCTTCTATAATAAATTATTGAATTACAAGAAAAGTGATTAATGAATTAATGTTAAATATTATTATATATTTGAACCATATAAGATTAAGAAAGAAAGTTTTAGAGTATTATAACTTCTTTACACATCATGTTAATCGTCAAGTCCGAATAAATTCAAACCAAATGGGAAAAGAATTATAATAATTATGACACTAATTTAAACTAGTATTTAAGATATAAGAATATACAAACACTTATAACATGGTTTCACTAGGTCAAATGACTTACGGTGTTAAACAACTAGCATTCACTACAAGAAGGACAAATTTGATAGTCCCACTTCCAGATGAAAAATTCCAAAATCTCATTAGGAAAAACATATAAAAAGTAAACTGTAAGTGATTCCTTTGTTTCGGTGGAGTTATATTGTTTCAAAAATTCAGTGCAATTATGTTTCGTACGTTTCATGCAAACGCTAGGAAATTTCAAACCATGCTTAAGAACGGAAGTAATGGGTGCATCTTGATAAAATTGTTGATTGCAATTTCAGTGCTCTTATAACTCGATTTTCTTTCTTATTTTGGTTAGCCAAAAAGAGGCAAAAAAAATATATGGAAAAGGGAAATACTTCAACTCATCATGCTAAAACAGATTTTACCCATGTAAATCACTATAGTCATATATTTTCATATATGAAACCATATTAAGATAAACATGACATATGTGCTTCACCAACACGGTTTGTTCGAACCACTCATAGATCAAAAAACCTCAACTTTAATTTCTCATAAGACCCACAAACTAATTAATCTACTTAATAATAAATCTTACGTATGTGGTATATAACTTAATAATTCCTGACATATATTATTATGCAGTCACGAGTACCAATATTATAGACCAAGATAACTGAACTTTAGCATAAATTTCATTTTCATACAATTACGACATAATTTAATTCATGCCTTAACACGATCGTGAAACCATTACCAAATCACCAATCAAACCATTGAGTTTTAGAATATACTATTCACTAAAGTATATTACAATCATCGAAATACTTTCGACCCAAAATTGTACATGTGCTTTTATGCTTCAAAGGAAACTTTCACGTAAACGCTTCAACGTGTTTTGAAATCACAGAGAAAAATGTAGGAGTACTCTCATATGCACACAATATCTCAAGTAAAAATGCTTTATTTGTAATGACCCAAAATTTTATTATAATGTTTGGTGTGTTTACTTGATAGTTTGGTTAACTATTAACAATTATGAATAAGTTCATTTGTATTTAAAATCCATTTGTAAAATATTTAATGATTTATTATCTACACTTTTATGTTTGAGAAAGTAAAGTTGCACTTAATAAGCATATTTCAAGATGCATGAATATAAATGATTCTATAATTGAATGGCATTTTATTTGCCTATCTAATGTTAAAGTACGTACCCATTTAAGTATTTAAATATCCTCTTTCTATCTATTTGGGTTTAATAAATTAGTCCTTTTGTTGAAATATAAACATTTTATGCGTTTGAATAAGTTTAATATACTAATTCATAATTCTTGATAATGGAATGGTAGTAAACTATTATAGAATCCATGTTATTCACGGGTATCAACCCCCAAAGCTGATTTCTTTGCTTAGTAAATAATTTGTATTTATCTTGTGTCTCCTTTGCACTTATCTGACCTCTATCTTGTTATTTGTTTCCTAATTTAGTAGGATTTCTTTGGTATATAGATACATGCACTTCGACCAAATAGAAAAAAAAAAAAGAAAAAGAAAAAGAGAAGAAGCACAATATTAGATCTTTCTAATAATAAGTTTTGGAGGTTTTCTTTTAAAGAGCACCGTACGCTCCTTCTAAATTTTGCCGTCCGTGCAAAGATTCTTTTACAATCTCGTGTTGGGGTTTTCTCATTGTGCATTGGGGTTTAAATGTAAGTAGTTCTTTGTACTTTGCTATTTATTTTATAACGTAAATTATTGTATTTATTGTATTTTTTGAAGATTGTCATGTTTTTATATACTTTTCAAAGTAGCAAAGAAAGTGATTTTATTTTGGAAAGGAATCAAAGATTTTTTGTTTAAACTTGGATCAAGCATATAAAATATTATACTTTTCGAGATGATATGGAAGAATATTGATTTTTCGTAAGATTGAACACGAATTGTAATTGTAAAAGTTCGAAAATCATAAGCTTTGTGTTGAATCCCACTGTTTTGAAAATTATTGATAATGTTAGAAAGATATTTGATTTTGGGCCGCCAACGGGTATACAGTTGGAAAATATGTGGACCGTCCACGGGCAAACGTTGAAAACTTTTGGGCTGTCAACGGGCAATATCGTTGAATCATGTGGGCCGCCAATGGGCTACTGTTGGGAAACTTTTGGGCTGTCAACGGGCAATATCGTTGAATCATGTGGGCCGCCAACGGGCTACTGTTGGAAAACTTTTGGGCTGTCAACGGGCAATATTGTTGAATCATGTGGGCCGCCAACGGGCTACTGTTGGAAAACCTCTGGGCCTGCCAGTGGGCTATAACGCTGGATTAAGAATATAAAATATGAACAATTACGCGACTCTTAAAAATGAAATTTCATAAAGTAAAAGAAATGGAGTTTTTTCTGTGTATATATTGTTATTGATTTATTATTGTCTGCGTGCGCTACTTTTTATAAAGCTTTTCAAAATTGTGCTTGATCCGATAGTTAAGTACTTTTAACTACTTATTAAGTTTGCAACTCACCCCTTGCAATGTTTTATCTTCAGATTTAGTTTGGCATTTTGGGAGCTACGAGATCGAGTTTAGTATTATAGTCGAGTCTCAAGTTTGAAGTCATGCATTAGAAAGGATTTTGTAATTTTGTCAAGGATCGTTACTGCATTTAGTTATCATTGTTCACATTGTATTGTTCAGTATTTAGTTTTATATATCCATTGATATATTAGATGCTTTGTACCAAAGTTTGTAAAGGAGGATTTTCTTAAAGTTTGTAGGTATAAATCTGTTCATGTTGTTTTTAGTCATGACGTTTCCGCAAACTTTTAAATAAAATGTTTTTATTTCAAGGGGCTTCGTGTTGCCTTTTGTTCTTTTTTCTTGGCGACACGGCCATCACGCCATGTTTTTCGTCTTTTAAAATATGGGGCGTGACATTATTAGCAAGTTTATATGCCACAATTCTTTGGCTAATCTTATTAGACATATTACAACTAATTTTTCGATGTGCCAGTCTAAACATTTTTATATTTTGTATAAGCTATATATTTGTTGGAAATGGTGCTCAAACTACTATATCAGCTTACTTTTCAGAATAATATCAGCATACTAATCTGGAAAAGTGAATATCTTTTGGAATGTTTGACTTTATTCCACATGATAACAAAGTAATTCTTAGTTATAAGTTTCTCCATATTTAGGAGAATTGAAATTCCCTTGTGCAACACATTTAATTGTGAACCCACAAGATCTAGTGGATTGAATTATTAGCCCTTTGATTTATATATTGTGCAGAATATCGGATTGTTATATGGACATTTTGACAGGATAATAGCAAAACTACCCATGTGTTATTTCTAATTGGCGAATAACTCCATGTGTTATTTTTACTAGCAGAAAATCCCCTCTAAAATTAAAAAATTTAGCAAAGCCATGTTGTTATTAGCTGTACAAATAACTAACGATCTTTGTGCATTCAAAGTTTATGTCAAATATGTGTTTATTCAAATAAATGTTATAAGCTTTCTTATAACTTTTTATGGCATTTTTCGGAAAAAATATCAATATTAGTCAATACTATATTTTTGTTTCTACAGATAAAAAGTAAAGTTCATTTCAAAAAACATGATAAAAACTTTTGTAAAATTCAAATTGAATAACCATTACTTCTTTGAATATCAAATAAATATAATAAAAATTAAATTTTGTTATCAATTTCACTAAGTGCAGATTTAATAAGTGTATATAGAAGTTTTCGTTTGTTTTTGAAATTTAATGGGGAGTTTGGCCAATAAACATAATACAAGGATTTATCTCTTGCAATGACCTCTAATTTGAATCCATGATTTCCCCCTTTCGAATTTTCCTTCTCCTCTGACTTTCCATATAAAACATAATACAACTCAGGAAATATGAAGTATCTCCCCATTCTTTGTCTATAATTACAAATATTGTGACTTCTCATATCTTTTTGTAATAACAAAATGCAGATTTCTTATTGGGTTTAAGAATCGGGTTGGATAGCATGAATGGTGATAATTCTTCATTTTTCCATTTGCAAACTTTATGGAGTTTATCGATTAATTGTTGAATTTACTATTCCTTATTCTCATGCAGGATTATTTGGAGTAAAGATTATCTCAATTAAGTTTACCATCTCTTTGTGTGACAAAAGGCCACTTCTGCCCAAGTCAATGTTGGGCTTGCCTAAAATCCACGTGTTAGGATCCGATACTCATTCCGGCCTACACGTGAAGGGGCGTCTAGAAATCTATCCCACATTGCTTGGGAATTCTTCTGGGCTTCTGTATATAAGTGAGTTCCCCCTCACCCTCTAATAAGGCCTTTTAGGGGGAAATATGAGGGGGCAAAATCTTGACAGTTGCATATTACATGTAAGTTTTACTTCTCTAATTTCCTTTCATAAGGTTTTCAATTTATTTACGTAATTGTATGGATCCCAGGGTTTTAGTTAGTTGGTTAAATGTTTCTAAGAACTCTTATACTTTGTCCTTTGTTAAGTTCAATAGGCAACGCATTAAACCAGACAATTTTGTATATCTAGGTTTGTTTAACTTATAAAATCTTTGTGAAGTTTATTTAAAGTGGAATATGTGTGGGTTTTAATTTGTTGATTGATGAAAGAATATAATAGTTTCTTCGTTATGATAAGTACAACACCAATTCAAGGTGAGAGCAGCTTGAAGGGATAAACTTGACATAGGGGTTTTATTTGATTGTGCTGGTTTGTTTTGTATTTGGTGGCAAAAAAGAGATAATTACTTGAGGAATTATGAAGTGGTTATGCTATCCATGTTTTTGTTCAATATGTTAAATCTACGCATTTTTTGATTACGATAATTAATTATAATGAATGTTAGATATTTTTCCCATATCAGTGAGCATCAATTTAAAAATTTTGAGAGGAATTTTAAATGTCAAATGTACGATGGCAATTGATAATTGGGAAAACTGAAAAGATAATTCTTTTTTATGACATCTTGAGAAGATGGTTAAGTTAACATGGTTGGAAAAGATTATGTCGGAGCCAGGAATTTGACGCTGGGGGGAGAGATATTATCTTTAGGCGGAACAATGCAATGTTTAAGGGAAATTATTACTGGAATAATTATTTTATCGTTAGATCTTTAAAAGTATTCCGTCATTACAATACATAGTTCCTTCGGTTCGAAGATGGTTACAGTTATAAAGAGTTATTAAAAACTCTAAATGATATATCATAGATAAATTGTAGGAGAGTAGAGATAAGACTACAAATTGCAAATAATGTGATAAAAATATCGAGATATTATTGTAGGCACTTAAATTTTATGCCTAATTAAATAAATGCATTAGAAATTAATTTAATGTTACTATTTGAATTTTGAAATTTTACTAAATTAAATTCCAAAAGAAAATAGTTAAGTTAATTAATTTTCTAATATATTTTGTTGGCCAATTAAATGGTGCCAAGTGTCAAAGATGATGTGTTTTTTTTAATACCTCTTGATAATACAAATTTATTTTGTATTTATCTTGAGAATGGAAGAACCGATAGTAGGCCTCCACCTCAGCAGTCGATCTTATCAAAACTCTACTTCTACACCTATAAATAGAGGTCTTCACTCAAGGAAAATTGACAACAAAAATATCATAATTTGAAGAGAAGAAAGCCTCACTTGGCTCTCCCTCAAGTTCATCACATTCAAGGTGTTCTTCACAAAGATCAAAGGTGTTCTTCACGAAGATTAAAGAAAGCCTCACTTGGCTCAAGATCAAGCTGCAAAGCCGCTGAAAAACTGTTTATGAGGATCGAGCTTCTGCTAAAGGAGATCAAACCTCAATATTTTCAACAAATTCAAAGAACTCAAGGCAAAGATCATATTGTTCGTAACCAGCCTCAAGTCAAGTTCAACTTTAATTCAAGATCAAGCTCAAAGCGCTTGAATCGAAGTTCAAATTAAGCCACGTGGAAGAGATCAAAATCAACTCCACATTGAAGTCTACCAAAATTTTCAAGTTCATATATTCTAGAAAGAATCAGAGGATTATTGAGATTGTAACTCCATATTTTTTTTGAATAAATATAAATTTTATTTGTTCTAACTTTTCTTGTCTTTTATTTTAAGGACTTGAAATTTCATAGAACAATTGTATATAGACCATTAGAATTGCTTCCTTTCTATTGTTTTAAATTCAGTTGTGGCGCATACTTTTTAATGATGGTAAATTAATATTGAATTTTGAATTGCTTCTTTCTTCATGTTTCTTATGATGCAAACATAAAAAACTACCTTCAATCTCGTGTCTATCAGGTTATTTATATAGATTTTGTCTAACGTGTAAAACCAAAAAGAAACTTAAATTGTTATAGTTGATTTTGTTTTACATGAGAAAAGCATGAAAAAATAACAATAAAATTTATAAAATGGCATGAAAAATTGCAAACAATCTCATGTTATGTAAAAAATAATGATATAAGTCATCAAAAATAAAATAGTGCAACAATTTTGAGTATGAGAATAAGTTACGTTTTCAATAATAATATATAAATATATGAATATGTACGTGTATGTATTTAAGCCCACCCGGCACCCACGGCCCACTCCACCGTTTCAGCTTCATTCATTTGCAGGTGTTAATTAATAGGCAAATGATATATACAGAGCAATCTCCCTGAGCAATATTTGTTGGTTCTCTAATTACCCTTCTGAAATCAATGTGCCAATTCATCTTTCATATAATATCTATCAATAATCAACATCATTTTAAAGATCTCCCTGAAAATCTTATCCTTTCCTATTTATCATGTAAAAATAGTATCTTTCTTTATATAATGTAGTTAGTTATTTACGTAAGAATATTAATTAGTAGAAAATCTAAGTAAATATTTATCTGTTACATAAAAGAAAGATGTGCGAAAAATGTTTAGAACAAATAAGACACAATGCACTAACATAACTTTAAAATACATAGCTTTTAATGTTTAAGATATGCATCGCTAATATAAAAGTTAAAAAGTTGAATAATAAATTAATGTATCAATTTACTTTTCATTCCAATTTGTTAATTGTTTTCTCGTAAAGACAAAAAAAAAAAAATTTGAGGAAATAATTGCTATCCTTTTTTATATGTACTACACTTCTTGTGGGAAGTATACAACTTGTATAATTCTATGATTATTTGTCATGAAATAATTTGGTATACTACTTAGAATAGAGTTGAAAAAATAAATTTTAACGCTGATGCGATTGAGTAATACAATTAAGTTTGAGAAGACTGGTATAAATCATAATATCGTAAGTGTAATAAATTTCATGGCTTTGTATATTCATTCTATATAATTCAATTCAACTTAACTGATTTTCTTTTTCAAAAACATTGTGTTGAAAAACGTTTTCTCACAAAAAACTTTGAAGATTTTTACAATATTACATGAATTAAGAAATTATTTTTAACGTTTTGGAGATATATTTTGGGAAATGATATATACAGAGCAAATTCCCTAATTACAGAGCAATTTTCTATGAAATCTCATATTTACCCTTACCTAATAAAAATCTCACAAAATGTAACTAAATAATTCCTAACTAGTATGATCCAGTATCCTTAATTAGAGAAATCTTACATTACAATTAGGGCACAACTTTATTTTCCATTATCAGTCCTATAACGTCCAATCCAATTGAATTCTGAATTTACAACTCTAGACTTTATATGCACAAATCTAAGTATAGATTGGTTATTTTTAAATTACTTAAACTTTCAATAAAAGAAAGTAACGATGGAAGAGTTTAGTTTGACATGAGAAAAGTACACATAATTTTATTAAAATTATTTCACATTAAATTTTGAAAACATGTATTTTACAAAAACCATTTAACTCATAGAAAATTAAAATTATTAAACAGTGCAGATATAAGAATTTGGAAATAAAAAGTTAGCGAAGTGGAACAAACTAGCAATTCATAATTTGTTTAGGTTCGTGGATTTTTTTTTATATTAGTTTGCATAAATGTATAATTATTTATGTATGTATCCATGTATGTATGTATATAAATAGGACATTCACCTACACCGCAAATTCTTGTAATTAATATATAATAACTTTGAAATTGTTATATTCTTGGTTAACTCTAATTCTTCTACTTAAATTGTATTTTGATTGAATCTATCCGTCGTGATTTGTTTCCCAAAGACTCTAGAGAGAGAGAGATTAACTTCTTTAAGATTCTGAAATCAAGGAAGTGAAAAGAATAATAAATCCTTGAAGTCTTAATTAGAAGGGTAAAAGAGGAAAATCATTATTTTTGCTCTGTAAATAGGAAAATTGCTCTGTATATATCATTTGCCTAATTAATACTTCTATCCTAAAGTTAATATTTTTCATTTGAGATTTCCTTCCAATATTATTGATGTTTCAAGTTTAGTAAGCGATTTGTGAAACTATTTATCACAATATATGAAATTTGATGTCAATATGGGCCAAGTGTATATTAAACTTTTAGTTGTGTCACTGGGTAACTCCTAAATTGTTCATTATTAAAAGGGGAAAAAGCACTAAAAGGGGAAAGTTGTTTTCGAGAATGTGAGAGGTGTCTACATATCCATTGATAATAATAATAATAATAATAATAATAATAATAATAATTATTATTATTATTATTATTATTATTATTATTATTATTATTATTATTATTATTATTATTATTATAATAAAGAGGCTCATTTGTAAATAAACTTTAATATCAATCTCAAAATAACAATTTCTATCAAAAATAAGGGATAATTATAGCTACACCTCCTTAAGGTTGTTGAAATTGTAGAAACTACACCAGAGGTTTGGGAAATTATAGAAACCATCTTTCAAGTTTGCATAAACCTTACAACAAAGTCCATACGAAGTTTGCCTAGTATGCTCTTAAAAGCTTTGTATTGAACACATCTTCTTCTTTTTTACGGGAAAACAAAGAGCCATCTACTTAAGGTAATTTATTTATTTGAAATTTAAATGTATAGGTCTGAAAAATCATAGTATTGTTTGTTATGTTTATATATTATAGTTTGTCTAATAATACAATATGTTTAGAACTCCCTCATGCATCTCAATAAAAAAACACAACAAAAGAAACAAACAAAGTTTTCTTAATTTGCATTTTGATAATATTTTGGTATCAAAATTCATCCCAAACCTCAGGGGGTGTAACTGTAATTATCCAAAAAAACTCAAAATAACAATAAATTAGAACAAAAGAAGATTTGAAATATAAACAGATAAAAATATAAAATATATCACACTCTTAAAATCAATAATCCGTTCGATTTCTACTTCTCTCTGCAAACTCTTCCATTGTAAATCTGTATACAAGCGGCGAAATTCAAAAGCTAAAGGTCCCTTATTCTCTCTTTAAGTGTGTTTTTCTTTTTACTTTGTGGTGTGTTGAGAAAAATTACTGATATAATCAGCTTAATTGAGTGTTGTGTTGTTCAGGTCAATGTTTATGCTCAGTATGTTATATGAGTATCGTACCATGTCTTATCCTAAAGTTCAAAGCCCGCATTTTTATTGGAAACTTATTTACAAATAAATTTATACAATAACTTAAAGCTCCCTATAGAACAAAAAAAGAAGACCAGAATCTATAATGTGAATACTAATACAACCGCCGCAAAATCATATATTTCTGATTTTTATGGTGCATTTAATATTCTTCAAGCAATCCGTTAATAATTTCATTGGGTGTTTTACAGTCTGTCAAGTCTCGACTTTCGACAGCCATTATGATAATTGTCAAACTAATATTTACAAAAAAATAACTTTTAAACTAACACTTCAAAAAAAATGATTCCAAAAATATCACTTTTCAAAAAAAAAATTAATAATAATTTAGGATCCTACCTTTTTTCTTTGTCAAGTAATCACAAGATTATGGACTTGTATCATTTCTTTGTTTCAATTTGGTTACATAATGGAGTCGTGCTTCTTGGTTCCTGAAGTTATTGCTTCACCTAAATTTTTAAATACTGATAATAATAGGAAAAAAATTATTGAATTAATGGAGACAACTTAAAAACCCTTATCGTCTCGTAGTAAACCAATTGCATTTATTACGTTGAAGACTTTTATATACTAAGCATTTTGACATTTTAATCTCGAGTAGGTTAATTTAAAAACTTATCAATGGCCGTTACATCTAATTTACCAAAAGTAATTATTATAGTTTGTCCCATTGTGCAACTACTAGGAATAACGTACCTATTACCATCATAAAAACTTAATTTAACACAGTCAAATAGTAGTTTACTTACCTCAAAAGGTCACATTTAAGGTCGGATCAACCCAATATACCTAAAAATATTTGTCCCTATGCAAAAACTGTCTATGCATTGACAAAATCTATTTACAACTTTGTACATTTTCACTTGAAAACAGGAACCTTTTTTAGGTACTATAACCAACTTTTGAACAGAAATTCACCGCTTGATTGCACCTTCTTAATTTTCTTTTGAATTCAATGATTTTACAAAATAGGAGAAAGTCATTAATTTGAACAAACTAAATTGAAATCAAACCATCTTTTTTTTCCTACTAATTCTATTCCTGAAAAGCGGACTTTTTTTCCTCAAGAGAAAAAATAATTGTGGAAATAACTTGCTTATATAGAAACTTCATTTTATCCTCTTTAAGTCCTTCAACATGACCAAGTTACTACTCAAATCAAAATTTCCATTTTTTCCTAAAATAGAACGAAAAAAGAAAAATCTCGGACTCATGCCTTACTACCTCTTTCTCTGCTGGTGTTGTTTTCTTTTGTAGTAAAATACAACATATTATTTAATGACTAGTATATTCTTTTTGAAAATTATTGTATTTTAAATGTATGCATATGTTATATATATATATATATATATATATATATATATATATATATATATATATATTAAAGGTATCATTACACATGGCATTTGTCACTCGTACACGCAGTACCGCCTCCACGCCACTTTATTTACTCACTCACTCTCTCATTTCAGTCTCAGTTATTTCTCATTTCAATCTCAAAACTCTCTCAAATATTCTTTCATTTTCTCCTCCTCTTGAGGTTTCTTGCTTTTCTCTTCAGATTTCAAGAATCAACTTTTTTTTTTGCAACCCTTTTCACTTCCTCTGTTAATAGCATTTGTGGAAAAAAGATTTAATTTCAATCACCATGTCAGAGTGGGATGCTCAGAAGATGTGAGTGGTGAATAATAGTTTAATGAAGTTCCATTTTGTTTTGAAAATAAATCATGATTATTGAGGGTTCTTTTTTGTTCTCCTAGTTAAATATTATTTATTTTAATTTCAGCATTTTTTGATTTTGACTTTTGCGCAGGTTGGACTTGTACATTCATGATTACATGATCAAAAAGGGCATGCATTCGGCTGCTCAGACTTTTGTCGAAGAAGCTAATCTTAACTGTGACAAAGATGTTGGTATATACTTTCTCTTGGTCACTTCTTTAATTTCTAATTGAACTTTAGAGAAAAAAAATATGTTTCGTTAAAATTAGAATTTTGGATATAAATTATTAATAATATTTTGTTGTGGGAAAGTTTGTCTAAGTCGCTAAATTCAATTAACAGAGGCTTCTTTCTCGCATATATTTAATTTTAGAGTTTTTTTTTGCCTCCGAACTTCTATTTTATACTGGGTTTTTGTTGTAATTGTTTGTTTTTGACAAGTGTGTCTAAGCGGCTAATTCAACCAATCAAGGTTTTCTTCACGCGAATCTCCAAATTTTAGTATTTTCTTTGCTTGAATGTGTTTTTTCTTGATGAACTGAAGGTATTATTGTTTCTTTAGACCTTGCATAACTAATTCTATAACATACATGGGGTACTTCACTCATTTTCGACATATGATTTTAGATTACATCATGAAGTTTTTGACCAACCTGTTTGGGATCTTTAAACCTTCTCGGACTCCATTTCTCGGAAAAATAAAATTTCTCATTCCTTGGATTCTTCTAGTCATACGACTACTAATTTTAAGATTTTTTGGTTCATTTTTTTTTTTCAAAATTTGTACCATTTTTAATGAGTTTGTTCTTTGTTCTTACTTTATGCTAATATGACTTTCCTCTATGACTCTTTGCACAACATATATAACATTGTTTCTACAAAATCATTTGATACCAAACTCCGAATTTTGATACTAAAATGGCAGTTATCAATCCTCCAGAAGGATTTCTGAAAGAGTGGTGGTCCTTATTTTGGGATGTATACTCTACTAAACCTGAAAATAATACTAATGCAACAGAAGGTTCCTCCTCGATGGTAGGGTAATCTTTAACTTCCTTTATTTGTTTTACCACGATTCTACATTAAAGTTACATGCACTCAACATAAATTAACCATAACTGCACTCAGGCTGCTGAAAATGCAACACAAGATGTTCATCTTAATATGCCAATGCCAATGCCAAAGCCAAATACAAACTTCGGACTACCGAATGTTGGTCCTATAGTTGCAAGGTCAAGACCTTCATACTTTACACCAATTATTGGTGATACAAATGTGCTAAGGCCAGTCATAGATAGTTATCCGCATCACAATGCTCCAATAATAAGTCCAATGCAAGAGATAAACTTGAATAGATCGGGGAAAGCTCTGATTTCAGATAAAAAAAATTGTCAAGCCGAAAGCTTCACGGAGTTTGTAGCTGCCAGATCACGTGAGCAAGAGCGTCTTAAGCTTTCTGCTAGGAAAGTGCGCTCTAGCTCACGAAATTATGACGTTGATCAGTTGGCTCGCATGCTTCCAGCTATTGGCACTTCAAGGTAAAGTTAAAGTTTATCTTCTAATTGTCTATTAATTCTAAATTTGTGTATAACATGACACAAATTGATCTATTTTCTAACGAACCATCCTATCTTGTAGCAATCCTCTGATGAAGGTTAATAACAACCTCCTACCTCCAGTTATAAGAGTATGTCTTCCTCTATGAAATTAATCGTATATGATACTTAAAAATTGAAGATAAGAAAATATATTTACCTTTTCTTATGCAGAAAGATGAACTTGGCTCTGGCATGAGACCTATGGATGCAGAGCCCTCTGATGGACAAAATGTAATACAAACAATGAAAGAACCTAGAGCTACTGGTTCGTTACTTGCTTCTTCCTCTTCTCCTCTCTTTTCCTTCGAGTGGTATATTGATTATCATTTGCGTTATGTATACTCATTAGATCTCCAAGTTCTTGTTATTTTCCCATATCTAATTCTTTTGCACAAACCCCTTCACACTTCTCATGAATATGAAAAAGAGTCTCCTATATGGGGTATGTGTGATTCCCAAAAAAAAAGGTTCAAAGTTATATCTAAATGAGGTTGTACCGTAAGCATCCATCTTAAGAGAATTATTCTACGGATTTGCAGGCTATGTTAGAGCAAATGTAACACACACAATTGTTGCACTATTACTTGCTTTATCACAACATGTATAAATATATTGAGTTATAGTCTAAATTTATTGGCCACTGCATCTTAAACGCCATTTGTTGTTGTTTTGGTGTTAGGGATTTCAACAAGTTCCACATCTTTAAGCTCCGACTCCGACTCCATCTCCTAAATGCAAGAACTTATGTGGAAACATGAAGCGGCAAGAGCTAATACCTTTTATCAATATTGGTATGAAGAAATACTTGTGGTCGCAGTTTTTTTTATAGGCACTGAATGACATTATAACTTATAAGAAATAATGGATATGCTAGTTGATTATATGGACATGAGACAAAAGTTCTTAATTTATCTTCTTTGTTAGACCTTTGGGATTCCTTTACATTTTTGCTCATTTTGTGTTGGTTAAATAGCATGCATTCTATATTGAGCTATCTTAGTAGGTAGCAATTGGGGATTAGCTTTTAAAGCTAAACCAACTAAAGATGTGGACCAAATATAGAAAGGAATGAAAATTATTTGACATAGAACGATAAATGTCACGGTATCTAGGGCCTAAACAGTTTAGGACATATAGCTCCAAATAATCATCAAAAAACAGAGAGTTGATGATGTCCGTTTCATCAACCTTATATTTCACAAACTACATGAACTCAATGGCAGATTGGGAATAGATAGATCAACAAGATAGATCATGTTTGAGTTTTATAACCCTAGAGCAAAATGGACTTGCAAAAAGACGCTCAAGATTGACCAACGGAAGGAGATTTTGGAAGGATTTCATCCGCTATGGAACCAGAAATAGCCACAAAAAGCAGTTGATCCTACGGAATTATGAAGAAAATATCGCTGCATCTATAGGAGGTGGTGCATTGCCGAATGCGAGGTGGTGTACCAAGTTCAGTTGTTCGAGAGAGCAATTAGGTGGGCCCATAATAGACGATGGTCAGCTTGATCATAATATGCTAGTTTGTTGTTTGAGGGGTCACTGTAGTGGTTGAATGGAGACGGCAGAGTTTGGTGGTGGGACAGTGGTACTAGAAGAAGAGGCCGCATGATCAGCCATAATGACGGCTCACAAGGTTGCAGAAAAAGTTGTTCATGAGAGGCTATGTCTGGCGTACTACCATATAAGATAATAAAACAAGTGATAAATCTTACAAATGTGGTACTTCTAACCTAACAACTAATACAAAACTATTACAGACAAATATAAAATAATTAAAAACAATTATTTAATGGGACTCTCTCTAGTACTTAAAACAATTGAATTCTCTTCAAACTTGTTCATAGAATTTGTTATTCTCTCAACGAATACTCGAATTTCGACGTGACGAAGTGATCTAAGTGTAAGGAAGGATGGATCAGATGTTATGTCGAAAACAATGGTACATAGACAAGTGTCATTTCACTAACTATGATTACGTCGAAAACATGGTACCTAGACAAGTGGTATCATTTCGCTAACTATGATTACGTCAAAAACAATGGTATCTAGACAAGTGGTATCATTTCACTAACTATGATTACGCAAATTATCATTAACACCATTTTTCTTTGGCATCCAATAAACTATATTAGGAATTACCCTATTGATAAGGGCAATAAATCAATTTTTTCATTGTGTACATGAGGGCTCATTTAAACCACCTACAAATACGAAGAGCATAGTTACTGAATTATATCCAACAGCTTAACCTTGAAGAGAGCACCAATATTATTGTCTTATATATATTCTTCAAACCGACCCCTTATATGAAAGCTACAATCTAATACATGACAATGTTTTTTTTTTTCCTAATAAATAGCAACCCGAGGTATTCCACCTCACGATATGGTTCTGATACCATGATGAGTTATCGCTTATATAAAATTTTAACTTATAGAGAAGATTAACACTTATTATTTCATTTAAGTACCTATTATCCAACAAAAACTACTAGGACTGCAAAGCAAGGACATCACCTCAAACTGGCATTGCTGGAACCATTGCATCTCGATTTTCATTTCAGAATAACTCTATTCGAATCGGACCTCCTCGAATTCTTCTGCCTCAAGGCATCCCTATTGAATAAACTTTCCTTGAATCAGCTCCAATCGTATTAGAACTAAAACCTTCTGAACCACTTTATATTAGACAGTCAAAGACTCACACACCCCTCCTCACATTAACTAACCTCGAGCACACACCACCAAGAACTGTAGCAATTATGAATCTCCAAAAATAATAACTGAGCTCATCAAATCAAAAAGGAAAAAGAAAAACTAATAATTTTTTGTAATTAATTTTATTTTTAGATTCTTCGGCAAAACTAACGAAGGGTATTATTGTCTTTCACTTGCCATCACGTACAGGGGGTGCATCTATCATATTCTAAACCTTAGGGGTAGTTTCTATAACTACCCCATACCCTCCCAAAAAACTCAAAAAAAAAAAAAAAAAAAAAAAAAACAATAAATAAGAACCAAAGAAGAAGAAGAAGGTTTATAAAAATAAAACAGATGATAAAAATATCTCACTCTTAAAATCAATTATCTGATCGATAATTCTACTTCTCTCTGCAAACCCTTCCACTGTAAATCATCTGTATACAAGCTCAACTCAAACCCTAATATCCGAAGCTTCAAAAGCTAAATAGGTCCCTTCATTCTCTCTTTAACTGTGTTTTTCTTTCTTGTTTGAGACAAAATTATTGATGTAATAATCAGCATAGTTTCTGTGTGTTATTTCAGGTCAATGTTATGCTCAGTATCTTGTACGAGTACCATATCTTATCCTAGAGTTGAAAGATCACATTTTTATTGTCAAAAGCACTTTGCTTCAAAGAGGCTATGTGTTTCAGCTTCATTGACAGAGCCCAATGGAGGGGTCAAAATCGAGTACACTCCGTGGCTCATTGTGGGGTTGGGAAATCCCGGAAACAAGTATCACGGAACCCGCCATAACGTAATCGAAATGCATTCTCATTTATGTTTTAATGGATTTTGTAAAGATGTTGTTTTTATGGTTTTTCTTGTTTGGTTTGAGATTGTATGTGTGTGTCTGATTCGTGGTAAACGGTGTTTTGGGGATGTCGGTGATGTAGGTCGGGTTTGAAATGATCGATCGTGTCTCGGATGCAGAAGGGATTTCGATGAACACCATACAGTCCAAAGCATTGATTGGCATAGGTAGAGTAGTGAATGCGTTAATGTTTCGGTGGTGTGGTGAATATATGTTTGTGATATAGTGACCATTATTGATTAAGTGCCGTGTTTTGAATGCAACCAGTGCAGGTTCTATTGGTGAGGTACCAGTTTTGTTGGCCAAACCGCAGACGTACATGAATTTCAGTGGAGAGTCGGTATGTTCTTTATCGTGCTGTTTCTTTGCGAGATGTATCGTACAGTTTTATCTTGGTAGTTTGGTAAATATATTCAATGTTAAGATAATGGTACAGAATTTTCAGTGGCTTTGTGTGGCTGAATTGGTCAATATCTTTCTATGTTGCTGAATTCTATAGTAATAGTATCTTCATTTTTGTCTGTTTTTCTATATAACCTACCTGGAGCTGGTATGTTCTCCGTCGTGAAAGAATATTATATTGAGAATATCCATACTCTCGATGCCAGATGCAAAATTAAGTATCAATTAGTTCATATTGCCACTATAGTATTCTGTTAGTTGAGGCTGCTAACTTTGTCAATAGGTTCCATAGCTATGAAGCCAATTGGTATAGCAAGTTGTGATTCGCAATCTGGGGCTTGTTTTCTTTCTAGGAATAACCATTTATCTGCCAAACCTGTTGTTATATGAAATAAGATTGCTCAAGTAAGAACTATATCTATTAGTAGGTTCTCATGTCTAGATGTGTTCTGATGTTCGTACTAGGTCAAAAAAATTGTTGTAGTTTGTTTGGACTTTTGTATTGATATTGGAGATATGTCCTTCTTGACTATTAAGTAATTGATACTATATCATATGACCTGTCTTTAGCAGTTTTTTTGACAAGTAAAATATGCTGCTGAGTTATCGTCTGACTCATGTGAAAGGACATAATGTGGGTGATGCTGTAATCTTATGAACAGTTTGTGATCTTAGATGAAGGAAAGCAGTGAAGTCAGTATTAGCGATGTCTTTAGTCAAAATGCTAGAGTCTGCTCTAGTTATAATTGAAGTGTGATATTACTTACCATAATACTTAGGACCAATGAATACTTTAGCATTATGTAGAGTATTATAGTGGATTTCAATGCTTTTAGGATATTTTGAACGCTAAATAATTAGAGTTCCCAAAAAGTTGTTCAGAAAACATAAAGAATGGTGTATCAAGATAGAGTTTTACACTAGCAGTTTCTTACATCCTCGTAATGCTTAATTCTCAGTAGTTTATCCATGAATTTCATTAAAGGACAAACCTTTCGGGCCTGTAGCCATTTCTGCAGTTAGTATGAAGATTTCTGTGGGGTCAGGCACTAAGTAGGACTTTATGCAAAACAATTCTTGTAGTTTCAGTTGTTCTTGCCTTGTTAGTGAAATTAGCAAACAACCATCTTAATTTTCTACATAGTATATTATAACTTGAGATTAAAAAAGAATTTACGTTTATATTCATCTCTTTATCTTAAATGGTTATACCAAGTCCTCATGTAAACTACTGCTCCATGTTTTCCCCAATGCATTACAATTTCTCCTCGGAAATCAGCCGCTGAGTATCACTTCTCTCTTACCTATCTTCGCAGGTTGGACCACTTGCTGCATATTATCAAGTACCCTTGCGTCACATCCTACTGGTTAGCTGTTCATGTTTAATTTTTTCTTTTTAGATCTACTTTGTGTGTGATGTTTAAGTAAAAAGCGTGATTAAGACTTTTCATTTATGTAATAGCACCTTCTCCGTGAAACCTTACAACATATCAAATCATATTGCCAGGTTTATGATGAAATGAGCTTACCCAATGGAGTTCTAAGGCTCCAGCCCAAGGGAGGACATGGTCACCATAACGGGTATCGTCTCTTATACCGCTTGTGACATAAATTATTAAACTGAATGCCCTTCTTGCTGAGATTAAGCTGTGTTATATCACCTATTGGGTTATATTGACATTTGGTTTCACAACTGGAATATTCCTTGTTTTTACCATAGTTTATGGTTTATCTTCTGAATGCCGAGCTTGCTTGTCAAGTGACTGTATTATAATTAAGCTAATGGAATGATTGCATATAGAAAAACCAACTCATGTGGGTTTCATTGAATCTGTTAGAAGCCATGAAGCTCAATCCGTGAAGTATATGAACCAAAAGACATTCTTAGACTTCCTTTAATTATGTGCACTAGTAAGGTAATGCTTCTCTCACCCGACCTTATTTTCACTTTTTTA
The DNA here is from genome assembly GCA_946800315.1 of Misopates orontium. Taxonomy (NCBI): domain Eukaryota; kingdom Viridiplantae; phylum Streptophyta; class Magnoliopsida; order Lamiales; family Plantaginaceae; genus Misopates; species Misopates orontium. The sequence goes on along the minus strand of OX326950.1, from coordinate 16,195,356 downwards.
TTTTATTTTTGTATTTTTCACCTCACTCCCAACTTCTAATAGATGAAAATGTTCTGCTTGTCGTGCTAAGTATGACTGTTGCAGAAGATTGCCTTTTGGTCTTTGGTGATTTAGTTTGCCAATTTTTGCTGACCTTTAGGGACTGTTTGATGTCAAAGGCAAGTTTCATGATATAAAAAGAACATTGGGTGTCATTGCAAATGGATGGGCCAAGTGAATTTATTTACTTTCATATCGTCTCTGTTCTCCCTCCTTTCATCTTAGTGTCTTTTCACTAAGCTACAGTGACCAATTATTTATGGGTCTGAAAATCTCTATTTCCTCTTTCATGTCCTAAGCATACGGACTTGGTGGATTATTTCAAAAAAGATTGTACCACTCGGTAATGGAAATTTGCCTTTTCATGTAAATATGCCTGACCTAGGAAATTACTTAGATAAGTTTCATGCTAACCAATCACTGTCTTTTGTGCAATTATGCTCGATACAGTAATTGTATCATTTTGGAATGTTCTATATAGGCTATATACTTCATGACTGACTATAGATTTTCATTTTTAAACAGTTTGGAATTTTTTCGCTGTCGGATGAATTTGTTTGTACTGTAACTTTTTCTGCGTGTTAATGCATTGAAGCTCTTTCATGAACATGGAGAGGTTACTTAATTTACTATTATTACAGGGTGAAGAGTGTTATGGAGCATTTAGATGGCCGACGTGAATTTCCCCGCTTTTGCATAGGTTTGTTATCACAATGCTTCCTGGTTGTTGTATTATAACAATATATTTTTAACCCCAAGTCTAATTCATCGTATGTTCCAGGAATCGGAAATCCACCTGGTGCAATGGACCTGAAGGCTTATCTTCTTCAGAAATTCAGTACCTCGGAGCGCAAGCAGGTACTTTTATGAATAGGTGGCCATTCTGATTACTTTAGTACATTTATTTGCATTATTAGAAGCCCAAAATGTTGTACAGAAACATATTCAGCATTAAACTTTTCTTTACCCATTTGAAATGCCATCATGGGCATAACTCATAAGCAACAACTTTTTTATCGAATAGTAGAAACATTGGATGAACATGAAAAAATCATAGCATTTACTTATCAAAACATTTTCTTGGATAGTTGTAGTCATTAGGTTAATGAAATTGGATTCGGGGTCTTATTCTACTAATACTCGAATGGTGTTCCATTTACAATGAATATGAAATGTATGATCGTAGGTGGACGATGCTCTGGAACAAGGAGTCGAGGCCATGAGGACGCTTGTGCTAGAAGGATTCAGCAGTCGTGTTACTAGATTCAATCTTGGACAGAAGTACAAGTATCACAAAGTCTGATTCCAGTGTAAGATAATCTAGAGATGGTTCCGTGTAGTGTAGTCTGTAGATTAGCGGGAAAGATTCACATTATATTCTGTAAACAAAATAATGTAATCGGTATGATCTTCTCTTGTACCAAGAAGTGGAAGTAATTGTCTTTATGAGGCATTGTTGCGTATAAAATTGGTTGGAAGTAGCTTTCTGCTCTCCCTTTCAGGGTGTTTATTATTATTATTATTATTATTATTATTATTATTATTATTATTGTCGTCGCCGTCGTTGTTATTATTGTTTATTTATTTTTTTTCTTGAGTTTTTAACAATTTACCCTCTGTGCTCTGGAAAGCCTGGCAAATTGCCCTACTGTAAAAAAAAAAAAAAGGAAAAAAAAAAGGGTAAGCTAACCCCTATATTTCAAAGAGTTGCACAACGGCCTCCTTGATTTTTTTTTCAGTTTATCTATTATATTAAATGACCAAAACACCTTTGCAATCTCTAATATTTTCCTTTTTACAATTTTAAATTTGATTATTGCTTTTTTCCAAAAGTATAAAAAAACTACCAACATACATATCATGAAATTATATCTTATTTTTAAATTTTAGTTTATATTTTGTATTTCTCTACAATTTAAAGTATCGAGCCAAAGGATATTCGTATGTTTCTTGGAAAATGAGTGCAAATGTATTTCTTTTGCTCAAAAAACTAACCCACATAGTTGGGTGAGTGAACTATACCTCCATATATAGGTGGATACTCTACTAGTTTTTAAAATCATAAGTGGTAATTTCTCTTTTTATCTTTTTAAGAGGTAATTTATCAATTTGGTATAACATAGGAAGGTAAATTGCCAAAACTTTCAAAAAAATTGCTCAAGCAAAAGAGAAGACTTTACTGGATGAGTACAAGGTGTCGTTTGTTAGTATAAAGCTATTTTCTTCTTGCGTCTAGGTTCGTCATACTTCAGTCTTTTTTAAGAACATTGATTAATTATGAACAAGTAGTTACTATTTTAAAGGAGGAAAAGCAAAAAATGTCCAATAAGTTTGGCGATTTGGCACTTTTGCCCAATATCTTTTCGGACCGAACTTTTGCCTTGTAGGTATCGACAATCGCCGCAGAATATGCCCAATCGGGCTCTGCATGGGCTTTTTGCCTACGTGGCATGCGAACGGACAAAAATCATCCCACGTGGAAAAACACAATGCCACGTGTAATTTTTATTATATAGCGAAAATTACCCGTGTTTTATCTCTAATTAGCAGAAGCCCTCATGAGTTAGAAGTTTTTGCGAAAAAACCACTACGACCTTATAAAAGTCCAAATTACATTTACACCCTCAAAGTTTAGTCCTTTAATTATGAGTAAATTACACAAATCACCCCTCATGATTGGAAAATTACACAAACTAACAAAAAATAATGAAGTCACCGAAAAAAATTACTTGAAATTTCAAAGTTACTCAAACAAAATATACTTTAATTTTAGAAATTATATTTATATTTAAAAATTGAAAAGAAAACAAAAAATAGTGTATTTTTTTTTATAAAAAAAGATTACTTTTTGCTATTTTGTGATTCGTTAGTTTAGATTAATGAAATTGAAATCTAATCAGGTTTTCATTAAACGCAAAAATAGGGAAAGGAAACCCTGAATCGGGGAAATCGTCTTCCCCGATTCAAGCATCGCCGGCACCAATTCTTCACGCGTCGCGCGACCAAAGCTGGTGGGTTGCTGCCAGCGACCTACAATTTTAATTTCCCTTGCACCGTGGTGGGTTGGAGCCTCAATTTCGATTTCGCCGGAGCTTCGTCTCCCAGCGGCTGGAGCTGGCGGCATCTTGTAAGGAGGTCACCGTGGAGCATGAATGTGGATAGTTTTCAGCTTCTGTATTTTTCTTTTTTCAAATTTTAATTTTACTTGTAAAAAATAAAAATAAGAAATCTTCGTTGATGGATATTAAGTTTTTTAATCTTTCATGCTTATTATTAAATATATTAATATAGAAAAACATTTTGACACATCTCATTTGATTAAAAGTAATAAATTAAAAAAAAATGTTCAAACTTTATAAGATTTTTTGTTTTAAAAAACATCTCATTTGGAAATATAATTCTCCCTTTTAAATTTTGTAAAAATATACTAAAGAAATTAAAGGACTAAAGTGAAAAAATAACAGGAGTAGTTTGAGTAATTTCTCAAATATGACGGGTGGTTTGTAAGATTGACTCATGTAATTTGGACTTTTATAAGGTTGTAGGGGTTTTTTCGCAAAAACTTCTAACACATGGGGGCTTTTGCCAATTAGAGATAAAATAGGGGTAATTTTCTCTATATAATAAAAATTACACGTGGCTTGTGTTTTTTCACGTGGGATGATGTTTTGTCCGTTGGCATGCTACGTAGGCAAAAAGCCCATGCAGAGCCTCATTGGGCATATTCTGCGGCGATTGTCGATACCTACAGGGCAAAAGTTCGGCCGGAAAAGATATTGGACAAAAGTGACAAATCGCCAAACTTATTGGGCATTTTTTGCATTTCCTCCTATTTTAAAAGTTTAAGTTAGTAAAAATAATGGCCTCCTAGAAGTCAAAAACCTTGGAGGAGCGGCGTCATTTTTATTACCATCTCGAACATAATTACTATTAAAATCATGTTTCTATTAACAGTAAAATTCTTGATCGAAACTCTGATCTCTCAGTATTTACTATTTAAAACAATTTGAAAAGTTTGTGTAAAGTGGATGATGTGTAAAATTCTTACCAAGGAAAGGTTTATTACATGTTTATTAATAAAAACAAGTTTGTTATAATTATTTCATACATTTACTAAAATGAGTCTTTGGTCTTTGTCTTTTATTTTGGTAATTAAGCTTTGGTCTATAACCACAACTTCGATTAGTAAGAATGATCATATGATAGGAGATTTTAAGCTTATCGAATTTTTAAATCTTATTACGGCTTCCTACTTCTATAACATAGTGTTTTTTTAAACAATTTTAGGGCTAATTGCAGCAAACCCCCAATCTATGTGGTATGTAGCACTTTTGCTCCCTAACGTATGAAAATGTGCGAAATGCCCTCCAATCTATTGGTTTTTGTGTGATTTGCCCCCTTGTGCAAAATCTGACGGACAAGAACTTAGAAACGTGTCCAAAACGAACGGTTGATCAAGGACTCATGGTGTAAATCGCACAGAAATCATAGATTAGGGGGTTTTCTGCGATTAACCCATAATTTTATAACATAGTTTTCACTTTAAGTAATTCTCGACGTGGTCAAACCCAACAATTACAGAAAGTAATTGTAGATTTGCAATGGCACCCAGAGCCTATCGAAGATAACAATTAACAAACATATCAAAATATCGACAATAACTAAGCTAATTAGTGAACACAAATAAATTAATGAAGAACGAAACAATAAATCCCACTTCTTTTTTCCCACTTCTCCTCAAGTAGGCCCCACTATAATAAGAACGTTGGATTGGGAACTAATCATTTGACAATTCCCTTATTCCTCTTCACCTTTTAACCCTTTTCGTAAAATTAGACCGTTGCAAACTCAAATCATTTAAAAAAACCAACCAAAGCACAAACAACAACTCACAAAAATTCATCAATGGCTCTGCTCACACAGAACCAAACCCTTCAATCTCTTCACGCCGCTCTCGATCCCAAATCCTTAATCCTCTCTCAGTTCTCCGATTCTCATCAACACCAGTTCTTGCATCTCACCACTTTTCTAATGGAGAGAGGACCAAGATACAACGAGTACTCTGATCTCAGAAACAAGAGGCTAAGAACCAAGCTTTGTCCAGATGAACAGACCCCAGAAAAAGAAAAGCCTCAAAACCGTTCTGTTTTGACCCCACCGATGAAGCAGGTGAAGTTCAATCCGAATCTGTTGACGCCGCCAAAGAGGCCTAAAGGGTCCTCGATTCTGACTCAGTCGGTCCCGGATTTCTCGTCCGCGTTGCGGAAGGAGAATCGGAAGCCTATGGTGGCTCTGCCGCCTGTGGCGGAGAGGTCTTTGACGCCTCCTTCGGGGTTGTTGAAGAGTAGGAAGGTTTATGGTAGTAAGTCCACGAATTCGGCGGAGAAGAGGAGCGGCGGATTGATGGCGAGGAAGAGTTACGCGAGCGTGGAGGAGTTGAAGGGGTTGGCTGCTGCTGTGGGGAACGGAATCAATGGGGGAGGAGTGAGGAATGGTAGAAAGAGTGTTTTGGGTTTGAGGAGATTGGTTGATTAGGCCTTCGTTTTTTCGGAGAGAATTATTACTGATCAAATTCTCTGTTTGTGTTGGTTGGTTTGATGATTTTTTCTTTTGGGTGTTTTTATTCTTTGGTTTTTTTGTATTGGACTACAGAATGGAGTGGTGGAGATGGATTTTCTTGCAGGGATTATATTTTGTTTAGGGAGGGAGGGTTTTTTTTTTTTTTTTTTTTGCAGTATGATTGTAAGATAAAAACATGTTTCTGTTGGATGGTTTCAATGAGTTCTGATTGCTATTACAGGTCACATTAATAAGATTCATCGTCTTTTATTGTGTGTTTCATGCAAATCTTGAATGTAACTGGTAGTAATGACAGAGCTAATAATAGGTAGCTTGTTTTTCCTAAGAAACTGAAACAAGATGGTAAAATTAACAAACTAAAGAACAGAATGATCTTTGCCATTTGATTGAAGGCGCCCAAGAAAATGAAACTGTTAAAATGGTTCAATTTCATAACAGTCACAAAATATACCAGTTTGTACAATTGATACCATCGTCACTTGATTAAATCTAGTTCCTGGCTTAACCATACAATTGAAGCGCTTTTACAGAGAAGAATCGTCAAAATCCATCACAATCTCATCCAACAAATTCTGGAACACATGCCTGCTGATATCCATGCCAGTCTCGACGGTTTCAACCTCAAATTCTGTCCATTCGGCCCCAGAATGACTCATCTCCCTCTCAATCAAGTCATCGAGAATGAATCTGGATAACTCGCCCCACCGTCTAACTTCTTCTACGATCTCAAAGAGCAATATGTTAATATTTGTGCGTAGTGGCAATTTTGTCGACACCTTAGATCCACATTTGGGATATTTTCCGAATCTCAGGTCCAGAAACTCTATGACAGAATCGAACACAAGCCTGTTAAGTTGGTTCACCTCTTTAAAATCCTCAACGCCGAGGGAAGAACCAAAGTTTATCCAAAGAAGAGATGCCAGTGTTTCCATTTCGTCAAGGAGCAGATGCTTAATCGAAAGGCTTCCTTGTACAACAGGTGTAGTATGAAATATCAACTCAGATTTCAAAAGGACCTCATTTGCATGGTCAAGATTACCCCCTTTCAAATCACAGTTAGCAAGACCAATGCAACATAAAGTTTCAGATATGTTGTTGAGGATGTCAGTTAACTCGTCACTACTCTTCATTTTGTTTCTTGAGGTAGCAGAATCCCCAGATTCATTAAGTACTCTATGCCCTGAAATAGAAGTTTGTAGTAGAGTAAGAACATAGTTACAGAGAAACAAGATGACCGGACATAGAGAATTGAGTAGGCAAAGGTGTCATGCAACAAAAGAATTCTTGAGGTAGAGTGTGCTACCCAAATTATCATCAACGCTGCTGGAAAGACAGCTGTGGTTAGAAAAGTGAGCTTCAAGAACAGATCCGGGGCTTGGGTGTTCACAGTCAAGTGGTTGGTCACCAGACAACTTGACTTCCATTGCATTCGTCTGAGTAGAGAAACCACAAAGAAACCAGAATGTAATTTGAATTCAAGTATTTGATACGACAATTAATCATCAGTGTTCTAAAATGTAGAAGTGAAATCAAACAAACATGCCTGCATCCCAGAATCTGAGATTAATGAATTATATTATGCTTGAAAACAGTCTGGATTACTTCAAAGAGGAATATGAATGTAATGAATCTACATGAAACTTTTGGTTTGAACAATGTCGACAGTGAATCGGAAACAGCACCTAACTTGAACAATCTCGTTTCATGAGATTATCATCATAAATTACATTTACTTAACCACAAAAAAAAAAAAAAGATAAGGCCATTTCTTGTCAATTGTTCCATATACCAAATTAATAGTTTGCAACATATCCAACAGTCTCTTGTTGTGTTAATCATTATTATGGAGAAATTAAAACGCTAGAACAAACTGACTACATTTTTCATTACTTCCAGTGCGCACACACAATCTCATGAAATAGAGTTTGGTAAGAGTTTGCGCCATATAAATTTACATATCTTAAAATAGACAGAAATTGGCTGACCTGTGAACTGGTGTAAGAAGCTCGATTAGGCAAATGGCCGTCGTTGGAGATACTAAATTTCCCATCTGCGAACTTATTCTGATGGAAAGGAATCTCTGAAGTTAAGGCAGATATTAACTCCTGCAGAATCATAGCAGTTGTCTTTTTGGGAGCATCCCCTCCAATATCCTCCCCTTGGGAAGTCAATTCGTTCAACTTTTGTTTCAGAAGTGCACCTAAGGCATCTCCATGTAAAGGGGGTGGTCTCTCAAACTTAGTCCTGCCATCATCACTGAATGCTGATTTCTCTAGAGTTGCTCTACAAACAGGATCACTTTGAACCCTTCTCTTTTCAACTCCATTATGCTGCTTCGCTGGAGAACTAAATGCAAATGAAACAACATTGTTGTTCACCTCACCACTGCCATCCATCCTCTGTCGTAAATGAGGCAATCCACCTCTACGCCACTGTTGGCTAATGGAGGGGGCATTATATCCCAAGTCCTTCGCAGACATTGCATGAGGAGAACTATGCATTTGATTTTTAGTGGTGGGGCTTCTGAAAGCATTAATTTCGCCATCTCGAGAATTTGCCGGCCTCCTCTTCCGCCCTGGTGGGACCGAGTCATTCTCTCTTTTGATAATTCTCTTCTCCATTTCGAGTTTATAGTCGTTCATTCTCGAGTACACTAGGGAACTGGTACTCCTACTTAAGTTTCTATTCGATGAAGCACAATTCTTTGCCTCACTGACGAAAGTTGCTGTTGATGCTCTATCACTTTGTAAACTGTTGAATTTTGACCTCGGAGGAACTCTATCTCTTGCTTGCAACATCTGATGTGGACTTTGTAAACTGTGGTTATGACTTAGAGGAGAGAAATCTTTACGAGGATTGTGATGTTGTCTACTAAAATGCCGCTGTCGCCGTCCCGTGAAAGGGCTCGTATCACAAGGTCGCAAATTGTCCATTGCTGGAGCTGCCACTGTCCTGTGGTTATCGTGCAACTCTTCTTGTAGCTCATGATAAAACGTAGGCTGTCCTGAGTTACATCTTTCGGGCCATTGACAAGAGGATTCAGCACAACGGGAGATAGGTGGCGCATAAACTGAAGGTTGATGAGCGCTACAAAGTTTAGAATCCAGATTATCCAGAAAATGGCCACAGTTTCTACAAGATGCCTGCCCCTTTCGTACTGCACTGGCAAAATTATCAGAATCTTGACTTGATGTCAAGTCAATCATTTCTTCCACAACAGTTTGCCGTTTAGGAGGATGATGCAAGGTGCTTGAGCAAGTGAGGGCGCATTTTGACCTACTTGTTTGCAACCCAGGTTCCAATATTCGAGTAGCTGCACCAATCAATTTAGATGCATTTTTCCTCGAGATATTTCTGGGACTTTTTGCTGGTGAAGGAAGTTTGGGATGGTGCTTTTTTGATCTTGATAAGACATTCTTAAATCCCAATGCCTCCGGCCCAGTTCTAGTTATCGGTCGATTTTCACAACTCGTCCTCTGAAACTTTTGAGGCCTCAATTCATGCTTACACCTTTCTTTCTCTATATTCACCTCTTCCCTCGGGTATCCAAAGCCGTTATCCATGAGCTTCTCTTCCTTATCACTTCCAAAACCAGATAATGGACCTTTCTTGGTTTTATTCTTCTGCAATGCTGGCATTGATTCCAGTCCCATGAGCCTGGCAACCAAACTTGGAGATCGCATTTCATGGCTTTGCTGAAGATCAACATTGGTACCTCCATTATTCTTCTTTGCATTAGGAAAACCCCCACTATTCTCATCAGCGATCTATATCATCCAAACAATTATCAAGAGTTAATGGAACATTAGCCATGCCAAAGCAAAAGGTGTATAGATACCATAATAAGTACTACATATCAAAACAAAGCATTATCCAACAATGCGTACCAATCGAAGCTTTAGCTGCTTCTCATTTCCCCCATAATTCTTTAAAAGCTGTCTCGACCGAACTAAAGACAAATGCAACAACATACACTCAGACACTTTTGAATCTCAATAACGTGTTTTTCCAAAGTGCGAGAAGAACTAAAGAACAGTTAATCAAAGCACAAACCTGGTGGTATCAATTTCTTTGCAAAGAGCTTCTTTTTGGCAAATCTACGGTTCCAATCAAAGAGCTGAAACAAAACCCCCACACACCCTCCTGGCCTCTGAGGCTTCTGCTCTACAATAGACAGAGACGACGACGACATTTTCTCCAAAGCGTCGTTCATTTCTCCCACAAAAACAACCTCCCTCCAAATAATCAAAAGGACCTCTTACCCACAAAACACAACCATTTCTTGTTTTTCACAAAGCTTCCATCTTTTTAGCAAGATAAGATATACCCAGATTCCCTTTCAAACAAACACTCAAAAACAAGAAAGAATCAGCAGCAATGTTCTTTCTTCTGACGAGTCGTCACAATTCTTTTATCTCTCTTAAAAAAAGCAAAAGTACACAAGGCATTGGGTAGAAAAATTTACCCAAAACGAGCAAAGTTGTGACAACACCACAAAGTAACATGCGTGAACCACTAAACAACAACAACACAAAAACCTTATCAGAACATTAGTTCACGCAACAACAAAGCTTACTATTTGAACACATGTCTGAAACTGACAACAGATACACAGTTCGCAAGAAAGAAGAAAACACACAAATCAATGTGAAGAACACAGATAATTATCGAGGTTGTTGAGAGAATAATATAAACATCAGCAGCAGCATCTGAGCGAAGCAATGCAAAAAACCCAGATAGATATGTGACACTAAAACATACTAAGATTCTTGTGGACAGCAGCACACTAAAGATGAAGATGTGTTTGTTCTGTTTTCGAGTAAAAATGAGAAAATGGGTTTTGTTGAGACAGAGCAATGGCAGCATCAGCTGAAAAAGCTGTACTGTGAAAACGGCTTCACTGTCAAAGGAGCGGGGAACTAGGATAAAAAAACACCAAGTGACACTCCACGCGCACTCTTCAATTCTCATTCACCACGCAGATTTTATACATATTTGAACTTAAAGGTGACATCTTTATGATTAATTTTTACTCAATCTTGGCACTAAAACAAATTGTTTTGACAAAAAGATTGCATTTTTTTAATGAGATTGATAAGAGTGTGAAGCGGGGAATTTTGCAATAATAATAGTCTTGTAATCTTGTACTTTTATAAAACAGCAAACCCTCCAATTTATGGGGTCTATAGCACTTTGCCCCACAATCTATGAAAATATGCGAAATGCCCTTCGATCTATTATTTTCATGCAATTTTTCCCTGAGTCGTTAATCAATCGTTCATTTTGGACACGTGTCTATGTTTTTATCCGTCAGATTTGACATCAGGGGGTAAATCGCACAAAAATCAGTAGGTTGGGGGGCATTTCGCACATTCTCATAGGTTAGGGACAAAGTGCAACAGACTCCATAGATTGGTGGGTTTGCTGCAGTTAGCCCTTTATAAAACTAGTTTGGTAACATCTTTAGCTGTAATTCTAGTCTTTTGCGTTGGCACATGTTACCATTTCGGTCCTCTGAGTCAAATTTCGGTCAATTTTTGTCAGAATTTGCTCTATCTATTTTTTATTTAATTCCGTATTTGCTAAAACACAAGGAAGTCATTTTGTCCAAAAGTGGCCAAGAATATTAGGTAAAAAGAGAGCAAGTTTTAGCAATAATTGATTGAGAACTGGTCATAGAACTAAATTGTAACGTATGTCAATTTAAAAGACTAAAATTACCAATTAAAAAAGCTATCGAATTAATTTTATAAAAGTGTAAAATTATAGGACTATTATCGCAAAAATCCCGAGAAGTGGGTAAAATGGCAACGTCCAGTCTACGTCTGTCTGCTGTAGCAAGTTTGGTTGGGAGCGTATATTTTGAAATATTCTGACAGTAAAAAAAAAAGAAAAATAGTATCCACTCGCGTTGATTGGGAGAACAAATATACACTCTCGCACAGTTTTGTTTTGTACATCGAAATTGTGCAGAGGGGTCAATCTACACGCAATCTCCAGCGTCCATCTTTGGACAATTTTAGCTAATCAAGGAAATTGTTTCCCAGTGCTTTTTCCATTGTTTGTTGTTGTTGACTTAGTAGTACATCAAATAAAAACAAAATTCATCTTGGCCCCATTATCAGAGTTTTTAAAGTGGGCACACGTTTGGTTTCATTTATATATATTATATATAAATATTTTTGTGTGTTTAATCTTTAAAGCTTTAAATGTTGTTAATGAAGGTCCAAAAATAAAGAAACAACTAAAATAAATAGATGCAAACTTTATAAGTTGCATTTCACAGCAGAAATCAGTTTGGGGTAGTACTTAAGAGTTCTGTTAACATCAGTATTTTACCTTCTGGTTCAGGCTATATGTGATTGTTGATGTCACAATGTGCTAAAGAAGGGTACTGCTACAACTGGTAGATGTTAATCTCAATTCTAAACCCGCCAATCCATTTAGTCCGCTAATAATAATAGAGTTGTGGTTGATCTATTATTAATAATTAAGTTAAATAAACAACTCGTCAACAACCTAATATTTAAAAGGCTAACATATAGGTACTCATCCAGACTAGTTTAGTATATCTGACAAATAATAAGTTAAAAAAAATGAATTACACTTAAATCACCTAAAAACCACAAACAGCCTTTAAAAGAGATACACAATTTTGAAATCACCTAAAAAATATACAATATACCTAAATCACCTACAAAGATTTATATTGAACCTAAAATAGACTACACTTAAACCACAAAAAAAATATTAGTACTCTTAGACCATAATACAGCACACGACACTTAAACCACCTAAAAAGCTACACTACACCTACATTTACAAAAAATTACACCTAAAACACATGTATCTGAATCAACTAAAAAAATCGCGTTACACCAAAATCACCTAAAACACTAAGTAAACAGTAAACACACAACACATTTAAAGCACATACTAGACGCAATAACTAAATCACCTGAAGTTATATAATACACTTAAGGAATACACTAGGCACAGAGGGAAATAAGTATCTCAAATGTACCCACACAATTTGGTGCGCTATGAGGCGGAGGGAAATGATGAAATAATGAAATTATTTTGTGCAAACTCCCAGGGGCGGAGTGGGTGGGGGGGGCGCTCCAGGCCTTTATACACCACATGTATTTTTTATTAGAAAATTAATTGAAGCAAAAATATAAAGTTAAGAATATTTCTTTAATATTTCACTAGTTGTACATATTAAGAAAGCAGCTCCTCAATACTTTGATATTGATTTTTTTTATAAATTAATATCATTAACTGTATACGACGTAATTGTAGTTATCTGAGTAAACATAAATATCCTATGAGCAAATTAATATCTCTATTTCGTATGATATATTTTCTTTTATCTATTTATTTAGTTTTGTTTTAAACTTTTAAAACTATTAACCTTATTGTGTTACTTTATGTTTTTATTTTTATTTTTGAAGTACTAAATATCTTATTAAGGTACTTATGTTCTTAGTCCTCCCCCCCCACAAAATCATATTCTTGGTTTCACCCCTGCAAACTCCAAATGTCATCAACACAATATACAGTTAAAACTAAATAATCATTTGTGGCAGTATAAACTCCACAAATACGCTTAAGGTACTTATGTTCTTATATTTGTTGATTATTTCTAAATAAACTAAACTATATATATATATATATATATATATAGAAAAAACTCATCACATGATTTCGCCCCCCCTCCCCCCCCCCCCCCAAGTCATATTCTTGGTTTCGCCCCTGCAAACCCCAACTGTCATGAACACAATATACAGTTAAAACTAAACAATCATTTGCGGCAATATAAACTCCACAAATGCTCATTAAGCATAATAAGCAATATAAATTATAATACCTTTATCACCACATTCTTTTCTCGCCGTATCATGTGTGCTTCGTTTGGTACCTTCTTCTTCTTCTTCTTCTTTGTTTTTGTTTTTAATATTGTGTGTTTTTATGTACTTTAAATGTAATGTATATTTTCTTAATTAATGCTTAAATATCTTAATTCAAGTTAGTAATATATTGAAAAGAAAATTTTATTAATTTTGAGCGTATATCACAAAAATCATTTAAACTTGGTCCAATATCATGAAAACTTCAAGAGTTTTCTCTCTTTTAAACCCAATTTCTACAGTGAAATTACTATAGTTCGAAAATTGTTTAATCAGTATTTGTTAGAACTTGGTCCAATTTCTTGAACACTTCGAGAGTTTCTTCTCTTGTAAAAATAAATCAAATAAAAATATTAATGAAAATTAGTAATGTTCGACAAACTCTTAGAACAACTGTTTTTTGTCCTGTGTTAATCCGGACTTGGATCAATATATTGGTATGTACTCCTTGAGGTTTGATGCACCGGCATATACGCTCACAGGGCATGATATATTGGCAAACAGCCCCTTAATGTTTTGTATATACCTCCCTTCTATTCATTGACCCTTAGTCAACTATTAAAACTGGGGATAATATGTAATTTTCTTGTACTTTAAAATGCAAAAAATTCTTTATGGTTATATATTTAATTAACTTAAACATAACCTTATTCTTATGGTCAAAATATTAAAATTAAGCATAATTATTATTAATTATATTAGTTGATTTGCAACTTCGAATTTTTTAAAAAAAAATTGTAAGTTTTTAAAGTAGTTAAAAATTGACAAGATTATGAAAATTACAACAACCTATGGTCATTTTCTTATTTTTAACATTTATAAAAAAAATCAGTTTTACTAGTAATTCTGAAAATCTTATTCCTATGCACTCTTGTTGATGATTATATTGATTAAATGATGTTTAATATTATTAATATGTTACATATACAAAATAAAATGATACAAACAAATATAGAACAAAAAGAATATGTCCCTAAATTATATTATCGTTTGGTAGAGAAAAATATGCATATTAATTGAAAAATATAATTAAAAATAAATTGTGCTTAATTTGGATATTCACACTATAATAATAAATGTATCATGTTTAATTTAATTAACCAATTAATAACCATAAATAAGTCCTCGTACTTTAAAGTACAAGAAAATTACATATTTATCCCTCTCTTTTAATAGTTGGCTAAGGGTAAGTTGATGGAAAGGAGGTATATGCAAAAGAATTGAAACCTTAAGGGGGATATTTACCAACATATCATAACTCAAGGGGATGTATGTCAATGCATAAAACCTCGGGAGAGAGGGGGTGTATATGCCAATGTGTGAAACCTCAAGGGAGGTGGATGAAAATTACCCTACACCAAATCACTCTTCTAGTGATTGTTGTTACGTGAAAGTGTACAACCACATGGAGTGTATTCGATATGATATTTTGACAGCTTGTTTATATATATTTTTAATAACAAAATAATTTAATATGTTTCTCCTAAAATATGTCTTTTATAGTTAATAATTTATTAGTTTTTAGTCCTCTGTTAATGGAATATTCGATTTATTTATGAAATATTTGATTTTTGTTAATGGATGACTAAAATTGTGATTAATTTTAGTTAAGGGACCAAAATCCAACAAATTTAAATTATAGAGATTATGAATTTGATGGAGTGCGCACTCTAAGGAACTGTCCTAGAGCTTTGTAATGAGGATGCGCAATTTCCTTTCTGTTTTCATGTCCTTAAGTTGGTTATGAGGGACTTTTTTTCTGCTTGTGTATTCTTGTTGGGAATACTTCTTGTACTGCTGATTCCTTTTTGAGTAATCCAATATTAGTTTCTAACCAAAAAAAATAAAGAAAAGTGAGTACACATTTCATTAATTCAAATATCTTAGAAGAAATTTCATTGAGAATTTCAATTTAATTAGAGAACATATTTCATTGAATTCATTGGGTTTATGATCTTGTATTATAAAAATGGTTGGACAATACACTCAATACACGAATATTAGATTAGTTTCAATGAGTTGAATTAATTTGGTGCAAGTTGTCGTCTGCGGGTCACCGCCATCCCTCATAATCGCGTCGCTGCTCATATCTCCATTCCCCACCTGCTGCTTTCTTTACATTGTCCCCCCCCCCCCCCCCCAAAAAAAAAGCTCTTTCGCCTGTTCATGTTGTTGCAAAGGACCTCGAAGAAAAGATAAAATTCGTGCCAAAATATTTTCGTAATTATTAATTGCAATACAAAGTAACTTTTTTCGTTGTGTTCATCACTTCTTTCAGCCCAAGTTATTGGAATTCGAAGTCTTCGTGGTCGGAGAAGACAATTCAAGCTCTTCTTTTCAAAGTCCATGAACAATGGTTTTTTTTTTTTTTTTTCATGGAAAAACCCAACACTCACTTGCACTTAAGTGCATTACACTATGTGTCGAGGTGGTTTTTTTTTGCCTTGCTTAAAGTCTCCCTCTTTAATTCTCCTCAAAACCTGATTTTTTTGAGTCAAAGCAATTTCTAAGAGATCGCTATCAAACGCATACGAAGGCTGTTGAAATTAGGGTTGTGTCATCTTCAGCCGGAATGCGATCGCTTCTGTTTCTTCTTTAATGCAGTGCGATCGCTTTCAAAAGTGATTGCTCTTCTTCGCATTCCTTCTCGCTTTCATGCTCGCATGGTTTGCCCATAATTCTTCTTTTTAGCTTCTTTCATCCCTTTTCACCAAAACGACTCCTAAATAATAAAATAAAAGAAAACAAATAAAAAATAATCAAACAATCAAGGAACATGCAATAAAATGGTCTATTTGACATGTGAATAATGAGTACAAAATGTACTCATCAGCTGACATAATGATGGACAAGACCGTCGAATGGATGAGGGCAGCATTCGACGTTGAGAATGACTATACGCCCGAGGAGGAGAAAGAGTTGCGCCAAAAGTATGGCTGGGCATGGGAAGGTTGTGATAACCCGAAAGATTAAGGGTGTTCACGGGCGGGTTTGGGCGGGTTGTCGTTAAAAATGCGACCATACCTAAATTTTGCGGGTTACCAATTTGTCAACCCGAGCGGGTTAAGTTAAAAACTAAACCATGAGGGTTGCGGGTTGCGCGGGTTGAGAGGGTTGCGGGCGGGTGGCAGGTTTAAATTGTGAGAAAAAATAGCAATATTACACTATAAAAACAAAAAACTAATCTATTTTGTGTTCTAAAAAAACAACAAAAACAATACTATAACTTAATAAAAATATTTAAACCACAACCTAACTTAATTAAAATAACAATATAAGGATGTAAACGGACATTTTATCCACGTCCATTGTATTAAGAACAATTTAAATTGATTCACAATCTAAAATAGAACTATCAACAACATAAACTAACAAAAGAAATTATATTATAGCACTATTATAAAAATACAACTAAATGACTTCCAAAATATTTCTTTGCTCCCTTCATTCCTCTACAAATATACATACTAAGGTGTATGCGGGGGGGTTTTGGCGGGTTGTCATTAAAAATGTGACCATACCCAAAATTTGCGGGTTACCAATTTATCAACCCGAACAGGTTAAGTTAAAAATTAAACCATGCGGGTTGCGGGTTTGGCGGGTTTGGCGGGTCGGGCGGGTCATGAACACCCCTATGAAAGATGATTTGTTTAAGATGTACTATTATTGTACTTTGCGTTAATTTTTTTCATTATCTTTTCGGGGAAGAATAAATCGATTGTTTAATTTCCTATGAATAAAACACAAGTTCAATCATATGTTATAATTATTTGATATAGTTCTAATTCCTTTTATCTTTGATTTATTTATGGTGTTCATTGTTTGTTACGTTGTTAGTTTTTTATTTAAATGATGGGTGAATAAGTTTTGGTTAACAGAAGCAGAGAGAAAGGGTGGCGGCATGAGTATACAGTTAATAGATTAAAGTATACTAAAGAAAACATACAATTTAGGAATTCTAATTTAATTAGAGAAAATATATCATTGAATGCATTGGAATTATGATCTTTTATTATAAGATGGTTAAGAGATTACACTCAATATGCAAATGTTAGATTAGATTTTAGTGCTTTGCGTTAATTTGTTGCAAGCTATCGTCTGTTGTCACCGTTGTCTCTCTCCATCATGCGTTGTTGATCTCCACTTCTAGCTCCTACTTTGATTAGATTGTTGAAGAAAAAAATAGCAATATTTTTGCCAATTTCATTTGCAAACTCATCTAAAAAAAACAGAAGTTCAAAATTTAAGTTCAAGCTCAAAAACTGCTTAAAGTCATAAGTTGAAGGTGTTTGAAAAATAATCTAAAAATGAATTTTTCATGGTAAGGTGTTTGCAAGAGAAAAAGTGATTCCACAGATTTTCTCATAATTTGACTATGATACCCTTCACTTATACATTATCAACACTTGAATGTATTGTCATAATAAACTATTACAACTTTAAAATATTGAACTACAAGTTTCGATTTTTATTAAAAATTTACAAGAATGAACTAAAATTTAAAGTATCCATATGAAAACTCAATTTGATGAATTGCTAAATAAATTATACTCATCAACATGATAGGATAAAGTTCTCGAAGAACAAAAAAAAACATGATAGAAAAAAATCCAAATAACTAAAAAGAACTTGTAAATCATTTCTAGAATGATAAGTTTTTTTTTTTCATAGAATGAAGACCCTAAGCTCATTCAATTAACATTTAATTTTATTAGATATTTTGTTGTTTGATAATAGAAGATAACGGTATAAATGGATAAATAAAATTTAATTTATTTAACAAATGCTACCATAAGCTAGAAGCACCCTTTAGCAGCTTCAAGATTGTGAGGGTTTTTAGCTTAAAAAAAAGTTTCAAAACCATAGAAGCTAAATTTGCAAACACTCCAAACTGCTTAATTTAAGTCAAAAGTTGTTTTTAGCTTTTTTAAAGAGTTTGCAAACACCACCTTAATACTTTCTTATGTTGGTATTCATAATAACACGTTATCGTTTAATTAATTTAGATTTAACTTATGTGTAACACTTTGACACTTGTTTTGAGTTGATTTTAGTTTAACATATTTTAAATTAAATCAATCGAGGTTTTCCTAATATAGCATCTGCATTTAAGACATAATACGCTTTTTCTATTTTTAAAAATAACTTTATTATGGGAATCACTCAAATATATGGTCAACACAAAAATTTATTATTATTAATATTCAATTTAAATCGATCGGAACAACGACGGAGCTAAATGAGTCCAATCTGGAACTACTTAGGTTACGGCGTGAACGTCCAATTCACTTTTGGAAAGATTGTGGTTCAAGTCCTTTTGTCCTCTATCAACAACCTAACAACATGTTGAGCTATTTATGTATATTTTCTAATTTTGCAACAACCTAACAACATGTTGAGCTATTTATGTACATTTTCTAATTTTGCATCCCAAATCCAGTTCATTTAGTTTATAGCAGCAGGCTTATTTAGAATGTATACTACCTAATACATCCTCTCAATCCATTCTATTAGTTTATAGCAGCAGGCTTATTTAGAATGTATTACTACCTAATACATCCTCTCAATCCATTCTAATTGGACTGGTTGGATTAGGGGTTGAACTGATTAAACGAATTGAACATGTAATTAGTGAGGCCACCCCTTAAATACCCAGTCCGCTTTTAAAAAAAGCACGGTGCAAGTCATTTTGTCCTCTATCACTACTTTCTTGTATTTATATGTGTTTGTTTTCCATTTTTGCATCATTTCATATTAATTATAGACCGTTTGGATCGTAGTTAAACTATAAGAATATAATATGTAACAGTTGTGCTAGCGTTTCAACATTCATACCGCTTTTGAAAAGAGTACGATGCAAGTACTTTTGTCCTCAACAACCTACCTACCTGCATTTATGTGTATTTTCCACTTTGCATCCCAAAATCCAGTCTGTTATATATATATATACATATATATATATATATATATATATATATATATATATATATATATATATATATATATATATATATATATATATATATATATATATATATATAACTACATACTACATCCTTCTCAATCCATTCTCATTCTAGACCTAATTGCAGCACCATTACATTTAGCGCAACAGCCTCCACATCAATTCCCTCTGTACCTCTCCTCGTTGGCGATGAATGTGCCTGATGTAAACAGTGCAGCCCAAGGAAATAGAAATCTAACTCTCACAAGCTCAGACAACCATGAGTTTGTGATATCTGAAACTGCTGCTTTTTTATCTGAAAAGATTAAGGAAATGGTGGAGAATAATCCTATGGCGAACGTGATCCACATCCCTTTTGTTGATCGCCAAACGCTCACAAAGGTGGTGAAGTACCTCAACAAACATGTTGAGGGTGGAAGTTCTGGCGCCGTCTTAGACGAAGAGTTTGTCTCTGGCGAGGAATTCAAGGACCTTCTCAACCTATCCAAGGTAGCTTTCTTCCTCAGAGTGAAAGGTCTTCTGGACATCGTCAGTCATAAGATCGCTGACATGATGAAGGAGAAGAACCCCGAATGGATAAGGGAAGCATTCGGCCTTGTGAACAACTGTTTTTCCGAGGAGAAGGAGCTACACAAAAGGATGGCTGAGTATGGGAAGGTCGTGTTGATCCATAAATGATTGATATAAGATGTACTATTATTATACTTTGCTTTAATACTTTTCATTGTCTTTTCCCAGAAGAATAAATCGATGCTTTAATTTGCAAAATACAAGTTCGGGTTCGTCATAAACTCTGATTATTTGATTTAGTCCTAGTTCCCCTTATCTATTCTTGCTTTAAGGTGTTAAATGTTTGTTGTGTTGTGACTATTTTATTTGAATGATTGATGAGAACATTTTGGTTAAAAATAGCGGAGAGAAAGGGTGGCAGCCCGTAGTCCCCACCCCCCCCCCCCCCCCCCACCCCCACCAACAACCTCGCTATCCCTGTCACACACACACATTAATTTTATAATTATACGTATAGTCTGTATTTACTTATATAATTATATATATTTAGTCTCTAGTTTTAATTTGATAAATTAATAACTTTAGGGTAACTTTTTGATTTATTTTGCTTTCACTACTTAATTCATAACAAATTATTTAACTTGTCATACTACTCCCTAGATTTTATACTTGTATGTTCTATATATAATGAACAAACTAAGAAATGATCACGCAACATTTGTTTGTATATTTTATTTTAATTGAATAAATTATATTAACTTTTAAAATTCTTTTTGACCCCAGCGTGTATCTTTGGATAACAAAATTTATGTAGCCAAGTATAGCTAAAACTAAAGATAATTCTTTCACGAATCTCATTGGTGATACAGTTAACAAATAAATTACATGAAATTTATACTAATTAATATCCTCATGAATCTTGGTACAAGAATAAAAATGTGCAAGTAAGGTATATTAGCAATAAACCCCTGTGATATATGTAATTAGAAAGAAAAAAATAAGGTGGGAAAAAATAGGTGAAAACGCTCTCACAAAAAAAAAAAAAAAGTTGAAAACGCTGATAAACAAACAAAACTCATGAAAGAGAAATAAGCAAAGCAACTCTTCTATTTTAAAGAAAAAGAGGAGAGTAGAGGGGATTTTTTATTTATTTATTGTGGGAAGATTTGTGTTTCTTTTTTAAAGTAATTGTATTTTCATGATGTTATAATTTGTGCATTAAATTAATAATAATGAAGTATAAAAACATATATGTTAATGACAATATAAATATATAAATATATATATATATATATATATATATATATATATATATATATATATATATATATATATATATATATATATATATATATATATATATATATATATGCTATTCCGCCCCTGAACCGGATTGTCATGCTAGTTCTTAAGAGTTATATGCAAGCTTCCCCGCAACTGAATCAACCGACTTGCTTTTAGTTGTTAACTAGAAACTTTGGCACGGGTACCGCGCGTCTAATATTATTTTAGTCTAACGCGATTGTTTCTCATTTTAAAGAAATTAATTTAAGTATCTAGACTATGACATACGTCAGTTAATATTATTATCATGAATCAGACAACCTAAAACATATGAATGAATTAGTAGAAATTGTCAACAGTACACGTAATATTAACTGCCTGAAGTGAGACACTTAACACTTTCTTTACGAAACGTATGCCAAGTAAAAATCTCTTTTTCCGATTTTAAATTCTGTGATATAATACTATTAAGTTGAATTTATATATTCTAATTATAAGAAAAAAATATTCATTTTCGAGTTTTGAATTGAAAAAAATGGTTGTGCACAAAAATAATAATTTTCTTTTTGTAAAACATAAATTTGTCAAGAATATAGTAAAAGGTACAAAAAGATTTCTACCATATGGAGATTGATCTATACATAAGGTCTAGTTAAAACAATATGAGAGAGACTATAGGAAGAATTAGAATGGAAACCTATGTTAGGTATATAATGTAGTTTATGATGCAACTTAAATTATAAGGTTATTTGATAATAAACTTTTTAATGCTATGGTGCAACTTAAATTTTAAGTTTAAAATTGGATTTAAATCAAAAGTTTGGTGTACCAATGTGTATAATATTGTTTTCTTTATATATTAGTTGGCTAACTAGTTTTGACTGAAGGGTGGAATTGTCGTTTCAAGCTCCAAATCTCATGACATGTGTTTCTTTCATATCACATAGACTAGTTCCAGTTATTAAGTCCTTATAGGTGAAAGATTTCAGTTGGGAATTAAGGGAATTGACCTTATTTCAAAAACAATGGGCATGGACTTTCATAACTAGTTTGTCTCAAAGAGGGATTTTGCAAAAATTGGTCTCATGACTTGTCTCTTTTGCAACAATGGCCCCCTAATTTAAATTTGTCAGATTTTAGTCTCCTGCCTAAAATTAATTACAATTTTAGTCTTGCGTTAACAGAATATTTGTTTTATTTACGGAATCTTTGATTTTAACCCTTTGGTCCTTAATGGAGGACTAAAATTGCATATAATTTTAATTAGAGGACTGAAATTCGACAATTTTAAGTTAGGGGACCATTGTTGCAAGAGAGACAAGTTATGGGACCATTTTTGCAAACTGGTTTTAATGCATATTGAAACAAGACGACCAAGTATTTTGCATAATGGTTTCACAACTTGTCATCCATGTCACAATGGTCCCCTAATTCAAGTTTGTTGGATTTTAGTCCTCTGATTAAAATTATTTGCAATTTTAGTCATTTATTAATGGAACATTCAATTTATTTATGGGATATTCAATTTTCGTTAACAGAGGACCGAAACTGCGATTAGTTTTAGTTAGGGGACCAAAATCTAACAAATTTAAATTACATGACTTATGTTGCAAAAAGGACGTTATGGGAAAACTTTTGTAGAAAAATCCCCCAAAAGTGGGGCATTTTGTCCTTATTTGCTTTCTTTTGGGAATGGGACCAAACCTTCGAAAAAAAAGTGTTTTATCATGGTTAAATTTTTGCCAAAGATCTTGTCTTATTGACGTTATTAGCATGTGGCACGCGGTACCATTGCGCATCTAAATTTTAATTTTAGTTTAAAGTAATTTGTTTACGTTGTGATGAAATTAGTTATATACGTACCATGAAATATGTTGATTTATTATTATCATGAATCCGTCATTTAAATAAAACCCACACATTAAACATAATAAATTAGTAAATATTCCAAAGCTACATATGAAATTACTTAACAGAAGTGACAGAACTAATAGTTCTTTGAGTGCGTATATATAAAGAAAAACTCCTTTTTTTTTTTTTAATTTTTATGTTTTAAAGTGTGATAATATTATTATGTTGAACATCCTAAGTTAATTAGGATCTTGAAGTGAAAAAGTGCCAGTGTCTCAGTAAAATATGCTTACATTTTGTAAAACCTAAATTTCTTATAAAGTACAAAAGATCTATTGCCATGATTCCATATAGAGAGGTTATGAGAAGATATAATATGAAAATTGAGTGGAGCAAATAATATAATTATTATGGTGTAATTTAAATTATAAGGCCAAATTTAAAAATAGACCACTTAATACTATGGTATAACTCAAATCATAAGGTTAAAATTAAAAATCAAAAGTTCCGTGTATGTCTAGTACCACTTCTAAATAATATAATAAAGTATAGATTACTCAGGCCTAACACTTTATCTTTATCATGCGAAATAGTGTTGAGTAGTCCTTTTAATTTAATTTCAGTTGATTTAAACATTTGAAAGTGTGGCAACCATATAGCCGAAAGGTAGTGGGATTCGCCCCCCACATGGATCATGCTCTAACTCGAGTTAGTTCGGTGTTGGCCAAATATTTACCCAACTCAGACTAAAACGTAGCCCTTGGGGATGGCCTACTTTCAAGGATCAAAACGTACAAATTAAAAGTCTTTTATATTTTACAAAAGAAGTATTTGAAATTACAAATGATTATTACATCTTAATAAAATGTTCTAATTAAAATTATTCAGATTTTGTAAAATTTTCCGAAATGCTCGATGAATAGTGGTCACGCTTTAAACAAAATTCTAGGTCTTTCAACTCAGTAGCAGAGGCGGAGCAAGAAATTTGGCTTAGGTGGGGTGGGATAACGTCATTTCTTGTATAAATACGAGTGTTTTTATTATTATTATTACATTAACTTACTTTTAAAATAATAAATTGTTATAGAAAATATAAATACCTTAAGAAGCATATGTTTAATAAAAACATGTTGATAAAAAATGACTCTAAAGTATCAGAATTATAGATAAATATTGTAAAAGAATTGAAATAGAAAACATAAATATATGTAAAGAAAATATGTCATGAAATAGAGACATTACGTACGTCCCTAGGGATCCTCTATTATATATTTTCACTCAAACATTTATAATTACATCGTATGTTTAAGTACAATATTATAATTAAATTAATATCAAAGTACTTAGTAATTTCTTTTTTATTATTTTGTACGATCAATGCAATATGTAAAAATAATAATAGCCTGTACTTGTCTCCACAAGTCTTTTCAATAAATAAATAAATTATTTATTGTATGAATGTCTAAGAAAAGGTTATAGACCCAAATTTTATATTAGATAGTCACTCTTTTTATTTTATTCACTACACGGAAAGAGTAAATTAAATTTGACATTATTTTTCGAAAGGACTAACATAAATTATTATAAAACTAAGGAATTGAGTAAGTTAAGGGACAAGAAAGAAACATGGGTATAATAATTATAATAAATTTTCAAATATTTAAGATATATATATATATATATATATATATATATATATATATATATAACAGGGGTGGGGCTAGAGCTGGGGGCGGGGCCTCGCATATGCCTCCGCTTCTCCTTGTCTCCGCACCTACTCAATCGGGTCGTCAACTGCTCCCTTTTGCTCCTTTGTGAGGAATGGGCAGACATCAGAAATAAAGGAGTAAGTCTTTGATCATTTAGTGAGATTCTTAAACACGATAAGATATATTCACGATAAAAAGTTCAATGAACATCTGCATATAAACAAGACATAACGAATCCAGCCATACGGCTCCCAGTACTCCACCTTATACCTCCTCACGAGGACCGACCTCGCACAAAATGAAGACTTATGCTCGAGTCCATGTCTATCTAGCATGCGGATTACAACCAACTCCTAACTGCAAGCGGCGCCTAGGTCAATGGGTATTGAGTAAAGTTGTTTATTTAAAGTTGCTTAAACAGACAGCTCCTGCCCACAGTAATTCGACAGAATCCCTAAGCACAACTTCTCAAAAGCTTAAAAAATAGGTAACAAGAATATCAATGACCTAGTAAACCAGAAAATCAACATGCTATAAATTCAACATTACTCTACGAGCTATAAATTCAAAAATAGCTCGCTACTCATGACACAGTTCAAAAACCAACAGATGAGATGTCATAATAGAACATAATTGATATTATTTTAATCAACATGATATAACAAATAAGAATATTCAGTTCAAAATGAGAATAAATTATCCGAATAAGAAAAATAAGAAACGAGTTAGAAGTATGTAACAAGATAAAAGATGAGAAATATAAATATAAGAACTGATAAATAGAAGTTGTTCGTGATTAAAGGAAAATAACCACGAATAGTCTATCCAAGTTCCAGAGGACCGGGAGCCAAATGGGGCTTGAATTAATCATCAAACTTCACATTTTACCTTACGCAAAATCTTGGCTTATTCTGATGATTTTCTCGTATCTTAAGTATGTTAAAAATATGTTATTAAAAAATATTAAAGCTATTGTTTTCTTTAATAGAATTTTACGTTCAAACAATTTCTAATAACAAGCTTATTACTTTTACTATTGATAAACATCGCAAAATCTTTGTTTTAGTTAACATAAATGTTGATAATTTAAAATGTCATAATAAAATATTTTGTTTTAGAAAATGATAGTAAATAGAGGTGCAAAATAATGAGGTTGTAAAACCATGGATCAAAGTATCGTTTCGACAGTATGTTTCGGTTCCTTAAATATTAGAAACTTTTCGTAATGTTTCGAGATATTTTAGATATGTTTCGAAAATTTCGTAAAAATTGTGCGCACAATAGATGTAGAAAATATTGTATGTTTATTTTCCACAGAGTCAAACATTGAAACGTTTCGGTAGTTTTCGAGGAAAAGAAAAGATACTTTGATCCATGTGTAAAACTAGTTAGATATTTTGATAGTAATAAAATACATCTTCTTAAAATAGTAACTCTTTTGAAATATTAAGAATGAAACTTATAACTAATTTGTCTCATCAACATATTGCAGAAAATAATGAAATATCGAATCCAAAACTAATTAGCATTTGGTGAATAATCTATTCCCAGTGGTAAC
This sequence comes from Misopates orontium, assembly GCA_946800315.1. Taxonomy (NCBI): domain Eukaryota; kingdom Viridiplantae; phylum Streptophyta; class Magnoliopsida; order Lamiales; family Plantaginaceae; genus Misopates; species Misopates orontium. The sequence goes on along the minus strand of OX326950.1, from coordinate 16,168,950 downwards.
TTAAACTTAACCAATTATCGTTATCGATTTAACTTACTAAAACTTATAATATAACTTAAATATGCCAACTCTATACACCACTCTTCTATCCTAATACCTCTGCTTCTAACACCGAATATAAGACAAAAAATGTTAATAAATATAATTATAAAGTAATCACAAGTTTTATAATAAAGTTGCTTAAGAAGGAGAGTATGGTATCTCAATACTTATGATAGCCAAATTAAGTGACTAATCAAACATCAAAATTTGAAAATTTGCTGAAACATGAACCAAGACATCATTAAGGTACTCAAACCACTATATCCTACTTAATCGAGCAAGTAATCTTCCTAACCTAGGCTCCGATTGGTTCCAAGGAAAATGAGGGAAAAGGAAAAAAATATTGGAAATTTTTATTTTCCAAGTGATTGGTACCAACGAAAATTTTGGAAAAGATGGGAAAAGATAGAAAAATCTTTTGTGAATCTTTATCTAACATTTTTACAATTCACAAACTTTGATTTCCTCCAAAATTATCTAAAACTTACTCTAATTCAAGGACGGATTTCTTTGTGGAAGCAAATGTAATTAGAGAATATCATCCTCAAAATTTTCATATTTCCCTCCAATACAAAAGGTGGGAAAATTCAATCATCTTTGAAATAATTTCTAGTTCTCAAAATTTCATATTCTCACCAATTTTGAATCTATATATACACTTGTAAGATCAATGTTTTCCATCAACACATCTTCTTCAACTCTAAGGAAATACTTCTTTATTTATTTTATATTTTTTATTCTAGTTATTTATCATCTTTAATAAATTATTATTATTTTATTTTAATCTATAGTCTTGTTTGATGTATTTCATATTTTCTAATTATTTGTAATTCAATTGCATTGAATAATAATTATATTTGAAGGTTCTCTTGATTAAATTTGTTTTGTTTGTGTTGTTTCGTTTCGAATATATTAATAGTACTTGCAAATTTTAATATATTAAAATAAACTAACATTACTCTTCAAGAAGTTATAAAGGATTTTGTGAAATAAAAAAAACATAAATTAATTTTAAGAAAAATATAAACGTAATATGAGTTTTATTAAAAATATTTAAGTTCTAAAGAACAATAACAGTTTTCACATTGTTTAATATGATGAGTAAGCAAATTAAGTATAAATGTTTGCCGAAAAACTAATTGCATGCCAATCACATGGAAAAGAGAGGAAAATTTCATTTTTCATGGAAGTTTTCCTGAAAATCCTCACTTACTGTTAGAAATTGGAGAGCATATAAAAACTAAAAGATAAGATAAAAATATAAGAGGAGAGGAGTGGAGGAAACTTTGATGATTTCTTATTATCACTTTTCTTGACTTGCTTCAAATGACTACAATATATGGGGTATTTATAGGTAATAGCTAACATGAACCATACTAATACATGTACCTTTAATTAATTTAGATCCATCCTAATCTACCAAGTTCATGAATACACTCAAAAGATAAATACATGAATCCTCCAAGTACATGAATAGAAGCTTCCACACATTTCTAGAATAATATTAATCTAGTTTACTAATAATAATAAGAGTCCTGCTAATCTCACAGTCAACTGTGAGATTATATGCTTACAGCCGGTAGTCAAATACTAAATTACTAGTTAACCGGCCTTATTCATTTAATATATACTTTTTAAATAATTCCCCTAGTTTTATTTTCCTGCTCATACGACAACATTCTAAACTAACAAAAGGCCGTAAAATTAAAAGTGAAATTATTTAAAAAAATCATGCTAAAATTCCAGGAAATGAATCAGCAGAAAGTACTAGACTATCCTTATCTTTTTAAGATGGATAATATTTTCTACACTAAGAAAATATCTATAGTCTTTTGGGTTTATCTTAGAAAAAGAATTAGTAGAAATTAATAAGATCTAAATAAAAGAAAAAGTGATTACGAGCCAGATTAGCTTGGTACTCTTGTTCGATGAATTTGTGGTCCAAAATAAAATCCCCAAGTTAAACTTGAATCGTATGATCCAAACTATATATTATACTCTAAAATAATTATAATTATTATACTAAAAGTAATAATACTACTACTAATAACAATGCCACTTTTAAACCCTATATGTTAAAAGAATAGAACTTCGAGATATTATTGTATTAACAAAAACTTTGCAATAACAAAAATAAATAAATAACAGGTGCAATAAAGAAGTAACTCATTATTAATAAAGTTATTACCCACTAAACCAGTTTCCTGATTTCACACTCAGGAAAATTATGCTTTAAAACGGACGGTAAGCATAAAGTCCGTCAGGAAAGCATTTTCCTAATAATAATATTATTATTTTGATAATATTTCAACATTCCCCCTTAAACTAGATTCATCACTCCAAGCGAGAACCGCAACTTTTGAAAATCTTCAAACTTCAAAGGCTTGGTGAAGATATCCGCAACTTGGTCTTGGGATTTCACGAACTCAACTTTCACTTCTTTGTTGCCAATAGCATCTCGAACAAAATGATTCTTAGTATCAATTTGCTTGCTCCTATCATTATATACCGAATTTTTCGCCAATGCAATAGCTGACTTATCATCACAAATATCTCCGTCGAACCTTCTTGTGATAAATTAAGTTCTTTCAACAATCTTCTTAGCCAAATTGCATGACAAACACAAGAAGTGGAAGCAACATATTCGGCTTCACAAGTAGATAGCGTCACAATTGGTTGCTTCTTTGAACTCCAAGTAAATGCCGAGTTTCCCATGAAGAAAACGAACCCGGTTGTGCTTTTTCGATTATCAACATCACCAGCCCAATCACTATCGCTATAACCAATAAGCTCAAACTCATGAAAATGAGTATATAAAATTGCATAATCAATCGTACCTTTAATGTACCGAAGTATTCTTTTGGCCACTTTCATATGTGAAGTAGTAGGAGCCTCCATGTAGCGACTTACAAGTCCAACACCAAAAAGAATATCCGGTCTCATGCAAGTTAAGTACCTCAAACTTCCAACAAGACTTTTGAAAAGTGTTGGATTAACCTTCTTGCCATCTCCATGCAATGAAAATTTGACTCCACACTCTACGGGGGTGCTAATCGGCTTGCACTTTTCCATCTCAAATTTCTTAAGCACTTCTTTTGCATATGCTTCTTGAGAAATAAAGATGGCATCATCTCTTTGTTTTACTTCAATACCAAGATAGTAGGACATAACGCCAATGTCCGTCATCTCAACTCCTTCGCCATAGCTCTTTTGAATTCATCAAACATTTTTTCATTATTTCCTGTAAATATCAAGTCATCAACATACAAACAAACAAGCAATATATCACCATTTTTATTCAACTTCATATAGAGTGCATGTTCATGTGGACACTTGGTGAAACCATTCATCTTGAAATAGTTGTCAATTCGACTATTCCAAGCACGTGGGGCTTGCTTCAAGCCTTAGAGAGCTTTCCTTAACTTCAACACCTTATCTTCTTGCCCTTTAATCACATAACCCGGTGGTTGACTTATGTACACTTCTTCCTCCAAAAAACCATTAAGAAAGGCGGACTTTACGTCCATTTGATGAATTTTCCAATTATTTTGTGCAGCCAATGAAATAATCAAACGAATAGTTTCAAGACGAGCAACCGGAGCAAATACCTCATCATAGTTAATACCAGCCTTTTGCTTGTAACCCTTGGCAACTAATCGAGCCTTGTATTTCTCAATCTCCCCTTTTGCATTCTTCTTTATCTTGTACACCCACTTCACTCCAATGGTGTTTTTGCCTTTAGGTAGTGATGCTAGCTCCCATGTGTCATTCTTCTTTATTGCTTTCATTTCTTCATTCATGGCTTCCCTCCATTTCTCATCACGAATAACATCATCATAACCTACAGGCTCAATCTCCGCAAATAAACAAAATTGTGTAAATTCACTCAAATTTTGTACCTCTTCAGTGGTGTCATACAAGTCACGTAGAGATTTATATCTTCGAGGTCCTTCACTTGAACTTGAATCATCAACTTGTGCATTTTGAGGGGGAGGTGTTGATGGCGGAGACATAGGTTGTGTGGCATCATCAAAGAATGGACTAGCCTTGTGATCTTCATCATTTCCATTCCAATCCCAAGAACTCTTTTCATCAAATTCAACATCTCGACTTATGACCGTCTTCCCATTGCTTGGATTATGCAACTTATAAGCTTTTGAACTTTGATCATAACCAACAAAGACATACCTTTGGCTTTTGTCATCAAGTTTAGTCCTTTTTCCATCCGCCACATGTGCATATCCAATGCTTCCAAACACCCGCAAATGAGAGACATTTGGCTTGTAACCACTCCAAGCTTCTTGTGGTGTCTTGCCATAGAAAGTTTTAGTGTGACTTCGATTCATCAAGTAGACCGCACAAGCAACGGCTTCAGCCCAATATTCATTTGGCATATTTTTACTTTTCAACATACTCCTCGCCATGTTGAGTATCGTTCGGTTCTTTTTCTCGGCTACTCCATTTTGTTGTGGTGAAAATGAAGTTGTCATGGGACGATGGATGCCATTTTTCTCACAAAATTATTTGAATGCATTTGAAGTGAATTCTCCACCTCTATCCGATCAAAGTGCTTTGATTTGGTACCCGCTTTGTTTCTCCACCATGATTTTGAACTTTTTAAAAGTTTCAAACACCTCCGATTTTTCCTTAAAAAAATACACCCAAGTTTTCCGAGAATAATCATCAATAAAGAGCAAGAAATAATTATTCTTACCAAGTGATGATGGCTTAATAGGCCCACATACATCCGAGTGGATCAACTCCAAAGGATTTTGAGCTCTCGTCATAGACTCCTTTGGAAAACTCTTTCTTGCTTGTTTGCCGAGTATAAATCCTTCACAAAGTTGATTTGGATGGTCTATGGAAGGCAGTCCTTTCACCATTTTCTCCTTGCTCATTATTTTCAAGCCATCAAAATTCAAGTGCTCAAATCTCATATGCCATAACCAAGAATTATTTTTGAAACAAGATTTTAAGCAAATTGGGACATCACTTTGAATATTCAATAAGAACATTCTATTCTTTGTCATTGGCACCTTGGCAAGCACATTACCATTTTCATCCTTCATGGTCAAACTTCTATGTTTCATGAAAATCTCATAATTCTTCTCCAATAGTTGTCCCAAACTCAAAATATTACTTTTCATATCCGGCACATGAAAAACATTAGAAATAAATTGATGACTTCCATCTTTAGACCGTATTAAAATTGTACATCTTCCTTTCACTTGTACTTTTGAAGAGTCCCCAAATGTAATATCTCCACCAATGGATTCATCAAGCTTCACGAACAAATTCTTCTTCCCACAAATATGACTACTTGCTCCGGAGTCAAGATACCATAAATTATTCTCCTCATTTTGATTGCTTTTGCAAGCAAGAAGCAAAGTGGCATCCGCATCTTCTTTCTCATTGCTCTCCATGAGATTGTTCGTCTCCTCCACGTTGCTTCTACATTCCCATGTGTAATAGCCAAAATGATGACAATTATATCATCCAATGCTTGATTTGTCATACCTTGGTTGATTTGGCCTATATCCTCCTCCTGACCTCTACCTCTTCCTCGTCCTCTTCCTTGATTGAAGTTTTGGCTCGTCTCATCGTTGTTCGATGAATTGTTGTAGCCTTGTCCACCTCTTCCACGACCTCGACCTTGATTTTGACCACAGCCTCCCCCACGTTCTCGGCCTCTTTGGGACGTGCCATGATTTGTCTCATTCTCTTTTAGTGATAGCTTTGCTTTCAAAGCTTGTTCCACCGATTCTTGATTCGGTTTCTTCAATCTCTCTTCATGAGCTTGCAAAGATCCGTCAAGTTCATCAACGGTCATGGTGTCTAAGTCTTTAGACTCTTCGATGGCTACAACGATGTAATTGAATTTTGGATCTAAAGATCGCAAAATTTTTCCAACAACTCGATCATCTTTAATGTCATCTCCATATCTCGTCATTTGGTTAGTAACCGTCAAAACTCGTGAATATAATCTGAAATTGATTCAGATTCTTTCATATGTAAAGATTCAAATTCACCTCTCAATGTTTGGAGTCGCACTTTCTTCACTTTGTCGATTCCCTTAAAAGAGGCTTGAAGAATATCCCATGCTTGCTTGGACGTGGTTGCACTAGCAACTTTTTCAAACATCTTCTCATCCAAACTTTGATGGATGAGTGTGAGCGCCTTTTGGTCTTTCTTCTTGGCGGCTGCATCATCACCTTCAACACATTTCTCCACAGAGTCCCAAGCTTCGTATGCTCCAAGCAAGGCTTTCATTCTTATGCACCAATTGTCATAGTGCTCTTTGTTTAGTGGTGAAACTTAGAATGGTGCTCCTTTTGACATCTTCAAGCTTAGTCTCCAAACACAAGTGGCTCTTGATACCAATTTGTTAGAAATCGGAGAGCATATAAAAACTAAAAGATAAGATAAAAATATAAGAGGAGAAGAGTGGAGGAAACTTTGATGATTTCTTATTATCACTTTTCTTGGCTTGCTTCAAATGACTACAATACATGGGGTATTTATAGGTAATAGCTAACATGAACCATACTAATACATGTACCTTTAATTAATTTAGATCCATCCTAATCTACCAAGTTCATGAATACACTCAAAAGACAAATACATGAATCCTCCAAGTACATGAATAGAAGCTTCCCCACATTTCTAGAATAATATTAATCTAGTTTACTAATAATAATAATATTATTAGTTTTATAATATTTCAACACTTTCCAATATTTTTTTTTCCTTTTCCTTCATTTTCCGTGGAACCAATCAAAGCCCTAAAATCACAAAGCCAAAAATAATTCTCTAATAATGCATCACCTAATGGTCTTCCTAGGCCTTAAGACTATGAAACAAGGAGAGGTTTCAATGATACCCACCGAGTTCGGATCCTATATGTGTTTGGTTTTTGAATAATTAAGAAAATTGAAATTATAACCATCCAACTAAGAGAAATTATAACCACAAGTTGTCATTCTTTGGTTGTAAACATATAAGTTGAGGTTTTCACCTTTGATCTAGCATTTAACGGTTTCAAATGGACAAGGTCTGCTAGTGACTAATGTTTCTAGAACACATGAATATGCTTTGGAACAAACCCAGCTTAAACGAAGACATTTATTGTTTTTAGGAATTCCTAGAAGGGAAACTCAGGTTTCTGTTTGACTAGCGATCCGAAGGAACATAACTTAAATCGACCATGCATGTTGTTTAGATTCAAAAGTTGTTTCGAGAATTTGATTCTAAACTCTTTTTAGAGTATGTGTTTAGAATTTGAGAGAAAAGAAAAAAAAAATGAAGGTTTGATGTGCTTTTTGGGTCTTCAAAGTCTCTACACTAAAACTGGCAGATTTTATAAAACTTAATTTGATGGTTTTGAAGAAAACAGACGAGTTTAATGGCTGGGAATTTTTTTTCCATAAACTAGAGATCAAGGAGAGAAATTTAGCAAAAATAAAGGAAGGCTAATTTGAACTAGAATGGAGTGGAGAAAACAAAGAATGAGGGTTGGTTTTATAGGCATATTTTTACAATATTTTGAATAGTGATATATAGTGAAATTACAATTCTTATTTTTTTTAATATTAGTTTTGAATTATATTTTGAGTATTCTCAGATATGTTTTCAAAATTTTAATATATTTTTGAATTGCTTTTAATATGTTAATTTCTAGAACTAAATGAAAATCAAGCTTAGATTTAGTTTTAACTTCTATTTAATGCATCCAAGAGTCTTTAAGATCATCATGGTATCATGAAATAAACTTCATATGTATCAAAAAACAAAAAAAAAAAAACTAACAACTATGGCATTTAATTTATTCAATTTGAAAGTTGGACTAAAAGAAATCATATAACTTTTAAAAATACATTAATGTCGTATAAAATCAAAATCAAGATAGTTATACTTATTTGAGCTTTATAAAAATAGATTCCAAGAAATTAGGTTTCTAATAGTTTTGGTTTCATTTAAGATCTTTTGGACTAAACTGGAAACTTTTTAAAACATTTAGCGCTCAAAATAATATTTTCAAAAGTACAGGGACTAAAGTGAAAATTTTAAAAATACTTTTATTTTCTTTCAAATTTCTGGGGTGTTACATTATATTATTAAATTATCTATAAATTAAAATGTTACGAGAATGAAAAATATGATTAATACTTTTTTTTTTCATTATTTAAATTTTGATACCTCGATAGTGGCACGTGATTTGACAATGGCTAATAGAAAACTAATACAAAGTGAAACGGGAGAGGAAAGTGATAGATCTTTAGGTCTAATACTTTACGTTTTAAGCAGTAGTTGTGATACCTAGTCTAGACAGATAAGTAAGACAGGTATATAAGACAGTAAAGGAAGACAGCAGATTTTAACGTGGTTCGGACTATGTCCTACATCCACGAGGCTTTCGCCTGAATCAAACTTTTTTCAACAGACAAAAGTTATTACACCAACTGGTTTTACTCTAACACCGAATCCCTCTAATGTTGATACCACCGGAACCTTTTTCGCGTCTACTCCGTTGGACCCGCTCTCTTCTAAAAAACGCGGCAAAGCATAGGCGGGAAACAAATCATGCCGAAATTAAACATATCGCGTTTTTAAGACAAAATAAAATAAAAATAGCACCTGCTTAATAAAATAAAATATTAAAATAAATTAAAACACAAATTAAAAGAAAACAAACAGAAAGTAACTCAGCAAATTACTCACATAACTTACCGAGTACCGATTCAACTGGTGTAAGTGGATGTCGAGACACCCTACCATGACAGACCGTAAGACTGGGTATAGAATAGGTCAGAACTGAAGCATACTCATGAACCAGATGAACATTAAAATGTGTGTGTGTGAATTCTCATATAATAAACAGATGAAAGGGAAGAGAATTTGAAAGGGGCAAAAATTGTTTTGCAATATATCTCTTTTCAAACAATACAATTGCACCATGTACATACACTTTGAGCCTTTCGAATAGAGGTAGCTTTCGCACATAACTTTATGTAGAATATGGTAGCTCTTTTCAATTTTGTGATGACCGTGAAATATGAATTGAACGCTTTCACACATATTCATTGAGTTTAGGCAGCTTTTTCCTCCATATATTTTTCTTTTGAAGCACTTTTTCTTTTGGCTCATGCTCTCTTTGTTCTTTTCTTTTCATAACTCTTTTGTACACTCGTACTTTTCTTTTCATGCTCAATTCTTCTGTTTTTGATGTGATGAGGTAGCAAAAGTGGACAATGTCCATGTCAAAGAGATACTAAAAACAAATTAAAACAAAAATTGCCCGTTGCAAAATCCTTCGATTTCACTGATTTAACTGAGGGAAAGATGTGCACTGTGTATCAATGCAGTTCTAAGTACGCTCCAGAACCGGCTGTCCAACAGGTCTGCAAGTAAGTCATGACAGTTAGTTCAACAAATAAAAACATCTCAGTTAAATCGGGCACGCGACCAACGCTTAGTGGAGACAAATGCTGAGAGACTTTCTGAGGGTCTCAAAGCTTTGTGAAACAAGTTTCTTCATAAAAATAACAGCAGTTTGTCTTCTAGTCGCGACATGCTTAATGACTGCACATTCATTATCAACCAAATCACATATGAAGTGGTCCCATATATCCGTATGTTGTGTCCATAAGTGCTTAACATGATTATGAGCAATGATAATAGCACTGATGTGGTTAATAAAGACCAAAACATCACTTTGCACAACATTATAGTTCTTAAGCATATGATCAACCCAACCAACATTAAGTAATATGACAAGATTACGCTTAGTTAGGTAGAGATGACTTCCTGTTCTGCAATTTGAGAGACTGAGGTCTATGAGGATGCCATCTGTCTCATTGACAAACCATTTAGGAGTTGACTCAGGAATCATCAACTGTTCAGCAGTTTCACGGTCAAGATCCTTGATAGGATTTTGAGCAAATTTGGATTGATCGATGACCAATCTGTTGGCTCCTTGACTAACCTGCGAATCAATAAAAAAGATTAGTTCACTAACTGTAGGAGAAATGGTTCTGTTTGAAACAGAGTTTGTGAATTGTTCTGTAGGGAGTCGTGACTGCATTAGAGTGTAGCAATTTTCAGCAGTCCGCTTTCCTATAAAAACACAAAACTTTTGGTCATCAATCACGTGACATTCATCTAGTGAGAAGGTGACAACCATCTTTTGATCGCATAGCTGGCTTATGCTAATCAAATTCTGCTCAAGTCCAACAACATGGAACACATAGCTAAGCTTCGGAAACCCGTTGGTGTTGAGTGTTCCTCTTGCAACAATTTGACCATTTTTACCATTTCCAAACTGAACTGTTCCACTTGGACCAGTAACATAGTTAGTCAAAAAGTCTTTGTTTCCTGTCATGTGATGTGAGCATGCACTGTCAAGATACCAACAATTAGGTGAGGCGTTTTCAATAGAAGAATGTGCATAATAAACATTATGATGATTAGAACGTTTCACCCTTATGTGATTTGTTAGCTTTGCTTCTTCATTAGAGTCATTTATCACTGTTTCTCTTTGAGTCCTCCGAGCGGTTGCGACTCGATGATGAACTGGTTTTGGTGCTATGTCCTTATATCTGTTCTTCTTAAGTTTGGGACAGTTTGGACGAATATGTCCTTCAACACCACAGTGATAACAGACTGGGCTAGACTTGCGAGCTGGTCGGGACCTGCAAACTGGACTTGTATTGTGAGCTGGACTAGACCTGCGATAAAAAACATGAGAAACAACAGATGAGTAAGCATATGCAACATTATGATAATCTGAATTAGAGCGTTTCACCCATGTTTGTTTTGATGGTTTCTCTTTTGGAACATCTGCCTTTTTTACTGGTTTGTCTTGAGTCTTCTTGGCTGTTGTGACTCGTTGTTGAGATATCCTTGGAAGATAGCCAGTGAATGGCGTTTCCCGGAATTAAAAGCAGTATGGGCGGATATGTCCTTCAACACCACAGTGGTGACAGACGGGAATGAACCTGTCATAAGAATTACCAGAATGTGAGATATCAAATTTTGAGTTCTTTCTAGAATTCTTACCTGCTTTCTTCCTTGGTTGTGAAACATCTTTTGCAGAAATATGATTAAATTGAGCAACATTTGTTGCGAACCCAAGTCCTACACAATCTCTCGTTGGTTTTTGGTTTTTCAACACATGGTCCAACTTTTCTGTTCCAGAACTGAGAAGTTTCACATTCTTTCTGACAGTAACAAGTAATGTTTGCACGTCTTGGTGCATCTGCTCAAACCTGTTGACTGTCTCTTTGGCTCCTTCCACAACAGTTTTGAGGGCTTTGATTTCTCGCTTGAGATCAGAATTTTGATTTTGTAATTCAAGAACTTTCTGCTCAAGTGTTGCATTTGATTGAGGTCTGCTGTGACTCATGGACTTGATTTTTTCTTCCAACTCGGCAATTTTTATAGTTCCTGCTTTCCATTTGTCGGCCAAGATAACAAAATTTTCGCCAAGAGCTTCTGGATCAAGTTCCTCATCATCAGAATCAGGTTCATCATTGCGGTCGTCCTTGTCTGTCGAGATAGGTAGAGAGTCAGGACTGATGACAGAGGACAGTGCTATGTTTGCTCTTTCTTCTGGTTCATCCTCACTTTCATTTGATTCCTCATCGCTCCAGGTGGATATTATTGCTTTGTTTTTGTTCTTCGGGAGAAGATTTTCACAATCAGCTTGAATATGACCAAAGCCTTGACATTCCCTGCATTGAACACCTATTCCTCTTCTTTTGACACTAAGACCATTAGCAGCGGAAGGTTTTAATGTATCATCAGAGTATGAAGGAAAAGTGTTCGTACCTTTGATTTCAGCTTTGAGAGCAACACCTTTATGAGTGACTCCATTCAAATTCTTTTTCAACTCAAATGTTGAAAGTGCACCCATGAGTTCAAGTTCTCCACGTCTCTTGCTTCTTCAATCGCCTCAATTTTCATATCAAATCTTGAGGGCAAAGTGCGAAGAGTTTTCTGAACAAGTTTGGACTCACTGTACTCGTCACCAAGGAGGAAGGTCTCATTTGCAATGTCTCTGAGTTTGGAATTGTATTAAGCGATTGTTTCATGTTCCTCCATTCTGAGCTCCTCAAACCGTGTGCCAAAGATTTGTCTTTTCGATCTTTTCACGGATGGAGTTCCTTCATGGGCAACACAAAGAGCATTCCATGCATCCTTAGCCAACTCACACTTTGAAATCAGTTTGAACTGGTTGAGGTCGACTCCATTAAGTATTGCATTGATTGCAATGGAGTTGTAACTCGCGTCTAGATCTTTTGCGTCAGACCAGTCGAGCTCGAGCATTGACTTTCCATCTTCATCTTTTGGTGGAGTCCATCCTTTTAGAATGCTTTTCCACGCTTTCTGATTTTCTCGTTTGATGGAAAGCTTTCATGCGAACCTTCCAGTATGAGTAGTTGAACTCATTCAAAAGTGGTGGCTTTGATGATGATGATCCTTCAACGTTTTGTGCCATTAAATCTGCAAGATCTAAATAAAACCAGAATCTCACCAATGTAAGTAGGTGACAGGCTCTGATACCAATTGATAGATCTTTAGGCCTAATACTTTACGTTTTAAGCAGTAGTTGTGATACCTAATCTAGACCTAAGTCACATAAAACGGGAGCGCGAGCGTGAGCGAGTGCGAATGCGTGTGCGCCAGTGCGACAAATATAAATTTTGCATATCTTAATGCGTCTTAGTGCGTGTATTTAAATTAAATATTAATTAATTAAATTACATATAATTATTATGTCATTACCCATTTATATGACTAGCCAGTATTTTTTTAATATAATTATGACTAGTCAGTATTTTTGTAGTTATATATGTAATATACCTATTTAAATACACATATAAACATGTATGTGCATATATCCTACTCTTAATATTGTAAATAGAACACCAAATTGGTAACAGATTTTCATCAATTGAACTTTTTTCCATGTGTTGCTTCTAGGGTCCCACACATATTATATACCTATTTTACTTTTTCTCCTTCCTAAGCATTAAACTTGCACCGCCAACTCCCTTCCATTTCTCTTCTTCCCTTTCTCCCAAATTTTCTCTCTCTACCATCTCTTTCGTCTACTTTACATCCCTTACCTTTTCTTCAGTTTTCTTTATTTCTTTGTGTACTTTTCTTTCTTCACTCACAATTAAATCGTTGGATATATGAATCAAATGCAATAAGACGATGATTCACGTTCCACGATTGCAACAAAGTGCTCATAAATAGCAGGAATTGCATAAGAATACTTAGTTCGCGAATTAACATATCTTAATGCGCGGTCTAAGAAAACTTAATTCGTGTTAGATCGGCGCTCCAGCACTGAAGTTGCCGGATCGCGACCAGGTCGCCGGTGCAGCAGAGGTGAGAGGCGAACTATGTGACTTAGGTCTAGACAGATAAGTAAGACAAGTATATAAGACAGTAAAGTAAGACAGCAGATTTTAACGTGGTTCGGACTATGTCCTACATTCACGAGGCTTTCGCCTGAATCAAACTTCTTTCAACGGACAAAAGTTATTACACCAATTGGTTTTACTCTAACACCGAATCCCTCTAATGTTGATACCACCGGAACCTTTTTCGTGTCTACTCCGTTTGACCCGTAAGACCAAAACTCCCGTAGTGATCTTTTTATGAGAAAGCTTCCAAGCGAACTGCACGTACGTATAGATCCCTCTAACTGGCGCAAACCTTTCCCGTTGAACTCCCTTCAACTCTCGTCGGCTTCTCACGTTCTTGATTTAACTCAAGAGGGCGAAAACTAAGAAATCAAAATAAAAGAGAACACCTAAAGATGTATATTTTGTTACACTAGTGTTCTACATTGATTCCTAGGATTTCTACTATTTATAGGATAGCTCTCCTAAAAGATCTCCTTGAATCTCGGTCAGTCTCCATATCCAGTCGAGACATGATCTTTCCAAATATATCCGAATCTTTCCATGATAAGGCGATTCTTCCTTTTGATAAGTCTTTGTTTCCGTTTGATAAGATCTTCATGATCTTCGTATATTCTGCACACCAAAGACAAAAGAGAACTCCACAAGAAAAAGATTACTTAAGGATATAATAAAGAGTTTGACAAAGATTAACTTTCCATAAGATAAGATACTATAAGATTAAGTTAAATCTTTACAAACTTACCTAAATATTCACTCGTTGAAAACAAGATAAATACCATATAATTAAGAGCGAATAATTAAGTAAATAAATTAAAGTAAAGAAAACCGAATTTTTCTTTAAAATAATTTTGCAAACAAGGAAATAAAATCTAGTTGGACCTGGCAGTCCTGACTGTTCAATTGAGTTTGAATCGTGTTGGACTTGCGGTCCTAACAGAAAGTATGCCTCAGCCTTTTAACCGAAGAATAATACCTCACGGATAAAAAGATATACCAAAGGAAATATTCTTGATAAGGTCTCGAGGGTAAGACGGGGTTAGAGCCATGTACTAATGAATTTAACAAATGGAACACTCTATTCCCGAGATCGAAGGCTATTCGCAAAGCATGCCTCGTATGCAACTAAGTTGGGTATATTTTTCGAGGTAGGGTTCGATTGCCTCCTTTTGCATTAGCCTTCTATCATAACTGAATAGAGGGTATTTATTGATGAATGAGCGTATTCAGGTGTCATCCATATGCCAGGTGTCATATCCGACATGGGAGACAAGTGTCAAGTCTGACAACACCTTTAAGACCCCTGTGAGGGTCGTGTGGCGGGGATGGCTCGTCACGTGCCTTCTCATGGGTCCTTTTAATATTGTGGTGCTTGATTTATGTTAACCATATCACATTTCGGGTATTAAATGCTCGGATAATATAGTTCAATGCTGGCGTCGTGTAGTGGATGATACCGTTCGTCCTTGACTGAGAATTAGGGATGGTCGGATCATGACATTTAACCTCCGAAAGTTGTGGGGTTCGAGCCTCTTAGGCTATGGATCCTTAACCCTCTTTGGAGGGGGTTTGGATGTGATCTCGAGCTTACTTGGATCCTGAGCCTTAACCACTAAGTCTACGAGCTTCGAGCCTTCAGGGCTATAGGGCTAGTGCCTCGTAGATTTCTGCTTCGAGCCTTCTAAGGTTATGACCTTCGAGCCTTTGAGAGTTACGAGCTTTGAGTGTCTAAAGTTGAATACTTAGGGCCTTTATTTTCTACGGGCTTCGACCCCTTTTGATCGAGGAATTAGACGTAATTAGATCAAATATGTTATTTACCTCATCAATTCTATAACAGGTGAGGATAAAAATTGTTTAGTAATTATTCTTCCGAGAATATTCGTACAGCACAAGAAAAACTATCCCACTAATTCTCAAGTTGGGGGAAAAGGTGAATTGAAATTTCTCTTTAATCTACATCTTTATGATTTGGCAAATACTCCATTGGAATGTTAATTGTTGGCATATATTATATCCCTTCCATCTGCAGACAGTTAGTCATCGATTAATATAAGGGCAACAGGCAATTTGTGGTTTTTTACTCATGTATTTCAAGTTATCACTTCCTTTAAAGAAGGTGTATATAATTCATCTATTCTCATCATTTAAATATTAAATGAAGCATACTTTTTTTCTATATTCAGATAGTGTTCGTTTATTATTTTTACTTTTTCTAATAATTTTTCCTCCTTAGAAACTTTGTAATTACAAATTTATGTTTATAATTTTTTCTTTAATTAATCGAAAGTTTTTAGAAGCTGGTTGTTGATAATATCTAATACTATAAAATACCTACAAATATATAATATATACTCTCTCACATACACGCACACGTGTGTGTGTGTGTGTGTGTGTGTGTGTGTGTGTTCAGTTGAAGGTCTGCGTTTCTTACTTTTAAGTTTCAACATTTATAGGATATATCATATAGTTTCGAACATTTGAATTTGAGTTCTTTTTTTTAAATATTGCACGCATATTGATGTTTATATTACTTAAATGATGTATTATTAAAATATTCATCTTCCCGTGTTGTATCGTTACATATATAAACTATAAAATTAAAAACGATTGTTGTTTTGCTAGCTAATGTTTGATAAATGACAGTTCTAATACACATTTTGCATCATGATCAACAAGTAAATAATCTAATAAAGAATATCAACAAATATATTGCATTAAATTTTTATGCAACTAGGTCATGCGCCAAATTTCGAATATATACGTCAAAATATTGCATAATTATTGTGATGTATTATTATTTTATCAATTTGAATGAGTTAAATAGAGAGAAACAATTAGAATTCAGAATAATTAAAAGGAGATACTTACATTTCTGGAATGACAATAATAAGAAAAATATAATAATTACTTGTTAACAAATAAAGATAAACCAAGTTTATATGTTAATTACGTAATTATCTTTGTATTTAACTATTGACTTATAATTAATGAATTGAGTACGGTATGTGTCAAAAATTGAAACATCAACACTGTATTTGCTAAACAACAATATATATATAAGATGTACCATATTCGGTATTGTCGTATAATATACATATCAGCACCAATGATACGATGTCACGAGCGCATCCTTGACTATATTATGACACGTCAGTATCATTATTTTTTAATGTAAAATTACAATTCAAGGCAAAACTCAAATTAGGCCTGTCCAGGCCCAATTTTGAGCTATGTAAGGGCCCAATTCGAGTTGTTTTCAGACCCAATTCAAGTTGTTTCATAAGCCCAATTCGAGTTATCCGAATATCTCTAATTCGACTTATTTCTACTCATAATTGTACTTGAACTACAATTCTACTATATAAAGGGGTCTCACTCGTCATTTAAAGGTACGTTTTCATTATTTCTAAGCCT
This sequence comes from Misopates orontium, assembly GCA_946800315.1. Classification (NCBI taxonomy): domain Eukaryota; kingdom Viridiplantae; phylum Streptophyta; class Magnoliopsida; order Lamiales; family Plantaginaceae; genus Misopates; species Misopates orontium. Next base: position 16,152,058 of record OX326950.1, on the reverse strand, counting down.
TAAGCTCGAGTTATGTAAGTCGAATTCGACCTATTTGTGAGTCTCATCCGAGTTGACAAAAATAGCTCTGATTCGACATATTATGGCTTGCAGTTCGAGTTATTTAAGTGACCAATTCGACTTGTTTTTGCCACTCAACTTGTTCTCTTGCTCAATTCGACTTATTTGCTTAATTCGATTTGTTTTATTCGACTTGTTGTCACGCACAACGAGATCTCATATTCCGACTTATCTAACTTAAGCATCGGAGTGCCTTCGCCGGGAAGGCACCGGCTTAGTTTACGTGTGGTGTTGAGTGCAGGTTCCGAACTCAAAAGCTACTTAAGGATCCAGCAGGGACTAAAGCAGTTTGACGTGGAGTGTTGTCAGGTGGACACGTATTCAGATGAAAATACTCCACATCAAGATATATGAAACCTCAAAGGAGGTGGATGAAAAATACCTCCAAACTTGATATAGATTGAAAGAAAATCATACGTCAACGCTAAGGTGATGTTTGGAAATTCAAAAAAAAATTATCTAAATTCTATTTTTGCTTTTGGAGTACTTTGGACTATTTTTAAATTAGCTTTTTGGTTAAAGAAAAAAACCTTTGAAGCTAAAAAGACCTACAATCTCAAAGCTAATGTGGACTTCTATTTTTATTTTATGGTAGTATTTTTGTATAAAATATTTTAGATTTTTTGGCTTCTAGATATTTTTCAGTTACCTCCAACTTATAATTTAACCTGCTTCTGAAATTTAACTTAAAGTATATACTTTCAACTTTTAAGAAAAAGTTGCAAACACCATCCATAACATTCATTCTCAAGTTTAGAGGTGAAAAATATGCTTGGAAATTCTTTTTAATCGGGATTATGATATATCTCATGTCGTATTGACTGATCCTGACCTTATTCTATTAATTCTTAGGCCTCGTTTGGTAGCCCGGATAGGATTGGATGGGATTAAAGGGCAATGCGGATTGAATGGTGTATTGAATCTGGTTAATACAGCTTTGGTTGTCGCGATTATGGGCCACATAGAGACCAAGATGGCGTATCAACAGCTTTGGTTCCCCAGATTGTTGTAGTGATTACAACTTAAACCCCTAACATTATTTTACAAAATTGCCCTTGTCCAACCCCTCTGAGTTCATCCAAAAAACGCTGAAGAAACAAGAAACCCCTGCACGAAGTTCACAATACGATTGCAATCACTTTCCCAAATTTATTGGCAAACCGGCTTCGCTCGTTGCAATCGACATCATACCCAACGTTTCCCCGACTGTGTAACCGTAGGGGTCTTTGTCAAACCCGTGGTAACAATAATTGAAATATTGGCACAACAAACCATATCTTGGAGTTTCAATTTCACCAACGTTCTATATTGGGATTGAGTTAAGTTATTTTTAAGTTACACACAAATATTAGTCACGTTATTGGGTTGTATATGGTGGATTGAGTTAATGACTAAAAGAGTAATGCAAAGCAGGGCAACAAACTGACATGCTGAAAATATTTGTGAGAACATTAACAGTGACTTCAATCCATCTTCTCAGCCGTTTCCACATGGAAATATTGTAGTTGTAATTGTGCAAGCTTCCCGTCTCACGATCGAGCCAACACATCAATACAAAACATGCCTCGTTTTACTAGCATTAACAATCAATAACAAACTTTTCTAAGATGCACATATTATCTTCATGCTAATTAGTCCCTTACAGATCTGCATTAAGTACAAGAGTTGATCACACCATCAACATCACGAACAGGTTCATTAAAATCTAGAACATTATTTGATACGACCACAGCAAGCTAAAATGAGACGGCTTAACTGGTCATATGATGTCTCATATTCATGTTTTAATTAACCACTCCCACCCTATAATAACATCTATCATAGATCTGTCAACCGACGATTGTTAGAGAAGTTTGTATAATTGATGTTTCCAATTAGAATCCAGATGACGATTAAAAGACAGATATTTAATGCAAGGAGCCCGAAGCATCCGCGTGTCAAAGTTTCGATCTTCGCTTGTAGTGCCACGTTTGTTTTCTTCAGCGCTTTAATCTTATCTTTGCACTCCTTGTGGTTAACTTTCATGTCAGACTGCGTAGAAATTGTTGATGTGCTACCTGTTACACCATCAAGCTTCTTTAATAATCCCGGGATTATTCTGTTGGCTCGCTCACAGCTAGGAGGATCGTACCAAACTCTATTCCCACACCCGGGTGCCTACGAAATAAGTTCGTTTTCTAATATTTCAGATATTCAAACGTAATCTATAATGTGAAAACAATTTACACAGACACAACGCCTAAAGCAACAAAATAACGAGTGTGTAATGTCGATTAGTGAAGATGAATGGGAATTGAAAACCTATAATCACCTTGAACGATGTTCGGAACACAAATAATGTTGTTTCACAATTTCACCATATTTATACTGAATAAGACAGAATGGAGGCAGGAAAAATGAGATTGAATTCGATCTGTTCGGCTCGAAGTGGCAAACACTCGTCAACCAAGCCCTCGTTTGGTAGCAATGATTAAGCACGATGTCTGGGTTTTAATCTTGATTAATCCATGAGTAACGGTTCTTTGGTAGGCATGATACAATCCAGGGTCATCTGGATTGTATCCTGATGACCCGGGGTTGCTCCCCGAATTGAATCGGGTTTCCCACCCTCCGATTCCAATCCTTGTTGAATAGTGGCTCCGCCTTTTTTGGGAGCAATTTACGATGTTACCCTCGAAAAACGAAAATTTATCCCAAATCACCCTCCAATTAGGGCAAACATTATTCGAAAAATCAAATCAGTAGCAGCCACACAAACATCGCGCTCTTTTCTTGGGACTGTTCTTGTGCGATTTCGAACAGATTTTGGCGAGCGCCATCGTTAAGGTACGTTTCTTCGTCTTTCCAACCTCAATCGTAAGATCTTTACACCAACCCCTAAACCCTAACGTATTGTGGCCCTAACGCGAACCCTTTTGGGCTGTTTGTTCGTTTTTTATGTAGTTTTTGGTGGTTGGTTTCTCGTGTGTTGGCGAAAAGACGCACCTTGCTAAAGGTATGCGTTTCCAGACCTATTTTCTGTAGTGCGTGTTGGTTTACTTGGGCGATTTACTGATTCTTGATCTTCTGCTTATAATGTTATGTAACTATTGAACATTCGGTTCCTGATTTTGTGCTTGTGTGACTTTTTATTGCATTAGTTAGTTCAACAATTGTTAACAAATTTGGGTCTTTCAGAACTTCACAAATCTTTCCATTTTATTTACTGATAACTGCATAACCAAGAGAGGAGTGATATTAATTTTTTTTCCCTCTATGATGGTTGTTCAATTAACAATAACATGTCAAAAAATGGAGTGCATTCTACCCTGGTGGTACTTCTGAACTTAATCAAGATCTCATTGCCATGTTTGTCTTGTAGTGTAGTATGGATTGGAGGGCAAAAGCTATGATTTTAACAGCATGTCAGTTTATTGTTTTGCGCCTTCGCATCATGGTCTGGCTAATAGCATACTACAAAATGACCATTCTTCGTAAACGAGTAGGCCCGAAGCGTAAACGTGGCAGAGCTTATAGTATGCTAATGAAGGTCCCGAAACAAATTGAACATATGCGAGACTTAGTGTATCTTAATAACCGAGACTGCATAGACATCCTACGCATGGACCGAAACTGTTTCCATCACCTATGTCACTTACTAGAACATCGAGGTGGCCTCACCGCTTCACGGTATGTGAATGTACAAGAACAAACAGCCTTGTTTCTACAAGGGCTTGCCCACCATCACAAGAACCGTGTAATTAGATTTGATTTCAAACGCTCCGGCCAAACTGTGAGCCATTACTATAACAAGACCTTGAAAGCGTTGTGCAAAGTGGGAGATTTACTACTAGTGAAACCTAAACCGATTGATGCCACTTGCACCGACGAACGGTGGAAACCTTTCCAGGTAAATAGACTAGGCACAAACCAATTTTCCTACTAACTACATGTTTTGTTAAAAAACCAGCTGCTTTGTTTCCCCCACCCCCCCTTCCAATTACCCACCCTAATACCTTCCTTCGATAACAGGGCTGCTTAGGGGCGTTGGATGGAACGTATGTGAAACTAAGAGTTCCTGTCGCCGATAAAGTTAGATATCGTTCGAGAAAGGGAATAATTTGCACCAACGTGTTAGGTGCGTGCGACATGAACTTGAACTTCATTTATATCCTTGCTGGCTACGAAGGTTCTACTGGGGATGGGAGAATCTTGCGTGAAGCGTTAAATAGGCCAACGGGGCTCAAAATAGCACCAGGTCAGTGGCCGCAAAATTGTTAGATTTCTTATGCGTAACGCATTTTCCCATCCCAACATTCACACCCGATGAAATCTGTCCAATTATCATATCCTAGTCAATGTATAAAATTAATACCTCCAAAATATTCCTTTGCTGAAACGCAGGTAATTATTATCTTTGTGATCAAGGGTATCAGAATGGCGCTGGATTTTTAACTCCCTATCGAAACCGTCGCTACCACTTAGATGAAATAGGACCCCTGCGTAACCGTCCTAGGGACTTCCAAGAATACTTCAACATGAAACATAGTCGTGCTCGCAACGTTATTGAGCGGGCTTTTGGTGTGTTAAAGATTAGGTGGCCTATACTAGACACCGCGACGCATTACCCATTGGCTGTTCAAAACCGGAACATCATGGCTTGTGCCCTTATTCACAACTGGATTAGGTTGAACATGGCTGTTGATCCATTAGAGTTGGCAAATGTCGAAGTTCCTCCTGCAGGTGATGACGATAACGACTACATCGATTCAGTAGAGCCGTCTCGTGAATGGCATAATTGGAGAGACAGCATGGCACAAGAGATGTTCAACAATAGGCGAGGTCGTCGTGCCTGAGACAAATTCGTCAAAGAAATAGTGCATGGATTCCCTGATTCAGCCAGGCGACTTCTTTTTAATGTTGGTGTGTGGTGTGAACTGAGGCAGAATATACTATTTTGTATGGCTGTTTGTGACATTTACGTGTATGTTTTATGTCTTAAGACTGTATCGGTGTTGCCAACACCGTTTTTTTATGGACAACATTTGTTAGAATAGGCTAAGGGGTGTACCTCTATTCTAATTGTTTACTACTTCTTCCCTTTTTATGACAGATTAATGTTTTTAATGAAAGTGTACTCGTTCAATTTTCTATCAGCATTTTTTGTATATATGTTAATTAATTTTCTGCATTATTACAGATTCTGTAGTATTATGTGTCTCCCTATGCATTTGTTCATTCCACATTTGCTTTGCTTCAACTGCTGCATAAATTATATAATCCTATGTTTTATAAGTTACTTATCAAGTGCCTGTGATTTCAGAAGGTGATAAATCACCTTCTCAAATCAATTCAACAAGACATGTAGAAGTATTTTGTAGGATTAGAGTAAAGAGGCAGCCGAAAATCTCAAAAAATAATCCTGTTCCCCTACAAACTTAGAAAGAACCCGGCAATGCTCATCTCACTAAAGAGTCGGCCCGTTGTCAATGTATTTCCAATCAACTAGTATAAATTCCATATTATTGGTTAACAAATTCTTTGTATGATTTTTTCAGATGCATCCTGGTGCCATATTCTGCACTTTTAATAAAACACTGTCCCTACACATATGATTTGCATTATTTGTTCAATAGGCATGAGTCACAACAGGGACCTCATTCCAAGTATTATATAATCTGTGTTACAGATGATTGAGTTACTGAAGTATTGGATGTGTGAGTTTTACAGGTTCTTCAGTATATAACCAAATTCATATTAAACTTTTTGGAATACTATGACAAAATGTACAGAAATATTCAGAATACTATCTGTACAACTAAACACACATATTACCCCATGGAAGAACAATACTACACTTTGGTTAAATAACCCTACCAAATAAATTGTAGATATTAGTGCATAGTTGATGTTGTTGTGCCCCTAAGCTGTAAATAACCAAGCTTAAGGATAATCACATCCTATATTTGTTTATATATGTAGCCTGATGTACCTTTGTGAAATTGTATCTCTATGGAGGCAAAAATTGTGTAGTGATTTATATCTATTGTCTATTCCTTGCTGTCTTTTTTGGTGGTCTGTCGCTTTACCAGTTGATAACCTCTTGCTTACAGGCATTACAGACTTCATAGTTCATATACAAAGTTAGGCTCAAGTTAGATAGTACTACAGTGTATGCCGGTTTAATAGTTCCTCCCTGTCCTTATTTAAAACCATTTATTCACCCACCTTCAATTATGAATTAGTTTCAACAAACTATCACTTTATGACTCTCAAATCTATCTGCTCTTCCCAACAAGCATTTTACCACTTGTACTACTCTAAGCAAGAATTTGGAAACAGATTGGCATTTCCACATTGAGTACACAGTTGTGAATATTCCCCATAAATTAGTTGGTGAATTCTCCATCTCATTCATAACCCCATGCTTGCCCCGAGTATGTGAACATTGCCTGTGTTACTATTTGTCCTCTGTTATTTAGCAATTAATATGTATGTATCATTTTATAGTGAACAATACACTGTACTTGTTAGTTATTCATTTCTGTGATACAACTCTATTACAAACTGATTTGTTGCGGCCCTTTTCGATAGTCTGTCATTAACACACACAATTTTTACACCAGGTTTGTAATGGAAAGTTCTGTAGCTGGTTCGAGCAAGCAAGTTCGTGCGCCTGCACAGGGTAAAGCAAAAAATCGCAAGTTTTGGACACGTGCGGAGGAGGATGCATGCATCAAAGCTGTGAAAGAGCTCATTGTTAAGGGCTGGAAGGCCGGCAACGGGTGGAGACCTGGCTTTTTTGGCCAAGTTGAGGAAAAGATACAGAAGCTGATCCCAGGAAGTAACATCAGGGGTGATCCACATGTCATATCCAAAATGACTGTTTGGAAGAAAGATTACGGTGCTTTGAAGACTTTGTTTGGAAGGTCGGGACAAGGTTTGGACCCTGAAGATTGGACCATCAACATTGTTGGCACAGATCGATGGGAGAAAGGAATACGTGTAAGACAAGAACAAAATACCCACTTGTTTTCATTAAAGTTTGATGTTTTATGGTATTGTGTCTCTATATTACTTCATCCATCATCAGGCCTGTGATTATATGCGTGTTGTGGCAGATTAATCCTGATCTAGAAAAGATGAAGAACAAGCCTTTTCCACACTGGCCGGACTGGCAAGAGATGTTCGGTAAGGACAGAGCCAATGGGGAAGGCGCTGTTGATGTTGGGAGTACAATTCAAGATATTATGCAAGAGGAGCAGATGGAGGCAAACAACTTTGTTGGGGGTCCATCAAACTTTCCCAACAATCTGGACGGTTTGAATGAGGATGAGGCGGATGATGCCATGTCTGGAGCCGGCGCCGCAAACAATTCAACCACATCAACGATTGCAGGTTCCAAAAAGGGCAAAGGCAAAAGATCAGCTGAAGAAATGGAATTCAACAAAATGGCCATGGAATTTATGGCCGATACGAAAGAGGCTATATCGAATCTGTCGAGAGCAATTTGTGCTTTGAAGGAAGTTGACCCGGCTGTTAACAAGCTGTACGCTGCCATGGAAGAATTACCCGAGCTTACAATCGACCAGCGGGTCGTTGCTGCAAACAAGATCGCTGCATCACAAACAGGTTGCGCTTTGTTCTTAACTATGGGAGTTGAAGCCAAGATCAGCTTCGTGAGGAACGTGCTGGACGGGTACATTTAATTGCAGAATACCTACTGCATTTCTCTCCCATTTTTAACTGCTTCGTGCTACTATCCACTGACAGACCTTTGAGAAAACTTTCATCCATTTTGATGGCGTAAGGTCACCATATGTATTTAGTTGATGTGTCTTTATTTTGATTGCCTCGCAACAATTGGTTACACATCGCATATGAATATTTGACTGTAACTGGGGCTTAAACTCATGTTGAAGTAATTATGGTCTGTGACCATAAGTTTAGGATTCTGTATGTCGCACCTAACTCGTGTCAAATTTTATTAGGATCGTACTGTTTCGTGTTGCAAGTTACTCAATTTGTTGGGAAACTCTATGCCTATCAACTATCTGTGTATCTTGTGCAAGTACCAACTTGATACCTTTTCCTGAATTATGTCCCAACCTGCTGGCAAAACATACCACTAAACTATATTTTCTGGCTTCACACACTGCCTTACATTTTCTGTTCGATGGCAAACAAACCGCTACAATAAATTAAATTCACTCGATACTTGCATTTTTGCAAAACAAAACTTGAGGCACTTTCTGGGTATTTTAAGAAATAAGAATCGGTTGATATTATAGTAAAGAGACATCTATAACCAGGAAAACCAATTGTGCTCGAACACTTTATCGGATGGTTGGTGAGTGGAGACCTCGTAAGATGTATAGTATGTTTGCAAGCAATGCCAACTCTATGAATAATAAGTTCGACATACAGTGTCTGACTCAGTTCCATGGTATTTTGATTGTGGTTTTAATTTTTTGGTCATTCTGTAACTTTTTGGAACGTAAACATGCCATGGCCCTTGTAGCTTTATATGCAAATCTCCACATATCAACACATTCACAGTAAACTCCAACTTATGGGATTTTGCTAGACGGTAAATAAACACGAATTAGTAAGCTGAAGTGAATTAAAAAACTACACTCCACCAATAGTACACATAATTTGAAAACTTTACGAGTAGGACAAACTACACGATTCACGCGTCATGTGTAACATATTGAAAAAAAAAGAAGCTAAAATGGTACAGATTCACGGCAGAAGGTAGGTTACTTAAACTATTTGTGGGCTAAAGGTTACTCCAACATGAAAATGAGAACCGCAGACACCCTAAATCCTTATTTATTATAAGACTTACCCACACGTTCAAGTTAATTTCTGCACGGCCGCTTAACATGAACCCATAATAGTTTCACTCCATCGTCGCCCAACGCTCGTTGTATATCCTTTTGTATTCGCGTTCACGAATTCGATTGATAAACGGCTCTTGGCTGAAAGTAAATGCATGTGGGATGTCAAATAGAACCGAGTCACCTTCGGGAGAGACCAGCCTCGGGTCTTCGTGAAAAATTTCCGGATCATCAAATATAAACTGCAGTTCGTCCCAAAGCGGCTCGCCTTCCTTGAAGTACATCTCCGCCAAGAGGTTCACCTGCGTTTAGTGTACAAAAAGGTTTTTTTTTTATTAGAATTTGAAAGACAGACACTTATTTAGACAACAGCTTATATGAAGTAAGCATAAACAGAACAAGGATTAGTGGCTAACGTGCAACATCGCCATTTTAATGCGAAAAGGAATTTTCATCTCATTTGTGCAAGGAACGCGTTCGACCAAGGGGAACTCAACGACGAACTTGAATGTTTCGAATCTTTGGTACAATGCACGACAAATTTGGTGCATGAAGTCCTTCGTGTAAGGATAATGAAACCGGGATGTCATAACCGTGGCCATAACGCCCAATACTTTGTCCACCGACTTCTCATCATCGAAATCGACGTATGTCCTTGCGAATAAAAGTTCTTTCTCGAAAGTTCGTTGTTGTTGTGTGCCCCATAGAACGTTCCCATTTTCTGATTCAATGTAGTGGCACTCGCTAGAGTTTACTTCTGAAACCATTATCTTTGTAGCTCACAAAATATAGTTGGATTTTTGGTTAAATTGCAAGTAATAAGTTGGCTTTCCACATATCACCGTTTGGAATGGATTACACAGACTGATTTTATAGTAGCAATATAAGTTTAACATACAGACAGTGGTAAGGGGGCTGTCTATGAATTAATGGCTGATGGGGTGAAGTGATGTATTGCCGGCGATAAGTACTAATGGAGGTAAATAGCAAATTGTCAACTTACTCATCTAACTTGTTCTAACAGGTAAATGCAATGAGTAGACTGCATTAGTGGATAGTCATTTAATTTTCATCTCAAATGTGTCCTACTTACTTAATAGGTCCATTGTGGGTTGTGTTGCACATACTAGTCAATATCGACTATCTGGTGTACTTATAAATTTTGTAACAAATACTCCTAACATTTGTCCTACTCATGAGGGTATCAATGTATGAACATACCCCACAATACTTTACAGATTTATTAATGAGGTTATTATGACCAACTTATAACTTAAGTACCTGGTAACTTATGTGCTTCACAACCAATGTGAGTAAATACTTATTTATTTTGTATCTTTATGCCATGTTGTTCTGACTATGTTGTAATTTTATGTTTTAAATGTCAGCATTATAGCTATGTCCACACTGGACAAATATCTCCTACTGGGGAAGACAATCTTTTGCATTGGCACAAATTGTATGATTATAAATGTGGTCTACTTACCACTATACGTTGTCATTGTAAACCTTTTCAATTGACGCATAATGTTTGATTGTAAAGAAGGTCTACTTACAACTATAGGGGTAATTCCATCCACCTCCCCTAAGGTTTTTTCTCTTTTCATCCACCTCCCTTGTAGCTTGAAAATTTTCTATCCACCTTCCCTCTAGTTTGTAATTTTCTATACCTATATTACTAATTGTTAAATATTATGTTTTTTAGTTGTATTCTAATAAATTGCTTAAGTTAACTGAATAACTTAATCGTTCATATATTTCTTAATAAATAAAAGTAGGTGTACAATTCAACAATTGGGATCCATTGGCACAAAATGTATTGTAAACCTTTTGCATTGGCACAAAATGTATTATAAATGAGGTCTTCTTACAACTACACATTGTCATTGTAGGATGTTGATAATCTGTCAAACACTATATTGTATTTTCGATAGTTACTGTAAGTTTGTTCTCCGTGCGAAAACTTATCTGGCGCCCTTTTTTTTTGTAGGTATATATTTAAATTAAACTTGAGATAATGGAATTAGTATCATACAGGTTTGTCAATCTAAAACATATAATTAAAATTACAATATTTTCCTAGTCAGTTTTTTATCCTACCGTCCTACTAGTACGAACTTAATTTATATCCACACTTTACACTATACATTCAATCGACATGTGAAACTAGATTATCAAGGCAGTGCATAATGGATGCCTGTTATGCATTATTTACAACCTACGTTGTGACATATTTTGGATAAATGGTTGAAACAAAATGTTAGTTAAGAATAATTTAGTCAAGTAAATTCCTGCCTTGTAAGCTGTCAATTTTCACTTTGTCGCGGTTGGTGCTAGCTCCAGTTTTGATGTTCGTCTAATTCAACAAAATTTTTTAACTTTTTGCCCGATTAATCAACAAGGCTAAAAGGTATATACCACAATGGCTATATTTAACACAAACACGGATTTTATTGGCTATAAAGCCAAACCTCATATCCAACACAACAACGAGTACATGCAGAAAACAATAAAACTACAACTAACACTAGAAATCGAGGGAAATGAAATAACATAAGCTGAACACCCAACATAGGATTTTAAAAAAAGGCTACTTGTTGTGCGTAACGAAATGGCCGATACGATGCGCCAAAGTCCGTTAGACGAAGACAGGTGCAATACTTGCTACTTCTTAGTAGGCCCTGTAAATATCATTGTAAATGCGACAATACTGCAATATAATCTCCGACCGTTCGTGTGCATTGGAGTCCAAGGGTGGAAGTTCGTGAAATTCAATACGGTCGAAGCGGCTTTCGGGATGCAGGACGACACTTGGGTCGTGCCTACTAGTGTACGGGTTGAGGAAGATGAACCGTAGATCATCCCAGAATGGTTCGCCGGTGTGGAAGTAGATTTGAGTCTCCATGTTCATCTGTTACTCAAAGGACAGAACAGCAAGTTTGTCACATACTGTACAAAATAAACTAACAACTAAACACTACACTAGAAAGCAGTCACATTATTAATATAAGATCGACCAGCAGTGTAATCTCATATGGATTGCTGAGTAACTTGAAAAAAAGTACTTACATGCCGGAGTGACATCTCTATCTCGGCGGGCATTTGCATGAGGTTGGAATCAGGGTCATGGCGTACGAAAGGAAACCCCAATACATACTCGAAGAGATCATGTCGATTTTTGAGGTCAACGAAACGAGATAGTAGAAATCTTTCGGTATATTGTTGGCCTATGAATTCATGGGATCTTTGTGCTATAGCCTTCACAACTTCACGCCCTACATCCATCTTGTGCAAAGGAACATATTTTCTAGCAAGCGTAAGCTCGTCCACAAACTTACACTCGTGTTGTAGCGGCCAACGTCTCATTCTATCCAACGGATGCACGAACTCAAAAGGTACGTTGCCCTGATGTTGTCTCCGCAGCCGTGGCATTACCTCCGACGAGTTTATACAGAAAAAGGGTATGATAATTTGAGATTGGGTATTGTGTTGCCAAGTTCCTCAATAAATAGAAGTGGAGGGGTGGTTGGATTGGATGAAAGTGTGGGACGTTGATAGTGTTAATTCAGGAAGCTATTTTCCCCCTCATGTTTAAAGTTGTGGGGTCATGCACAATTCAGTAGATATTTGATGAGAAAATGGGGGTAGACTGGAACAAAATGAAATTCACATGCATGGTACTTGACTGATTTAGACTGGTAGGGGACTATGCAATTTTTGCCTATTCGCATGGTTATGCTACTTATTTCGCTCTCACGATACATGGTATAAAAGGATACGACAAGAAATATTTAAGGGCATTTACTACAATTATCATATAGTTTTTATATAGTTCGGAGACATATTAAATTACAAAATTCCAAGTATGTTTACTAAATGTAGCATATATTTGGTTGGGGGCATTTAAGGTTAATTAGCAAGTTTATTTCTGCAATTTCTGAAGATGTTATTGTTAAACAAATGAATCCCAAATTCATTTTATTTCCAGATGCATGTGGAAAAAGGCTGCCAAACAACCAAAACAGCACATAAGGACGTAGATATCATACATAAAAGTTTAAATTAACCTATATAAATTGGAAAGCGATACAGGTTTTGTGCAACAGATTAAGCGAGTACTCAGAATCGCTACCTAGTTAAATTTATATCTATTTAGAGACATTTCCCCATGGAGATGAAGCCTGCGAACTACGATTTCCGTCGCTGCCCTGTGTTGACGAGCTCACATAATGTGTGTTGTTCGTTGCGAATCCTGAACCACTAGTGGAAGATCGACGGTTACGTGGACGGTGGTCTATGCGGTTTGTAATGAATTCCGAAGCATGGCTGCCCCTGGATCCGCCTAGCATGGCGAACAAGAATCATAAAAAATAGTTAATGTGTGTTTGATAAGATATAAGTAGCGAAGTCGGTAATAAAATCTTCGCAAAATATTTTCTTAAACCAAGTCACAGTATGCGAATAGTTGATAACCTGCGTTAGGCGGTCTAGCATGTGTGTTGTCGGACGAGATGTTAACAACGGTGTGCGAAACGTTTTGGTCGTCGCGGACATGGTCACCAAACACACGTTTCAAATACTCCCAAATTGGATCGCCCTGATTTCGATACGCTATTCCAAGTTCCTTATCCTACGGAAAATTGCACAAGTTTGTGAAATTAAGATCGTGCCTCCATGGAGAGTGGTGTTTTTAAAATATCATTGTATATTACAAACGTAGTCAAGTCTTACCATGCATATTGTATCCCACGTGTCGGGGTCCGACAAAATAAGATTGTTTTCGGCGTCGTACGTGGTGCCGGGCATCTCAATTAGAGCATTAAAGGTAAGAAATCTGTCCGCCAGTTTATTAAAGCGTTTCATGCAATAGTCTTTCGTGAAACTCTTGGCAAACTCCAAGTTAACTTCCCGCCTCGCACGCTCGATGCTCACACGTGATTCTACTGTTAGAGGAATACCGAGTCGTTCGGACTCTTGTTCGAGCTTCATGACGAAGCACAAGTCCGTGTACTCCGTCCAATACTTGTCGTAGAAAAGATCCGACTGAGACGGATATTGAGATGGAGCCATATTTGTAATGGTTGATGATTGTTTGCAATTTTGTGAAGTTGAGGAACGCAGATTAAGGACCCTCTTGTGTAGTGATTATGTGATATACTTTGTATGAATTATTATGAATCTTATTTTATAACCGTTTTTGAATATTCGTTGCCACAAAAATCCAACCATCAGGGGATGAATGGAGTTGAAATTATTGAGAATCAAGCATCTTATCAATAGCTGTAAAGTTACAAAGTGTTTTGTCACTTTGTGTCTTAAAAATGTAAAAAGACCAATAATGTAATGGAAGACTACACAATGTCATTGTGTAGTTATATCAATAGATGCACAGAAGCATGCTAGTTAATGCAGTACTGAATCAATGTTGTGTTGAAAATTGCTTAAATAATTGTGATGCATAATTCCCACGGTTTACATGTATACCACTTCTTGCTGATGTGGCAATTGTGGTTGGGAGTTGCATGTTGCAATTAATCCTTTGTGAAATTGTCTGTGGTGGTTGAATGTGGATCAGGTTGTTCAAGTGAGTAGCAGGGGGTAGGTAGTCATTTACGTCAGAAAATTGAAAGGCAATAGTGGTGAGTGTACTTGGCGTGTTAAATCAAAGTAATTCATGAAATATCCTATCAATTTTAAAAACTACAGAATTTCATTAAATAAATATCCACTGTGAAAGATTTTTGGTTTTGTGTGATCCACAAAAACTAACAACATTCTAATGCAAGTTAGTGCTGCGTTAGGCTTCTTCCAGCAACATTCGTACTTTAGTTTTTTCTTCAAGTAAATGTTCTGCAGGACAAAATGAGTTCAACTTCTACCACATTACCAACGGGGGAAACCTTTGTGCACTACTCCGAGCAAATTCCGGTAAGGTTATGCAACTGCGGAAGGAGGATGGAGTTCTTCACAAACTGGAAATGCGACGACGCGGGACGGAGATACTATCGGTGTGGGTCTTACGCAGTAAGTCCTCAGGCATATCAACGGTTGTAGTTTACAATATCCTTAAGCATATTGTGTTAAGTTTGGTAATTGAGATTCATATTTAACCAAGAGCTAGTTAATTGTCTTATATTTTTGGGAAGCATATATCGAATTGGTTTGTTAGGAGAACCACAACTAATAATATACAGAAAATGTAGAACTGCCCTTTGCATTTTTGTCTGGAGATATGTATTACATTGTCAAAGGCTTCAATATATAAATTTTTGGGAACATGATATGACAATTTAATTTGAATCCAGTATATGAAATGTTAGACAACTTATATGAAGGAAAGTGGTATGTGTTTGAATGGAATTTAGCTTCATATAGACTTATGCTTAGGTAACACTGTAACTATGAAAAAATAAGATCTGTAGCAAAGTCTTGTGGAGGACATAGGTTTGATTCTTTGTCAACTCACCATTTAGATGTAATATTCAGATTTTATTTTTTAAAGAATCCTGCAAATTAAGTTCTGAAACTAGAATTAAGGGGATCTAACTCTGCAAATAATAATGTTTTGCTCTTGGCACTAAAATAGGGTGGTTGTTTGATATTATATACTTCTCTTTTCAAACTAGTGTGTTACTCCCCTTTCGTCGTATAAGACTGCTGTATGCCACAAGCCTTAATTAGTATGTCAAGATAACATTAGCAGATGAATATCTGAAGATCCTCGGCATTTTTTGTATTACTTAGTCCTCCAGTAATTGTTCCCTCTTGGGCCTCGTTTGGTAGCCCGGATAGGATTGGATGGGATTAAAGGGCAATGCGGATTGAATGGTGTATTGAATCTGGTTAATACAGCTTTGGTTGTCGCGATTATGGGCCACATAGAGACCAAGATGGCGTATCAACAGCTTTGGTTCCCCAGATTGTTGTAGTGATTACAACTTAAACCCCTAACATTATTTTACAAAATTGCCCTTGTCCAACCCCTCTGAGTTCATCCAAAAAACGCTGAAGAAACAAGAAACCCCTGCACGAAGTTCACAATACGATTGCAATCACTTTCCCAAATTTATTGGCAAACCGGCTTCGCTCGTTGCAATCGACATCATACCCAACGTTTCCCCGACTGTGTAACCGTAGGGGTCTTTGTCAAACCCGTGGTAACAATAATTGAAATATTGGCACAACAAACCATATCTTGGAGTTTCAATTTCACCAACGTTCTATATTGGGATTGAGTTAAGTTATTTTTAAGTTACACACAAATATTAGTCACGTTATTGGGTTGTATATGGTGGATTGAGTTAATGACTAAAAGAGTAATGCAAAGCAGGGCAACAAACTGACATGCTGAAAATATTTGTGAGAACATTAACAGTGACTTCAATCCATCTTCTCAGCCGTTTCCACATGGAAATATTGTAGTTGTAATTGTGCAAGCTTCCCGTCTCACGATCGAGCCAACACATCAATACAAAACATGCCTCGTTTTACTAGCATTAACAATCAATAACAAACTTTTCTAAGATGCACATATTATCTTCATGCTAATTAGTCCCTTACAGATCTGCATTAAGTACAAGAGTTGATCACACCATCAACATCACGAACAGGTTCATTAAAATCTAGAACATTATTTGATACGACCACAGCAAGCTAAAATGAGACGGCTTAACTGGTCATATGATGTCTCATATTCATGTTTTAATTAACCACTCCCACCCTATAATAACATCTATCATAGATCTGTCAACCGACGATTGTTAGAGAAGTTTGTATAATTGATGTTTCCAATTAGAATCCAGATGACGATTAAAAGACAGATATTTAATGCAAGGAGCCCGAAGCATCCGCGTGTCAAAGTTTCGATCTTCGCTTGTAGTGCCACGTTTGTTTTCTTCAGCGCTTTAATCTTATCTTTGCACTCCTTGTGGTTAACTTTCATGTCAGACTGCGTAGAAATTGTTGATGTGCTACCTGTTACACCATCAAGCTTCTTTAATAATCCCGGGATTATTCTGTTGGCTCGCTCACAGCTAGGAGGATCGTACCAAACTCTATTCCCACACCCGGGTGCCTACGAAATAAGTTCGTTTTCTAATATTTCAGATATTCAAACGTAATCTATAATGTGAAAACAATTTACACAGACACAACGCCTAAAGCAACAAAATAACGAGTGTGTAATGTCGATTAGTGAAGATGAATGGGAATTGAAAACCTATAATCACCTTGAACGATGTTCGGAACACAAATAATGTTGTTTCACAATTTCACCATATTTATACTGAATAAGAGAGAATGGAGGCAGGAAAAATGAGATTGAATTCGATCTGTTCGGCTCGAAGTGGCAAACACTCGTCAACCAAGAGGGAACAATTACTGGAGGACTAAGTAATACAAAAAATGCCGAGGATCTTCAGATATTCATCTGCTAATGTTATCTTGACATACTAATTAAGGCTTGTGGCATACAGCAGTCTTATACGACGAAAGGGGAGTAACACACTAGTTTGAAAAGAGAAGTATATAATATCAAACAACCACCCTATTTTAGTGCCAAGAGCAAAACATTATTATTTGCAGAGTTAGATCCCCTTAATTCTAGTTTCAGAACTTAATTTGCAGGATTCTTTAAAAAATAAAATCTGAATATTACATCTAAATGGTGAGTTGACAAAGAATCAAACCTATGTCCTCCACAAGACTTTGCTACAGATCTTATTTTTTCATAGTTACAGTGTTACCTAAGCATAAGTCTATATGAAGCTAAATTCCATTCAAACACATACCACTTTCCTTCATATAAGTTGTCTAACATTTCATATACTGGATTCAAATTAAATTGTCATATCATGTTCCCAAAAATTTATATATTGAAGCCTTTGACAATGTAATACATATCTCCAGACAAAAATGCAAAGGGCAGTTCTACATTTTCTGTATATTATTAGTTGTGGTTCTCCTAACAAACCAATTCGATATATGCTTCCCAAAAATATAAGACAATTAACTAGCTCTTGGTTAAATATGAATCTCAATTACCAAACTTAACACAATATGCTTAAGGATATTGTAAACTACAACCGTTGATATGCCTGAGGACTTACTGCGTAAGACCCACACCGATAGTATCTCCGTCCCGCGTCGTCGCATTTCCAGTTTGTGAAGAACTCCATCCTCCTTCCGCAGTTGCATAACCTTACCGGAATTTGCTCGGAGTAGTGCACAAAGGTTTCCCCCGTTGGTAATGTGGTAGAAGTTGAACTCATTTTGTCCTGCAGAACATTTACTTGAAGAAAAAACTAAAGTACGAATGTTGCTGGAAGAAGCCTAACGCAGCACTAACTTGCATTAGAATGTTGTTAGTTTTTGTGGATCACACAAAACCAAAAATCTTTCACAGTGGATATTTATTTAATGAAATTCTGTAGTTTTTAAAATTGATAGGATATTTCATGAATTACTTTGATTTAACACGCCAAGTACACTCACCACTATTGCCTTTCAATTTTCTGACGTAAATGACTACCTACCCCCTGCTACTCACTTGAACAACCTGATCCACATTCAACCACCACAGACAATTTCACAAAGGATTAATTGCAACATGCAACTCCCAACCACAATTGCCACATCAGCAAGAAGTGGTATACATGTAAACCGTGGGAATTATGCATCACAATTATTTAAGCAATTTTCAACACAACATTGATTCAGTACCTGCATTAACTAGCATGCTTCTGTGCATCTATTGATATAACTACACAATGACATTGTGTAGTCTTCCATTACATT